>OX421967.1:31921088-33121088 GCA_949128115.1 Anaspis maculata
CACACACACACACACACACACACACACACACACACACACACACACACACACACACACACACACACACACACACACACACACACACACACACACACACACACACACACACACACACACACACACACACACACACACACACACACACACACACACACACACACACACACACACACACACACACACACACACACACACACACACACACACACACACACACACACACACACACACACACACACACACACACACACACACACACACACACACACACACACACACACACACACACACACACACACACACACACACACACACACACACACACACACACACACACACACACACACACACACACACACACACACACACACACACACACACACACACACACACACACACACACACACACACACACACACACACACACACACACACACACACACACACACACACACACACACACACACACACACACACACACACACACACACACACACACACACACACACACACACACACACACACACACACACACACACACACACACACACACACACACACACACACACACACACACACACACACACACACACACACACACACACACACACACACACACACACACACACACACACACACACACACACACACACACACACACACACACACACACACACACACACACACACACACACACACACACACACACACACACACACACACACACACACACACACACACACACACACACACACACACACACACACACACACACACACACACACACACACACACACACACACACACACACACACACACACACACACACACACACACACACACACACACACACACACACACACACACACACACACACACACACACACACACACACACACACACACACACACACACACACACACACACACACACACACACACACACACACACACACACACACACACACACACACACACACACACACACACACACACACACACACACACACACACACACACACACACACACACACACACACACACACACACACACACACACACACACACACACACACACACACACACACACACACACACACACACACACACACACACACACACACACACACACACACACACACACACACACACACACACACACACACACACACACACACACACACACACACACACACACACACACACACACACACACACACACACACACACACACACACACACACACACACACACACACACACACACACACACACACACACACACACACACACACACACACACACACACACACACACACACACACACACACACACACACACACACACACACACACACACACACACACACACACACACACACACACACACACACACACACACACACACACACACACACACACACACACACACACACACACACACACACACACACACACACACACACACACACACACACACACACACACACACACACACACACACACACACACACACACACACACACACACACACACACACACACACACACACACACACACACACACACACACACACACACACACACACACACACACACACACACACACACACACACACACACACACACACACACACACACACACACACACACACACACACACACACACACACACACACACACACACACACACACACACACACACACACACACACACACACACACACACACACACACACACACACACACACACACACACACACACACACACACACACACACACACACACACACACACACACACACACACACACACACACACACACACACACACACACACACACACACACACACACACACACACACACACACACACACACACACACACACACACACACACACACACACACACACACACACACACACACACACACACACACACACACACACACACACACACACACACACACACACACACACACACACACACACACACACACACACACACACACACACACACACACACACACACACACACACACACACACACACACACACACACACACACACACACACACACACACACACACACACACACACACACACACACACACACACACACACACACACACACACACACACACACACACACACACACACACACACACACACACACACACACACACACACACACACACACACACACACACACACACACACACACACACACACACACACACACACACACACACACACACACACACACACACACACACACACACACACACACACACACACACACACACACACACACACACACACACACACACACACACACACACACACACACACACACACACACACACACACACACACACACACACACACACACACACACACACACACACACACACACACACACACACACACACACACACACACACACACACACACACACACACACACACACACACACACACACACACACACACACACACACACACACACACACACACACACACACACACACACACACACACACACACACACACACACACACACACACACACACACACACACACACACACACACACACACACACACACACACACACACACACACACACACACACACACACACACACACACACACACACACACACACACACACACACAGACATCATTCTGAAAATGGTCTTAATCGTCTTGGGGGACCTCAAAACGGATATATCCGGTGAAATCTCAAAACTTTTTTTCTGCACGATTACAATACTTTCCCTCCGTGTTCGTGGGTGGGCCGGGAAAGTAAAAGACAATCAGAGAGAGAGAGAGAGAGAGACGACATAAGAGTGACGGTTATAACGTCCGTTGTTAGTATTATTACTGGGTGCCATCTTGTATTCTTTATCTTGTTGAAAACAAAGCCTCTTCTGTACCTCGAAAATGTTGAGAGTCGTAATTACGTGTTTGTTGTCTTTTAGCATTGCTCTACTTGTACACGTTTGTACACTTTACCATTGATGCTCTTGGCGACGGTGTGGCTTCACGTGGAATTGTGTTCAATTCCCTCGCCTGCCTGATGCCTTGAAATATAGCATCTGCGGAACGCCTTTGATAGATGGCGCCGCCGCTTGGGAGACTCACATATTAGGAGTCTTCCTGGGTGTATATCACCAAGAAATCTCTGGCTGGCACAGCATCGGATGGTTGGACTGAATGCTTGCGCACCGATGAGCCCGCAATAGGGGCGAAACACGTGTCTGTGCAGACTGCAGATTTGATCCGATCGTCTGATGCTGTGGTAGTCAGAGAGCTCTGTTTCATTAAAAGTGCGAGGTGCCCGCTGTATGGCCCAAAGAGGCGCAATATTTTTATATTTGCGTGTTTGTTGTCTTTTAACATAAGTATTTTTTGGAAACATTTTATCAAAAATTGGTTCGCGACATTTTTGTGTTGTACTTTTTTATAGAACTTGATATTTACCGGGTGGGCCATGAAAAACCGTGCTCGGATTTTTTTCTTTCTTAAATAGGCTTTCATTTCCCTATTTTGAAATATATCACACCGACATATCCAAATTCAAGATGGCAGAGACAATTGAAAATAGGCCTTCTTTTGTTCTCGGATCCAAATTCAAGATGGCAGAGACAATTGAAAATAGGCCTTCTTTTGTTCTCGGTGCTTTTTATTGAAAGTTACCAGAAAGTCAAAACCAATGAAGAAGAATGAAGAATGCATGAAGAAATAGACCCTTCTTGTCAATTCAAGATCACAACTAATAAAATCGGATCGTCTGCTGACGAGCTTTTGCGAATTGAATCGAAGCCTACTTTCCGTTTTTTTCAGTTCCGCATGCCTAATCCAAATTTAGGTATCCTGCGTGCCAATCCGCCATATGCTCATTTCTCCACCGATTTTCTCAAATTTGGTATCAATGGCTAGTCAATTGGACAGGCTGCCTTTTTCATATGAGAAAATGACCCGAAATTTCAAAATCCTAGATGGCGGAAGCAATTGAAAATGGAATTTCTTTTGTCCCCATTGCTCTCTAATGAAAATTAGCAGGAAGTCAAAACCAATATTATTATGGAGGAATAGACCTTCCTCGACAATTCAAGACCGCAACCAATAAAATTGGGTCATCTGCTAAGGAGCTATGGCGAGTTGAAGCGAAGGCTCCCTACCGGATCCTTATTCCCGCATAAATGACCCAAATTTAGGAATCCTGCCCGCCATATCCACATTTCCCAACCGATTTTTTCATATTCGGTATCAATGGCTAACCAATTGGACAGGCTACCATTTTTATATGAGAAAATGGCCAACATGTCAAAATTCAAGATGACGAAAACTACTGAAAATGGGGCTTATTCGTCCCTTGTTGGAATATAGAAAAACGTAAAATAGGCTTCGCTTCAACTCGCAGTAGCTCCTCAGCAGATGACTCGATTAGACTGGTTGCGGTCTTAATTTGTCGAGGAAGGTCTATTCCTTCATAATAATTATTGGTTTCCACTTTCTGTCGATTTTTATTGGAAAGCAATTAGGACAAAAGAAATTCTATCTTCAATTGCTTCCGCCATCCATTTTGAGTCAATTATGACTTATGAGGAAGTGCAAGAAACGTAAAGTGGGCTTTGCTTCAGCTCGCAAAAGCTTCTCAGCAGATGACCATATTTTATTGGTTGTGGTCTTGAATTGACAAGAAAAGTCCTTCATAATACATTTCTCATTTTTTCTCATGTTTTGACGAAAGAACACAACTTGTTGAAAATGGCTGTACCGAGAACGAAGTTAAAAGAAGCTACGAAGAGATGCATTTACGGTGTGTGTGAAAGTGACAGCCAGGAACCAGTAGTTACTTAGGCGGCTAGACAGAGCATGCAGCGTTGCCAAGTTTCCATATTCACACTGACAGGTGTACGAAAGTTTTCAAAATCTGGCGCTTTCACACATGCGCACCTGTCCAAACGAAGTAGCCTATTACTGAAAGTCATTTCTGCAAAACCTAAAACTGAAATTTCATAGTCAGCTGAGATGATGACAATTCTGAAACAAAGTACCTACATCTTGTACGCTCTTTTTCTGCACTTTCTGCACTCAAACTGCTGTGATTGGTCAGCTGCTGCCAGGGACCCACGCTATTGACTAGGGTGCAGAAAGTGCAGAAATATCATGCGACGCGAACAAACCTATCAATTAATAATAGTTCATGGCACTATAGTCAAGCTGTTCAATGAGTCACCTGGTACATGGAAGCTTTAATTATTGTTGTTTGACATCAGGTCGAAGGACCAAGGTCACTGATTCAAATTTTTATTGAAAAGCAATTTGCACATGCTAAGTGTTTGATAAGCATTCACGGCACTCCCAACGTTTGTGCCAATTTCTCATTAAGGTACGATCATTCAGTGTCACAAAGTAATATTGCAAAGGTACCTAAAATGTCAGTCATCTTCGCCAATTTCTCAACGAAATTGATGCACTGGTCGGCCGTGGAGCTCTTGAGCATCGGCTTGGTCTGCACCATCTTGGCGCGGTACGCCCAATTCCACTGGAACCGCAGGCGGCTTTACCAGCTTTCATGGAACATCCGGGGTCCTTTCGCCTGGCCTGTTGTCGGAAGTGCCGTGTGGTTCATGGGAAATACAGAAAGTACAGTAAAGAAACTGAGCGCTCGGCTTGAAAATTGCTGAGAAAGCCGACAAGTTTTCTAAAAATTAATGTTGCAGCGATATTTAGAAGCATGATGTACATCTTCAAGACGTATCCTGGTATATGCCGGGTCTGGCTGGCTAACGATTTAGTGTACGCAATCAACAAGCCGGAATACTTGGAGATTATCCTGACCCACCCGAAATCGCTGGCGAAAATGCATTTGTACAAGTTTGCACAGAAGAGTGGGGGTTTGGGGCTATTTTCCGCACCCGGTAAGTTTCCCATTTTTACAATCAATAAATCAATTTTCATACTTCTTGAAACAGAAATGTTCCCGTCTAATGGGTACGGTCTTCAGTTTTCCCTGGATAAGCCTGCCAAAGTTCGGCAGCAAATTCTACAAACGAAAATAAAAAAAAACTTCTTTTAAACATGGCTCAAAAATTTATGATGGCCTGGCAGTTCATCCCAACCCACTCCTTTCAACTGCCCAGCTTCTGGTCGGATTTCTTTGAAATTTTGCAGGCACATTTTCAGAGAAACCTTTCTGTACCATCATATTCAAAGTTCCTATCTCAATTTTTTCTTGGGCAAATAACTTGAAAGTCCTATTTCACTTTGTACCTATATGGGTCTGTAACTCCTTTGGGAAGCACTTAAGGAAAAAATGTTACTTTTCGGCTTAATTTTTTGAGACAATTAACCCCCGAAGTATTATGCAAGGTCACCGAAACACTCTGTGGATAGAGCATCACTGTATAAATGTGAGGAAAATGAAATGTGAACATTTGCTTCAATTTTCAGTGGATGTGTGGAAAAAACACCGGAAAATAATAACTCCCACTTTCAACCAGAAAATATTAGACAGGTTCGTGGAAGTTTTCTCCGAGCAAACCTCAATTTTGGTAGATCAACTCAAAAAAGTTGCTGGAAAGGGAGAGTTTGATTTCTTCCATTACTTCACCAAGTGTACTACGGACATCATTTGTGGTAAGTTCTAGTTTTTAGCCATCTCTATCAAATTTTTCTGTTGCATTTCGTCTTGATAATGTTAGTCATCTTATTCTTATTTCCAGAAACTGCAATGGGAGTGAAAATGAAGACGCAAACCATCGACACAGATTTGGGACAAAAAATTGACAAGTAAGTTATTTTTTTGCATCAAAACATTGTATATGTATGTATATTTATGGAAAAAATAGGATTTTAGAAATTATGCTGTTGCGGATGTTCGTAATTTGGTACCATTCCGACTTTTTGTTCAAAATGAGCAAGCATTACGCAATCGAGAACGAATCCGTGGCTGAACTTCATCGCATGACAGATTTGGTAAGCTCCTTCCGATTGGAATCACAGTACCAGTGACGATCTGAGCGATTTCAGGTGATCAAACGGAAGCTGGCCGAGTACAAGGAAAAACAAAAAAACATTGAAATGCAAGAGGCACAAATCGAAGAAAGTCAGTTCAAATTTCATGAGTCTTTTTTCTTTTTAATAATTCAGTTGTCTGAGTTGCAGATTCAAAACTCCGTAAGGCTTTCTTGGACTTGCTGATAGAAGAAAATTTGTTCACTGATAAAGAACTCAGGAGCGAAGTCAATACATTTATGATAGCCGTAAGTTTCGGTTATAAAATTCTGTTTAAACTCCTTAGCGTCGGGAAATTACCGCATCGAAGCTGGATATTTTCGATCGATAATCTCCCGTTTCAATTATACCTACAAAAGTCATAACTATCCACATTGACAAAGCATTGTTCTTTCATGAGACTGTAAAATGTAATAATTCCACCCGTTCTTGAGAATGTCCCCAGATAACTATTCCCAAGCTCATCCTTCGGAGTTAGGAATTGATATAAGTGCATCAACAGTCAACATTATCCCAGTTGTCCCAACTTTATCCAGTTGACTAAAATTTTCAAGACATTTCAAGCACTTGTGATGCTTATAACTAACTATCGATAATTTATTATTTGAAAATTTATAGAAGGCAAATTTTTTTCTCAGGGTACAGATACAACCGCTAGTTCTAGCTGTTTCGCTTTGATGGTGCTAGGGATGTACCCTGACGTTCAGGTAAGTGACTAGAAACATAACCACAAAAAATGTTACGTTAGAAATATTGCATAAATGTTGTTAAAGCGTAAATGGTCTACAGCTGCATGGAGAAAATTGATGTAAGGAATTTGACTGCTTTTTTCAACTCAATTAGGCTTTAGAGTTGACTACACTGTAAAACTAAGCCCGATTTCAAAACTAACGTTAACGTAAACAGGACGTAAACGTGAGGAAAATGAGACAATTCCTGCCTGTAACCTGTCTTGGCTTCTCCGGAGGGAGACGCTCAGGGTTGAATCCATCTATTTCCTCACGTTGATTCTGCTTACGATTCCGTCGATCTATGATGGAGCTTTAACTGCCTCGAGGTTTGTTGTTCGACCGCAATTGTATTTATGTCTTTATTTTACTCACAAGGAAAAAGTTTACCAAGAAGTCATGGACGTGATCGGACCAGATAACGCTCCCGAAGCCTTCCATTTGCCTCAAATGAAGTACCTCGAGAGGGTTATCAAAGAATCCCTCAGACTGTTCCCGGTCGGAGCCTTCGTGGTTAGAGCTTGTGAAGAAGATATTCGTTTGGATGGTAAGTACCTATCTATACAGAGTGTCGCAAAATCAGTGGAAATAGCAGTTCGGGAAATGCGCCAAAGGTGCTAGAGAGATATCAAATTTTGTTTACACTATAAGTTCAAATAGGTCAAAAGGAACCTCAGGCGTCTTTATTTATGTTATATAAAACAATCTTAGAAAACTGTTTAATGCCAACTAAAGAAGCAAATATCATGGACTATTGACCATTTGGGATATTTTATCGATTATCAACTCCACACCGCAGGCTGAGTAATAAATTACGGAAATCCTGTTTTTTTCCCACAAATGCACGCAAGAAAAATTACATATATGGGAGCTAATTTGAAGAAAATTGGGTTTCACTCACCCTGTAGATTAAATAAAACTTCAAAACGCTTTAATCAATACTTCAAAACATTGGGCCATAATGATGATTGGTGTATTTTAGAGAAATACACTCTGCCGAAAGGATGTTCGGTCATTCTTGGCATGTTACACGTCCACAAGAATCCCGAGCACTGGCACGACCCGCTCAAGTTTGATCCGGACAGGTTTTTACCCGAGGAGGTTGCCAAACGCCATCCATATTCTTATATTCCATTTTCGGCAGGTAGGCACTTTCAACCTTCCCATATTTCAAAAATAAAGGTAAAATTTTTGGTTGAATGAAAAAAATTGCAGGACCCAGGAACTGTGTGGGACCAAAGTATGCCATGATGGCCATGAAGAGCATGATTTCGATGTTGGTGAGGTCGTACAAGTTCAAAACTGGTTACAAGAGGATCGAAGATGTCAAACTCAAGACGAATTTGGTACTGAGGCCTAAGCACGGCTTCAAGATATCGATAGAAGAGAGAAAAATTTAAGCAGCTGTTTTTGATTAATAATTATTGTAATATACTCTGTGTTTTATCAAAGATGTCGGTGCGAATTCTACAAGTAAAACTCTCAGTTGTATTTTAACCAATTCTTTATTCCGCTGCTATCTTTACACTGCCCTCTCACACACCTATGATAGTCGGCCGTCTCACATAAGCCTTTCTACCGCCATGTTATCCGATACAGTACATTTACAAATTTTATAACGTAGCAATAAATATAAACTTTCCAAAATAACAGTTGCAATAATAACAATTCACTACACGATGAAAACAAAGGTACCATGTGAACCATCCCTTTCGCTGTGCCATAGCGGAGAGCAGCTTACCCGGCATCCCGGAATTTCACCATGTCACAGCCTACCCCCATTCTGAATGGTTTGGATCACACAGTATATGTTCCTAAAGGATAACAATTTCACAAACAATAGAAAGTTGGTGATCTCAAGGAACGTACCACGTAACGCAACGTAGAACGTGAAAATTTCGCTGTAACTAAGGAGTTGCAAATAACAACCTCGTCAATTTTCACGTTGAAAGTTACGTTACGTCGAACGTACATGTGCACGCAAACTCCCCAATAAATCTCACATTATAGCTGTATTACACTACACAATTTCTTGTACAACTTCTTGTACAATCTGTCAAATCAAGAATCAAGTTCATTGTTTTTTGACACTATTTTGACAGATGGTTCAAGAAATTGTACAAGAAATTGTGTAGTGTAATACAGCTATTATACACGTACCTACACAATTTTCAGTAAAGTCTCTATTATCTACGACCACTATCACAGCACACCGCAATAATAGGTAAATACTGAATGATAGCTTCTGTATTGCTACGAGCGGCGATTCTGGATAACACACATTCTTTCTAGACTCTTCCCGTCAGGTCGCAGTGTACAAGTACAGAGCGTTCTGGTGTGTTCCAGAGCGCGCGGTTGGCTGTTTCCCGTACAACTGTATGGAGACTTCAGCAGTGAGTCAAGCTACATTCTGTCCATTTTGGCGGAGGTGCAACACACCAGACCACACGAGAAGCACGCGAAAGGTGTGTGATTATTCGGGAGTCGTCTTGAAACCATATGCCGGGTCACTATGAAAACTGCTGGAGAATGCATGTACCATTCGAGATGAATTAGTCGGACCCTTATAAGGCATCGATTGTCGCCTCACGAGCAGTTATGAATTGGAATGCGAAGTGGTAGCGAGAAAACGAGTAGTAATCACAGCGATATTCCTAAGTAAATAATAGTTGGTGTGTATTTATTGCAGTACGAAGTAAGAAACAGTGTGTGTTTTAAAACAATCGTCTTAATTATATTCGAACCCGTACGCGAAATACGTAACAGTAGTATAAATTATAATTATTGATTGTGACTGATATGATGTTCATCACAGCTTGTGTAAGTATTCTTTCAATTAAATACCATATTAATACTACTGTCAATTCTTTTTCCTACCGTTATATTATTTTCCTCATTATTAGTTAGTATCCTCTCTCGGTTTATGATTCTCATCTAAAATTTTCCACTTGTTCTCTACTTTCTTCAGATGAAGAGTCGGTATTAGAGTTGGTGTATTGTACCTAGTTGGAATTCGCAAACTAGGGATTTTGTCTAAACTGCCAACGGTAAAACAGTTCCGAGGACGTTTTTCCTGTAGTCAAATGGGAAGTGCTGCTGTGCATAATGAGGTTATCTAATAGGTTTGTTCCATCAAGAGGTTTCAAACTAGTCAGAGCCAATAAGAATCGAGAGATACAGTTTGCAAACTGATTTGGGCGCTTCTCATTGGCTCTGACTAATTTGAGATTTCTGATGGAACAAACCTATTATAGTACGTTCACTTCTGCCGTGATTTTTGTCGGCTAGGCAAATTTTACAGTTTGGCATTGTAGACTTGACGTCCAACTGCCAAGTGTGCGTCTGGCTTGAGTCCCAAAAAATAGGTTGTTGAAATTGTTGGTAATCAGTTTCTGTTACGTCGCCTTTTAAAAAAAATCTCGGGTAAGAGGTGGAATTTAGGTAATTTTCTTATAATCCGTTTCTTTCACTGTAGCTCCGACCAAGCTCCGAAGGTGTTCCAAAGTACGGAACTAGTTAATTCATAGATGTGGATAATATATTGGTGATCAATGGACTGCTGAAAGTAAGCTTACGTTATTCCTTGTTCTATATTTTGCAGAACGTTCGTGGGTATAATTGACCTTTATACGGGTGATGACAATACCAAGATCTTGAAGTAGAATACGACGCAGTGTAAATAGTGTGATGTATTCCGATTGTTTATGATCCAATTAGGCCTTTCATATAACAGGCACATTAATTTCTCCTCTAATTTTTTAGGAAAAAAATGTTTCTTATTAATCTATGACGTCGACCGGTCAACCTCGCGCGCAAACCAAACGTGACCTACTTTACCGAGATTTTAGCGTCTTCAAGTTCAAATTACGTTATGTCACTTTTGACGTGTAACTTGTAATTCCAAACATCAAATCACATGACATTTATGACATTTGCTTCAATACAAAATGACGACACCAACACGAAAAACCACCGGCCGCTCCACTCGAACCAGGCAGCAGACTAGCAGACCTCAGGCTACTAAAAACTTGACCCAGGCTGCAGACCAATGAGACCTTTTGGTGTCGAACATTTATTATGGAGTTTGTTGTCATCTGTGAGTGGCGTCGTACTTCGTTTTTTTTAATAAATAACAATTACCAATACTATCTATCTCAATCGAAAGGCTGAAATGGGAAATAAATATGTACCTTGAATCTCTTACGCCACGTCAACAAGCAGACCAGACTGCTTGTTTATGACTTGTTCTTGTTATGCAGGAAAGACGACCATAACCTTGAACAGACTACTCAGTCTAGGTAAGGGCTGCAGACTAAATGAGAGCTTCTGATGGCATTCTTGAAATTTTTTGTAGGCATCCCAAAGTTCGAGTTTGGCTGAATCAGTTTTCTTTCTTTCTTCAATACCAGGGAGGTATTGGAAATACTTGAGTGCTTTTCAAGCCCACAGCAAATTATCGCACTCACATTGTTTATCTCTGCCCACAGGTCAACACAAAACCGTCAGAACACGTCAAAATTGACGCAGTTTTTTTTGTCGGGATCAGCTGTTCGTCGCTCGGCAGAGTTCACCGCGGTCGCGTTACCGAGCCCGTACGAGGTCTAGCAACGCAATTCAATTCTGCTACTTTACCTGGCGCCATCTGTTAACGTACCTGAGTCTCAGTATGCGTGACGTCACTCGAAATTTTCTTAATTTTTTCCGAGGTCTAAATGAACGCGAAAAATGAAATGAAAAAATATGTGAGCTCCAAGAAGGCTCTAGTATTTGAATTCATTTTTTTTCTCAAAACTCGTGGAACCCTTCGTTATGTGTGGGTTTTGGATTATCTGTGCTGGCAGATGTTTCACCTCCAGATCTGAAAGAGATTTGAGAAAGGAATTGGAAGAAATGTAACCGCGACACTATTTTATGTGGATATTGAAGCCATAATTAATTTAATGACTGTATTAAATTATGACACTTTCAAACTCAAGTTCTCAAAAGCAGTGTAACCAAATGCCAAGTTCTAGGAATTTTTCAAACTTCAGATTTGGGAACTAACGGCTCGATACCAAGTTGGGGCTGAGACCGCCGTAAGTGCGGTTACTATAGCAACGGCCCATCAGACCGCTCTATTTGGCAAGTTACGCCGTCCTAACTTTTGCGCCTGCAACTTGGTATCGAGCCCTTAGAAACGAAATCTCACAACCGACTAGACTCACGGTAGGAGGGGACGTACGGTTGTGTCCATTTTAAAGTGGACGACAATGTCAACGAGTTGGCTTGCTGTCATGCGACGTTCAGGCCCGAATCCGGAAAAATCTGTCAACGGTCGACCACTTTAAAAAGGCCGCAACGGTACAAATAGTTTTTGTTGCTTGGCTGATTTTCAGTCTTTTCAGTAGGCCTTGTTTTGTCTCTCGCCTTGTTTTGTCTCTCTACTTGTTTCCCCTCGACTTTTCCGTTTTGTTGTGGCCAGTGTAGTATTGAATGGAACAAAGTTTTTTAGTTTCTCCGAAATTAGATGTTTCCTATCCATTATCAGCATTATGGGAGCACCATTACGTGAGTGACATGGGGAAACCCCGCGGAAAACCCAGTCTTGAAAATTTTACTTTTGGAACCTAGATTGGTTTCTTTGTCGGTGCCGAGACTAAGGGAGGTACAGCCTTTACAAGAATTCACCAATTTCTCGGCGTCATGATTGATCTTTGGCCTTCATGTGCAGCTTGCAGGACTGTTTTTCCTAATTTAGTCGGAATTACGATTTTGTCTCCTCTCAGCAGTGTGTTCCTGTGAAAAAAGAGTTCTGGGTAAAAAAATCTTCTGAAGTTTTTCACCTCATCCTCACAAATATTTTGAAACAATACCTGTTTTGCTTTCTGGGCTTGGCCGTCAGCCAAAGATGCTCAATCAATCTCTGAGAATCGTACTGCTCTTGGTCTCATGTACTCCACCAATAGGGTCCTTGCATGAATTTTTAAAATACGAAATTTTTATGCAGGAACATGTACCATCTAGAATGTAGTCATATAGTTGAAGGAAAAAATATAAAAAAATTGGAGCTTTTTATTGAAAAAGTGAAGTTTTCAATAATTTGAATTTATTTTCGGGCCTGAAAACAGCCACGACGTCACACATGCTTGGGATATTTAGAACAACAGGGCACCTCTGTTGCTTTAGCACCAGACTAGCTTGGCACTTCTATGCTTGGCACTCGGCTTAGCATTTTTTGTCACTGTCACCTGAAAGCGATTGTCACACCTTCCTTCGCGAAGCTAGATCTGCAAAACCAACATGTCTTCCAGAGTTGTTGATCTCAATCGGTATTGCTTGGTAAGTTGGTGGTCAAACGATTCAACTTTCACACCTGATATAAGGGGTCGTTTCATTCGAATGCCCCAAGATTCACCACGAAGACAACGTTGCCTCAAAGTGCTAAAACGCCAAGATCTGTCGCCTTATACGACTTCTGCCTTTATGATGAGGATCATCAGAGTCAAGCTCTAGGTACATATCTAACGGCGGAGTTCGCACAGTTGTCTCTACCAGCTCTAGAAATATAAAAAGTTACAGTACAGATCTAAATTGCAAGGACCCTATTGATGAACATGGTCTTTACACTGTGAGCTATGCTTTGCGGCTGTGCTGTACAAAGTCGGGATAACGGATCGGCAATGTTTGTCTTACCCGGCTTGTAAGTTAGAAGTCGAATTTCGTAGTCGAAGTACCCAACGTTCTATCCTTGCACATGGTTTAGATTTTCGATTATCACCTCTAGAAGCTTGTGATCAGTAACCAGCTCAAAGCTCTTTCCATAAAGGTATATTTTAAAATGCCCTACTGCCCATACTAATGCCAGCGCTTCTTTTTCTGTCCGACGGTACCGTATCAGTAAGACTTTTAGTCCCATAGGCAATAACTCGGGGTCCAGAGTCAGTGTATCGGATCAAAACGGCCACTAAATCTTTAGAACTGGCGGCCCTGCAACCACTTGTGTCCTGCTGTTGGGATAATACTACATAGAGACAAAATTGTGTCACCAGGAGATTTTGTTGGACACCAGCTTTCGCACAAAGAAGAATTTTCACTCGGACTTCTACATAAAGTGGCACAGAGTTGCACTTAATTCAACAAACAAATTAAAGTGTCGTTAACTGCAACGAACATTAGAATAGAATGAGGATAAAGATTCCATTAAAACCGAGGGCTGTCTTGTTGGCAACAGTCGTAGATAATTTCAATTTCAAATGAATTCAATCAAGTAGCCACTTTCAAATTCGTTGAATACAGGGTGTTTGGATGTTCTGGAGTGGAACCGGATGTAAAGGGTCATGAATCAAGAATGTCCACTTTTCAAAATTCATATTTCGTGGACGGTTCACATAATTCAGCCTTGGGGACTGGACAGAATGCAACGCCGTCAGACGTCGTCAACTGTCAAGTAAGGTCCGTCGACTTACTTGGCCCCTTACGATCATTCAAAACTATTTCTGGAAACGAAATAAAGAAATTTGATATATAAACAAACTGATTTTAACAACTATTACTAATTTTACTCCTAACCCGATGTGGGCAAATGCAGGTTTTCAAGACGACGGCGACGATCGAAGAACAAAAGAAGAACACTTCTGCAATATTTTTTATTCACAATGAGTTAGCAATACATTCCTAACTTTAAAAAGTTGGAAAGTGAATGATTCCTTACAGGTTGGAAAATAATGTCACTTTCGGACCACGGGAAACGTTTGACGCGAAAAACTTGAAATAAAGCCAATTATCTGCATTTAAACTGGATCATTGTGAATAAAGTCCTATACATACCACGGAGTAAAGCGTCATTACAGCCTACGGGATTCTATCTCACAACGGCACGCCTCGGTAATATATTGAATCCCTTGGCTGTAATGAGACGCTTTCCACCTCGGTATGTGATATACTATTACACACCGCGCGCCAAAAATTACTCTGTAAAATTCCCTTTAAAATAAAAGCCCCTCTTCAAGTAGTCCAGCGTATTATTGTCCTCGGACAGACCACTCGGTATACAAGTAGTATGCTTTAGTTGAGTGTGTGAAATTAGGTCGAAAGTATAAAGTTCCACGTAGGTAACAGATTTATATTTAAAAGCAATTTGCATCCGTTTAGTTTTTAACAAGTACCTACTCAATGCACTTCCAACGTGTGAGCTAATCAACTCTTCAAGTACAAACTACCATTTAGTGTGATACAAGAAGTCGTATTGGAATAGCTCCACCAGAATGTCCGCCATCTCCGGCAATTTCTCAACGCAACCGTTGCACTGGTCGGCCGTGGAGCTCTTGAGCATCGGCTTGATCTGCACCTTCTTGGCGCGTTACGCCCAATTCCACTGGAACCGGAGGAGGCTCTACCAGCTTTCGTGGAACATCCAGGGTCCTTTCGCCTGGCCTATCGTCGGAAGTGCGGTGTGGTTCATGGGAAATACAGAAAGTATGACAGTGAAGAAACTGATGAGCGCTCATCTTGAAAATGGCGGGCCGGCCCCACAATTCTCTGTAAATGATTGTTGCAGGGATCTTCACCAGCGTGATGTACACCTTCAAGACGTATCCTGGAATAGGGAGGGTCTGGCTGGCTCACGATCTGGTGTACGCAATCAACAAGCCGGAGTACTTGGGGATTATCCTGAACCACCCGAAATCGCTGGCTAAAATGCATTTATACAAGTTTGCACAGAGGTCTGTGGGCCTGGGGCTTTTTTCCGCTCCCGGTAAGTTTCACCAGTCCTGCAACAGCTACACATTGGCTACGAAAAATTTGCCTAGCAGCTTCTTGTAGAAGGTGAAGTGGAAGCAAATACACTGCGCAGCACTCAATGTGTGGCGACCAAAAATTTTGCTTGTTTTAAAAACGATGTTACTTTTGATTTTCGACAAATATTTTGTTATTTTTAGTCTGTTTGTGGTGTCCATTAGCCTCATCCTCTGGCAGTTCACCCTGTAAATATAAACCCAAAACCCTACAGACGCTTACCGAAATACAGCTTTCGGAAATCTACCCTAATTATCGCTCGAAGCTGTCAGCTAAATTCTGGACGTCAAACCGCATATATTCACTCAAGACGAGGCTATACTGTCATTGTCTGGGGGCGGATATGGTTGCCCTAAACCAAATCTCGTTTTCAATCTTTCTTTCTAATTGCAACTTCCCACCCGAAGGGACGTTTCGAACAAAAATCTCCATAGGTTCCTGGATACTAGTCGGGAAAGTTTTGGGGTGACATAACCGATTTTTGTATTTGTGGACCAATATGGTTGTCCCAAACATTTTTTGAAAGACAATCGAACCGGCTTCAATGTGCTTTGACTGCAGTGCCGTCACAATTTGTATCTGGGATGTTATCAGCGGTCAAAGTCGGTAGGTACTGGATCAACCGCGGGACCTTCAAAAAGCGAACTTTTTCCGTTCCTGTCATCAAGTCTGCTTTTCTTGCAGGTAAACGCTGTTGACGAAATATGTAGAACAAAGTGTGCTTCAAAAACTTCGGTTACAGAAAATGTCTCTTTCTTGTAGTTTCCAATATATATGCGTCCAAAAGTGCGCTTTTTGAAGGTCTTGCGGTTGATCCAGTACCGACTTTGACTGCTGATGATAACATCCAAGATACAAATTGTGACGGCACTGCAGTCATAGCATATTGAAGCCGGTTCAATTGTCTTTCAAGAAATGATTGGGACAACCATATTCGTCCACAAATACAAAAATCGGTTGTGTCACCCCAAAACTTTCCCGACTAGTATCTAGGAACCTATGGAGATTTTTGTTCGAAACGTCCCTTTGGGTGGGAAGTTGCAATTAGAAAAGAAGATTGGAAACGAGATTGGAAATCATTTTCAGGCAATTGAGAACGTTGTCAGGAGAATTTGGATTTTTCGGGAAAGCCTTAATCTTATTCTCAATCATCTTATTGTGAAAATCTCCAATTAGGGCTTCACTTTGAGTTCCTTCTCGAAAACCCAGATCGGTTTTACATTTTCAACCGGAAAATTCCAGGGAAATTGTAAAAGATTTGTTGGAAAATGTTGAAGAACCACTTACCTCTTGTCAAAGGAAAAAACTCGAAAACCGTGAGTCTGATTTCGAAAGTTTTTTCTCCAAACATTATTTCACTCTTTTCTCCAATTTATATTCCCTGCATGTCTGCACCTAAATGAATATATCGTGGAGCTCACCGCATGTCGAAGTTTGGACTGCAGTTTTTTCAAATACGGAATGTGCAAATTTTATTTTGAAAAAATTACCGCCGGAAAACCCGAACTGTGTCGATTTTAAAAAAGGCTCTCTACGATGCCCATTCAATCTACTTTCGATATCAGTTGGAATTTTCCAAAAAGAAGTTGATCATCAAGCAGAATTGAATTTTTGAGTGGAGTCCTGCATCAAAAACGAGTCGTCGTGGCCAAAATACGGGCGAAAGGCCCTCTCGGGTTGCAACGGCAAGGAGAAATTTTGAAAATTTATACCCAAAGACCGGATTCTAGGCAAAATGTCTTTTGGTTTCTGTTTTAGGCATTTGCATGAGACCTTGAAATAAATGTTAGTGTTGGAAAAACATTACTTTTGACACCCCTTTGTTTTTGCCTAAATGCCTAAAGCTGGCAAAATCGGATTTACTGTCCTAAAAAGACCTTTTTAACGGCCTAAAATAAGCAATTTCAATTTTTTGGTGAAAATCATCCACAATGTTGAGGGAAATATTTATTATTGTTTGATTTGTTTCGTTCAAAAATGGTGGCGTTTGAGATCCCTATGTTTCTGTCTATTTCGCCTAAAATTTGCAAAAATTGGATTATTTGTTCTAAAAGTCCCCTTTTTCTTATTGGCCTACAACAGGCTTTTTAGCGCATTTTCCATCTTGATGAAAATCGCTATTGCAACCGCTTTGTCCGTCCGTCCGTCCGTCCGTTCCTCGAACTCCTTCCAAACTAGACGACCTAGCTTTCTAATTTTTTCGCTGTTACATAGCTGCCACTCCCAAAGGAGGGCTAGGCTATATTGGATGTCCATATTGCGCCGCCAACATTATTATTATTTATGAAATGAGAGAGGTAATGAAGTAATGAGAAAGTATTGTGATCGTGTTGCGACTCGGTTAGTCCAGTTGCTGGGGCACAGTAAACTTAGTGGTTCAGTGCAGGGCAACCCAACACACAATAATATTGAAAAGTTTTGATAGTGCAAAAAAAGAATTCATTATGACGGATCTGTCCGTTTTGAGGTCGTTCAAGACGATTGAGGCTATTCCCAGAGTGATGTCTGTCTATATGTGTATGTATTCTCAGGGTATGCAGGGTGATTCTTTCTGCATGGAAATTGTGTTTTATTGAGAAGTCTTCAAGACAAACCACATTTCCAGGATATCCTCTTCTTCTCATGTTATTTCCGGATATTAGAGCGTTACAGAAACAGGGTGCGATCCAAAAAGGCGGGAAAAATGGACCAAGGTAAAGTTTTTAGCGCATTTTCCATCTTGATGAAAATCGCTATTGCAACCGCTTTGTCCGTCCGTCCGTCCGTCCGTCCGTCCGTCCGTCCGTTCCTCGAACTCCTCCCAAACTAGACGACCTAGCTTTCTAATTTTTTCGCTATTACATAGCTGCCACTCCCAAAGGAGGGCTAGGCTATATTGGATGTCTATATTGCGCCGCTAACATAGAGAAAACCGCCCCCGATAAACTTGAAATAACATAATATTGCACTTTCTACCAGACCTGATGCTCTGGTGTTCTCATTGTTTGAATAATACATAGTTGCCACTTATAAACGTAAGCCAAGAAACATTCCGTCTTCAATATGCGCCGCCGACATGAAAAAACTGCTAAAAACCGCCCCCAATCACTTTAAAATGAAAAACATAAACCCGAAGACATAGCGATCTGATTCTTTCGGTATATAAATAGCTGACTAAAAATGGGAAAGGATAGGCTACTTTTGGTTAGTCGCCGCCCCCAGATTCCGCCCCCAAACGATAAAAAGTGCAACTTTCACAAATGTTACTGATTGAGATGTTCCCTTTAACATTTAGGAACTGCCAACTCAAATTGTGCAACATTTGCTCAGCCAAACGTTGCCGCTCCCACACGCCGCCCCCAAAGTAAGAGATAAATGAAAAACATGAACCCAAAGACATAGCGATCTAATTCTTTCGCTATATGGATAGCCGACTAAAAATGGGAAAGAATAGACTACTGTTGATTAGTCGCCGCTCCCAGCTCCCGCCCTCAAACAAAAAAAATATTGATCAGTGAAAGAATTTTCATTCAAATCTATTCCATTGGCAAGTACCCCATTCTGATAAGAAAATATCACAATGAGTTTCGAATGAAGAAAGTGGGCAAGGAATGGTGTTTCTCCTTCAACCAAATTTCTTCACGTTCACAATATGCCTCTTTGAGAAAATGCGCTACTGAGACTCACGCACGTGAAGGCACTTGTTTTATTTTGCGAGGAAATGATTTACAATGTTTTCAAAAACATCCGTTGTTTGATTTGCTATATTAAAATGTGCCACTTCCATTTATTTTGATACCAACTGGTATTTCATGTAACAAGTTAAGTACGCAAAGTGAATCTTGAGCGGATGGATCCGCTAGCTCAGGGGCGAGGCGGCAGCCAATTATCTCTAAGAGCGGATGATTCCGCTAAGACAATTTGCGTTCGTTTCACATTCAACATTTTTCAGTTGAAGCTTTCCAAACATCAACTTGTGTATCTACCGTCTTTCAGGTACAGTTCGCAAAATAGTCCGAAAAACACTATTTCAGGGATAAAATACTATAATAGTATATTATTATAAGAGTTTAATAAGACGAATTTTGTCGCACGACTGTTTTTGGGGTCCGACGAACGCAGTGAGAAGGCTCCCAAAGAAAAGAGTGTGACGAAACGTTTTATTAAACGAGTGCAATATACTATTTTATCTATTTTGCCTTGCATATTTAAAAGAAATTGAAAAATTCTAGAAGTATTATCCGTTTCACCCTTATTTGCCACGCAGCAAGCCATGATATTGTTTTGTTAGGTTTAGCATACCTACTGACGACAGCTCATGAATTGATTTGACAAATTTTGACAACGTCAAATCACAAGATGCCAAAAATTATTCCGCACAAGACAAAAATGCAAGTTCCGCGGCATATCCAGTATTATTAAACGCCTGCAACCAGACATGGCCCAAAACATGGCAGTGGTTGGAGCCGCGTTAGGGGGTAAGTACAAACCTACCTCAAAACCTACGGTTCCCTCACTCTCAGCTCAAGTTTGACTTGGATACGCCGAGCAATTTACGTTTTGCTTCATGGACAGGAAGCTGGTGCCTTTAAACCTAGTCCATACTTGCTTCCTGTCCATCACCTCTATAAAAGCACATAGGTTTGTTCCCTATATTATTCATCCAACACCTGGTAGTACTGCGAATAATTACAGTGGTATTTGCTGCAGATGCAAGAAGTTTCATCTTCCCCCCGGGCTGTTTAGGGGGTCAAGATTTCGCCCCCGAATCTTGAAAAGCCATTCCCCCGCACCTGCTGCGCCATTTTTTCCTCGCTTTTTCCGGGCTAGGCTCCCGGTCCGAATTTTCTTCCACGGTGCGGCGTCATCCACGTGTCAGACTGACAGAGTTACATAACCTCCACTGCGTGAAACCACCTGTGAGTCTCAGGCGTACCAATGCAACTGAAATTTTTCATAGCTTGCTGGGTGGCAAATAAGGGTGAAACGGATAATAGCAATACCCTTCAGTGTCATAGGAGTCAAGCGCTAGTACGATACGCGTTTGCGTGTCGAAAAGTGGCCAGTACGATACGGGAGTAGATGAAACAACTTATTTGCCTCAATACATAAGAAAAATGTTTTTGGCTTATTTTGGCTATTTTAGCTCGTTACGGCCTAAAGTGTCTTAAAATAGAGGTTTTATTTGCCTAAACATGTGTCCTAATTTGCACTTTTACGGCCTAAAATCCGGTCTTTGTATAAAATGGTGGAAAATTGCTACTGCCGACCTTATTTTCACTCTTTTGTTGAGCTCTTTTGTTGTTGCTGAGCACGAATCTTTGTAATGACACGTTTGGTCCAGCCCTCGGTCCAGCCCACGATAGTCCAGCCTTGCACCCGAACGTAAAAACATCGGTAAAAACTGACCAAGACAAGATCTTTCCACGTCCCTAATAGCTAATTATTAGGATGAATGCATGCATCATGTTACCTGATAGTGTTGGAGACGTGGACTCGCAGGTGGAATAAACAATCGCTAGCACAACTTGAGTTTTGAATTCACTGCTTCGATCACTGGAAGAAAAATAACCTGTGCCTGTGCCACGGATGCCTGTGCACACTGCAGTGTATGTGACTGCAGTCTGCACCATAACCAAACCAACTTGTAGTGAAATATTCACAAGGGAAGACTCACGACAATTAAATCTGAACCGTCACTCGGATAATTCATCAGTAAGTGATTGTAACTTGTAAAACTCTTGTGAACTTGCAAAATATTAAGAAATCAAAAGCTAAGAACCACAGATCTGAGAACATCTCTCTTTAGTTCCAACGATTCCGAACAGGTGGCGGCACTAATCCACTTAGGGGTTTTTCCAAACATCGTTTCGTATTTGTTGAAAAATCACGACTAAATTAATAATTCTGACCTACGCTAGTGCACTTACAGTGTTCAGATTGACCAAATCAATTTGTTTTATTTGCAACAGGAATTTATTAGCGGTTGCCGCTGCTAATTAATCGCTCAATATAACATCCAATTCGTATGACGCTTACGGTGAGTAGGTACCGCCAAAAAGTTCCGAAATTTACAATTCAGGACATTTACTCATTCAGGTTTGTTTCGAAAGCTACAAGGAGGTAGGTAGTTTGGTTTGAGCCTATGAACATTTTCAAAAAAAAAGAAAAATTCAAATTTTGGAAAAATCATTTCCCATCCCATAGGCTCAAACCTCTCAGCTCAAACCCACATCTCAAACCAAAGTAAGCAGATACCATACCTCCTTATTGTAACTTTCGAAATAGACCTGAATGTTGAAATTTCTGTTAGGAATAAGCTCACAGAGATTGATGCTGCTTCTGCAACGCCTTATTTCACCAGTTCAAGGACGAAGTGGAATTGGTGAAATAAGCGTTCCGGAATCAATCCCTGTGGATTTATTCCTCGACAGAATCTTACCATTTAGGTCTCTTCTGATTCCGAAAGCTACAAGGATGTACTTTGATTTGAGCCCATTGGGATTTCCAATAACCAAAAAAATTATCTCTCGATTTTGAAACCAAAGTACATCCTTGTAGCCTTCGAAAGAGACCTAAATGGTAAGATTCTGTCGAGGAATAAGCCCACAGGGATTGATTCCGCAACGCTTATTTTACCAATATAACTATCCGTCCTTAAAACTCCATCCTTAATAGCGTATTGAGAAAATGGGTCCCCTCGTGAGTCCCACTTCAACATCAGACCATTCATTCGTACGTTCTATTTTGTGAAACTAGAATAAGTTTTGTCGTCAATTAACCTTGCATTTAAGTGGAACTGAGAGTAGTATGTGAACTGAGCGAAAGAAATGACTCTAAACAGTGTGCTAAACTAACGCTGCATTGGTGGTATCCTCGGTGGTATCCTCGGTGGTATCCGCGCCCTTCCGGTTTTCATGGGCCCTTAGGACCTTGGCGTGTACTACCGTGCAGTTACGTCAAGGGAAAAAGGGTGAAACGAGAAGGACACCGAAAAAAGGGTGCTAATAACTTCGCTGTTGATGCGTTCATAAAATGGTGGGTGGTGTGGGAATCACCCAGCACCACTGGCGGCTCCACGGGGGGTACGACGGTACGACCGTACCCCCTGTCGCAAATCAAGGGCGCCAGACATCAAGCTTATAATTTTGAAAAAAAAATCAACAAGCAGTACCGATGGATTACTCTTTGTAAAAAATAATCAACGTGATAAAAACTCGCCAATGAAATTGATAATGTTGCGTGTGGAAATTCGCTTTGGGCGTCGCGCGATGAAATCTTGGAACTATTATCGTAACATCTGTGGAGGTGGAAAGAACTTCTCCTCACAACCACCATAATAATTGTTCATTACTGACTTTTGAAAAAGTTGGAAAATAAACCATTACGAACTATCGGCCCGCGGCGCGCTCTGCAGCTACCTACCTTGGCTCTTGTCTGTAATGAACCTCTTTCCGTCTCGGTATGTAATGTACTATTTCTCACAACCATTATGGTAATTGATTCATCACATATTATTTGAGAGGGTGGGAAGTGACTCATTACCTACTCCGCGGGAAAAAGAAGAAATTATAGCTTCAGAAGATACATTCCAGAATAATGAATCCAACCAAACAATGAATGAGTGGGTGAATCCGTATTCCTAATATGAGCCAACCCAGGCAGCAAGTGAAAATTCAATGAATATTAAAAACTTAATGTTCGCTGAATATTAAAAACGACCGGCCGATCTGGAAGAGTTATGCCAAAAAAAAATTCTCCAAGGCTCCAAGGCGGCTCTATATTATCATTTGATTGATTGCTTGATACCTACTTGATAGGTATCATTCTGTTTCAAAAACCAAATTCAGCTTAGTTATGTTTTTCGAATAGTTTTGCACTTTTGAGTTTTAACTGAACCTCGAAGGGAAGAGAACAAAATGAATCAGAGAGGCTTCCCTTTTTTCTGCTTATTATTGTCAATATTATTATTATACCCAAAAATTTTCGCCTGCGGCGCTACTTTTTAGTGGCTGCGGCCGCCCAGTAGGAAGTCGATCTTTTAAGTATACACAAAACCGCGAGCAAAACCTCCTCGACCCCCCCCCCTGTCCAAAGTCTGGGTACGCCACTGGAGAGAATGGTCGGGTCACCATTCGAATGGAAGAGCCACTGGTCACCTTAAGGGCGCCTGGTCGGTGAACCGTACCCCCTGTTCAAAAATGCTGGAGCCGCCAGTGCCCAGCACCCACCGCCCAAAAAAAAGAGTAAAAGTGTGCCGCCTGTATTTAACAGGTGGCTTACAACACGGCATACTGATCAATCAAGACAATAGACAATAATAATAAAACAGATGATAACAGTTCAACAATAAATATGACTAAATAGTAGGTATGTATAGTAGTGTTAATAATAGTAAAAGATGAAATTTCCACGAGATCTTTCTTGTTTGGTATGTTTAGCCGAAAAGTTTTATGTAGAAAGAAATACAAATTATCTGATCTTTGGCTATGAGTTTTCGCAAAAAACTTTTCATCATCACTTTATGACTAGATAAGTGGATGTGAAAATGATATCTGAAGATTCACAACAGAGCAGCAATCAATTTCAACCAGAAATTCAACAGCCTGAAATTGTTCCACTTGGGGACTTTGTTTTTGTACTTATTCAACTGAAATTTGACAACTGAATCAGATTCAGGATACAGAATACAGAATAAAAAAAATTAAAGTAGAGAAACTTTGACTCAATTTTCAGTAGGTCTGTGGAAGAAACACCGAAAAATAATAAGCCCCGCTTTTAACCAGCAAGTTTTGGACAGGTTCGTGGAAGTTTTCTACGAACAAAGCTCGATTTTAACAAGACAACTCAAAGAAGTTTCTGGAAAGGGAGAGCTCGATCTCTTCAATTACGTCACCAAGTGCACCATGGACATTCTTTGTGGTGAGTTTCTTTTTTGGTCGCATCTCCTTTCAATTTCATTACCGTAATGATTCTAATTTCCAGAAACTGCCATGGGAGTCAAAATGAACACGCAAACCATCGACACGGATTTGGGACAAAAAATTGACAAGCAAGTTATTTTTTGCATAAAATATAACGTTTTATATGTTAATTTATGGAAAAAATAGGATTCTAGAAATTATGTTGTTGCGGATGTTCGTCATTTGGTACCATTCCGACTTGGTGTTCAGAATGAGCAAACATTATGCAATCGAAAACGAATGCGTGGCCAAGGTTCACAGCATGACAGATTTGGTAAGCTTTTTCTGTTTTGAATCACAGTACAAGTGACGATTCGAGGAGTTCTAGGTGATCAAGAGGAAGCGAGCTGAGTACGAAGAAAAACAGAATAACATTGAACTGCAAGAGGCACCGATCGAAGAAAGTCAGTTCGAATTCATCGGGTCTACTTTTTTTCCAAAGATAGATAGATAAAATATAAAGATAGATTAATTCATTGCCTTCTATAAAACCATTCACAGGTTATTGTAGAACTGTCAAAAAATCAGTTTTCCGATTTTGCAGATTCAAAAACCCGCAAGGCTTTCTTGGACTTGTTGATGGAAGAAAAAATGTTCACTGATGAAGAGCTCCGGAGCGAGGTCAATACTTTTATGATAGCCGTAAGTTTTGTTGGCAATTGACTATTCTATTCAAACTCTTGACGTCGAGAAATTATCTCAACGACACGACAGATTTTTAATCGCTAATCTTCCGTCGTTCACGGCAACGCAATTATATTATTCATATCGGTAGTCGGTACAATACCAACACTACCAACAGTCTACAGTCTAGAAGTAAATACAAGAACAAAATTGAATTAAAATATAAATCATGACGTCATGGTACTGATGAAATCACTGCAAAATCACTTCATCATTCAGGCAGTGAGTGCGGTGTTTGTACCTATAATCCATTCCAAGCCTCAAAAGACCACAGCTTGCCATGAAAAATTCTATAGTTTTGTTGGTGTTCCTAATTTTTTATGTTTCATATTATCTTGATACAAGGGAAGTTACGTTAGAGTTTGCGTCCCCATGACATAAAACCCTCATCTGTACTACGCTGTGTTGTCAAATTGTCATTCTGGGAACTGCGTCGCTGGCAGGTCCAGGTTTGCTTTCTGACCTCAGCCGCTTTCTTTCAGCCAGGATCGCAGATTATGATCCTGGAACAAAGAATGACCGTACCTGGGTTCTTACAGGGCGCGACGAGCTCAGGTCATGAAATCACTCTCGACGAAATCACACTCCAGCCATAGAGCTCCAGCGCTAGAACTGGGTCCTCCTCGGTCATTTTTGAAACTGTATATTCTCACTATTGCACCTCTCAACACTTTTAATATTGAAATAACGAGCCTGACGGCATTTCCAAGGTGAAAAAGAATAAAAATAATGTGTCACTGTCAAAATCTCAACTATTAAATTGAAATGGCATTCCAGCAGCGCATGCATCACTTTGCTAAATTTCATTAAAATCATCTTGACTTTTTCGGTCCATCAATATATATATTTATTGTAAACAATAACGTCCTACCATTATAATAAATGGTCTGTAAATACAAGGAATACTTAACAATAAAGAACATTACAAACTTAAAAAGTGAATTAATATTGTGTGTTTATGTAGATATTGTATAAAAATATTTAGTAGATGAAACACTGAATTCCATTAGGTAGGTAGATACAAAAATTTTTATCTAGTATAGTTAGTGTATAAGTGATGTTTCAAAATTAAAACGGAATATTTCAATGTCTCTAGAGCAATTGTTTCAACAGTTTTTTTTGAAATAGAAATTTTTTTCGTGAAGTCAATAAAAATTTTTGAAATGGTTCCACGAGCACTATAGATTTTCCAACTTGATGAAAAAATATCATAGGTGACTGTGGTTGTTTTAAGCTTGGAATTATTAATATTAAGGAATTTGTGATGCCACTGATAACATATAGATTAGTGAATCACTTTTGCTACATTTATTTTGAAAATAGGGAATTCAAATTTGGCATACGATTTTCTTAAGGGAAATTTATAGACGATGCCATTTTACTTTTCAAAATTTATAATTTAAAAAAAAATTCGAATATTTTTTGAAAAATTTGGAAATATCCTATTGAGAAACTAGGCATACAAAGCCAAACTTTTGATGATGAATAGACCGCAAATACTTTTCTTCTACAGGGCTCAGATACAACTGCTGGTTCGACCTGTTTCACTTTGATGATGCTGGGAATGCACCCTGACGTTCAGGTAAGTGACTTAATAAATCCACTCAGAAACTAGAAATTACACGTTCAAAATAATCCATGAATGTTGCTGGGACGTGGAACGTGGTGTGATCAAATGAAATCCTAATGAAGGGAGATTCCAGCCTGGCCAAATTCAGGGATCCGAAGTAGACTAAAAACCTGTGTATGGCGTTGTTTGATGATAATCGTATTTCTTTTTTATGTACTCGATAGGAAAAAGTCTACCAAGAAGTTATGGACGTGGTCGGACTTGATAATACTCTGGAAGCCTTTCACTTGCCTCTATTGAAGTACCTTGAAAGGGTGATCAAAGAAACTCTCAGACTGTTCCCGGTCGGAGCTTTCGTGGTCAGAGCTTGTCAAGAAGATATTCGCTTGGACGGTAAGTAGGTACTTACTACCTATACTTACATATTATTTTAAGTTGTAGAGCTGTTTCTCATGCTCTCTTGACGTGAGACAAAAATATTTCCCCTGAATATCTGATGTCTTCCATCTTCCAATACAGGTGAGACAATTACTCATGGAAAAACTTTCAGGTGAAATAACTTTACCGAAAGGCTCTTCGGTTATTATGGGAATCTTCCATGTTCATCGAAACCCCAAATACTGGCGAGATCCGCTGAAGTTCGATCCTGACAGGTTCCTACCGGAACAAGTGGCCAAGCAAGTTCCGTATTCATACATTCCGTTTTCTGCAGGTGAATTAACCCCTCCCTCCCGTCTCTTTTTCTTTTAAAATCATCAGAGTTGACTTTAAGGACCCAGGAATTGTATCGGACCAAAGTACGCTATGATGGCAATGAAGAGTATGGTTGCGATGTTGGCAAGGTCGTACAGGATCAAAACTGGTTTCAAGAATATCAAAGATATACACCTCAAAACGAATCTGGTGCTGAGACCCAAAAAGGGATTTCTGGTGTCTCTCGAGGAGAGAAAGTGAAGATCTCACCAGTTGGAATCTCTTACTGCTGTTACTTTTGGGGACGTTTTTGACTTTTTCCTGTATAAAATTGAAATTTTAGTGTGTAAATAATAAAAGAACTCTTCACTTGTCTTTTTGATTTTGATATAAAGGATCATTATTGTTAC
The DNA here is from genome assembly GCA_949128115.1 of Anaspis maculata. Classification (NCBI taxonomy): domain Eukaryota; kingdom Metazoa; phylum Arthropoda; class Insecta; order Coleoptera; family Scraptiidae; genus Anaspis; species Anaspis maculata. The sequence goes on from OX421967.1 coordinate 31,949,911, forward strand.
GATATCTCGCGTACGGGTTCAAATATAATTGAGACGATCTTTTAAAACACACACTGTTTATTTCTGCGTACTACAATGAATACACGCCAACAATTATCTACTTGAATTATCGCTGTGATTATCGCTCGCTTATCCGCTCGCTGTCTCTTCCAATTCAATACTTACTGCCTTAAGCTGCCGGCTGATGCCTTATATAAGGCCTCTGAATAGTGTTCCCGAACTTTCTGTCTACTTCCAGCAAATTCCATAGTGGCCCGGCATATGCGGTTTTTAGACCATTCCTGAATAAGTGAATAATCACACACATTACCCGTATAATTCTGCCGGGCTCTGGAACGGTGCCTCCGCCAAAATGGACAGATGTTTCTCGATCGAGCATTGGAGTCTCCCCATTCGGTTCCACGTAAACGCACGCTCTGGAATGCACCAGAACATTCCGCACTTCTACACTACAATCTAATGGATGGAAGAATCCAGAAAGATCGCGTGTTTACCAATAGGCACGGGATCGCCGCTCGTAACATTATCATCATACTTCTATTCTTTTCTGTCCCAAGCTAGTTAAGCAGTGATGCATTCTCCCGAAAAAGCAGAGCGAGTGTTGTGCCATATAAGCATTATGTGAGTCAAGATTCTTCTTTTCTAGGTACAACGGAAGGTTTATTCAAAAGTGGTTCAGTAGGAGTTCCAGCAATTCCAAATTTCAAAGCCCCCCCTGGCCCTCCCGAGAAAAAATCTACGAAGCCCCCGTTCTCAATCGAAAGAGCACGGTCTCTTGTGTCATATAGGTACTACAAATGTTCGTAGTTTTGTCACCAAGTGCAGGGTCCGTTATTTGATTGCTCGTTTGATTGTTTCTTCCCTGTTTCAGGCATTCGAATTCAAAATAATGTTTATGCGGTTTTAGGCACTATCTAGATAAAACTCGGTTTTAGGCAATATGCTCAATTAGTGTGGCGTAGGTTGGTGTAGGTTAGAGCGTCAGAGCGTCATTGCCATGGCTACATGGATACAAACCCGAAATGACAGTTGGACGTTTATAGTCGTAGCGTTACAGAAAAAAATTGGGCATATTTAAGTAGAATTGTGCAACTTGGCACAGTTGTTCCTGAGAATATTTAGAACAATTTGACCCCCAGGAACAACTACCCAGCCCGTTGGGTTACAAAATGGCGGCCATTTTGTCGTAAGAAAATGAAAAATACGGATTTTGAAATTTTTGGTGTTTACGGTCATGTTTGGTGTCGATTTCGACTAATTCCAGGATAAGAAATGCAATGGTGATACTACTCACCTCTTTGATTCGCCGTTTACGACCTAGAGCCGCCATTTTGAATTTTGGGTCTAAATGCTACGTTGATTTGAAACCTCACCAGTATGCTCGTGTGGGGTGTCGTCTCTCACGAATATGAGGTCTCTGTAGACCTCTGTACCTTCCAAGATACAATAAAACATACCTGCCCTAGTATACGACGTAATTTCCAAATATGTTAGCTGATTTAAGAGGTACAAAGTTACCAATTTCATAAAACGCTAGTGTTGGGTGTCGTTTCCGCATAAATCGGGGTCAAGAAATACAGGGTGTTCACGATAAAATTCACCCCCCTCCCGTAGATTCCCCTTCAAGATATTTCGAAAAACTAAAAACTTTTTCCTCATGATTTTTCCCAGGGACCTCAAATCGATCCTCTAAAAGTTTCTAATTGGTACCGTATACAGGGTGTGATATGTAACTTTTTTATTTTAAATGCAACACCCTATATTTTATTCCGTGATTTGGTGAAGCCTTTTTTTCTGATTACAAATATATATGACACTTATGATTTATTCTGACAAGTAATTTGTCGAAAAAATAATAAAATAGGTAGTCAAATAATTTTGTTTCGCGGCAAGATGGCTTTGGTTTCTACAGTTCCGTTAAAAAAAGTTATTCTCGCAGCATTTTGTCTGCAGAATTCAACTCTGCATGGATAAATGGTCTAATTCGTCTCTTATACAGGGTGTCGCGTAATTTTTAATTTTTAATTCATTTGACTACCTATTTTATTATTTTTTTGACAGCTTCCGTGTCAAAATAAATCATGAATGTTATATATCTTTCTAATCAGAAAGAAAGGCTTCATCAAATGACGTAATAAAATATAGGGTGTCGTATTTGAAATAAAAAAGTTACATGTCACACCCTGTATACGGTACCAATTGAAAACTTTTAGACGATTGATTCAAGATCCCGGGGAAAAATCGTTGGGAAAAAGTTTTCAGTTTTCCAAAATATCTCAAAGGGGAACCTCCTAGAGGGGGGGTGAATTTTATCGTGAACACCCGGTACATAGCTGAGCATCACAATCGTCTTTCCTAAGCTATCTCAGGAAGGTTATCTACGGAGCCTCAACAACCGTAGAACTCTTTACTCTGTAGTCTTCCTCTGTAAGATCCCGTGTGGAGAGGTTGACTGCCCTGAAATCCTAGGCATGATCGATTTCCGTGTACCCGGTGTACATTTCAGATCAAAAAGTTTATTTTTACCACCTTTTACCAGAACAAATCTTTTGCAAGCTTCTCCTTCTCCTGTAGGAAATGAACCAATGCTGCACCGTCATAGATGATGACATCAACTTTTGTTGGCACAACAATAGGTTTTCGGAGCATAAAACCTTCGAGAATTGAACTCAATTGTGCCTTGTCACCTAGACTTCATATTAGTGGGAAATGACTCATCACACTTGCATAGAAGTGGGATTTTATCAAAGGTTTCACATCAAAATCAGCATTTGAACTCAAAAATTCAAAATAGTGGCTCTGAGGCTGAACTCGCTCACCAAAGACGTTTTCCGTGGTCAACAATGTATTTCTTGACCTCTATTTATGAGGAAACGACACCCAACACAGGCGTTTCAAGATGTGAACGATTTTTTGACCCCTCAAGTCAGCCGCCATATTTTAAAAACACGTCCTAGACTCAAACAGGTTGGTTTTTTGTATTTTGAATGGCACAGAAGCTATAAGATGCTTTATCTTAGTAAGAAACGACACCTCACACGGGTATATCGGTGGTGGCATAAGATTTTTTCATCAACATAGCATTTAGACCCAACAACTCAAAATGGCGGCTCTGGAGCCTAAACGGCACATCAGCGAGAGAAGTTGTGGTAATCATTGCATTTCTCGTCCTCGAATTAGTTGAAAACGACACTAAACACGATACTAAGCACCATAAATTTTAGAATTCCGATTTTTTCAACATTTTTGGACAAAATGGCCTCCATTTTGAAAACCAACGGACCGGGCAGTTGTTCCTGCGGGTGGAATCGTTCGAAATATTGTAAGAAACAATTGTGTCAAGTTGCATAATTCTACTCAAATATGCCCAATTCTTCCAAAAAATTGCTTGTACCGCTCCGACTATTACGACAATACTTTTAAAGAGCACTTGATCCTTGTACTGTCCCCCTCATTTCGACCCTTGGATATGATTGTCGTTACCTCCCTCCCCTTCTACCTTGGACCTACGTTTTACTTACGTTGTCGTTTCACTCCGGTTCTACTCTCGACGTGAACAGAACTTTGGGAATGAGGATTGTATTGACAGTTGAACAAAAACACGAATTGACAGCAAACAAAATGAACTTTTATTGAAATCATCAGCAAAATTGAAATGAATTTGGTTCTTTTCATAAAACACTTAACACAGGACTGAACGACCAGGAAAATGACAAACAATAGACAAAATGAACAAAAAAAATTAAAACACAAGAACAAAATATGTCATACTGTCAGTCAAAAGAAAAAGAGGAGTGACGGATTTGGAAAGGGGCACTCAGTGGAAGAACTCAGTCAAACAAACCCCTGAGTGAAGCCCAAAGAAGAAGACCCTCACATATGTGACAAATTAATAAACAAAAACTCACTGATAAATTCCGTTATTCAGTGTAAGTGCAATTAGTGAAACAAAATCGCAGAAACATCAATAAACAAATGAAACACGTCAGTAACAATGCATAATAGATCAACAAATCAACAATGCAGAAGAAATCATCAACAATGCATAAAAAGCCAAAACAAGACAAAACAGGGGTGGTTAGTAGGATCCTGTAAAATACCAACATTGAATATCTGACAAACATAGCAGCGAGCATAAAAACATGACATAAAAATATGAGAGTCATAAAAGACGGCGGACAATGACATTTAAATGAGAATCAAATCATGACACAGACAAAAATAGGACATACATTGACAAGCAAATCACACACAAAATGAATGAAATGGTCATAAAAATATTGACATGGAAATCAGTAAGTTTGCAAAATTCGTGAGACAACAAAAATGACATAAAAGATTAGAACGTAAAACAGACTCATACAGAGAATCAATCTAAGCCCGGACCTTAACATGAAAACAATTCCCATATACGCAGCTAAGCTCGAACGTGAAACAAAGAAAATCCCATACGCGTTATTTTTAGAATAAATTCTTCTCGCGAGGCCCCGATGTGCATTCCTTGAGAAAGAAGTGCGATCCAAACACGAGTATGATATCATCCATGGAAAAAACGCATAGGTACCTAGTACCTATCACCGCGTCCAGCGTCAACAGGGCCGTTGGGCGTCCCCGAAAATTCGTGAAATCCACGAGACGCGTAGGGTGCCTCTATCCTCACTTCAAACTAGGCTGTAAAAACCGCGAAAACCCCTTTTCGGTCTTCTTCTTTGTTCTGAATTTCCGTGAACAAGAAAAATTGATGCCCAAACAGGAAGATGCTATTTTAAATTCTTAATTCGGCCCTACATGCGTATTAAAAGGCGTAGTAAAATTTAAAATTGAATGCAGAGGATTAAATCTTGATAAAATAAGTCAAAAATCACCCATCTCATAGACAAGGACAAAAGTAGAAGAAGGAAGAACCACTGCGCATCCATTTCAGCCGATATCGCATGGGGTCCGCCATTTTTAGGTCATAACGGTTTTTCCAAGGCGGCAAATCAAATGGGGGGAGTACGCGCGAGTCAAAACAGATGACAGTCATGAGACAATTTGTAGGCTATACTTTGTAAATGAAACAAATAACTCAAGAATTTCTGCTCACGGCCTTGACTAATCCTCATACTCATAGTCAATACTTCGCTCGATCTCCGACTTCGCATGTCTCAAGTCCTTGGGACAATCGGAGACCGACTGCGAGTATGGGCCATACACGTATGGGCATAAGGCCCACGATATGTGCTTAATTTGAGCTACAGAATAAAATTTCAAGAAAAATATTCAATGTTTTACTTGTGATAAAATAATACAAGTTTGAAAGTGTTCGTTGAACATCACACTGAATCAGCTCTTCGCTTTACGTTTTGGCTAGATTGTGCACCTAATCTTATTTTCAAATAGCATCTTACAGTTCTTTCAATTAAGATAGAATTGTTTGTTTCAAAATATCATTGTCCGAAACGAGGTTCTGAATCGGGTCCTGGGAGTCTGGAGAAAATTTTGTTCACATTACTTCGAAATGCCTCGAACAAATCAGCAGCACCGAGCCTTTCTTTCAAGACGTTTCCAAGTTATTCCTTCATCATTCCAATTGCCTCGAGCCACAATCGAAACCCATCACCCCGTGGAAAACTAAAAACAAAACTTAGTTACCGGAGTGAAATTTGATTATTTAAATTCAGTGTTACGTATGAAAGGAAAGGATATCTTCCCATCTCTGGGTTCATCAATCGCTTGATATTCTTGCAAATTTCGATAGGTATAACAAGATATCCTGTATTGATGCATTAGCTGAGTTCGATCAGGTTCGATCAAACTTATTACACAGACAAAAACGCCAAACGAACACTTCACACAGAGGCCTCGATATCTGTTTCACAGCTTCTAAGTGGAGATTGAACTGCGGACCCCATTCTCCATACTTCCATAGCGGCTTTCTTGCTTCACTTTCTTAACAAAAAGTCATCAAGTACAATGCACTCGACAATGCATTAATAATGCAATGCATCCCAGGAATATAAATAAGGAAGTGCCTCCGTAGCCGGCCCCGGCTACGTGTATTGTAGCCGGAGCCGGCTACTCGTATGGTGACCGGCACCGCCGGCCATCCGTATTGTAGCCGGCATCAAGTGGGTAACATTTTATGCACACTGCCGGCTGTCGTGTCTTGTCGGTCGTATAAATTTTCCAATATTCATGGGAGCTACACAATCACCGACCTATATCCCGTTTACTTTTTCTTTTCAGTAGAATGACCTTTTGGAACAAAAATAAACTGACAAGCTGGAACGCATATTGGGAGCAAGGCTGGGAGGATATGGCTGATGGCCGCTAATAGTTTCGCTTCAAAACTCCGCAAGTGTCATCATCCGTAGCCGTAGCCCTCCAGCTTGTCACTTCATTTTTTATTCAAAAAGTCGCATTCCACTGGAAATGAAAAGTGAACGGGATATATCTGGATAAGTGTCTACTTATATCCCGTTCACGATGTAAATTCAGTTCCTTATGTCACTTTTTGAACTGATCGTGCGCCCTTGCATGGAGGCATGCGATGACCACAACCTATTATTTTGAAAGTTTAGAGGAGGATGTGTTAGAGAAAATTAGACCCAATCAAAATGGTCAAGTATCTTTCTCGCCACTGAACGATCTGGTGAGCTCCATCTGTTCATAGCACCATACTTGAAGCTTTCAGTTTCAATTTTCGCTGGGAACTTTTCGAAACTCATGTCATAAGTCAAGTACTTTGGAAGAAAGATCCTCACGAAATCAAGTTATTAGTTTCGACAGACCCTGTACTATACACTGTACACTATACCATGCATGTCATAGTCTAACGGCTCAACAGGTACCTATCAACCAATTTGGGGCTTGGACCGCTGTAAGTGAGGATCACCATAGCAACGGCTTGTATACTTACCTTCCAACAAGGTCCATCAAGCAAACAAACCCTTGTATTTGGTAACTTAACGCCGTCTTAGCTTTGCGCCTTCAATTTGGTATTGAGCCGTGAGAAATCAGCATTATCTGGAAGAAAAGTCATAAAAATTTGTGATTTCTCTCAGGAGATAGAGTACTTGGAATACCAGAGGACAGAGGGACCTGTGGGCGGAGCCTAACTGCGCGAACTGAGTTCATCTAGTGGTGCACCTAGATTTGCAGTGAGATTTTAGGTTCGCCTGTTACCTGGTAATGGTCCACCACTCCAGCTGACGGTGTTGCTCTCCCTATTTCAACACACGGACTTGTCCAAAACGATTGTTCTTTTTCTGTTCAGCCCCGCCCACAGGTCCCTGTGGTGTGCCGTCAACTCTACAACAATGTCAAATTGATTACACTTCTAGGCTATTTCACTTGATTCCGCCATTCAAAATATAAAATAGACGCAGGATGTACTAAACCTAAGGTTGTAGAGTTCGGGTCTCAGGAGATGACTTGGTGTCGAGAACAAGCCTGTAATAATTTGCAACCGTCAACAGCAACTATCGATATCCAACACAATCGACATAACTGGAGCAACAAAATGCTCAAATTGGAGCTTTTTAGTGAAATCAAGAGGTATTGAACCCAATAATACCTAGACTGACATTGTGGGGAAACATTGAAATACACCACCATAAGGTGTTTGTTTAGACACAAGTTTGTTTTTCTACGATAGATAGCATCCAACGGCTCGATACCAAGTTGGGGCTGAGAACGCCGTTAGTGCGGTTACCATAGCAACGGCGGATACCAACCAATCAGACCACTGTATTTGGCGAGTTACGCCGTCCCAAACCTTGCCCCTGCAACTTGGTATCGAGCCCAATCTTTCTACCTTCTCAAAATTCTCAAGTTGAGACTGATAGTCTTACTGCAATAATTGAAGTAAGTCCTACATAACTACATAGTACATGCATCAGCCAATATAATTGTAGCAGATGAAAGTCCGTCCAAAACTCAGGAAGGAGCTTTCTAGTCTGGTGCGGAATTCTGTCGCTTGCGATACGAAAATCAGGCAGAAAGCACTGTCATTCACTTGCTGCCGGCTATAATACGGAGGCCGGCAGTGCCGGTCACCATACAAATAGCCGGCTCCGGCTACAATACACGTAGCCGGGGCCGGCTACGGAGGCACTTCCTATAAATAATATCCGGTCAAAAAGTAGAATTCGTGGAAACGAACATTGAATAACACTCAACATTGAATTCTATTGTTATGTTTTACACAAAACCAAATTTAGGCGCCGAGGAAAGTTCGATCACAACAAATCAATCTAACCTAAAACTTCGTAGCTGTCATCAAGTACACTGTCAGTACTGACACCCACCTGTCATAATTAAAATTGCCGCCAGGAAAAACCGTTATGTAATCAAAATGGCCGGCCTACAAATTACACAGTCGCGCAGGTATCTTGCCTCTTCTACTTTTGTCCTTGTCTATGACCCATCTGTAATGAGAATCCTCCAGGACGACGCGGGAGTGCCCAGCCTCGACAAAGCACGACACAAGAATCCCCTTTGTTTGCTCACGGGAACCCGGATTCCTTGCCGCGTCCCCGTCCTCGCATCGAGTAGGTAAGGGGTCAGTTGAGCCAGACGTTTCTAGGGACTTTTATCTGGTGACTTTTGGTTGGCAACACTGAATCTAGTGACTTTTTTGACAGGTCGTTAAGCATTGGATCTGCATTACCGGCATTTGACAGGTGGCGCGAGAAATTTGAAAAGTTTTTAGTTTATCTGGTGACTTTTGGTTATTATCACTGAATCTAGTGACTTTTTTGACTGATCGTCAAGCATTTATTCTGTATTACCGGCATTTGACATGTGGGGGATTTTAACGTGCGGGAAATTTGAAAAGTACGTGGAATTTGGATTTGACAGGCTAGGTCACAGATTGTGTTTGGCAGGAGACATTTGTTAGCTTGAAAGCGCGGGATGTTTGAATTCCCTATACCTACTGAAGCACTCCTCATTGTATCTTAACCCTTGCAAACTCTCAAGTGGTTTGGTTTCAATAGTTATTTTTGGTATATAAACGCAAGCAAATAGAACTATTTTATTGACAGACCAATATACTGTGCTAGTTACATAGACAATAATTACATACAGTTCAGGGTAAGACCTCAACATCATGATTTATTCGTAGTTTAATTCACATAACTGCTTACATAGACAATTATATTAATTCAAAATAAAGCACAAACAGGTGATCATAAACAAATTTACAGTATTGATTATACATACAAACATTGATTACTAAAATTACTTGAAATCGAAGTACGTTCGATAAAATTTCTTAGTTGCTTACACATAGACAATTACGTGAAACTTAAAATAAGGTACAAACAGGTGAGCATGAATGACTTTTCATAGCTAAGTATACAGACATTATTCACTTGAAATCGAAGTACATTTGATACAATTTCTCAGCTGATTACCGCATACCATTACATGAAATTTGAAATAAGGCACAAACAGGTGATAATAAACAAATTTACATAGTTGATTATACATAGAAGATATGCACACGAACATAAAATCGAAGTACATTTGACTATTTCTTAGTTGATTACATAATATACAATTACATGAAATTCAAAATAGGGCAGGAAGAGGTGATCATAAACAAATTTACAGTGCTGAATAATACAAACTTGAATTACTCAAAATCGAAGTACATTCAATACAATTTCTTAGTTACTTACATAGGCAATTACGCGAAATTCAAGTAAGGCCAAAACAGGTGTTCATGAGCGATTTTTATAGCTGATTACACAAACATTGAATACTTTAAAATAGGAGTAGGTACTTTTAATACAATTTCTAAGTTGATTATACCATATAAAATTATTTGAAATTTGAATTAAGGCACAAACAAATGATAATAAACGAATTTATAGGGTTGATCACACAAATATCAATGACCTGAAATCGAGGTACATTTTTAATACAATTTCTCAGTTACAAACATCATTCACCCAAAGTCGAAGTACACTTAACACGACAACTTGATGGTCGGCAGTTCTGATGTGCCGGTCGCGAGGCAGAATGTTGGAATCATCATCATTATTGACAACAATTAACTCCTTCATGGAGCCAAAATTGAGTAGCTTGGAATTCTTATAGCTCAGTTTTATTATTTTCACTTTGCAAACGACATCACTTCTATTCTCGGGTGCTGGGAAGGCGAAGGGCCACTGTTGGCTCTTAGAGAGAATCGTTGATAGTGTGAATTCAGTAACTGGATCAGGTTGACAGTATAATTCTAGTTATTGTAGTTGTGATGAGAACATTCCAGGTGAGTACTACAAAAAAAAAATCAAAAATTGTATGTTATGTCTAACAGGATATTATAATACAAGTTTCATAAGACATAGTATTGTTGGGGGGTACGGAAAATGAACGAGTGAATATGCCTCCACGACCGTGAGGCTTATTGTTTGTAGGTATATGCATTTCAACTACCTGAGAAGTCGCACCCAAAATAACGGCTCTTGCCAACAGGGAATTGGTTGAAGGCCTTTTTTCTTATAATTTATAAGGTTATGACAGTATTACGGGAGCATAATTATTGAAAATAAAACATGCTAATTGTCGCAAGGCCCTTAAGGTCGTGAGTGGCGTGACAATATCCACCATGTAAACCGTGGTAATAAGTTTGAATTTGAACAATCTATACTGTTTATCCGCGTAACCAGTCTTTTTTCCATCAACTGTAGTCATTCCACAGAGTTTTAACAAGAGATTGATTTTTTTTTCAATAAAGTTTGATCATCGAGTCTGTGGGTGATATATTTTTTTTTTGCATAAGCATGAGACATTACATTGAAAAAGATCGATGAAATTGGCTTAGCTTTGCGTGGGGTAGGTATAATATACAGCGAGCCGCCGAGCCGCGGCTTTGCAGTCGTTTCCAAAAATCCGGAACTATCGACCAGGGGCCTGTATCGAAATAGAATTTTTTTGTCAAAAGAAAGTTAAATTTTTTTCTAAATATAACCCGTACATATAGTAATGTGTTTCCATAAGAATATGTACTTAAATAAATGAATTGTCCGCATAAACATAGTGAAAATTAAACTTACACGAAAAACACAAACACGGCACAGCACCAACCCATGAGGCTGCTAGATAACGAATGCAAACGCACCACCACCACCTGTCGACTGGGTGGTTGTTCGTAACTTCTTACCTGAAAAGCCCTGAGCTATTTATTTTTTTTTACCTGAAAGATCGTGTCTGAACAGGAATTTTTAGTATCATATGCACATATCCACGGAGCCACCAGATAATCAATAATTATTATATAAATAGAAACTTTATTTAAAAATTACTTTGTGCTTATCACATAATGCTCCGACTTGAAAAATATCAGCGCTGAATTTTGTCAGTCCAGTACGGCAATGTAAAAATAAAAAAATATAAAAGATATAAGTATTTAGGAGCTCAATGTGTTGAAAAGATGTTTTAATAAAAACTATTAACATATGGACAAATTTACATAAAAATACCTAATGTTTTTCAATGCTCAAAGGTATTAGCCTAAAATGTTAGCGATTATCGATTGCATTGAGTACACCTGCCTACTGAAATTTTTCAAGTACCTGAGGGTCTAATATAAACGACTCTAGCAAGCCAGCATTTTATAAGGATTTTTCTTCTTGGCCGACCTTGAATTTTCAATAAATACCCTTTGATTACCAGGTTGAGAAAGAACGAATGAATACGAGAGGTAGACCGAAGAAATTAACAAGAGAGTTTTGCAGCATTGCCCACCCGCTGACGAGTGCTCTTCAAGCTACAAATATCTCCGGATCAAATATGTACCAAGCCATATGCGTAGTATCAGAATGGTGCATCTTAATACTTAACTCGGCCCTTTCAGGATGTACCTATGGGAGAAGTTTGTGCAAATAAAAATACGCACTAGTTATTGGTTACAGCTTTGTTCATTTCAGATTTTTAAACAGTTCCATACTCCTATCCTTACCTTAGATATGAAAGATTTTATTGTATCTATCTATGTACTAACAAGACTCTAAGAATTTTCATTCACATGTTCGAAAATATTTGCAGTCATTTCTTACAATAATTAAAGGGTTTGACTGTCGAAGAGACAAATATGGTTTCGCCAGCTAATGATGTTGGATATAAGAATCCAAGCTCGCATAGAAGGTCGAACGCAACCCGTTGACGCCTCTAATATTATTATCCCACTTTCTCGTCGTCTTCCTTCCAATAAAAGTACCTCGCCAACATTAGCACTTTTGGAAGTTTTTAAATACACTAACTTATCTGTAACTGCGCCTGGGTCGGTAGGACAGCCATATTCTTCATTTTTTTTTTCAATTCACTGAAATTCTTTGCCACTTCTTTTGAGGCTGGAACCTAACTTGGAGAGATTTCTATAGGTCCTTATTGGTGCAGATTGACCTTTTGTCGAGAATCCAAATCGGTAGCAAGAAGCATCATGGACAAAGTCGTCATCACTCATTTCATCATCCATTGTCTCACCGCTGTCCGTCGTTTTCAGATTTTGAGAGAAGGTTACTTCTAATTGATAAGATCTCGAGTGTATTGCAGATGTAGATGAACTGGTTCCGCACCTACGACGTTGGAATTTTTTTTGTGTCCATACTTGTTTTGTTGAAGATATGTTAGCTCGGGACATATTCTTCAAGAAAACTGAGCTATTTTCAATATTTTGTAGGATATATGCGATGGCAGGGCCTTCTTCTCTTTAGTTTCTCGCACCAAGCGTGCTAACATAGACTTTAAAATACCGAAAACTCGGGCACTTGTTCTAACCTAGGTCTCTCGAAGGACTTTAGTTATAGCGCTTTGAATTTTTTCGGAAATATTTCTCTTGCTTTCTGCAGCTCTACCTTCTATCGTTATCAAAAGCTCGATCATTTCTGGATATTTTGCTCCCGCTCATTCAAATATACAGATACTCTTCATTTCACGTTTTACTTATCTCAGCATGATGAATAATCTCACCATTATTTTGTCTCCATCGATTGTCCCCTTTCAGTGTCCACTTCAATGTCACCTTTGTACTCTTCAATTGTCCCTAACGTGTCCCTAACGTGTCTCTAACGTGTCTCTAACGTGTCTCTAACGTGTCTCTAACGTGTCCCTAACGTGTCTCTAACGTGTCCCTAACGTGTCCCCTATGTCACTTCCAATGTCCCATATGTCCCATGTGTCTCCTTCAATTGTCTGTTTGTCAATTAAATGATTCAATTTGCTTGTGTTTATACCGTGTCACAATGATCAGGTCAGGAGTATAGAGACTTAGCGGTTGAAGCATGACGACTCGGCGGGCAGAGCATGACGACTCAAAAGGCCGACGTATGCAGACTTTGCCAGTGGACAGCGTATAGCGAGAAGTTCTAGTAGTCATGCTCTGTCTGCCAAGTCGTCATGCTTTAACCGCTAAGTCTCTATACTCCTAACCTGATCCTCCTCACCATTATTTTGTCTCCATCGATTGTCCCCTCTCAGTGTCCACTTCAATGTCACCTTTGTACTCTTCAATTGTCCCCTAACGTGTCCCTAACGTGTCCCTAACGTGTCCCTAACGTGTCCCTAACGTGTCCCTAACGTGTCCCTAACGTGTCTCTAACGTGTCCCTAACGTGTCTCTAACGTGTCCTAACTTGAGTGAAGCGGATCGAACGTGCGGCGATAAAAACGCGCTTGACTAAAAATGCGCTTGACTGAAGCCACTCTGGACCCGATCGAAACTCGAGCAGATTGAAAGCTGCGATCGAAACGCAGTCACTGCTAGAGACCAGCGTATACCGACAAGTCCTAGCGAACAGCCTATAACGTTAACTCCTAGTTGCCGGCCTATGCTGATAGCGACAGCACAAGTGATCAGGTTAGGAGTATAGAGACTTAGCGGTTAAAGCATGACGACTTGGCAGACAGAGCATGACTACTAGAACTTCTCGCTATACGCTGTCCACTGGCAAAGTCTGCATACGTCGGCCTTTTGAGTCGTCATGCTCTGCCCGCCGAGTCGTCATGCTTCAACCGCTAAGTCTCTATACTCCTGACCTGATCATTGTGACACGGTATAAACACAAGCAAATTGAATCATTTAATTGACAAACAGACAATTGAAGGAGACACATGGGACATATGGGACATTGGAAGTGACATAGGGGACACGTTAGGGACACGTTAGAGACACGTTAGGGACACGTTAGAGACACGTTAGGGACACGTTAGAGACACGTTAGGGACACGTTAGGGACACGTTAGGGACAATTGAAGAGTACAAAGGTGACATTGAAGTGGACACTGAAAGGGGACAATCGATGGAGACAAAATAATGGTGAGATTATTCATCATGCTGAGATAAGTAAAACGTGAAATGAAGAGTATCTGTATATTTGAATGAGCGGGAGCAAAATATCCAGAAATGATCGAGCTTTTGATAACGATAGAAGGTAGAGCTGCAGAAAGCAAGAGAAATATTTCCGAAAAAATTCAAAGCGCTATAACTAAAGTCCTTCGAGAGACCTAGGTTAGAACAAGTGCCCGAGTTTTCGGTATTTTAAAGTCTATGTTAGCACGCTTGGTGCGAGAAACTAAAGAGAAGAAGGTCCTGCCATCGCATATATCCTACAAAATATTGAAAATAGCTCAGTTTTCTTGAAGAATATGTCCCGAGCTAACATATCTTCAACAAAACAAGTATGGACACAAAAAAAATTCCAACGTCGTAGGTGCGGAACCAGTTCATCTACATCTGCAATACACTCGAGATCTTATCAATTAGAAGTAACCTTCTCTCAAAATCTGAAAACGACGGACAGCGGTGAGACAATGGATGATGAAATGAGTGATGACGACTTTGTCCATGATGCTTCTTGCTACCGATTTGGATTCTCGACAAAAGGTCAATCTGCACCAATAAGGACCTATAGAAATCTCTCCAAGTTAGGTTCCAGCCTCAAAAGAAGTGGCAAAGAATTTCAGTGAATTGAAAAAAAAAATGAAGAATATGGCTGTCCTACCGACCCAGGCGCAGTTACAGATAAGTTAGTGTATTTAAAAACTTCCAAAAGTGCTAATGTTGGCGAGGTACTTTTATTGGAAGGAAGACGACGAGAAAGTGGGATAATAATATTAGAGGCGTCAACGGGTTGCGTTCGACCTTCTATGCGAGCTTGGATTCTTATATCCAACATCATTAGCTGGCGAAACCATATTTGTCTCTTCGACAGTCAAACCCTTTAATTATTGTAAGAAATGACTGCAAATATTTTCGAACATGTGAATGAAAATTCTTAGAGTCTTGTTAGTACATAGATAGATACAATAAAATCTTTCATATCTAAGGTAAGGATAGGAGTATGGAACTGTTTAAAAATCTGAAATGAACAAAGCTGTAACCAATAACTAGTGCGTATTTTTATTTGCACAAACTTCTCCCATAGGTACATCCTGAAAGGGCCGAGTTAAGTATTAAGATGCACCATTCTGATACTACGCATATGGCTTGGTACATATTTGATCCGGAGATATTTGTAGCTTGAAGAGCACTCGTCAGCGGGTGGGCAATGCTGCAAAACTCTCTTGTTAATTTCTTCGGTCTACCTCTCGTATTCATTCGTTCTTTCTCAACCTGGTAATCAAAGGGTATTTATTGAAAATTCAAGGTCGGCCAAGAAGAAAAATCCTTATAAAATGCTGGCTTGCTAGAGTCGTTTATATTAGACCCTCAGGTACTTGAAAAATTTCAGTAGGCAGGTGTACTCAATGCAATCGATAATCGCTAACATTTTAGGCTAATACCTTTGAGCATTGAAAAACATTAGGTATTTTTATGTAAATTTGTCCATATGTTAATAGTTTTTATTAAAACATCTTTTCAACACATTGAGCTCCTAAATACTTATATCTTTTATATTTTTTTATTTTTACATTGCCGTACTGGACTGACAAAATTCAGCGCTGATATTTTTCAAGTCGGAGCATTATGTGATAAGCACAAAGTAATTTTTAAATAAAGTTTCTATTTATATAATAATTATTGATTATCTGGTGGCTCCGTGGATATGTGCATATGATACTAAAAATTCCTGTTCAGACACGATCTTTCAGGTAAAAAAAAATAAATAGCTCAGGGCTTTTCAGGTAAGAAGTTACGAACAACCACCCAGTCGACAGGTGGTGGTGGTGCGTTTGCATTCGTTATCTAGCAGCCTCATGGGTTGGTGCTGTGCCGTGTTTGTGTTTTTCGTGTAAGTTTAATTTTCACTATGTTTATGCGGACAATTCATTTATTTAAGTACATATTCTTATGGAAACACATTACTATATGTACGGGTTATATTTAGAAAAAAATTTAACTTTCTTTTGACAAAAAAATTCTATTTCGATACAGGCCCCTGGTCGATAGTTCCGGATTTTTGGAAACGACTGCAAAGCCGCGGCTCGGCGGCTCGCTGTATATTATACCTACCCCACGCAAAGCTAAGCCAATTTCATCGATCTTTTTCAATGTAATGTCTCATGCTTATGCAAAAAAAAAATATATCACCCACAGACTCGATGATCAAACTTTATTGAAAAAAAAATCAATCTCTTGTTAAAACTCTGTGGAATGACTACAGTTGATGGAAAAAAGACTGGTTACGCGGATAAACAGTATAGATTGTTCAAATTCAAACTTATTACCACGGTTTACATGGTGGATATTGTCACGCCACTCACGACCTAAAGGGCCTTGCGACAATTAGCATGTTTTATTTTCAATAATTATGCTCCCGTAATACTGTCATAACCTTATAAATTATAAGAAAAAAGGCCTTCAACCAATTCCCTGTTGGCAAGAGCCGTTATTTTGGGTGCGACTTCTCAGGTAGTTGAAATGCATATACCTACAAACAATAAGCCTCACGGTCGTGGAGGCATATTCACTCGTTCATTTTCCGTACCCCCCAACAATACTATGTCTTATGAAACTTGTATTATAATATCCTGTTAGACATAACATACAATTTTTGTTTTTTTTTTTGTAGTACTCACCTGGAATGTTCTCATCACAACTACAATAACTAGAATTATACTGTCAACCTGATCCAGTTACTGAATTCACACTATCAACGATTCTCTCTAAGAGCCAACAGTGGGCCCTTCGCCTTCCCAGCACCCGAGAATAGAAGTGATGTCGTTTGCAAAGTGAAAATAATAAAACTGAGCTATAAGAATTCCAAGCTACTCAATTTTGGCTCCATGAAGGAGTTAATTGTTGTCAATAATGATGATGATTCCAACATTCTGCCTCGCGACCGGCACATCAGAACTGCCGACCATCAAGTTGTCGTGTTAAGTGTACTTCGACTTTGGGTGAATGATGTTTGTAACTGAGAAATTGTATTAAAAATGTACCTCGATTTCAGGTCATTGATATTTGTGTGATCAACCCTATAAATTCGTTTATTATCATTTGTTTGTGCCTTAATTCAAATTTCAAATAATTTTATATGGTATAATCAACTTAGAAATTGTATTAAAAGTACCTACTCCTATTTTAAAGTATTCAATGTTTGTGTAATCAGCTATAAAAATCGCTCATGAACACCTGTTTTGGCCTTACTTGAATTTCGCGTAATTGCCTATGTAAGTAACTAAGAAATTGTATTGAATGTACTTCGATTTTGAGTAATTCAAGTTTGTATTATTCAGCACTGTAAATTTGTTTATGATCACCTCTTCCTGCCCTATTTTGAATTTCATGTAATTGTATATTATGTAATCAACTAAGAAATAGTCAAATGTACTTCGATTTTATGTTCGTGTGCATATCTTCTATGTATAATCAACTATGTAAATTTGTTTATTATCACCTGTTTGTGCCTTATTTCAAATTTCATGTAATGGTATGCGGTAATCAGCTGAGAAATTGTATCAAATGTACTTCGATTTCAAGTGAATAATGTCTGTATACTTAGCTATGAAAAGTCATTCATGCTCACCTGTTTGTACCTTATTTTAAGTTTCACGTAATTGTCTATGTGTAAGCAACTAAGAAATTTTATCGAACGTACTTCGATTTCAAGTAATTTTAGTAATCAATGTTTGTATGTATAATCAATACTGTAAATTTGTTTATGATCACCTGTTTGTGCTTTATTTTGAATTTAATATAATTGTCTATGTAAGCAGTTATGTGAATTAAACTACGAATAAATCATGATGTTGAGGTCTTACCCTGAACTGTATGTAATTATTGTCTATGTAACTAGCACAGTATATTGGTCTGTCAATAAAATGGCTCTATTTGCTTGCGTTTATATACCAAAAATAACTATTGAAACCAAACCACTTGAGAGTTTGCAAGGGTTAAGATACAATGAGGAGTGCTTCAGTAGGTATAGGGAATTCAAACATCCCGCGCTTTCAAGCTAACAAATGTCTCCTGCCAAACACAATCTGTGACCTAGCCTGTCAAATCCAAATTCCACGTACTTTTCAAATTTCCCGCACGTTAAAATCCGCCACATGTCAAATGCCGGTAATACAGAATAAATGCTTGACGATCAGTCAAAAAAGTCACTAGATTCAGTGATAATAACCAAAAGTCACCAGATAAACTAAAAACTTTTCAAATTTCCCGCGCCACCTGTCAAATGCCGGTAATGCAGATCCAATGCTTAACGACCTGTCAAAAAAGTCACTAGATTCAGTGTTGCCAACCAAAAGTCACCAGATAAAAGTCCCTAGAAACGTCTGGCTCAACTGACCCCTTACCTACTGCATCGATAGACCCAAATATAGAAAGCCTTCACGCGGAGGTATTATTAAAATGCATTTGTTAAAAGTCGCTGAAAGTGCGGTCCATAACATCCTCCTTGATCCACTTTATTGTTGACGATTTTTGACGCAAGTAAGGTCAACGTCAACTGCCATTTCTTGAGGCAAAAACAAACAGGGCTCAAAATGAACTGCGCAACACTCAATGTGTCACACTCAAAAACTTAGCTTTTTTTCAAAAAAGCATAACTTTTTTAGTAGAAGTCGATTTTATTTTGGTTCACGCCGTCCGTTAGCCTTATCTATTGGCATGGCTACAGATATGAACTTCGAGAGTCTTAAAATAAAGTTCATACAGGTGGTCTGAAACGCTGCAAAATTCTGATGCATTCAACCCAGTCCCGTTTGAACAATGATTTTTTCCAATGAATTTCACACCAAATGCACGAAGAAAGACCTCATTATCTTCGACCGACTTTTGATTTTTTTGCCTATGTGTTTTATTAACAGGGTGATCAAAAAAACATCAACGTTTTGGTATTCCAGTGCCAACTTTTTCCTCGTCAACCGATTTTCAAAATATAAACCTCATGTTGAAGCCAATGCTTCGAGTCAGAAAACCTTGGGGTCACAATTGACCAAAGGCAAGCATTCAAAATACAGAGTTGCATCAAAATTGATCCGAATTTGAATCGTCCCAGAAATTAAGTTGGAAGTGAATATATCAATGAAAATCAATTTGCTTTCGAACACTTCGAGATGTTTCTTCTTTGGTACTGATCACGAATTATTGCTACAGAAGGTAAATTGCAATCGCATGCTTTCGAATTTAACTCTGATTTTTGCTCACCTGAAACAGATCGGTAACCAAGTTATGAAAATAACAACAATCACCTCACGGCGACAAACAATCTGGCATTGAATGGTTACCATAGTCTTTACTGAAAGTCGAACAGAAGTTTTGGTTACCGAGCTGTTTCAGGTGAGCAAAAATCACAGTTTAATTCGGAAGCATGTACTTAATTCCAATTTGCTTTTTTCACCAAAAATTCGTGATCAATTACAAAAAAGAAACATCTTGAACTGTTCCGAATGCATCATTTATTCGGAATCAAATTAATTCCACTGAATTTTTCATTGCAATTGGAGTTTCTAAGACGATTCAGATTTGGGTCATTTTTGATGCAACTCTGTATTTTGAACTCTTGGCTTCAGTGCTTCAGTCGATTCTGACCCCAAGGTATTTTACTTTGAGCTTTGGCTTCAACATGGTCTGAAGAATTTGAAAATCGGTTGACGGAGAAAAAAGTTGGCATTGGAATACCAAAACGTAGATATTTTTCGATCACCCTGTTGATAAAAAAAATAGGCCGAAAAATCAAAAGTCGGTCGAAGGTAGCCAGGTCTATCTTCAGAGACGGATTAACCAAGAATCGCTAGAAGCGAGTGCTTCGGGCGCCAAATTCAGCCGAGCAAAAAATTTTATTTTATATTCATACCAAAAGGAAAAAATCTTTTGAAGTTTTGCTTAATTATGCATCAAACCATTGATAACATGAAATCTATAAAATAAATTCCCAGAAAAACCTAGTTTTGCTTAAGCGTGGTCTTTTTCAATACTCAAGAGAGTCGAATCTAAAGTCAAGATTGTCACAAAATAAACTCAACGCTATGGCCTTATCAGTCATTAGGCAATGGTACATTAAAACGGATTGTAATTCAACTTTTTGCAAAATTAACAGACCACGGCAACTGAATGGCCACATTATTATGCCACGAGAGCATGGCAACCGAAACGGTAACTCGATTTTTTCGCCCTAGAAATAGATTTTCCCAATTTTTACAGGTTATTTTCACAAAAAATTCTACAAGTGTTTTTTATTTTTGTAAAGAGAAAGGAAATATGAGTTTTTTGGTATGAATGAATGATATGGTGTCCATGAAAAAAAAAAGAGAAGTTAACTGTCATATCTCAAAAACTAGTAGGCGCATGAGAAAATTATTGACGTCAGTCGATCAAGGACCATTAAAAAAGTCAGGACACCAATTTTTAAATTGATAACTATCATAATAAATTAATGATTTAAAATTTTCAAATTTGGCATTTTTCAGTTTTTTTTTGTTGGATATTTCAGAAATTACCGAAGATATCATACATAGTTGGAATAGTCATGAAATGGCGCAACTTTTTTGTGATTGAACCGACTTTGTATCTCTTACCGTTTCCGAGAATACCAATAGTGAGCGTTGAAAAACGTGACACCGACACCTGTATAATATCTCTGACGACGAGAGACAAGAGGCTCCCAAAGCTGCAGCCAGGCAATTTTACATGGACATTTTGTGGGAAGACTATCGTTTATTTATATTTTTACAATCCTCTACCTGACATTGGTCTATGTAAAGTTCACTCTTGAAGGAATTACCATTCTCCGCTGACGACATGCGCGCTCTATTGCGGAGTCAAACCGCCTCCCACCTGGGAAAACACAACATCCTGCCTTGTCTATAGTCGTGAGTGTAGGTAAATTTTTGTTTTAAAGACCCGTGTGATGAGTGTTGAGTGGTGACTAAGGTTAAGGTTAATACTAATAATAAGTTTAGTGAGTATGTTTGTTGCAATCGTTCTGATTTGCTGTTTCGTGTCAAGCACAAGAAGCTTATTCCCCATCTTGACGGAAACTGATGTAACCAATTGTAAGGATGATATAAGAGAAATACTCGACAAAAAAAGCAGTGATTATGAATGTCGAACATACGTCGTTGTTGGCGTTGAAAAGGTCATGGAGATCGGCGGTAAGAGTGCACGTTCAGAATTAGTGCTCCTAAATGCGTTACCTGGCGTTGAAGAAATCGGCGTGTTGAAAATCAAATCGTTTTCGAAAATGACAATCGCCGAAGACATGTTTCGCAACATGGCTAGGTTGACGTATCTCGAGCTGCGGCACAACACCTTCAAGCAAGTACCTGATGTGTTTTCGCACATGAATGATAACGCTCGACATCTCTCGCTGCCCAACAACAGTATCGAATTCATGATACCGTTTGAAAAACTGCCACGAAATCTGGGCGAATTGGAACTTAACCACAACAAAATCACCAGGCTTGAAGGCTTGCGAAATTTCCCTAAAAAACTGTGGGGATTTAACCTGGCCTACAACAGACTGACTGCGTTCGTTTCGGAGGACAGCTCGATTTTAAAAAACCTGTATCTCCAGAATAATCGAATAAAAGTCTACTGGACTCCAAACTTCACCTCACTCGAAACGCTGAACCTGAGTGGAAATTTGCTGAGGGAAGTTTCAGCGGACATGTTGTACGGCCTGACAGCACTGAAATCGCTGCAACTGTCGTACAATCGTATCGAAACCATAGAACCTGAGGCTTTCGCCCACCTGTCTCGGCTGCAAACGCTTCACTTGGAAAACAATCTGATTCGCGAAGTCGGCGAGATCTTCGTTCTACCGCCAAAGTTGAAGGTGCTGTACGTGGCCAACAATCAGCTGCAGTTCCTACACCTGAGGCTCTTCAGCAAGACATCCAGCATGGTTTACATCGGGCTGAACGGAAATCCGTGGAACTGTGCCTGCTTGGAAGATGTGTTGAAGTGGACTGACCTTTATCGAGTGGAAATTCCGTGTCGCTCTTCGTTTTTCAACGGAAATCTGCCTGTTTGTTACGTGAATCCGAGAAACACGCGATACTGCGTGTATCAGTATGATGAAGAAAAGACAAAGACGTTTTTGGAACACAATAAACAAAATCAATCGTTTGTAAAAAAGGTAGCCGGTGCCTATAGTGATTATTTTTATGACGAATGTCATTTGTAAATGATTTTTATCATTCCTATTTGAAACTAATTAACTATACGGTTAGTATACTCACTCGGATTTGCTAGAAGCTTGATTGTGAGGTGCTTGCATACATTTCATTTCCACAGTAGTTCTTCATTATATCATTGAAAACGTTGATGTCTACAATATCCGACAAAAAAATCCGCTCTTGAAATGAAGACCAAAATTTGAATGACCGTTTTGCTTTTGCTTTGATAAACTTTGGTAGTGAGGTCACCAATCACCATGCAATAACCTTGAACCATAACTTGACAACCGTCTAGACTAGGCATCAGTGACGTAGTGGTGCGCGGATCTGTATTATTTCAAACAACTTGCCGGCCTCAACCGCTTTTCTTTTTGTTTATGCAACTTTCTATGTACAACCAGCAACAGAGGTCGAAGCATGAAGAATTTAAAAAAAAAAGAATTTTTGATTGATTGTTTTTCAGCTGTTTTTTTTTCTTCTGACACATAACTTTAAACTGATGCGCACGGCAGTTTGTAGCATGCAAATCAACTGTTCAAAACCCACTACATAGAAGTGAGGTGGACTATACTTCATATAAAAGCTGAGCTTCAAAAGTTTGTGTATATGATGCGTCTTCTATACAGGCTGGTCCATCCTACCGTAATTATCCCTTCGCGGTCTTTGTAAAAGGATAATTATATGGTTTGATGAGACCTATGATCTGAAATTATGTTCAGCTATACAGGTGTCCCATTTTGACAGGATAAACTAGGCCTTATTTTTTAGCGCATTTTCCATCTTGATGAAAATCGCTATTGCAACCGCTTTGTCCGTCCGTCCGTCCGTCCGTCCGTCCGTCCGTCCGTCCGTCCGTTCCTCGAACTCCTCCCAAACTAGACCACCTAGCTTTCTAATTTTTTCGCTGTTACATAGCTGCCACTCCCAAAGGAGGGCTAGGCTATATTGGATGTCCATATTGCGCCGCCAACATAGAGAAAACCGCCCTCGATAAACTTGAAATAACGTAATATTGCACTTTCTACCAGACCTGATGCTCTGGTGTTCTCATTTTTTGAATAATACATAGTTGCCACTTATAAACGTGAGCCAAGAAACATTCCGTCTTCAATATGCGCCGCCGACATGGAAAAACTGCTAAAAACCGCCCCCAATCACTTTAAAATGAAAAACATAAACCCGAAGACATAGCGATCTGATTCTTTCGGTATATAAATAGCTGACTGAAAATGGAAAAGGATAGGCTACTTTTGGTTAGTCGCCGCCCCCAGATTCCGCCCCCAAACGATAAAAAGTGCAACTTTCACAAATGTTTCTGATTGAGATGTTCCCTTAAACATTAGGAACTGCCAACTCAAATTATGCAACATTTGCTCAGCCGAACGCTGCCGCTCCCACACGCCGCCCCCAAAGTAAGAGATAAATGAAAAACATGAACTCGAAGACATAGCGATCTAAGTTTTTCGCTATATGGATAGCTGACTGAAAATGGAAAAGGATAGGCTACTTTTGATATGGCGCCGCCTCCAGCTTCCGCCCCCAAAAGAAAAAAGTGCAACTTTCAACAATTTTCACTGATTTAGCTGATAATGTTACCTCGAACATTTAAAAACTCTTGATTCAAACTGTGCAAGAATTTCTTTGCCAAACTCTGCCGCTCCCACACGCCGCCCCCAAAGTAAGAGATGAATGTAAAACATGAACCTAAAGACATAGCGATCTAATTCTTCCACTATATTGATAGCTGACTAAAATTGGAAAAAGATAGGCCACTTTTAATTAGCCGCCGCCTCCAACTGCCGCCTCCAAACAAAAAAAAATGCAACTTTCACAATTTTCACTAATTATCATATTTCCCTTATATTAATTTAGAAACTCTCAACTCAAACTGTGCAACAGTTACTTTGCCGAATACTGCCGCCCCCACACGCTGCCCTCAAAGTGAGAGATGAATGAAAAACATAAACCCGAAGACATAACGATCTAATTCTTTCGCTATATGGATAGCTAACTAAAAATGGGAAAGAATAGGCTACTTTTGATATGGCGCCGCCTCCAACTTCCACCCCCAAAAGAGAAAAAAGTGCAACTTTCAATAATTTCCACTGATTTACATTTTAATGTTACCTCAAACATTCAGAGACTCCAAACTCAAACTGTGGAAGAATTTCTTTGCCAAACTCTGCCGCTCCCACACGCCGCCCCCAAAGTAAGAGATACATGTAAAACATAACCCTGAAGACATAGCGATCTAATTGTTCCGCTATATAGATAGCTGGCTAAAAATGGGAAGAGATAGGCCACTTTTGATTAGTCGCCGCCTCCAGCTCCCGCCCCCAAGCAAAAAAAAATGCAACTTTCACAATTTTCACTGATTGTCATATTTCCTTAAACCTTTAGAAACTCCCAACTCAAACTGTGCAACAGTTACTTTGATTTGCCGAATACTGCCACCCCCACACGCTGCCCTCAAAGTAAGAGATAAATGGAAAACATAAACCCGAAGACATAGCGATCTAATTCTTTCGCTATGTCGATAGCCGACTAAAAATGGGAAAGAATAGACAACTGTTGATTAGTCGCCGCTCCCAGCTCCCGCCCTCAAACAAAAAAATATTGATGAGTGGAAGAATTTTCATTCAAATCTATTTCATTGGCAAGTACCCCATTCTGATATCAAAATTTCACAATGAGTTTCGAATGAAGAAAGTGAGCAAGGAATGGTGTTTCTCCTTCAACCAAATTTCTTTACGTTCACAATATGCCTCTTTGAGAAAATGCGCTACTGAGACTCACGCACGTGGAGGCATACTCACTTGTTTTAAATTGAACACCCTATATTTTTTTTGCATTCTCGGGTTCAGCTTTTTCAACTTTCTTATGCCTGTATCTTGGTTTTTCAATTGTTTGGCAGTGCTACTAACCAAAAATTGAAATGTTATTTTCATGAGAACGGGTACTTTTTGATCTGTCGGCTCTTCGATCCTTCGACCTGTTGATTTTTCGGTCTGTCGACCTTTCGATCTATTGATTTTTGTTCTGTCGATTTGTTGGACCGTCGATCTCTCGGTCTGTGAATTTGCCGGTCTGTCAATCTTCCTATTTTTGATCTTTGGATCTGTCGATCTCTCGAACCCTTGATCTGTCGATCTTTTGGTCTGCCGATGTTCTGTTCTGTCGATCTCTACTCGATCTGTCAATATTCCGATGTGTCGATTACTTGATTTGTCAATCTTTCGATTCTTCAATCTCCTAATCTTCGAATCTTACGTCTTTTGATCTCTCGATCTGTTGATTTGGCGTTCTCTCGATTTTGTAATCTGTGAATCTTTCAATCATTCGATCTGTCGATTTTTCAATCTGTCGCTCTTTTAATGGGCGTTTTCCATTTACCGACACAAGTCGACACAATTGCGTTCCATTTGATCTGTGTTCCTTTGTCTCATCGACACAAGCTGACACAAACCGACACAAATGTTTTAAATGGAAAGCGCCCAATCTGGTCAATCTTTCGATCTGGCGAAATGTCAGTATGGCGTTATTTGGTTCAGTGGGTTGGGTGCTGTCTAATTTCTGTGATTAAGGAAATATGATTCATACCCACCATATTCATTAGGTGATTATCAAGTATTTAGTATCAATATTCGTCATTTCGACGTCTTACCAACAATATACCACACGCTACACGTATTTTCCATAAGGACATCTTAGGACAATTTTTTGATGCGAATACGACATCCGTTGTGCCGGATATTTTACACAAGATGTGGACCACAGGCTACAGATGATAGACTTACTGTAAGTTCAAAACCTTTATTATCAAAAAATCTTAATACTGAATATTGCGAGGAGTATTGGATCTTAATCTATCGATTTTTTACAAGGATTTTCATGACTGGAACGTTGTTTCAGCATCTGAGAAATTTCACAAAAGTCGCAGGTACAATAATTATTATCGCTTTCAGAATGATATTTTCCACTTGACTTATTGGAACATACGGACTGGACGCTCTTCCTATCATCGTCATCCTCCTACAGACATTGAACATGATTTCGTAATGCAATGCCAGAGGGAGGACATGAATTATCGTGAAAGATATTTACGTAAAACCTGTGCTTCTTCAAGCAGCAACAAACGCTGGATGGACTTTTGAGCATGGAACATCTGGGGCACACCTGCAGACGAGATGCTTCGGGGTTGCTTCTGCTTTGGTAGAAATTAGCCACGTGAACGAGTCCTTTTTGGCAAAAGTACGTGTCGCTCGTGATGTGCGGGATTACGAGTACTGAAATGTAGAATATAGGTAGAGGTACCTAATGGAAGAATACAGTCTCAGTCACTATGTCTTTTTTCTTCAGCAAAAATAGTAGAGGGCTGAAATTTTGTATACACATTCCTTTGATCGTCATGAATGACCTGTGAAAAGTCCTCTGAAATCCAAGTTTAGAAACTTTGGATAACAGCCATCAAGTGTTGAAAAGTCGTTTTTTCGACGAAGATGTAATTTCCTTATTGCAGGATTGTTATTTTTGTAGCTGAATGATTACGTATTCCCATCTTGACAATCACCATACACTATTTCTACTTTTGAATAGCTGGTGGATCCAAGATAGTGGCCAAGAAGTAAAAAGAGTTGACTTTTTAATTTTTTATTCTTTGTCTTATTTCCAATAGTAGTAGGCCTGAAAAATGTCTGGTGATTACATTTCATTTCTGACATAATTTATCATGAAACACCAAGTTATACTTCAGTATCTCAAGAAATCACTTATTTTTTGGAGAAAGTTGAATTGTGAGAAAAAATTCCAGTTTTTTTTCAGATTATTTCGAAAACGGTCGAAGATGTTCCGGAACCGTTCACAAAATCTTCATAACCCAGACAGTACGAAATGTCTTAAAAATATTTGGTAGTAAATACAGTGCTCAACAATTGAAGTGGAACACCTGAAAATTTTGGTCGAATTAAAATAGTCGTATTTACTCAAGAAAAAACTGAGTAGCGATGAGTTTTTTTTCCTGGACAGCTAGTGTCTTAGACTACAACATTATATAATTCTCTTTTGTTACAAGCTTTTCATTTTATTCATACAGGGTGTAGTATTGGAGTACTGTAAAAAATGTGAAGTTTGCACCGCTCCCATCCGCGAAAACATTTTTTTGAATTTTTTCAACTGGTTCCGGAAAAACATTGAACCCATACCTCGAAACGGTTTTTTGAGTTTTCGTCTATCTTTGTTAATTAGAGGATGATCTCAAAAAAGTGATATTTTAGGCTTTCAGTGATAACTTCTTCCATTGTTATCTGAATTCAAACATCTTTGGCTCATATGGAAGCTGAAACTTCAGGCGAGAACGCTTTAAGGTCAAAACTTACTGAAGACAACATTTCAATATGAGGGGGCGTATAAGAAGTGACCCGAATGCGAAACAGCTTTCGAGTATCCGTTTGATGAAAGACAAAAACAACTTGAAACTTGTCTTCATAGGATCCGCTAATTCGGACCATTCGGATCTGTTTTTCGCTTTAGTTTTCCAAGAGCTGTCCGTGGTTGAACCAAAACTTGACTGCGTGTTTTCGCAAAAAAATTGCATCCCTTATTTACCTGTAGGCGGCCGTAACCCAAGTTACAAAATTCAACACTGGCAGGAATACGTGTTTTATCGCCAATTAAAATTTTTGAAATTGTTGTAAATTTTGTAACTTGGGTTACGGTCGCCTACAGGTAAATTGGGGATGCCATTTTTCCGCAAGAGCACGCAGTCAATATTTGACTCTACCACAGACATTTCTTGGACAACTGAAGCGGAAAGCAGATCAAAATGGTCCGAATGAGCAGATCCTCTGAAGACAAGTTTCAATTTGTTTTTGGCTTTTATTAAACGGATACTCGGAAGCTGTTTCGCATTATAGTCACTTCTCATACGCCCCCTTCAATTGATATGTTGTCTCCAATAAGTTTTGACCTCACAACATTCTCGCCTGAAGTTTCAGCTTCAATATGAGCCAAAGATGTTTCAAATCGGATAAAAATGGAAGAAGTTATCACTGAAAGCCTAAAATGTCACTTTTTTGAGATCACCCTGTAATTAACAAAGATAGACGAAAACTCAAAAAACCGTTTCGAGGTATGGGTTCAATGTTTTTCCGGAACCAGTTGAAAAAATTCAAAAAAATGTTTTCGCTGATCGGGAGCGGTGCAAACTTTACATTTTTTGCAGTACCCCAATACTACACCCTGTATTAATGAAAGAAAGATCTTGTAACAAGAAGGAATTGTTCAATGCTGTAGTCTAAGATACTAGCTGTCTAGGAAAAAAAACTCATTGCAATTTGGTTTCTTCTTAAGAAAATACGACCATTCCAATTCGACCAAAATTTTCAGGTGTTCCACTTAATTTGTTGAGCACTGTATGTCAACACATGAAGTGGTCCACCCCAAAATTTCGCCTTATTTTGAGGGGGCATATCTCGGAAAATACGTTACCGATTATTATCAAAAGCTTGCTGATGCCTGAAAGAGGATCCTTTTGGCTACAAGGTATCACAGCGTGTCTAGTGTTCACTGACATTGTACTTGATATACAGGGTGACAACGGAAAGAGTGCCGAAGTGGTCCATTTTAAACACTGGGTAACTTTTGCTAAAAAATTTTTTTCTGGTGCCATTTTTGGAGAGCACTTGTCAAAATCTCGAAACGGTTTTTGACTTGTCTTCGTGATTTGATTTTTGAAAAAGATTCGTTTCACAGAAAAAGTGTCGTTTTATGTGAAATTTGAATTTTCTGATGCTGCTTCCGTCATTGGTCATGCAGTAGGCTGTAATTTGACACAAATGCATAATTTGCCGTAAGAAACTACCTACCTAATGGTGCTACCCCTGTGGTCACCTGGTACCTGGTTAGGGTCGGTCTCGAATGGGGTAGGTTGCGACGATACATTTCATGTTTATTAAACAGAGTGTGGCTCAAATATAGATTTAGTAACCATTCGTTGCATAACAAGTCCCATAGTAACCATATCAGCCCTATTTTGGTTACTTTTGTACAGGGTGATTTATATGAAAAGTTACAAGGCTCTATCTCTAAAACGGAAGAAGGTAGAATCAAAAATTTTCCTTTTGTTCCAATCTGACACAGCGGTGCACATTTCAGCATAGTGTATATTTTTTCAAAACAGCCCCTAACTAGGGTTTGAAGTTGACCATGCCATTTTAGAAAAGGATTTTTTCATTGGATATCTTGTCAATCTGAATGGCAATATGAGTGCAAAATAACATTTTCAAATTGATATGCCCAACCCTTGAGTTTCTACCCCTAGTGGAAATGATTAAAAAAAAATTATTGCGAAACTGTCTTTACAAAAAGGTTTTTTAAGGCCACCACCAATTGAACAATGTGTATTGGAATGCAAACATGAGAACAAAAATATAAAAACTGAAAAGATGTTATTCCGCACAAGGCACGCGTTGTTTAATTATTGTGCTGTTTTATTTTGTTTATTTGATCAAATCCCCTTCCCAGAAACATCAATAATTTGATGTCTATTTGATCCACATCAGAAGGATATGTCAGGTAGAATAATCTTTTTTTATAAGGTAGACAGTTTCGTAATGAACATTTTATTATTAATTCCCACTTGGGGTAGAAACTTAAGGGTTGGGCATATCAATTTGAAAATGTTATTTTGCACTCATTTTGCCATTCAGAATAACAAGATATCCATTTAAAAAAACACTTTTCTAAAATGGCATGGTCACCTTCAACCCCTAGTTAGGGGCTGTTTTGAAACAATATACACTATGCTGAAATGTGCACTGCTGTGTCAGATTGGAACAAATTTTTTTTTGATTCTACCTTCTTCCGTTCTCGAGATAGAGCCTTGTAACTTTTCGTGTAAATCACCCTGTACAAAAGTAACCAAAATAGGGCTGATCTGGTAACTATGGGACTTGTAATGCAACGAATGGTTACTGAATCTATATTTAAGCCACACTGTGTTTGATAAACATGAAATGTATCGTCGCAACCTACCCCATTTGGGACCGACCCTAAGCAGATACCAGGTGACCACAGGGGTAGCACCATTAGGTGTCCGTGAGGAGAAAAATTTCCATGAGGTAGTTTCTTACGGCAAATTGTGCATTTGTGCCAAATTACAGCCAACTGAATGACCAATGACGGAAGCAGCATCAGACAATTCAAATTTCACATAAAGTGACACATTTTTTCAAAAATCAAAATACGGAGACAAGTCAAATAAAAGCCGTTTCGAGATTTTGATAAGTGCTCTCCAAAAATGGCACCAGAAAAATTTTATTTATTTATTTATTTAATTGTCTTATTTTACGAGGCGGCATTCAGCTGTAAGCTGCTCTACCATGCAACCTCGGGGACAGCACAAAATATCCATGGATGAAGTAGGATTCGAACCCACACAGGGCAGCGCGAATGGTTTGGCTTGCCATCACCTGTACCACTCGGCTACCACCGCTCCAAAAATCTGGAATTCATTTAGCAAAAGTTACCCAGTGTTGAAAATGGACCACTTCGGCACTCTTTCCGTTGTCACTGACTTTTCAATGTCAGTGAACACCGGACACGCTGTGATACCTTGTAGCCAAAAGAACCCTC
The DNA here is from genome assembly GCA_949128115.1 of Anaspis maculata. Lineage (NCBI taxonomy): Eukaryota > Metazoa > Arthropoda > Insecta > Coleoptera > Scraptiidae > Anaspis > Anaspis maculata. The sequence goes on from OX421967.1 coordinate 31,981,101, forward strand.
TTTTGGACATCAGCAGGCTTTCAGTAATCGGTAACTTATTTTCCAAGATATGGTCCCTCAAAATGAGGCGAAATTTCGGGGTGGGCCATTTCATGTGTTGACCTGTTTAGTTGATGAATATTTACAACATTCTATAAATGTTTACAAAATATTCATCACAAATATTACAGAAATATCAAGGTGGAATATTGTACCGACATTCAGAAAATATTTTGAACATTTGATGAATATTTAGCAATAAATATTATCAAAATATATAGTGAACTCTATTTCTCTGATATTTACATTTACAGGATTCTAGGCAACGTGGCTTCCGGTTTTTGTTTTGGCCATTTGCACGGAACTTATAGCAAGAAATATATAGTTGTGTTGAAGAGATAGCGTTTCACCACCCTTTGACTTCAAGTGTAATTTGCCTTAAATCGGCAAAACTTGGTTTTCGGTCTATTTTGCCTATTTTAGCTCGTTACGGTCTAAAGTGTCCTAAATTAGAGCTTTTATTCGCCTGAACATGTGTTCTAATTCCCATTCTTCAAGGGCTTTAACTCGGTCTCTAATAATGGAAAATAAGTTTTTGTTGAAATTTTTCAAATTTTTGTATCTTTAGAATTCCTGTAAATTTGAGAACGATTATGAAATATCTGGTTCTATCTGCGTGTTCTTATACTAGTTTACCCAGAACCACTAAATCTTCCCAACGGCCCCGTAGCACAGGTGCTCAGTAGGTATCTGCCAGTGGTGCGGAGATTATTCCTGCTGTAGCCTGGGCGTTGTGTCGTCTTTGAAAGGCAATTTATCAGCTAAATCAATTGTATATGAAATAAAGGCGAGCTCCTATGGCCAAAAAAGACCGATAAAAATTAAAACAAACTTTTTTTTTAACTTCTAAAAATACCAGGTTCTGAATGTTGTTGAAATATTTTTGGCAAATATTGTACGAATATTAAAAAGCGGGACATCGATGTATAATATTTGGCTTTTAATATTTCACAAACATTTTATAAATGTTTATGTGCTGCCTGGGAAGCATGAAATTACGAATATTTAGGGTGATTTTGATGTCTCCAGCTGTTTTGATTTCTGAAGATTTTTCTCTATTTCTTGTCTCGACGCGTTTGGTATTACTGTTATTTAGTCTGAAAAAATTGCCACAATGCAAGAATTATTTGCACATCCAATGTTTCACTATAGTTTCTCAATAAATTATAAATGTAGTTGCAGGGTAAATATCAACTATACCCATATGCACTGCCTTATACAGCAGGGCAGGTAGAGGGAGAAGAAAAAAAAAATTACATCAGGAACCAAAAAAGCTGGAGACATTTAAATTACCCTATATATTCGAAATTCTATGCTTACGAAGATGTTCTGAACAATTCCAAAATATCTCCAACTGTTTTTGAAATATCTTGAAAAAACTGGAAATTTTCCGTAATTCAACTTTTTCCAATAAATCAGTGATTTTCTGAGATATTGAAGTATAACTTAGTATTTCCATGATTAATTATATCAGAAATAACATGAGATCATCAAACATTTTTTAGGTCTGTTAGGTGTAGGTACTGTTGGAAATAGGCAGTCAACTATTTTTTCATGCTGCCATAACCGAAAATGACAATATGCGCTCGGTGTCCTGCACTGAAATATTCAGAAAAAGATCTAGAGCGGCAAAGTAAAAAAGTACACCTACAAAATAAACTAACGTTGCAAAACCATGCAGAATTCAAGAGAGACCACGTTTCCAATGTTATAGCTTGAAATTTTCGGTTTAAATCAGGTTAAAATCATAAATAATCATTTTCAAAATTGATATTTTAGGGCCATATTTCTATTAGCTGTTGGTACAATTGCAGAATGATTTCTGACGTTTTGTGGCGCCAAGGTTTAAAAGTGAATAATTCATGCCATTTTCTGTGTTTCGTCGTCACACAAGACACTAGAGCTCAGTGATTTCGGGCTTTTTGGGGGATGGCCCTTCTAATTAGGGAGGGGGAGGGCAGTTTTAAGCAAGAAAATTCAAACATGAGACGCAATTTTCCAAATCGACATTTGACACACAAAAATCTACATCTAGTAGGTATATGCCTCGTGCCTTGGTGATAAATGGCAGAAGTACCAACCTGAAATTTATTCCAATAATTATTGCGATATGATCTTATTTATTTGTAATTTTATTAAAAGCAGCACGAAAAACGATGTATGCTACTCGCGCTGAAAACGGCATAGCATAACTCTCTTACATGCAGCTCTCGGCCTACTATTATGTATACTATTATGTTACTAGCGCCGAAAACCGGGCATAGCATAACGAACGTGAATGCAGCTCGAGGCCCTAGGCCGAGAGCTGCATGTAAGAGAGTTATGCTATGCCGTTTTCAGCGCGAGTAGCATACATCGTTTTTCGTGCTGCTTTTAATAAAATTACAAATAAATAAGATCATATCGCAATAATCATTGGAATAAATTTCAGGTTGGTACTTCTGCCATTTATCACCAAGGCACGAGGCATATACCTACTAGATGTAGATTTTTGTGTGTCAAATGTCGATTTGGAAAATTGCGTCTCATGTTTGAATTTTCTTGCTTAAAACTGCCCTCCCCCTCCCTAATTAGAAGGGCCATCCCCCAAAAAGCCCGAAATCACTGAGCTCTAGTGTCTTGTGTGACGACGAAACACAGAAAATGGCATGAATTATTCACTTTTAAACCTTGGCGCCACAAAACGTCAGAAATCATTCTGCAATTGTGCCAACAGCTATTAGAAAAATGACCCTAGAATATCAATTTTAAAAACGATTATTTATGATTTTAACTGATTCAAACCGAAAATTTCAAGATATAACATTGGAAACGTGGTCTCTCTTGAATTCTGCATGATTTTGCAAGGTTAGTTTATTTTTTACGTGTAATTTTTACTTTGCCGCTCTAGATCTTTTTCTGAATATTACAGTGCAGGACAGCAAACGTATATTGTCATTTTCGGTTATGGCAGCACGAAATAGTATTTTATGTTACTAGCGCCGAAAACCGGGCATAGCATAACGAACGTGAATGCAGCTCGAGGCCCTAGGCCGAGAGCTGCATGTAAGAGAGTTATGCTATGCCGTTTTCAGCGCGAGTATCATACATCGTTTTTCGTGCTGCTTTTAATAAAATTACAAATAAATAAGATCATATCGCAATAATCATTGGAATAAATTTCAAGTTGGTACTTCTGCCATTCATCACCAAGGCACGAGGCATATACCTACTAGATGCAGATTTTTGTGTGACAAATGTCGATTTGAAAAACTGCGTTCTGTGTTTGAATTCTCTTGCTCAAAACCGCCCTCCCCCTCCCCAATTGGAAGAGCCATCCCCCAAAAATCCCAAAATCACTGAGCTCTAATGTCTTGTGTGACGACAAAACATAGGAAATGACATGAATTAATCACTTTTAAACCTTCGCGCCACAAAACGTCAAAAATCATTCTGCAATTGTACCAACAGATATTAGAAAAATGACCCTAAATTGTCAATTTTCAAAGTAATTATTTATAATTTTAACTGATTTAAACCGAAAATTTCAGGCTATAACTTTGGAAACGTGATCTCTCTTTAATTGTGAATGATTTTGCGAGGTTAGTTTATTTTTCACGTGTACTTTTTACTTTGCCGCTCTAGATCTTTTTCTGGATATTACAGTGCAGGACACCGAGCGTATATTGTCATTTTCGGTTATGGCAGCACGAAATAGTTATTTATGTAGTAAGAGCGTAAAGCGACTGTTTTAGGCCCGACGTATGTAAGTTGTGCCCGAGCATAGCGAGGGCACATTCAGACAGAGGGCCTAAAACAGGCTTTACGCTTGAGCTGCATACAACGTTTTTTACACGACCCATTATTTTTTTGAATTTGATTTTGAACCATAAAAGCCGAAAAACTAAAAAGCGATTATAGATCGATCTAGTTAGCAATGACATTATGGGCACCTATGATTTTGTTTTTACTTGTCATTTAATAATTATCACTGGTGTCAGTGTCTTTTTTATTGAAAAGCACCCAGCAAGAATTTTCGTTTTTGAGGCGCTGCACTCCTCCTGCCGATGGCGATGGCTTCTCGAGTCACACTTGATCTTTTGCCGGAGAAGTCCAAAAAAAAATACATGAGAACGTAGGTATACCTATACTTAGCTGAAAAATCCAAGGTGGAAGCCTTCTACTTTGTGGTCCGTGTTTTCCATGCTGAAGACAACCCTTTCAATTAAGAACGACACGGATTTTACCGCAAAGTTACAGCCTACGTAAAGAGACAGGCAGACGGATACCTACAAACCAAAATATTCATTCGGCTACACGTTTTATGATGGCAACCACGGCTTCGGGCCTGAAATCGCGCTCTTGTATCGAAAACGGCTATTCAAATTTAGTAATCGCCTGCCCCCTCAAGAAAACTGGGCACGGAACTCTGAGAAATAGGAATCCGGCCAGAGCCGTCAACGCACATAACCTCACTTTTGGAGTTTCGAATATGTGTATTTCAAAGCAAACAATTCAACGAGAAGCTTAATAAGTGAAACCATACACCCTTCCCCGCCTTTGGGGGTGTCCCAAATGCCTCTGAGCTGTGCATTTCAACAAATTTATTAGTTTGTGACATTTAATAATAATTACAGGCATTTGTTTTTTGACGCTTAAAAAACCAAAGCCCGAGGGCGTAAAAGTAAAAATTTTACGCCCTCGGGCTAAATGAGCCACTTTACGCCTGAAAATGAGGGTAAAAAGGCTCACTTTACACCCGGTCGTGTAAAAAATACTATTACTTCTTGACCGCCATCTTGGGTCCGCCACCTGTGCAAAAGTTAAAATAGTGTATGGTGATTGTCAATATGGTAATACACGCAATCATTCAATCACGAAAAGGGCAATCTTGCAATGAAAATTACTTATCGTCGCCGAAAAAACGACTTTCTTCTAACACTTGATGGCGATTATCCAAATCCAAAGTTCCTAAGCTCGGATTTTAGGGGACTTTTCACAGGTCATTCATTACAATCAAAGAAATGTGTATACAAAATTTCAGCCCTCTACTAATTTTTCCGAAGTTGAATGAGTTGATACGATTTTTTGAACACAGTCACTGGACCAGAAAATAAGGTTGGGATGTTGTCAGGGAAGGACTCACGACTCACGTAGAAAAACGACTGCGAAGTAGACGAGGGTGCACGTCACCATGATGCTGCTGAAGCTCACGTAGAAAAGTTCGCCAAGCATTTTCAACTCGGAAGGTAGGTATCATGTTAGGTATTAATATGATTGTGAAGTACCTACCTACCTACCTATCACTGAAATTTTGACACTTGTTTGATTGTTGACCGAATAAGGCGGCTAGATTTACTGGACTATGCGACGCGGGCCGAGATGCAACGTTGTCATGTTTACTGTTTACAATTAAACCAGCAGGAGTACTTGAACTGATTGTTTTCAACCGCACAATAAATTGTTGCAACTTCTTTCGAACATTAATTTGTATTGCACACGCTACCACCGCATCTTAACGCAAGGACTCATTGAATACACTTCATCTTTTGAAGATAAAGTCAATATCTTGCGCTAACGGCAACCCTATGTTACGTTGACTTATTGTTGACTTCTACTTCTACTGCTACTTTTTGCACGTTTGCGCGAGCGTTTGCGAGTGTTTTGTTCGCCAGTTGTGTTTTTTGCTAACAATGGATGAAGGTTATGTACACGACACATGTGAAACTTGTTGATCGCCGATCGCATAGACAGCCGATCGTTCCGATTGGTCTGTCTCGAGTCTAGAATGTTACGTCACAGCCACACACCTGATTTGAAAATGATTCAAACAGCTCCTACTTCAAGCTGTTTCTGATGTTCTGATGATGATGTTCTGAAGCTGATTCTGTTGTTTTGCTGAAATTAATTTATAGTCCAGTACCCTATGAGCCCTACAAAATGTGCCAATTGAGGTCTCCAATTTTCCGTTGTCTCTCTTTACTGTGACGTCATGCGTATAAGATACGGTTAATCGAGGTCATTGGGCGCTTCCCAATAAGGCGTATAAGGACACAATTCGACACAATTTGACACAGCTAGCGTTTCAATAGCAGTAATAGCACCACATGTCAACACAATCGAAACATTGGCGAGGCTGAGTTTAGAATTGAGCTGGCAAGTGCACTTTGACATTGTGTATCCGTCTTGTCGCAGTTATTGGAAAGCGTCCTATGTTTCTTGAGATATGACATTTCGTTTCTGACAATGGGAAATTTTTCGAATCTGACAAGCGCTCTGTCGTGTATTTATTTGATTTTAGCATGGATTTCATGATTTCACTTGTTCTTACCCTCGTTCTTGCCAATAAGTGTGTTATATGTAGTGGAAAACTGAGAAGATACTGAAGATACTCACAGAAATGGTTCAAGGGTGTTGTGTCGCTCTATGCGAGTGCGAGAATAAGACGAATACACCCGGCATCACCATGCACCGGTTCAGGAAAGACCCAAACTTGATGGAAGTGTGGCTGCACCAGCACCACCAGGGATCACGCTGCACCAGACACGTGCATCTTACTACGAAAAAACTCTATTACTTCGTCCATTAAAAACTCCCTTATGGGTTCTAGTGACTTTCCCCACATGATAATGGGAACAGTATAGCTAACCGATTCAAAATTCCCGCAAAAGTCAGAAACGAAACGTCCAAACGTCATAAACGTCAAAACGTCAAAGGTGACCTCGAAAAACCATGTACTTTCTATCTCCTAAAATTGGAAAGGTCAATTTCATTTTGAAAAATTACCGTCGGAAAACTGGAGCGGTGGTGGCCGAGTGGTACAGGTGATAGCAAGCCAAACCATTCGCGCTGCCCTGTGTGGGTTCGAATCCTACTTCATCCATGGATATTTTGTGCTGTCCCCGAGGTTGCATGGTAGAGCAGCTTATAGCTGAATGCCGCCTCGTAAAATAAGACAATTGAAAGAAAAAAAAAAGCCGGAACCGTGTCTATTTTCAGCATAAGCCTACCTACCTGCCTATTCTGGGTCTACCTCTATTCCAATCTACTTTCGATATCAGATGAAATTTTAGGAAAAAGTCGATCCCCAAGCAGGAATGAATTTTTGAGTGGAGTCCTGCATCAAAAGCAAGTCCTCCTGGTCAAAGCAGGGCGGCAGGGGCGAAGGCCCTCTCGGGTGGCAACGGCTAGTAGAAATTTTTTAAAATTCATAACGCCCGACTAGATAATGATGGAAAACTGCAACTGCAGACTTACTTAATTTGACTCTTTTGTTATGTTGCTTTCTGCCAAATTTGATTTCAATCCATCGGATAGATTTTGAATAATTAAATGGTAAAGTTCGGAACTTTGACATTTTTTATTATTCAACAGGTGACAGATAAAGCAACATTTCTAACTGTTCTGAATACAGTTTTTCAAGGTCTTTCAAATAACATCCTGCAAGTCAGCAAGTTACGTGAGATATAGCTTCTGACATTTGCTGACAGTGGCACTTCCGTTTGACAGATGACAGCCAAAAACTAATGGGCTTATTCCACAGAAAAACTATGTCAGCATACCAAATTTCAAATCGATCGGGTCAGCGGTTTGGCAGTTATCGTGGAAGATATACAGACAGACATCATTCTGAAAATGGTCTTATGGTGCTATTCTGTAAAAAAGATACATCGATGTAAGATGACAAAAGTAATAATGTTTTGCGTTGTCACATGTGTCATCTTTCAGCGATACAGCGCTTAAATCGATGTATCTTTTTCACAGATTGCACCATTTATCGTCTTGGGGGACCTCTAAACGGAAATATCCGGTGAAACCTCAAAACTTTTTTTATGCACGATTACAATACCTTCCCTTCCATGTTGGTAGGGGGGTCGGGAAAATAGAAACCACAGTTGCCTATGATATTTTTTCTTCAAGTTGGACAATCTGATAAGTTGATGGACTGAGTCAAGATGGTGTTGATTAAATTTGTCAAAGTGATGTTTGCTCTGCTGGATTGCCGTTTCAATTGTTAGGTCAGATTATGTTACTGACACAGTATTTTCTTTCTTTTCTGTCTTAAAAATGCCATTATGCACATTATTTCAATAGTGAAAGTGTTGAGAGGTGCAATAGTAAGAATATAATTCGAAAAATGACCGAGGACGACCAGTTCTGGCGCAGGAGTGTGATTTCGTCGCAAGTGATCTCGTGACCTGAGCTCGTCGCGCCCTGTAAGAACCTGAGTACGTTAATTCACTCTCGAGTCTCTGTTCCGAGATCCTGGCTGAAAAAAGCGGCTGAGGTCAGCAAAACTCAAATTTTTCATCACGGGCTTTTTCAAGCTTTGGAATGGATTATACTTTAAAGTAAAAAATTGTGCTCGACTTACAAGGAGCTATAGAAAAAAATCATTCAAGTTGGTTTTTCGTTTTGGAGTCATCCTTATGGGAAAGTTTTTATAGGGAGGTGTCCAGTTACCCACCTATGCAAAATATTCTAAAAAAAATCTCAATAATTTCCGAATTAGTTTTTATTGAAAAGTAAATGACTAAAATTAATAAATAATTTGGTTAGGTCTATATGATACAATAATAATATAATGAAATAAAATCCTTTACACTCAGTACAGGTCTGCATATTATTTGAATATTACATATAAAAAAAAAAACACTGAATTAGCGACATGCAGGTAAATCTACAAAATGAAAAATATAGTACAATTTGATCATGATTTCTATCATCATTACACAAAGATTTCCTAACTAAATAAAAAACACGCCTTTGGAATGTATACTTTTCCGATGATATTTCATAATTTGAGCATTATTGCCACTCTGTTATTGTATTCTACACATACAATTTCCTTGTTAAATTTTGTATTTATAAAGGGCAAAAAACAAGTAACAAATCTATAATATTCTAAATATAGTATAATAGGGTATGGTTAATAATAGTAACAATTTCGTATATATACTTATCATAAATAGGGCAGGGTGTGACGCGATAAAAATTTGCCAAATTATTAGTAGTAGAATAGCACCAAAAATTAATTTTAACGATGATATTTGTAATAGTACTGATACATGTAACATAGTATAGGCTTTAGGCTACACGTGGTATAAGGTATATTTACAATACGAAACTATTATTAGGCTTTACATGAACACCCAAATACGTCATATTTTTCATGCTTGAAGGTATAAGGGATTGGTATGGACTAGAAAATTAAATTCTAAAATGTCTGAGTGTTCATCATAATCGTACATTTTGAGTGGTGAGTTGAGAATTTGGGCCAATTGTCAATTTTTAAAAACTGTCTCTATCTAATAAAAAAATATATAAAATACACTAGCCACCTCTGGGTTAGGTAATAATAATGGTAAAAAAATACCCTGCTGCAGGTATAGGTAAAAGTTCTTTTCTCCTAAAAAGTTCTACGTCTATGGTAATCACTAGTGGAGGTCCAGATACTAGGTACAATTAGGGATGGAAAGTTAGTTTTTCTTCCAGAATATTTAGAAGTGTAACTGCACTCCATAAAGTAAACATAAGTCCGTAACTATTTTAGACGTTGGAACAAAGTATATCAGGTAGAAGTCTGATGGTACTGCCTACATTTCATTGAAGGGTTCAGACCTTTTGAAACATTGACATTTTACTTTTGAAAACTTGGCCTTACAACTCAGCTTCAAGTTATCTAATCTGTGATAATGGAGCACAATTCAATGGTCCACAAGTCTAAGGCCTACGATCACATCCCCACTTTTTTTTCGCGACATCGAAACTACAAATAAGTACCTCAAAAACCTTCTCAAACAAAAACAAATAAAAAAAAAACTACTAATTATTAGCACCAAATTCAAGTCTTCCATCCAAGATATCAAGCGGCCTTGTGCAGGACCGGAGCGGGGATCCTCGAAATGTGATTGTCCGGCCTCGAGTCCTTCCTCGGACTCCTGAAGCTCATCCTTTCTTCGCTCCTGTTGAACTTTTGCGCCGGCAGGTCGAAATCTTCGTCGTTCAGCACGTTCATGCTGCTGTACTTCTTCAGCAGCTCTTGCACCTGCTGGACGATGGCGGCTTCGTCTTCGGTCTTCTTGACGGCGTTGAGCAGCTCCTGCCGCAGCTTGCATCCGCTTTTGGTGGGCGAAGTGTTGGCCGACGAGGATCGGCGTTCGGAAACGGCGGAGACGCTCCGTCTCTGCGAAGAATTTCTGGTGAATGGCGAGGCGAAAGTGTCGGCGCTCAGGGAGGGACGCTGCTGTTTCTGGCGGCCGTTCCACGTGCCGCTCGACGAGTGCAGGGGCGAAGAATTGGGGGTGCGTTTGGGCTGGGGCGGCAGGTTTTTGGGGCTTTTGGGCGTTTCGAAGGAGCTGGAGCGGTCGTTGCTGTTCGTGCGCGGTCGTTTCTTGTCGGCAGGGGACAGAGCCGGAGCCGGGGGAGGGGGTGGCGGCGGCGGTTTGGATTTGGGGGCGCCGTCGGCGCTATCGTAGATGCGCTGCGAGAACTGGGTCTTGCGCAAGCCAAAGTCGTTGAGGTCATCTATGCCATCGTTGTGGTGTTCTGAAAAAAAAAAGGTTTTTTTAGTTTAAAATCTCATGAATGTGGAGTGAGGTGATTCTAAATCGGTCATTAGCAGAGACGGAGACAGATTAGCGTCAACCAACTGAGGTAGGTCAATAAACGTCCCGCGCGGTCATTTTATGGATGGGTGACCAATGTCAATTTCTTGGTAACAGAAACTTGATCGACCCCGAGATCGACCCTAATATTTTGTCGCTATCGTATCTTCAAAAAAAAATCTGATTTACATTAGAGTGAAGCTTGATTCACGTTACAAAAAAGCTTCGCAAAACTGCATTTGGTATAGCTTTCTGTAAAGCTGAAGCGTGATTTACAACATGTAAAAAGTCCTCAAAAATCCCCGTGGGCCCTATGGAACTAATTACTTTTTCTGGAATTGAGTCAACTAAATACCGGGTGTTTATAAATGTCTGTGATCGCATCGCCTTTGGAATCCACTTTCGATCACTACAATTGCGCCTGTTACTGCGTTTTTCGGCCTGACCCAGGCCTGCCGCGATCACAGATTTTTATAACACCCCCTATTTACAGAAATTAAGTCATTTTTCCAGAAATTGTAATTACTTTTTCTGAAACTATTTCAACTTTTTCCGAAATTGAAGTTAAAACGTGTAGTGCTTGAAAAACCAAAATTTCAGGTACATACAGGGTGTTTGCAAACTTGGGGTAGAAAATTGAACCGCAGCTATGGAAATGCTTGAAAAGTCTCCGAAAAATGTTGAAAAAATCCAAGGCTTTTATTTTTGGAAATATGGAGAGTCGAAAGGTGGTCCTTCGACCTCCTCTATTTTCTAAATTTTGAAAGATTTGAAAAACTCTTTTCAACAGACTAAAAAGCAATGTTCTTGAACTTTTGATAGTGTTATGTAATTTTATTTACTATAGGTACAGAGTGAATGGTGAATCCTAAATATCCAGTTTTCTTGAAAAATGCATGCAGAAAATGTCATACGGAAACTATTTGTGTTATTTGTTGCTCTACATCAGTTTTATAATCTCTAGAACCTGTCACCGGCATTTTCGGCGAAAAATAGATTTTTAGGATTTATGACTCACCCTGTGCACTAAATAAAATTACGAAACACATTCAAAAGTTAAAAAAATAGCTTAATCATAAATTTTTTTCTGCATTCTAGCACTTTTGGAGCATCATGCATTGGAGCCACTGCTGTTCAATTTTCTACCTCAAGTTTGCAAACACGCTGTATACGTAGAAATAGAAACGAGCTTAGAGGATTGCTGTCACGTTGAGCGTTGATACCAGGTCACCGTAAGAAACCAAGCAGCATCAAAAAAATATTTGCAAACATGATCTGTCAATCCTCTCCAACGGTAGCAACAATGATGTATGTAGAAGCAAGGAGAGATAATAATTAAACCAGCAAAGGAATAAGAAGTGTACGAGATCGAAGAAGACACTAGAAAAGTTCTAGGCGACGTGAGGTGGAGGAAATATCAAGTTGAAAGCGCTGAGACCGGCCTTTGGGAACACAAAAACCGCCACCGTCATCCCTGAAAGCCCTGGCGGCTGAAATTATAAAGAAAGGAGAAATAAAGATAGGCTGGACAAGCTGCGGACCTTACGAAATCTTGACGCCTCAAAGATGCTATAAATGCCAGCGTTTTGGCCACAACGCAAAAGAATGTGCTGAAGCAAATGATATACGAAGCCAAGCTGTGATGTGGTGAAAGAGGGCAAGCGGCAAGAAGGTATGATGAAAGCGGATAATGGAATTGTTTGCATTCACACTCCCCAAGAAATGATATAATCAACACTAATCTTGGAAGAAAGATAGTCACTGTGGCGATTTTAATGCGGAAGAAAGGAGATGGCGAGCAAGGAAAAATGACAACAGTTAGAGGAGACATGGTGGAGGAATGGATGGAGGAAAATGGGCTGGAAACCGCAAACAAAGGCACGGCTCTAACATTTCTGAGAGATGGAAGAAAATTCCACATTGACCTCACGATGTACATGAAGAAAATAAACGGGAAGATGGAGGACCGGAAAGTTGGTGATGAGGAAAACATGAGCGATCATCAAAACATCTACTCCATGTCACCGTGAAGTGAACGAAAAAGCAATAAGATATAGACCAACAAAGATACACCAAGGTGGATAGAAGACGAAAGCGGTGAAAATGAAAGAATGTCGAAAGAAAATGAACGAAGAAATAAAGAGTATGTTCAGGAAGGACCAAATTATGACTGCGAAAAAATGTCAGGAATTGATAACGAAAGTCTGTAGTCACACTTTCAAAAAACGCTCCGATGATGGACGAAGCAGAGAAGCAATTTACTGGAGTATATCCCCTTTGCTCAAAATAAAGACACCACCAAAAGTGAGAATCACCATGATGACGGCTTCATGACAAGCTTTATAAACCAATCAGACCGCTGTATTAGACATGTTGAACCGTTTTAACTTTGCGTCATGATTACATAACCGTCAGACAGCAGCACATAAAAATGTTGAGTACACTATTGTTCAGTTTTTTCTACTTATATCAATTATTTTCATATCAACTACTTTTTGGCGTCACAATGAGTGCTTTTATTTCTACAACTTAGGTACTCAACATCCATATAACATTGAAGGATACAACATACAATAATTAACAATTATTATTGACCCCTTTATCGGAAAACTACCTACCTAATATGGCGCGATTAGATAGCAGATTGATAATTATGTTGTGTAAGACTGGGAAACCATAAAATAGTGTAAATTACAAAACCAAAATATTTGCACAGCCTCCTTATTCAGTTTTACCACTTGAGAACAATAACAACATTGGATTATTGCAATATTATATTGTCTATCCACACCATCGCAAAAAAAGTGGAACAGTACTTTGACAGAAAGAATAATATTTATTTATTTTGGCCGTTGTCGCAGCTTAACACCGACCACACTCACTTAAAATTTCTATATACTCCGTGTCAGCTTACTGTTTAGACTTCTTTTAACGCAGATAGTAGTTATGTACGGCCATCGCCATTACCCAATAAAAAGGCGTGAGCTTTTCCCGTGAAGTGTACTGATTTTCGGAATTTTAACTTACCGTCACAGTGACAAGGTAGCCAAAATTCATCTAATCGGTACACTTCGCGACAAAATGTGTATTGTATTTCTAGCAGAGATAGGTACTGAACACGGGCGTAGAACGTACCATTATCTTCAACATCTTCAACAGAGTTTTGACTGTACAAAGATGACCTCTGTTTGTTCTTGTCCTGTACCAAACCCAAACTTCTGTAGCCTTCATCTGACATCTCTGAAGTTGTGTCACTTTGATCCGTCAATGGATCTGAAACCTGAGAAACCAAAAATTAGTACATGTTATATTTCTCAAATATGTGTAATGACAATAATAAAATATCATGTGGCGTAGGCAGGTTGTGCCAGAAGAAACGTACGTCGAGAATTCGACCGTTGTCAGAGCATCACAACTTGGTTTGCTCAGACACACGTCTTAGAGGGCACAGTTTGCCTAAAATGGGAATTCGTTCAATCCCAAGATAAAAATTTATAACTTTGTAGTGTTCATTCACGATCATTGCGAGTGCACATACTCTCCAGTTAAAAAAAAACTGAGGCAGTACTTCACACGGAGGTTACTAATTTGAAGTGCTGTCAGAGTGACCAAAAAGCCTAAATTCATAAAATCGGCAACCCGGCCGGTAGCGCGGCGGACTCCGTTTTTGTAAGCAATTCCAGGGATCGTGGGTTCGAATCCGGCTCGGGCCAGGTGGAAATTCTATGCGCTCTTTAGTACTTTGGCGTGTACTACCGTGCAGTCACGTCAAGGGAAAAAGGGTGAAACGGGAAGGACACCGAAAAAAGGGTGCTAATAATCTCGCTGTTGATGCTTCCATAAAATTATGGGTGGTGTGGGAATCACCCGGCGCCGCTTCAAGAGTACTAGGGCGACGCTAAGGAAGTACTGCCAGTGACTACACGGATACCCGCCCACCGCAAAAAAAAACAGTCAACTGAAATACTGTGTCAGTTTTTATGGAAACTGACTGTAATGGATGAATCTAGCTCTCTGTAATGGATGAATCTAGTTCTCTGTAATGGATGAATCTAGTTCTAAGCATACTTCCAGCTTCCAAGTCTGAGGATAGCCAAGCATAAAAATGTTTGGTTAGAAATTCGTGCAAATACCTACAACTTCTATTTTTTAATAATGGTGCTATGATTATTTGGCAAAGATCGTGAATGGCAATGAGGGGAACAACCTGAAGCGTGGCCTCGGACTTCAAGATCTTCGAAGTGCCGTTCTCCACCGGAATCTGCATGGAAGCCACGTGCTGCGGCGTTTGTAGAGCCCTCCCGTTGCTGGCATGCCTGGCTTGGTGCACGGGTGACGTTGACTGTGGCGAAGCAACGTGTTTCGGACTGCCACCGTTCACTGCTTTGCTATTGGACAGTTTGGTGAGGTGCGTGGACGTGTAATTCGGCGTTGGGCTTCTGGATCGTGGCGGCGGTGGGCCCAGGGACTTTCTGGAGAAGTTTGGACTGACGGAACGGCGGGAATCGTTGTTTGTTGTGGCGTTCGGGTTGTTCTGCTGTTGCTGTTGTTGAGTGGAATAGTAAAAGTGCGATGGCGAACGTGATCTTGAGCGATTGAGGGAGTTCATGGGAGGGCCTAGGGTATTGTGGTGCGGCGATCCGTTCGATGTTGATCCGTTGGGGCCGTGCTGATGGTTCGCTGATGGTTGCGTTCTGTAAGCAAACAAACTTTTCAGTATTCGATCAGCAAGTTACGGAACTAAAACCTGTCGATTTATTCTTCAGGTAACTCAGTCAATATCATTTCATCATTTGAACGACGATCGATCAAAACTGGGAAAAGAGAACTACGGGGTGTACAGATTAAGAAGAAAACGACCTAGAAAAAGTCTAAGTAAGAGCCATAAAAAAGCCCGAAATAAGGTTTTCGAGCAAGTTGGCAAGTTCACCTGAAGAAAAACGATTTTGTTTACTTTAGAGGCAGAGAGAGAATACCTCTCGGTATACCTATTATGAAAGTGAAATGACGAAAGGTGGACATGGACATGACGATGGGCGGTCTGTCTAGAAATGTATTGATCCGTCCAGTGATGGACAAAAAAAAACGATAGAATATGATGATGAAAACCAACAAAAGCTTCATAGGGGAACATAGCAGGGTTGAGAAGCATGAAACAAAAGATAATCGAATATGAACAAATTAACCGTCAGTTCCACAAAAAAGATGATCAGCGATTAAGGCTGATTGCAGGTTAACTGAACTTTTTTCTGCTGAATGCTGGGCGATTAACCAAAAAAATGACTTAAATCTGTACTAGACCCAATATATTTTCATTATTGACGGATTCATTTCATTAGAGAAGAACTGGAAGTGGAACCGATATGGCAGACAATCAAGAGACAGCAACTAAGATGGTTTGGACATTTAGTGCGAATGAACGAAGAAAGACCGGTGAAGAATGTATGGGAGGCTAAGACGTTGGGCAAGAGAGCGAGAGGAAGGCCAAGAAAAACATGGGACCAGACGGTAGCAGAAACACTGAAGGAGAGAAACGTGGAATGGAATGAAGCAAAGAGAATGGCTAAAGACAAAAGAAAATGGAGGGAATTCGTATACGGCTCAGGATAACAAGAATTTAATTTAAGTTTAAAATTTTGTTGAAATTGTTAATGAAATCAAAATGAAATGTAATTTTTTGCACCTTTACACCTTAACGGGTAAAAAAGGGATATGATTATATGTATATAATATATTGACGGATAAACCAGCATTTCCATTGATCAGTCAGCTCGAATTGACAAACAAAAATCGCGAATTAACTAATCTCGGTATTATCTTTTTTGTGGAACCCCCGGTAAGAAAATTGGTGTATCACTTAGCAAGAAAAACAAGAGTGAGAAAGTTATCGATTAGAAAAGAAAATAAACACCAAGATGAATCAGTACCTAGCATGAATGATATTACGCGATTAGGAAGTATAGCACATTCAAGAACAAAAATGGGACATACTGGCTCTTGACAGGTAGCAGATGACATCCATTTTCGACTGTCAACGTTGTCAAGGATGTTAATACCAAACGACATAAATATAGCCCTTACGCGCACGCCGTCAATTTTACTTCAGTTCGGATGTCAAAAAAGTGACATTCATTTGATTTTAGTTAGGAATCCTTATGGCGGCTTTCCAGAACTTCGTATGTCGCCGGCGACAATCCCTCACTCCACTGTAGTTGAATAATTTGAATCCTATTGGCCAGCGACACTGTCGCCGGCGACATACGAAGTTCTGTAGAGCCGCCATCAGGACGCTCAGGTTGTCACTGATACTGATTGAACAATTTCATGACCTTCGTTGACAATTTTGGAAGTTATATAGTTCTGGAAGTCCTGTTTTCAAACCGTTGAAATCGCCTTAGGTGTACAAAACATAGAGACCAAATTAATTTAATGATAGGTTTGGGGATAGGTTCAATTAGAAACAGTTGAATGAACACTTAAAAACATATAACTAAGCATTTGGAAGTGAAAAAACAAAGATAACACGTCATAAAAAGCAGATACCTAATGAAATTTTATAGACAGTTGTCGTCGTCGGGGAGTTAATGATCGATGGTGATGCGATGTGGCGTCTGTACAAACATACACACATCACATAAAAAGACAGAGCCACACCATCGGGCCCACATGAATAATTCATATTCCGTTTCTGAAATCTGCATCCCATCAAGAAGACGGCTGGCTGGGCTCTATAGCTGGGCCGACTGGTCTTTCAAACGGCCGGCTTGATGATGTGAGAATTGTGAGTGAGATGGTCACCGAACAAAAGACGCGCGATCACACTTGCGTCAAGTTTTAGCACTCTTGTTAATCGGCACAATAGATCTCAACATAAAAAAAGTCTTATTCATACGGTCGGATTGTCGTGTTGAAGAAAATCTCTTTATTCAGAGAAGATCCTGAGCTTGAACATGAGTCTTCTGGATCTACTCAGCGATTAGGCTAAGACCAAATTTGAGACCAAATTATTAAGGTCTTTTCCACATTTTGAGTTTGCTGGATACCTACAGGTACGTTGTAAGCCGATGCAAAAAATTTACACTTGGAACTCAGGACATTTGGAACACTTGGATAAAAAAAAATAGAAATTAACTGTACCTGTCATAGTACACGTGGGATCCGTGAAGGTCCATGGCACCGGGCTTGTTGACCAGCCTGGCCCCCTGAGTGGTCCTGTGCTGGGACCTGCACCTGCAGGGATCGTGTTTGTCCAGGTAGTGCGACAAGGTGTCCCATCCGCCGCCCACACGGACCATCACATGGTTGCGGAGTATCTGCGAAATCCCAAGGTCGGAACGGTTACATGTATGCATAATAAGTTACATTGTGTGGTGCGGAGTGTGTTGGTAATAATATGATGTGTTATGTATTCGTACAGGGTTGCATCAAAAGTGTCGCTCCTTCAGACCATATCATCATCAAGTTATTTTTTAGTGTAATTTTTACGTCGAATGCAAGTTTATTTTTGACTATTATAGTTTTTTTTTTGTTGATGAACTTCAACTGTTCAGTTTCCACTCACTAACAGATGTACCTATATCGGTGTATCATTACCAACAAAACCCACATACAAAACAGTATTTAACCCAGTCGGTAGCACGGTCAGCTCGGCCCCGCTTTCAAAGGCGAAGGTCCCGGGTTCAAATCCGCACTGGGCCAGATGGACTTTTTCACGCGTTTCCTAGTACTGGGGCATCTACTATCGTGCGGTGATTTCCCGGGAAAAGGGATGAAACGGGAAAGTCATCGAAACAAAACCACGCACACTGAATAAATCTCACTGTTCCGAAAATGTCTTCGTTGTTATCGTCAATACTGTTATCGTTACTGAAAAAACCTCACAGAAAAACCTGCTAATGACCTAGTAGTTGATACAGGACAAAAAAAAACAGTATTCCCGAAGTTCAATTAAACATCAAAATTTGTGATAAATTTCACTTCGTGCAACTTTTCCATCTGACCAGACATCGGTCAGATGGACCTGGCTCCTCTACTAACCATCATCATCAACTAAAATATTGTGCGGAATACGAGCTGAGTCAAATGTCATTGTGACGGGTTACGCTAGGTTAGTGTTCTGAAGTTGCCAACGAGTTATCACGAGCAAATGTCATATGTGCTACCTCCTTACTCTCCATCTACGGAGTTCTCGACGTTAGGTAGGTACTCATCCTTTGTCCTTTTGGGTAGACTGACCAACGATTGAGAGTCGGAGCTCCAGAACACTGTTGTCAACTTCAGTGACGAGTCAGATCCATTTCACGCTCAAAAAATTGCCACTGAATCACTAAATTGAAAATGGACCCAACATAAGGAACAGAGTAGAGGCTCATTCGAATCTATTAGCGTCTATGTTCGATTCTGTTTTAGTAACTTTCAAACTTTTTGATCAATCCTGTATGTAAGCATACGTTAAGGCGGGCAGGCCAACAGGTAGGTAGGTAGGTCTGCACAGTTTACAGACGAGCATAATGGTAACGATTCATTCGATATCTTGCAGTGTGTGTTCATTCAGACATCTCTTGACTTGAGACGACTATCATCGACAGAGAGAGAATAAACGCTCAGTTCTGGTTTTGAAATCCTCGCGATTCGAATTCAAAGCCGAGACACAATCATTATAATAATAATTTTAGAGAGCAAAGACGGCTGTGTCGAAGAGAGGAGAAGAGACGACAACCGAGAGGAGACAACAAACACGGGCACAGGCACAGGAATTTGCGTTTTTACGCGGCGCCAACAGGGCAGGGCCGGACTCAGGGTCAGGGGGAGGTGAACCGAAAAATACCAAGAGCTAGGCTAGGTGGTGCAAGTAACCCAACCCTTGTTTTGCTTGTTGCATTTGTAATAACCTCAGCAGGAGGTTTAGGTACTAATTGGATCAATGCCATTGAAAGTCGTTTGAGTCCCTCCCTATACAGAGTGATTCATATAATCAGCAAAAATAGTCGAATTCCAAATCCAGAAAGATTGTGTGAATACGAAAACGAAATTCTCTCTTTACTCGCGGACATGAAGTAGAAGTTATGGTCCTTCGAACCTGAATTTTTTTTTGGTGTTCTCCTCATTTTGTTCACTTATCACGACAATCCAAGAGTACAGTTCAAGAACAGTACCAATGCTACCTTGTGAGTTTGGAAAATTAATAGAAAGAAACCAAAGTCTCTGAGACAATCAAAAAATAAAAAATGAAAAAACTTGAAGCCCAAATTCCTTCCTTCTGCTTTCTCTCTGAATACGATAATTCATTATTTTTTACCTAATCACTGATCACCCTGTACAGAAATCCGAAGAAATTTATTTGCAGAACAGCTCATTATACCTACCTATAGCAGCTATGGTTGGTACGTATAATCAACAGTATAACATTTGATAATAGGTATAACAACAAGTAGCCAACACCTGTTCATTAATTCCAGAATGAGTACTTATGATAAGTCTGAGAACTCCACAAAACTTTATTTTGAACTATTTACACATCATGAAACATTCCTTTGAGGGGTTTCTAATGCCACTGAAAAAGTGGATTAGTGGAACACACTTTTGGTACCTTTATTTTGAAAATGGAAGAGCACAATGTATGGGCACAATACAGCTATCGAATCTATGAATTCTCAAATATGTTCTAAAACAAATATGTATTGGAATACAAATTTTTGGATTTTTTTTTCTTCAGAAATTTGGAATGCAAATAGCACTGCTCATACATTTCTTCTCAAGGAAATCGCATGCCGAATTTGAATTTTCTCTTTTCAAAATAAAAGTACCAAAAGTGTATTCTACTAATCCACTTTTTCAGTGGCATCAGAAACCACTTCAGGAGTAAGTGCATCTGGTATAGGGTGTCGTGCTACCACATCCATCCATACTTCTGGTATCGATTTCTCCTAATATTGTATTTAGGTGAGATCAACAACTTCAAATATGAAACAGCGAAAAGAGAAATCATTTTTTTGACATAAATTATTGACATTTTTCTGGTTTGACACTTCATAACCTATTTTGCTGGGCGATTATTTTAGCTTCTTGTCAAAATATCTTTGTTCTGTCTTACCTTATTGGAAGCTGATATTGTGCTATTGTAAAGAAAGCTTCCAAACAAGCATGGTAGGAAAGATTGTTGAGCTGACGAGCAGTGATGTGAGTAGCTTTAAACTGTCAACGATGTCAATCACAGTGACATTTTATATCAGAGAGATATCAAATGCATCAAATCACTTCTGACCGATTTGGATCACCGTGGAAATATCTAACTGCATGATGACACAGATTAACGTTTCAATCAATTTTTTGAACTTTAATACAGGTTAAAATTCAACAGTCACTTAACGTTAGGAATACTGTTGCCTATGATTCCATGGCAGGTACTGCAGGTAGAAACCCTACAGTTCTGAAGACTATTCAGTCAGATTTGACATGGCCGATCCAAAATGGCGCCACATTTTCAAAATGATGCTGAGAATTTGTTGAACAAATTATTTTTTTGCAGCAAACTGCTTGAGTAGAGAGCAAGGTGGAGAATAATTTCTGACTAATTTGATGCTTCCTGATGCACTAGTAATCCCAAGACTCCATTTGAAATACATGTTTAGGTGCTAGACTCAGTTTTTAGGTTTGTGTATCATAACACATGCAGGACACTCGTACTTCGCGGGTGATTGCCCCTTCGACGTTCTAATTCGTACATCTTCACCTACTGCGATAATTAGTCTCATTTTTTCGGATTTTCATCGATCCTTATTGATTCAATACCTACTAGACGTGATCGAAGAACTTTTTTTCAATATATTCATACTTATAAAGTGAATCAACCTGAAGCTAGAATAGCGCTCAAAAAACGTCGTCCTGAAAGGTAACGTTGCATACTTAATCAACAGCTTTGAGTAGTATTCTAAATTTTGTTTTTCCAAGCGTGTGTTCCGAATTTTTTCTTTTCCATAAGGTATAAGGTCGTCGACTATCTATTATTCTCACCAGATAATCACCTTTTTCCCGTCTTGTAAACTAATTCTGAGTCATCTTTGTTGATTTTGCTTTCCATGCATGCATAAACATTTCGTGTAATAAAAATTCATAAAGTTCATAAATAATTTTCTTATGAATTAAATAATACAATAATTTAAACGCTAATCAGATTCACACCATTAGAGCTAGAGGCAGGCTGGATTTTGTGTGCATGTAGAATAAATGCAAATTTCATTGTTGAGTTGAACCAATTATACTGATTTAAACAATGTTCCGGTTTGTTGATTCCTGTAAATTGAGCAATAACACTACAGCCAGAGTGGTGGAAGATTCAATTTATATGGGAAGAAAAACACGTTATTACAGCCACTATAGCTGTCCATCATCAACACGATTACAGTTTTATTTTATTTGTTTACGGCAGTTTGCTAACCTGTGCGGTTCAAATGAAGCGAGAACTCAGAAATATTATTCTCATGTTTGTTCATTAATTATAAAATAATTCTTGAACAGTACTTTGTCAAAGAAAGTCTGCAACAGGTCATTTGCACGGGACGGGCAGGGTCTACGCACTCTCCGTAAAACTGCCGTGGCAACGTTTTCGAGAGGTTGGCGTCTGGGGTTGAGCCGCGACTCCTGCCTCCCAGGTGGCGCCAGCGTCACTCTTCCCGCCCCTGATTGGTGATCTTTCTCGGCCCGACCGATTCATACCTCAAGTCCCGAGACCCCCCGATCCGGCCCTCCAAAATCGGAATTTGCAGCGCGGCAGGGCAGGGTTTCGCAGTGGTTGTGAGATTGCCAAAGCAACGAATTTCTGGATTCCCTGGGGAACCTCTCGCCCAGGTGCGCATATCCCCCATTAAGCCCTCAAGTCAAGCTAGGACATCCGGAGCCGGTTTTGAACTCAGCAGTAGGAACCTTTAGAACTTCAGAAGATGACTTTGCTGCTTCCAGTTCCCATTACCAGCGCATCTTCGACCCTGCTTGTGAAAATTGGAGTTCATCTCAAATGTGTTTGTCTCCGCCTGGACAATTCAGTGAACCTCATTGTTGCGTCCGTTACAAAATAGTTTTATTTGTATACATTTTCTTTATAAATGTTCGATTTTTACTAATATCTGGTCTTCTCAACCGTCCAAAAAAAACGGGAAAAAAGTGTTGTAGAAGCATTTTTGCTCTACTTCGTTTGTGCAAGGAGTTGCTAGGGGAGTTTCCCTAGCAACTCCTCGCACAAACGGAGCAAGAATGCTCACATAAACAATAATTGGAAGTCTTTATTTCAAACGGAAAATCCAGTAGGCACTTCTCTGGTTGGTGCCCCATTGCGCTGGGAGCGCTGAACACGGCTCAAATTCTGAAGCCAAGCTGCCGATCTAAGTAAGCGCAGCGTTTTGACATTCCTTGTCTATGGGCATGGGTATAAAGCAATAATGTTCGACCCCGTTTTCAAATTCAACAGAAACTGACAAGTTGACAAGCAGCAAATGACAGCTATAATAGAAAATGTCAAAAATACCATAGCTTGATTTGAATCGCCAACTTGACAAACTTTGCAACAGAAAAACGAGTAGTTTGGTCT
This sequence comes from Anaspis maculata, assembly GCA_949128115.1. Lineage (NCBI taxonomy): Eukaryota > Metazoa > Arthropoda > Insecta > Coleoptera > Scraptiidae > Anaspis > Anaspis maculata. The sequence continues at coordinate 32,004,309 of OX421967.1, forward strand.
CGAAAATTGTGTAATGCTGATGCAATTGCATTTCATTTATTTATACTGATATTATGACCAATCTCTTCTATAGACACAATCATACTAAAGTACCTACCTATTATATTCCAATCTCCGCACGCCACTGCTTTTTGAGTGACACGTCTCGCAACAAACAATGAAGCGATAAATGCCGATAGGCATCAAAAGTTACGTCAGTCGACCATATAATGACCATTATTATCGTTTGTCATAATGTGCCTGCTTCCTTTTAGGCAAAAAATGCAAAGGCGGTGTTGTGCGCGGTTTCTCTTCCATTTTTCCATGATTCTTATCTCGAGAGAGTTCTTGCAGAATTTTGACATCCAAACTATTTTAGCTGAATTTTTTCAAAAAAAAAAGAAACAAAACAATGCAACGGAAGCACTACAGCACCCAAGTTTGTTAAATTCAAATATAAAGCCCATTAGAGCACAAAGCCGTGTTCTAGACGGTGTTCTTCTCTTCCTTGTGCCCCAGCCCCCCTCGGTTTACCATTTATACTTACTGTACCTGCCTATTTAACTCAAGGTAGGTACTACTGGGCCGTCGGGATCTTTGAACTTGGACAATGGGGGACGTTTGAACATGGTGACAGAAAGCCTTATTTGCATGTTATGTGCTCAGTAGTGGCTGCTTTAAACACGAAACTTGGCTTTTGAAATGTTAAGTGGCTCTTTGTGAATATACCCACCACACAGGCACACAGCTCCAGTATAACGATTTGTACTGTATTAGAACGTGACTTTACTGGGAAATAACACTTGGTCTGAGGAACAAAAAATGTTGCGGATTTTTTTTTATTCACATTGGCCATTGTTTATTCCACCCAGGACACGGTCCACGTACACATTGGTTAGATTTCAGGTTTATCAAATTATTACTTGACGAATTAATACAGACAGCCGACCTGCTTGGAGAGCAAATTCTCGGCCAAAACAAAAAAAATTACACTATGGGACACTATTTCAACGAGGTAGTTTGGAAAGGTGTAAAAAAAGTGGTCATTACAAATTGACACATCAAACTCTACTGGGCCACAACAATTTTTATCGATGGGGCGGTGGAGCAACAATCTGGAATCTATTTCTGTTTCTGGACCAGGTAACTTAGATGTGAATAAACACGAATTGGGTACGAGCACGGCCTGACCCTTATCCAAACTGCCGTCCCCGTATTGTTTCTTGCAGACTTTTCTGGTAGCGACCCGGAGCCCCTGGAGAACCGAAAAAAAAACACAGCTGAAAAGTGGAATGTACGTCCCTTGCAGGAAGAAAGCCAAAAATGTTGAACGATCACAATTTTATGACACTCAGGCAGTTTGGCGAAAATTGGATAACTTTTTGAGTAATAAATAAATAATATAATGAAGGTATGCGAAGGTTATCCAATTTTTGGCAAACTACGTCGGTGTTACTAAGTTCTAGCTGTTCTTCAACGTTTTCAGCTTTACCTCTGAAAGTCTGCAAGAAATGATACGAAGGACGGCAGTTGGACAGGGATAGGGATGTGCTCGTGTCCCATTCATGTATATTCTTATCAGGGATGAGTATGAGTCAGGTGGGGCTGATTGGTCAAAAGTGTATAACTTGTATAAATTTGACGGCAAATGATAAATAAATAGTGTTACCAAACTTACCCTAACGAAAATCAAAACTTTCGTGTCTCCAATCCGGTATTTTCCTTCCGACACTCTGATCATCGGAAATTGCGTGGGGCAGTTGCATTTTTCGACTAAATCTCGGACCTGAAACAATGAATATTCACATTAGACTCGACATTGAAGTTAAAATTGAACAATCAAAGCAATTCTTCGCAGTGGTGAAAAGTCAACGGTAGAAGCACTCTCATTTATTAAAAAAGTCCCTGCATCCTTAGCGACAATTGCGGAAGTAGGCATATCTATACTGCAATTGTCTGGTAGGAACAAAACAATAGCGCCAGTGCTCCATGCTCGCACAGCCTCCTGTCCCCCCTTTCGCTTTCAATTATAATGCTACGGCTACATTTATCAATAAAACTATAGGTACTACATGACAGTAGGCCGGGGAATAAATGAACATACACGCGTAATTGACGTCGATGTTCAACTTATTTTTCGAGCTTTTGTTTTTCGCATCGAGCTGAGCGCACTCTCGATGCGGGCATACCACTGATCGATTCGACCACCCATCGCATAATAACAATGAGAGAACAAAACGCGAGACAGAAAAAAAAGAGAAAATATGAGGAAGAACAAGAGGAAAAGAAAAAACAAGACTTTTCTCTGCTGTGCAGTGCGTGTGCGGTTGTGATCTCTCGATAATTGGGTTAATTCAATTTAATTATTATTGTCTTTGTCGTGTCGTCTGTAATTTTTAATTTGATTTAATGCAATCATCATCAGCACCAGGCGAACCCATCTGTTATTATTTTATTGTTTTATATTGCCAGTTGTAGTTCTGAACAATACAATTGAGGTTTTTTTTTTATTAAAATATAAAATTGTGGTTAAGCAATGGCGGAGAAAGGGATCCAAGGTCGCTGTGGCCTTGGAACAGCATCGCGATTGCTACAAGGTGTAAAAAGTGATGATTTAAGGTGTTGAAATCAACATAACGTAAGTATTTAGTAATGATGCGCTAAGCTTCAGGTAATTCCTCTTATTAATATAAGCACGAAAACAAGAATGGCACATTTTGCTAAAATATGCGTCCTAAGAGACTGATGGTCCTTTAAACATGAAGAGTGAAACCGAGCTTTCAACTATTCACTCAAGAACGTAATTATGAAGGTAGGTGGAAACTTGAAACTTAATGTTAGGGATCTCCTGCACACGGCGTATTGTAAGGGGTGGTAGATAGAACTAGATAGGTACTTGGGAAACCTTTACCCCTCGATCTAACTTTCAAGAAATTCGCATGGCTCAAAGAGGCTATTGGCTCAATGGCTCTTTTTCAATCAATTGAGTATACATTCGAAAAAATCTATTGTGGGCGACACAATACTTCCCCGGTGGTATCCAGCGACGTAGGTAATGATTGTGATCTAATCATCTCTTCGAGAAGGGGGATCTGATTGTAAAAATTGAAGAGAAAAGACCTACAAGCTCCAATCTCAGGTGACTGCTGAACCTTGACCTCAGAGGAATGAAGAAACCCTCCTCAGAAACCACCTCTTATCTACCTTCACAACGGAAGGTTACCTCTTCAAGTTCTATTAGAACAGAGGAGAGCACAGTAGTGGTAACGAAGACCCTAATACAACCATGGTACCATGGACGCCAGACGTCAAGTGCCAGAGTCCGGAATAAAAGTTTTCATATAGCGCCAAGTGACACGCGACTTTTTACTGAAATGTTTATATCCCAGCTTGCCACGTAAAGACCTGGCGGGCCACTGCAGCAGAATATCAACTGGTGATAGAGGTATAAGGACCAAAATAAACTGAGAAGATTGTGAATAAAGTACAATAACTTCTATCACTGACGAGCCCTGTCGAAGGACTAAACTTCAGCAACGTATATATTAATATGTTGGGATTGTCACGTTACCATGACCGAGGTTATGTGGCGCAAATGCATGAGCGTCCGCCGTTGCCAGTGATTTATACCAGAAAAGGCTTTCCGCTAAATTGAAAATTCGTAGCGCTCGATCAAGAAAAAGTTGAAAAAAACAGCTGACCAAAACTTAATTTTGTTGTTGTTTTTTTTTTGTCGAATTTGATACAAATCCATCAGGTAGTTTTTAGTAATCAACTCTCTTATTCAACATATTTTATAACTTTTGACAGATGACCCCGCAGATGACAAATGAAGCATTACTAAAGTGAGAAGGGTTTTCATCCACGCCGATGCTCCGTTACTATTTTATATTTAAAAACAGTATTCAACAAAAACTTTTGTAGTGATAAAATTCCAAAAGTTCTTACTTTTGCACTCTTCAGTAAGCAGTTTCGATTTTTTCTCAATGCATTGATACTTGTTATAATGACTACAGTTCTCACGAATCTTTCACATGGCTCTCTCGTAGACAAAACAAAAACAAAAAATCCATACCCATACACTTACTATGTAGGTATTTATAAGCAAATAGAGAGCACACCTGATAAACTTACTCATTCAAAGCTCGCAACAGTCACAACAACAATAACCCGACGATGGTTACAAACAATAACAATAATTGTTCTCAACTCGTTTTCTAAATTAGTCTTTTGTGCACAATATAACAAACGACTGTACCTACCTATACCTAGTATAAAACAGACAGAGCCTCACGTGGTATTTTAAACACTAACCGATGACGTTGTGTTTCCAAACAAGGATTTTTAATGAACGATGAAAATGCAACATCTAGTATCTCCTATACGAGCTAGTAGCTGTATCAGACAATAAAGCGTTACAAGAGTAGGTATAGGGCAGTAGTAAGTTATGTGGCAAACAAGGTAGAGGTAGAGGGGATAAATGGAGTACGGCCCTGGGATCCAGAAAAAAAAAGCCCATTGTGTCTGGGCGCTGCGGCTGGATGGTGCAGACTTTATAATAAGATTGGGCGTGGAAGGATATTAAAAAGGTTAATGAGAAGTCGAACGAGATATGGCAAAGAAAACATACCCCTAGTTACAAGCTTTTGTATTGTACGAAGTGGATATTTCGAGGAGCGGCTCTTTGAATAATATCCGGTGGCTCTGATCTGGGCCGAACCCCTCTTTGAATTAACAAATTCTTGTGCTGCACCAAGGAGCTTTATTTCGAAGCGTTGGACCGTACAATTTTAATTTGGTGTAAGAGGTGGGTGTCTAATTTTTCTCTCGTCCTTTTCGTAACTTTGAATAATAATAATAATAATAATAAAATGTCGATATTTTCATTGAGTTTATAAACGAAATGAGCTTAATTGATTAAGACTATTAACAGCTGTCACTTATTTTTATTCACATCAATCTCTCCTCGAATCTGTCAATCCGAACAGTTAATCAAGCTGTGACTTTTCAGAGTAACTGCCAGCGTTAAGTGGGAAATTATTAAGAGCCGCCCCCTGTTCAACTGTCGCCACTGTCATTCTAGAAACTCAAACTGGAAAAACTGTCAGTCCAGACAATGCACCTATCATTTCTCCCGAGTATAACGTTGATCTAGGTTCCTATTCCTATACGACTCTTATGCGGTTGTCATTTTTCCACATCTCTATTGTCTTTATTGTCTTTCTTGAACCATCGTTTAATTAGAAACTCAACCTCTCAGTCATACTGTCATTATCATGTCGTCATAGCGAATACTGTCCAAGATATGGCTGACAGTAGCTTCTACTGACTTCATCAGACATTGTTCGTCCTCAGACTATTTGTTGAATGAAAAAGTATGAAGAGCCGCTACAGGTGACATTTCTGACACTGATCATAGTTTCGAAAAAGTAATCGCTTGCTGCGACCCGCATGGTGAGGTGAGAGCTACAGCGTTATCTTGGAGATTTTTTTCCAGGCGAACTGCCACCAGGACAAAGTGCTTCTAGTCTAGTACTCCACTATTTATATTATTGGAGGACGATCTGCTGCAAAAGTTTCAGCCATCAAGAAGGCAGAGCACTGTAAGTAGGTATAGACAATACAAATAGAGAAGACCATATGTTATGTTATCACCACCGTCGTCACGGATATTGGGGCATCAAAGATCAGCCAACCTTTTTTTGAATGATGGACTCGCCTGGTTCCTACGCAACCGTAAAAATCCGTGACAACATATGGTCTTTATTATTTGTATTGTCTATACATTTTCATATTTGTTCGAAAGTGACATGAAATGACAGTTCAGTGTTGTTTGACACTTTAACAGCACAGTCAATTTCAGTCTTCAAACTCGAATAATCAATATCATACGGCAGTATGAACACTTCAATAACGTTAGTAGCTAGCCTTAGACGATTTACAAAGTTTTGCTACAGAAAAAGATAGAGTTCCGATCCTGAATCATTATTATAGAAAGCATTATAGGTAGTAGGTACCTATCGATATTAAGAGGATTAATATCGATGTCCCCGCCGTGTCCAAAAACGGAAACCGTTTTGCACATTGAACTTTACAACAAAACGTTCCAATTCAAACGCCATCAATCCTCCACGCACCTGTCAAATTTACTGCAAGTTCATTCATCATCAATAATTCAATACCCAATAGAAAACCAATTACATTTTTCAAGTGCAATTTTTTTGTTTCATTATCATTCTCGCCATATCTCCATGAACTAAAATTAGAACAAACACACACAGCACAACATGAAACACGAGAGCAGTGTGGTGCCACTACACTCGCCGGAGCCAAAGGCCGTGTCCTAGCAAGGCCGTCGGATTTGCGAGTATAATAACGGGGCGCCGGCCCTGGAATCCTGTACAATAGAACTCCTTCGCTGTGAACTGGCGTTATTCCGCACGTTTGATTTTTTCCGAAAATGTTCAGTGTGGGCAGACCGAATCTACCTACGTCGATAATTTTTTTGTATTAAATACGATCATAAATAATTTATAATTGATTGATTGATCCTGAGCCTTTTCGGTCCAGTTATAAACGCTGTATATAATTTCCGTACTAATGGCGCGCGGTTATTAGAGCCCTCCTTGTATAGTGTCGTGGAATTACGGATGGAATTAATTAGGCAGTTACCTATGCTGAGGGTTGTCGCCCACTCATTGAAAATTCTTAATTCTGAAATTTGTTTTAATGGCACTAATAAAAAAAATCACATGGCGAAATTAGATACTCACACACATAAAAAAAAATTTGAACCACCATACTAGCGGTTCACTACTTAAGCCGAATGGAATGAGCCTGCATTTGGAAGGACTAGAAGAAACAGTTTGGTCCACAACAGCAATCAAAGTTTTATTTACTACTTAAAGGAGACCACAACATAAAAATCGAGTCTATATTTTATTTAATCAACTTATGGGGAAGGTCGCTGGGGAGTATACGGAACAAATCCAAGTTTTCTATACGAGTATCAGCCGATAAAACGTTTTGAAAGTATTATCGTGACGTCACTTGGGAAGATGTTTTCCCCTAGATTTTCACCTCCGATTTTCACCCATCACGTTCCCATGGTTTGTTATTGCTGTTGTCGTTTTGACAAACGTCATTGTCTCCAAACAATGAGTAATAATTATGACAGGCTTGAAACCGTCGTAGTCTCATCAGCAACGGATTCAGGTACAGGTATGCCCGTGAGTAGCTCAAAGTAGCCCGTGAAAATTTGCCCCTATGACGTCATTGTCGTTCTTAATTATAACCATAGCGCCCGCTATGAGATAAATAAATTTACAAGACCCTATGCAATCGCTCCAGTTTTTTCAACTCTTTCATCTGACACCAACTTGTATTTTGTGTTGTGGTCTCCTTTGAGCATCAATTTTAAAAACAATATATGTAGTGGATTTACCAAACTTTTCCACAGTGGTGCATAACTTTTTTTTATGTGTGTAGGTAGGTACGTACCTAATGCAAAAAGGCCGATCTTTTTTTTTATGTGAAGCATACCTCTTATGGGAGGACAAGGAAGAAGAACAAGACAAATTTTTTAACGTCTGCGTGTGAATTTTGCGATGTTTATAAGTTATTGTGCAAGCGAAAAAGGAAAAGTAAAAATATATTACGGATTTTGAGTGCTTCCCACGGACCTGTATTAAAATGCGGGTGGTAATGAATATAACGAAAGTGAAATTCAATAAAAGTCTGATGCACGAGAACAATACAAACGGGATTCGAAAAATTGGAAAACGCAAACATCGCGGACGATAATTGGGTATTATATCGTGGTGTAAGTAGCATTCAGGATCGTTTGTCCTTTCAGCGGCATAATTGACATAATTTACACGCTCGTTCGAGCGTGGTTCTGTGCGTGATATCACAATTTGTTACGGTTTTCAGATGGTTTTAACGACACAAACATTACCGCAAACATAGCAAATATCAGAGACAAATATACACTCCGTATATAATAGAGTAGTGTGTGTAAGTACCTTGAATAATTTACAAAAACTTGCCTTTGGTTTTTGAAATGAATTTTTATCAACGAGTTGAATTTTAATTCGCACTCCTTTTGGCTAAATACATTTATCCAATCCTATTGAATAATGTACGCATTATCACGCGCATACATGCCTGCATTTTTCAATAAGACTGGATAAAGCATAGTATTCTACTCGCGGGTAATGACTATTACTCATTCGGATGCTTTACGACACTCGCCAAGGCTAGTGTCGGCAAACTGCATCCTCATGAGTGAGAAGGAATCATCACCCGCTTGTTGAATAATATACTATTATGAATCTAGCCCAGGAACCGAGGCTGGTATGTTTGTGTACTAGGTACAAAGCGTACTGAGTACAAAGGGTGTCTCAAATTGCCTCATTTTGACAATTTTTCCCATTTCTAGGCCAGATAGAGTAATGGAGAAACGTCGTTATAAAATCTAAATAAATATGTTCCGACCACTGAGATTCGTTTCCGGTTCCGATATCCGGTCTTTTGGAATGGCCGGAACTTCTCCTTCATCTCTAGAAATTTGACCTAATTTTGAACCGAGACAACTTTGGAATGCTACGAGCGATTCAATCAATTTTCAGACCGTTCGCTAGCCCAATCCTTCAGCGACTGGTCCGTATTTTTTCAATACATGAAATATTCCACATAATATTTCTAAAGGCTGTTCAATAGACTGGTGCAAAATTACTGAAAGTTTGACATGCTCCCTCTTGAGCGAACATTTATTTTTCTTGATTTCAACATCATCGGCAAGAAGGTAGAACTCGTACCTCGGGACGGCTCTTGAATCTCTTACAGATTGACCTCAAAAAGTCAACTTTTTGGTGTTACAGTTGTATAACTTTCTTAGACGCTGACCGATTTTCGAGATTTCAGGTTCATTTTGAAGGTAAAGCTTCAGGTGAGATTATAGGATCAAAATCAATAACTCAAAGCAAACATTAAAAATACAGGTTGCATAAAAAAGTGACCAAAACCTAAACTGCTCTGGGAATATTAATTGGGAGGAGAATCGGATGAAAATCAATCTACCCTGGAAAGAATCATCCATTCTGAACACTTCAAAGTATCTTGTTCTTGCATGAGACCTGAAGTGATAGTGAAAGAAACCAAATTACAACCGCATGTTTTCGGAGGAGAATCGGGGCCTTGCTCACATGAAGCTGCTCGTAACCAACGTTACAAAAATCGGAACAATCACTCACTTGTTGATCACTGTTTCTTAGTGATTGTAAGGCCTTTGTCACTTTGGTTTCGAACATTTTCGAGGGTTTAATAGCGAAATTTCTTGTTCAAAAGCGAGCAGTTCAAATATGGCCTTTAATCAGACTTTCTAGTCTAGCAGAAGAAAAAAGCACCTTGAAGTGTTCAGAATAAATGGTACTTCAGAAGAAAAGTTGATTTTCATTCCATTCTCCCCTCAACCTAGATTACGTGAGAAGTTCAGGTTAAAGTCACTTTTCATGTAACCCTGTCTTGAATGTCTGTCTTGAGTTAATTTTGATCTTTTGGTGTTCCTACCTGGAGCTTCAGTTTCAAAATGAGCCGGAAATTTTGGAAATCGGGTAACGTGGAAAAAAGTCATGAATGCATTTAAAAAACGTTGACTTTCTGGGATGGCCCTGTAGATAAAAAAGATACCTACGCCAAAAATTCAAAAACCGTCTCAACTATTCTCGAGGTATGAGGTCTATCTTCCTGCCGATGGTGATGAAATACAGTAGAAAATTTCTTTGTTCAAAAGGGAGCATGTCAAACTTTCAGAAATTTTGCATCAGTCTATTGGGCACCCTGTAGAAATATTATGTTGAATATGAATACTTCATGTATTTGAAAAATACGGACTAATAGCTTAAGAACTGATCTAGTGAACGGTCTGAAAATTGATTGAATTGCTTGTAGCATTTCAAAGTTGTCTAGTTTCAAAGTCAGGTCAAATTTTGCACGGTGGCACTTATTTTGTTGAGTACTTTATTGATTTCTCGTCCAGTGTTGTTGATTCCTATTTTTGAGTTCATATTTTCCATAGTCATAATAATGATACATCATCTTGTTACATTTGTCATATTATGTAGTTTAGAGTTGCTCGTAGAAGTGTTTTTTCTGTTATTGGGTTTTATCGTTGGTTGGAGCGTCAACATTTATCATACTGTTACGGATTTCGCGTTTAGGTTCGTTTATAATTGAAACGACCATTTCAAAAGACGCTGTTTATTACTGCATGCTACCGAGAGTTCATAAATTAAATGCGTCAAGAGTGCATTGAGTTTGAAAACGTCTGTCGAAACTAGCATCGCTCTTGTCAAAGTTTGACAAATTTATCACAAAAGGAGTAAGGATTACCCTAGTTTTGACAGACGTTTTTGAATTCACAGGCAACCTTGATCCATTTAATTCATGAACTCTCGGTACTGTAACATACTTGGCAACAATTACTAGCTATTAGTGTAATGAAAATTGTACCTTTTCCAACAAGTTCCTTTAATATTTGGAAAAGTCACAATTTTTATTACACTAATAACAAACACCCAACAACAGGATTCAAACATTAATCAACAATTAATAGCGCCTGGGTTATCACCGATACTACTCGCTCTTATCGCTTTGAATTGAATACTCCTCCGTAGGCCGAGGATCGGTGCTTTAAATAGCTCCGACTATTGTTCTGAAATCCTTCATCAGTCCTCCAGCAAATTCCACAATGACTGGTATACGGTTTCGCGACGTCTCCCGGAAAATCCTACACCTTTCGCGTGCATTCTGCGTGTTTCGGAAGGACAGCACCTCCGTCAATTTGGCTGATATTTCCTACTCGGCTGTTGAAGTCTCTCGTGTTATTTGACCCGCCAAGCCATCGCGTATATTCTAGAATCTCAAGAGGTTAGCACTTGTACATTGCGGTTTAATGCGAACAGTCTAGAAAGACCGCGTGAGCTCCAGAATGCACGCGAGAATCGCAGCTCGTAACAATACTGATATTCTGTTTGGATCTAAATCTAGCTGTGATGATTCTCTCAGGTACTGGTATCTACTCTAGTAGTGCCCGTTCGGACTTTACATCCAACACTCCTCTAGTATGATCTGCTACGTCGTGTCTGTGTCCAGACTATATAAATGTTTTTCCGATCTGAAGAGTCATCTTCTAATCGTGTCTCGCCGAGTCCCAGTATTTTTATTTCATAGTTTTTCATTTCTGATTCTACCGTTTTCTCAACTCCAAGGCGTTTTTCGTCATTGTTTATCTATAAGGCTAGTTATTATCGTTATCTAATAATTGTTCACGTCAGTGGTTATTCGTTTCAGTTATTATTCAAAATCAGTGACAAATAAAAGAGTCGGAAGACTAAAATTGGCTGTTGTTGTCAAAGAACTGTTAACTCCCTGCTCGAAAAGTACCCATGCGTACCCATGGTCACATTGGTCATATCCCCATGCTGGTTGGGGATATACCCATGGCAGGTGATGTGACCATGGGTACATGTTTTGGGGATATGGGCATGTTCCCATGCTGGTTGGGGATATACCCATGGCAGGTGATGTGACCATGAGTAGGTGTTATGGGGATATGGGCACATCCTCAGGTACCCATGGGAATGAAGTTGCATATGACCATAGTATCATGGGTACATGATATTGTGACCATATGGCCCCATATAGGCATATTAAATAAATGTTACAAAACTCACAGGGAGATAGGAAATTGGAAAATAAGGGGACTTTCTTCTAATAAACATACGCTCGCAAACGTACAATAACGGAGATACAGGCCTTCAAAGTTGTTTTTTAAAAACAGTTTTTTTTGCATAACTTCCGAACCGTTTAACTGATTTCATTCAAATTCGAACCAAAGTTTACCAAGACAGGTATCTATTGAACAATATTAACGCATATTGTCAAATGTTTTTAGGGGCGAAGATAATACGGGGTACCTTTCCCCTTTTCCCCCTATTTAAACCCCCCTGAATATTTTTGGAAACGGTTTCAATTTTTGTATTCCACGTTCAATTTGCAGAAAAGAGTCACTCCTGCAAAATTTTGATCAAGAGGATTCATTTTTGAGATACTTGGGTTTGAAACATTGGAAAACATCTCAAAATCGCCTCTTTCCAGGGCCTATAAAAATTAAAATTCAAGAAAACTCATGATTTCTCAATTGGAATGAATTTTTTGGGTGTTTTAAGTTGATAAACCACCATTTTTGCAAAGAAATATGGAGTTTTCAGAAAAAAAAAACAATTTGGGCCCTGGAAAGTGGCGATTTTGAGATGTTTTCCAAAGTTTTAAGCCCAAATTTCTTGAAAACGAAGCCTCTGATAAACATTTCGCAAGAGTCACTTTTTTCCTTAAATTGAACATAGAATCGAAAAATTGAAACCGTTTCTAAAAACATTCGGGGAGGATTGAAAATAGGGGGAAAAGGGGAGGGTACCCCCTACTATCTTCGACCTTAAAAATGTTTGATGAAATGCGTTATTATTGATCAATAGAGATCTGTTTTAGTGAAGTTTGGCTTGAATTTGAATAAAATCGGTTGAACGATTCAAAAGTTATGAGATAAAAACTGTCTTTGAAAAACAACTTTGAAGGCCTGTATCTCCGTTGTTATGCGTTTGCGAGGGTATGTTTATCAACAAAAGTGCCCTTATTTTTCAAATTTCCATCTCCCTGTGAATTTTGTAACACTCATTCCGGGGCACTTAAGTATTTAGGCGTCTTGGCTCTTGGCTATACGCCGCGCCGGTATAATCGCGAACTGCTTGTTCACCGAGCCAGGATTTAGCGTCTCGTGCATCGGTGGTCTCGGGTCTCATGTTGTATGGCGACTCGTCTACCGTTTGGCTTGTGATTTCTTTTTTTTTTGTTGGTCGGATTTTAAATAATTGGCTCATTTGGTGTCATCACTGTCATCCCCAGGTAACGACTGCCTCTGTGTGTTTTGTGTTACCACATTGAACGGGAGACGGAAGGTGAGGTAAGTTAACGCATGAATAATTAATTAGCTTTTTTAGGTTATGTTTGCTACCAGCTCGCTTCATGTCTTGGCTACAGCATATTATTTCAGCTGGGGCTCTGATACTTCATGAATCGTGGTTCATCCTGAAATAACGAATAACGACGAATCTTGGTATTTCGTGTCGGATAAGGCAAGCTCAAATTGGTAAGTTATTACCGCAATATTAAAGTGAAGCATTGAATAAAAGTAATGAGAGATTGTTTTTCCAGCATTGATGTCGACTCGGCTGTCAGCTTATTACCGCTTCTTTGTTTGGCGCCACAAGCATGAGATCTACTTGCTTTCCAAGCCTATGCAAAAATATATGGAGCATATAAAATATAAGTATTCTATATAAATATGAAGCATAACCTGTACAGGGTCATTCAAAAGAGATGTCCACCCTCATTTTTCTCAAGATCGGTTGAAGCTGGCGAGTTGCGGTAAGAAACCGTTGGATTCAGCTGGTTTTTCTGATCAAATTTGATATGTCAACAAAACTACTTCACCAAAACTTTGAGTACGGGGGCACCTCAAAATTTTGGGCATTTTTTTACACTGCACAATATTGAGTGATATATCATTGAAAAGCCCTTAAAAAGTTTCAATGGACAAGTGCTAAAAGTTTCCGAAAATTTCCGGCGGTTTTCATTTTATGACAGAAAACAATAACGGGGAAAAACACGTTTTTATGTATAAAATGAGAACCAATGAGAATTTTTTCAAACTGCATACTGCATTCAATAGAACTCATCAAAACGGTCAATATGATGTGTAACCGCATGTGTAACTCAATGTTACAATGACTATTTCTGAAATTCTGAGATTTTCCGAAATGAAGATTTTGATGGGTAACTAAAATTGAATTGCCTCAAAATTTTGAAATGGCTATTGCATATAGAGTTGCACATCATACTGGCCGTTTTAATGAGTTCTATTGAATGCAGTTTGCAGTTTGAGAAAATTCTCATTGATTCTCATGTATAAAATGAGTTATCATCACTCAATGTTGTGCATTGTAAAAAAAATTGCCTAAAATTTTGAGGTGCCCCCGTACTCAGAGTTTTGGTGTAGTAGTTTTGTTGACACATCAAATTTGATCAGAAAAACCCGCTGAATCCAACGGTTCTTACCGCAACTCGCTAGCTTCAACCGATCTTGAGATAAATGGGGGTGGACATCTTTTTTGAATGACCCTGTATTTGGTTCCATATTCATATTGAACAATAATTAATTGATATAAATCTTTTAATATCTATTAATTTTTTATATTTTCCAGATATTACAAGATTACCTTGATGGGGAGGTACTCATGTGCAAAAACTAGACTTTGGGATCATGGTCACATGCCCATGGGTATGTACCCATGGGTAGTACTCATGGTCATGTGCCCAAGGGCATGTACCCATGGGTAGATGCTCATGGTCACATGCCCATGGGTAGGTGCTCATGGTCACATGCCCATGGGTAGGTGCTCATGGTCACATGCCCATGGGTATGTACCCATGGGCAGGTGCTCATGGTCACATGCCCATGGGTATGTACCCATGGGTGTCCCAATTGTGCACATGGGTACCTCCCCATTGGGGATGTGCCCATGGGTACTTTTTGACCAGGGCTGTCATGTCATAATTGTCACTTCATGTCATTTCCAACGTAAGTATCTGAAAATCACCAGTAGATCTCTGCTTCTTTGATGGTTGAAAAATTGACAGCTCAGGATCAAGCTCTCGCGAACTTTTCTCGTGTCCGTCAAAGTGACAGTAGATCAGACATGATGTCATCGCCACTTTGACCCCGCCCGCCATACTGAACCCTTAAAAATGCTTTGCGCAAATCCGCGATAAATCAAACGTTTTCCATGACCCACTCACCAAACTTTTATAGACTATTCTGCCTCTCTCGATACTTGAACAAATTGCATTCTGCATTAATGCATTAATTCCAAAGCCGCCCCCGTTTCAATCACCACTCATTGCAAAACCGGCCTGCATATTTTCCCATCATCACACTCACACACAAACACTCTCTTTATTATGTTACCGTGCCTTTATTACCGTAATATAGACGCCATATAGTCTTCGTCCATATTACATATTCATTGGATATAACATTCCCGTTTCATAAATTGAAATGCAAAATGCGACAGCATCCATGAACAGAACAGTAGTTGCTTGCACTTTCACTATAAGGTTATTATGGTGGTGGCGATATTATAGGATTTCTTTTGCATGGTGTGTGACCCCTCCATCCCCGTATCTAGTATGGCATAAATATAAACATTGTCGTGCACATCATTAAAGGCATATATATTTTATTATTAATTCCTGAATGTATAGGCATCACAAAGAGATAATATCTAACATTTGCACACAATAAGGAAGCGAATTGCCTTAGATGGACATCCATGACCCCGTCTGTTGTAGTACCGCAAGTTTCAATATCTACGTAAAAAATTGCTGCACGGGTACCTATGCTGCTGGCAGAGAACACATACATATAAATTGCCCCACGGGACATTTTACAATCACTTTGGAAGGTAAGAGTTGAGCTTCCAGCTTGAAAGTTGGAGCATAAAAGGGGCTGCCAGCGTTGGACTAGCGAAATTCTGCCCATATATCGATGTCATACCTAATCCTTAACTCTGACGAATTATGTTGATTATTACATACAACGCCCTTGATTATTAGACCTACAAGGATATTATTCACTTATCTAAATCCCACTGTCAATAGCAACGGAATAAAATTCATGTAAACAACAAAATCTGACAGCTGTCACTTCGGACTTCTTTTATGTAATAATCTTCAAAATATCACTCGTGCTCGAGATTTTCCCAGATAATTTAGGCCAGGCGCGTTTCCCTCGGGCTGATTGTCCCTGGATAAATGCCCTCCTCCTACGGAGTCGGGCATTTATCGCTACAATCAGCACTTGCGATCGCCTGACCAAAATTATCGTGAAAATCTAAGCACTTGTGATATAACTGTTGATTATTACACACAACGCCCTTGATTATTACACCTACAAGTATAATATTCACTTATCTGAATCCCACTCTGTCAATGGCAACAGAATAAAATTGATGTAAACAACAAATTCTGACAGGTGTCACTTCGGACTTCTTTTTTGAAATAATTATCAAAATATTACTCGTGCTCGGGATTTTTATCGCTACAACTAGCACTCGCGAACGCCTGGGCAAAATTATCGTGAAAATCTAAGCACTTGTGATATTACTGCTGAATATAACTTCTGAACTTGAATTTTAATTAGTTCAGTCATTGAAAACACATCGAGAACATGGCTGAAGTTCATTATCAGCTTGGCTGGTTGCCCAGAATTGGCATTAGATATCGAAAAAATAGCCTGAATTTTTATTTTTGGAGATTCAGTGACTAAATCTAGACTTCCTCAATATCTTACCCCAGCCTTGAGAGAAACTCCTATCTTTTGGTCCGCAAGTCCAAAAATGGTTACCGATTTAAGAAATGTTTGAATGTTTATAACGTCAATCTCTAGTGTAGGGAAGCATATATCTTGTCTCATTTATTTGTTCTTTAAGCATACCCAGCCAAAGACTAGACGAATCTAACAATAGTATCTTCGAAAACAAGAATGATTTGGGAAATTTTCCTCAATTTGTCAACAAGTAGGTACTTATCCATCGAACCGTTGCAGTACACTACAAAAACTGACGATTTTGGGGTAGGTAGCAGAAACTGCTCTTCCACTTTCAATTTTAGCGACCTCGAAATTTTCGGGTCACCCAGCTGATGATGGTGACACGCCTGGGAAATTTCTGGGACAATAATAAATAATAAAAAATAACGAGCCAGCCTATAAAGATCCGGCGAGATAACGAAAATTTGTTTTTCTTTTGATGATGCGCATACACACAAAAACAATTTTCTCTTTCATCTGGGTATTTCGGATGAGAAGAATAATGCCATGCTGCTCTTCGGTTTGTTGTTCTATCCGCGAGTGCATTAAAGCCCACATATTGATGGACGCGTGTTGATAACATGTTTATCTTGCATCATGGCAGCGAGAGTGAGAAATTTTTCGGATGATATTCCAGATGCTTATCACTCTGGAAGAGTCAAAAACCCAAATAATGAGATGCAGCAGGAGGAGGCCTCCCGGTAAGAAGAGCGCGGAGGCTGATGGGTGTCTTACAAAGTGTAGGTGCTAAGTGAATAGTGCTTGGTATAGTAATTGCTTTTTTTCCATTTGCTGCACTACTAATTGCTTTTCGATACAAAGTAGGCGGGTATTATACCTTTATCCTTTACGACCTTCTAGCATATTGCCGAAGAACTAAGCTCCAGATCGACCGGTTAGATGTGTTTGGATTTTTCAATTCCAAATCAAGTCTACTCTGGCTTCGAGCGCGTCCAAAGCTGTCACAATTCTCAGAACACTCTGTATTTTATCCAGCCAGGCTTACCAATATAAATCATATTTCAGAGAAAGCTTATATTTTTATCGATAACCTGGTGTATTATACCGACCTATCGATAAATTACCTATCGCCATTATTTTTAAATTATTTATTTCCTTATCATTTCGATATACCCACCTACGTGGCATCAGTATATTATTAATACTTATTATAATTTAGTAATAATACGTGTAGGTCGTCTGGCCAGTGGCGTGGCTTCCTGTATATCGACTTTTACATACGCACAAGTTCTAAAACAGAAAACAAAAGTGTACATACATGCACCTGTGACTATCCTGGAGATAATTGGAAAGGATGTCACGTCACGACAGTGACGTCAAAAAGCTGTCGGTTATGGCCGAAAAAAGACGCGCCCAGCTATAAAAGTGATTGCTCGTGCAATTTTCGAGATGAAAATCAAAAACCAGTTTCGTTTTGTATAAATAAGTTTACATTATATTGTGATAGTTGTTTTAATTGTTGGGCTTCACATTTCCGCGTTACCTGGGCGTGAAATATACAAACAAAAAATGTATTAGTATATAAAAATATTGAATCTAGACTTGGGTAAGTACAATAAAAAAGAACAGAGTTGATTGGAATCAGTGAACAATAAAGCTAAATACAATGTAATTTAGTTTTTCTTATAGCTCTTCTGAGCTTTGACCACCAGGTAGGTGTGTGACTTGAGCGATGTTTGTGTTGTGTATTTGATATATTTGTTTTCTTATTCTAATTATACTGGCGGGCAAAATTAGCGTTACACTTTTTCTGTGTACTGGCCATGACGAATCCGTCAACAAATGTACCAAACTTTTTTCACGGAGCTAGTTTTCCTAATGACCAAAAGCCCGCAGAGATGTGATGTATAGGCCCCAAAATTACAGGGTGAAATACTCTTCAAGGTGAAAATGTCCAGAAATCATTTTCGCAGGATTTCCCAACATGTTCTAAAGATGGCAGTTTTGTTGCGATGCACAAACGAAGACACGTTCACGGAGCATCAACTAAGTGAGGACTACTTTTTTTCAAAGTTTTCCGCTCATCTTTGGGACATAGTCCTAGCGGTACACGTAAAAATGGCTCTAATTGTGACAAAAGTGTGAAATTTGGTGTGTGGACTCCTTAAAGCATTTAAAAGGTTTTTAGAAGGGGAGCCAAGAAAAATTTTGATTTTGATTTTTTAATTTTTTGTGACGTCATTTTTTTTATTTTTTTTTTCATTTTTGCAACTATTCAAGATTTTTTATATTTGCTTTTGTATTATGGTGAGTAACTGCTTAATCCAAGAAACGGAAGAGAAAATTTGCGAAAAAAATTAACTGAACTGAAATGATGGCGTTTTTTGTAAAAATCAATTTTTTCCATTTTTTTCAAAAAATACTGTGAATATGTGAAAAATCAAAAAAGGCAATTATCCCTCAAAACAAGCCCTATCAGAAGTTATGGTATTGTTTCTCAAAATTCCAAGCCGTTTTCGAGATATTTGGAAATATGTTATTTCTTGCGACTGTTTCTTCGTATTAGCTCCTATTTCATCAAACATATAACAGGGTTCTTTTTTCTTGAAAATATACTTCAGAATGATCAGACCGAAGATTTCTTAGAAGTTCATTGTAAATTGTGATTTTTCCAGTGGCGTAGATCATAAAAATTTAAATCGTTTCTACCCTCTCACCATACTTTCTACACCACTCGATTATTTGAAAAATACATGACATTTTGGCATTATGAGGATCATCCAAGATCACTTAGCATGACATTTCATTTAAAAAGCACACAATTTTTCCGCTGATCAGATCGACGGCGAAACAATGCATCTTGTATCATCTCCTCGATCATCTCCATCATGACTGTTTTAGATAAATTATAGTTGATTGTCCCCCCCCAGAGTTTTTGAATAGAATATACTTAAAAAAAGTAATATTTAGCAGTCGATCTGATCAGTGGAAAAATTGTGTGCTCAAGATCGTCGATCTCATCTTGTTTTCAAAAGAAGTGTCATACTAGGTGAACTTAGATGATCATGATGCCAAAATGTCATATATTTTCTAAATAATCGAGTGGTGTAGAAAGTACGGTGGGAGGGTAGATAGAAATGGTTCGAATTTCCACGATCTACGCCACTGGAAAAATTACAATTTACAATAAACTACTAAGAAATCTCCGGTCTGATCATTCCTAAGTATATTTCTAAGAAAAAAGAACCCTGTGATGTGTTTGATGTAATAGGAGCTAATACGAAGGAACAATTGCAAGAAATAACATTTTTCCAAATATCTTGAGAACGGCTTGGAATTTGGAGGCACACTTCAAGAACTTCTGATAGGGCTTTTTTTGAGGAATAGTTGCATTTTTCTATTTTTCACATATTCACATTTCACACAAAATTGAAAAGTTTGATTTTTACAAAAAACGTCATCATTTCAGTTCAATTGATTTTTTTCACAAATTTTCTCTTCCGTTTCTTGGAATAAGCAATTACTCACCATAGTACAAAGACAAAAGTCAAAAATCTCAGATAGTTTCAAAAAAAAAAAAGAAAAAAAAATGTCGTCACAAAAAATTGAAAAATTAGAATCAAAATTTTTCTTGGCTCCCCTTCTAAAAACCTTTTAAATGCTTTTAGGAGTCCACACACCAAATTTCACACTTTTGTCACAATTAGAGCCATTTTTATGAAATTTTACTTATACCGCTAGGACTATAATTCAGTGATGTAAAATACCCGGGTTTTTATATATTGTTTCGCAGCCGATCTGATCAGCGGAAAAATTGTGTGCTTTTTGAATGAAGTGTCATGCCAAGTGATCTTGGATGATCATCATAATGCCAAAATGTCATGTATTTTTCAAATAATCGAGTGGTGTAGAAAGTATGGTGAGAGGGTAGAAACGATTTGAATTTTTATGATCTACGCCACTGGAAAAATTACAATTCACAATGAACTTCTGAGAAATCTTTGGTCTGATCATTCTGAAGTATATTTTCAAGAAAAAAGAACCCTGTTATATGTTTGATGAAATAGGAGCTAATACGAAGAAACAGTCGCAAGAAATAACATATTTCCAAATATCTCGAAAACGGCTTGGAATTTTGAGAAACACTTTCATAACTTCTGATAGGGCTTGTTTTGAGGGATAATTTCCTTTTTTAATTTTTCACATATTCACAGTATTTTTTGAAAAAAATGGAAAAAATTGATTTTTACAAAAAACGCTATCATTTCAGTTCAGTTAATTTTTTTCGCAAATTTTCTCTTCCGTTTCTTGGATTAAGCAGTTACTCACCATAATACAAGAGCAAATATAAAAAATCTTGAATAGTTGCAAAAATGGAAAAAAAATAAAAAAAATGACGTCACAAAAAATTAGAAAATCAAAATCAAAATTTTTCTTGGCTCCCCTTCTAAAAACCTTTTAAATGCTTTAAGGAGTCCACACACCAAATTTCACACTTTTGTCACAATTAGAGCCATTTTTATGAAATTTTACTTATACCGCTAGGACTAACATGTTGGAGAATTCTGCCAAAATGATTTTCGAACAATTCCACCTTCAGTATTTCACCCTGTAATTTTGAGGTCTACATCTCTGCGGGCTTGTGTAAATTGAGTGAGAAGACTCTACAAGCTTGCTCAATGAAAAATTTTGAGGAAATTTGTTGACGGGTTCGTCAATGCCAGTATGTACTTTATCAAAAACGTATAACGCTAATTTTACCAAACAATATAATGTACAGGTACAGGAGATCGGCTAGAAAAATGTATTGTTATCAACTGTCAGTTATATTGGCCTCCTGCAAAGACTAGCTTGATACGCCTTGTGATACAACCTGTTGATGTTTTTTTCTTGTCAAGAGAAGAAGTGCAACAAATCAACTGCTGGGGTAGTTGGTGTTTTCTGTACTCCTCTTGTTGTTATTTCGTACCTTAGTCTATTCGAAAGCTGAGAATAGAAATAAATACAAAAGATCCTTATCAAAGGGACGCCTACGGGTCTCTGAGGGTGGCTTTTGAAATTGGGTCAACTCCACACAGGTGTAAAACATTCATTGCAAATCGGGTGGTTTACATTCAGGAGAGTTCCTCCCGATTGCTGGAGACACGTTCGAACGGCTGAGAATCCAGCTGATCCAGCATCTCGTTGCCTTCTACCAGACGAGATTCGGTCGTGTTTCCTTTGGTGGGCGGGACCAGAGTTCTTGAGATTGCCTCCAGATCAATGGCCCGTGTCCCCAGTCTCCGAGTTGATTCTAGACCCAGACCTTTCTCACTGGCAATTGGTGTGAGCGCAACAACAATTCTGGACACGTTGGCTAGATAAGTATCTTCGAATTCTTTACCAACGGGCGAAGTGGTGTAAGAGGCGCAAATTGGAAGCGATAGACATAGGAACTTTGGTTCTTATGAAGGACGAGCTGGCCCCTCCACTAAAATGGAGGACGTATTGAACAATTGCACCCGGGTGCCGACAGCATTTGTAGCGTCGCATTCGTGCGCACCCCACAGGGGCTTGTCAAGAAACCAATGGTCAAACTATTGGTCCTCTTCCCAACCAGTGACCGATATGGAAAACTTTTGTAATTTGTGAATATTTTGTTTAGTTAAATTTTGTCACTCATTCGGAGTCGTAAAATTCCCCTGGGGAATTTTGGTGGGCGGTATGTTTCGTCCCAGCAAGTTTGAGCATGTTTGCCTCTAGAGGTTATGCAACCCATTATACATCCCTTAACCAAAAATTCCCTTCAAAATTTCTCGTGCGCCATTTCTTGGCTTAAATCACACACTCCTTATGTTTTCTGGCGATCGCAGCCGACATTGGGGCTTCGGGCATCTTCGGGGCAAAATGTAAGGTGCAAGGTGGGGAGACAAAGTAAAGTTGCGAGGGTGAACCGCATGGCTAGGTAGGTACTTGAATCTAATTCACGAACTCAAATGATGAAAATTCGGCTATTGAATAAAAAGCATTTCTTAGCAAGACGTCTTTGAGGGATCTCCTGAGCTGCGCTGGAGACTTATTTTTCATACTATATGGCAGTTTATTATAGAATAAGAGACCATGATAGTGCGTGGCTTCTTGTGATCGTTTAGGTCTGGGAAGGGTATTACAAGATGATCCTTATTTCGAGTATTGTAGGTGTGTAAATATGCCTGGTAGTCTCTCTTTCATTGCACTCCACATACAAAACAGCTTGGAGAATGTATAGGCACGATACTGTTAGTGTTAGTATTTGTGAGTTTACAAATTCTTGTTTACAGCCATCATTGTATCGAAGACCAGACATGATTCTGAGACACTTCCTTTGAATGGCAAAGACCCTTGTAATGTGAGATGAATGACCCCAGGCTAAAATTGCGCAGTTTAGATGACTTTGGAACAATCCGAAGTAGGCTGTCTTCAAAACCTGCGAGGAAACCATTGACCTCAGTTGACGTATCAGGAATATTCGCGAGGATAGTTTTTTGCAAAGTGACGTAACATGTGCTTCCCAAGTCAGGCCAGAGTCCAACGTGACTCCTAGGAATCCTATAGGTTCAGTTTTTGAATGCATGGATTTCAATGGAAAGGTGAGTTGTTGTTTTTTGCCGTCATTCAGAGAAAGTTTGTTTGATGCAAACCATTGTCGTAAGTTGGTATGATTTGAGTTTGCTGTCGCTGTCAGGTTGGTGATGTCTTTGTCTGTGTCCTATGTGGTAGTATCGTCCGCAAAGAGTAGGAGATCACTCTCGGAGCAGTTTGGTAAGTCGTTAACGTAAATGAGGGAAAGCAAGGGGCCCAAAACTGACCCCTGAGGTACGCCAATTTTGATGTTTTTGAGGCACGACTCTTGCAGATATCCTTTGCAGATAGAAAGTCATTAAATAAGTTCGCTCAAAGTCTGAAAGCCGTACCTTGTTGAAGTGCCATTTAATTCGTGAGGTTAGAGCTCGGCATAAATGCCACTTGACAGATGACACTTGACGTTGACACTATTCACATTTATGCCATAACAGCGACGTAACCGCCCTCTGCGCATGAAATCGCCCGATCTAATACAAACAGTGAAGTAAAATGGTAATTTCAGTGGTAATACCTATATACATACGAATGCCAATACTGAATGGAAAGAAAAAGATAATTTCGTATGATTCATGATGGGTGGTGGCGTGCGACAAGGAGTGAAGAAAGACAGAAACAGCAACAACACCAGCAACCCGGCAGACTCTGTACGGACTCTCTTATGGAGGTAGGTATAATAGAAGAACGTGACTGCGATTTCCGCAGAACACCGGCGTGTAATTTGAGACCCGTTCGTGAGCAAATTACGCGCAGAATTCTCGAATTAATTAGATAAATAGGTGTTAAAGTTTACGGCGATTACCTGAAGTTGTGTGGTGTGTAGGTACGACCCATGTCGTTATTATGGTTATTATTTCTGGAGGTAGGTGGAAGTCGAAGGTTTCGGATTTTACCATCAATAAGTTGTTCGGAATTATATCTGCTCTTTTGCTATACGGCATCGATTGCTCGAACCGTATGCCATCGCCATTACCATATTCGCGTTATGCTAATTTTGACGAACAAATGAAGGGTTTGGATTGTGAGCGTTTTCGACCGGAACATTTTTTATTTGCACCTTCTGCATTCTGCTGATAGCTTACGAGTACAGGTAAGTATAGGGGTATCCACTCTTTGAAACGAATAAGCTAAATTACAACGAAATGTTTCTTTTATCACAGGAAGTATTCAAAACATGCTCTATAGTCACATTATAATAGAGTTACGTGTGGTAGTTGCTCAAAAAGCAAACTATTGTTCAAGTGACTAATGAGGCGTGTGATTCAATTCAACAAACATAAATATTCTGTTAGATGTCTGGGATTATCCCGAGAAAGGTATTTGAGCAAATGCCTACCTACCAAAGTGAAAATACCGAAGCTCGTACCGAAGTGTATGCGAATTCCTTCATGCATGCCAAGTTTCAAGAAAAAATGTAGTGTTTTGTGTAAGATAATGTTGAGCACAGTACTTGATGCCATAGGAAACGCCACAACAAAAGAAAGGTAAATATACTAAACATCGAAGACGATGTCGCTCAAGTCTCTGATATGCGAATATTTGCAAAGAACTTTTGGGAGGCATTGCCAAATTTGAATTGTTTCGTTCAACATTGTTCACCTAGATTATTTAATTTTTCGCTTTTTTTATGATTCGCATATAAAAATCTACCCCCTTTAGTTTCAGTTCTATCAAGGTCTCTTGAATTTTCTCATCGTGATTTTAGCTGGCGTCAGTAATGGCCAAATTCACAATTTCACCCAATAGGAACGCGAGTTATATTATCACGATGATAAAATTTGAGAGAGCTTGGGTGGAACTTAGCGTTACGACTGAAGTTCGGAAACAGTGGGTAGTATTAATAAAAAATAAGCATACCTAAGCATTTGCTTGGATTTCATAGGCGTTGCTAGGGAAAGTCTGCTTAGCAACTCCTCAAAAACCTAAGCAAATGCTTATGCTTGTCTTTATTAATACTACCCAGTGAGATTATGTCGGAAGTCTTGAATTCATTTCGGAAATCAAACTTGTACTTGAACTCCAAATACTGAGTTATGTTGGAAATATAGAACCTAAACTCGGAACTTTTAGCCTCGGCAAACAAAATTATCTGGGAAATGCCGACTTTATTCCAACTGAGACTCAAGTTAGGAAACTGTGAAGAATATCTTGGAAATTCAGACTTAAACTTAAACATTCACTTAAACTCGAACACTCTGACATTCTGCTAGCTTTAATACAAAAATTGAGAATAAAACCAGGAAATTTTTGAAAATTTTTGGCTTTTAAGCCCGTTAGCGACTAATCTTCAGCAAAAGACTATACAATACCTACGCTACGACATTATACCAATCATACAAAGCCCATATCGGAAATTCTGAGTTCACTTGCCCAGTTAAAAGTCGATTTTATCTCGGAAATGCCCCGCAGGATACGACTTTATCACGCGAAGCCCGACTAAACTCGAACATTCCGAGATTATCTCAGAAATCCAAAAATTCAGACCTTAACTCGGGATTGGTGAGTTCACCCCGGAACTTCAGTCATAAACTCGGAATTTCCGCCTTATCGAGGTAAGAATCTTCGACTTTATAGCAGAAATTTAGACTTGAACTTGGATTTTCTGAAATGATCTCAGGGAATCTAACATTATTTCAGAAACTGAGGGTCAAACTATAAGGAACTTGGGAGATTACACCAGAAAAATTCAGATTTGGAGCTCGACTTGAAGTCGGATATTCTTATGTTTTTTTTTGTCCTTTGCTGAGTGTCGATTAGAGGGTAGAGGTGTGGAGTTTTATCCAACAAACTTCCTTCAGATATTTTTTATTGGTTTTTAGCGACTAACATGTTAAAGAATACGACTTCATACTTATTTCTATTAATCTGGAATTTAGAGTTTATCTTGGGAATGACACGTGTGTCATACTCAGAGACTCAGATTCAAACTCGGAAACTCTGAACTTATCTCGGGAATTATACGACTTTACGACTCCAGAAAATTCTGAATTAATCGTAGGAATTCTAACTTTATCTCAGAGATTCACTCCTAAACTTGGAATTTTGAGCTTTACTAGGCTCAAAATTTCCGACTTTCAACTCGGAAATTCAGGCCTGAAGTCAGAAATTCTAGAATCATATCAGAAATTTTGACTTTTTTTTTTGAATTCGAATTTGAAAATTCTGAAACTGTCTCAAAAGTGCCGACTATATCACGGAAACTGAGGCTCAAACTAGGAAGCCTTAGAAATTATTTCGGAAATTCAGACTACTGGACCTTGACTTGAAGTCATATATTCTGATAATGTTGGTTTTTGTCATTCTGTTTGGTAAAGGTACCTATAGCCTGTCTGATTTCTACACGATTCGAGTGGGCTGTGTTTCTGGTCGCCATCGGCCGATCGCGGCCTGAATCGCAGCCCACTAGAATCATTTAGAGATCAGACAGCCTATACTTGTAACCAGGGCCGGCTTTACAGCTTTTGGTGTCCAAGGCGAAGTTCTGTAGCTAAAGCACCTTTTTATGAATGAAAAAATAGCATCTAAAGCGATTTTTTTTAAATGATAACAATTATGTTGATATTAATTGAAAATTGCACAAATTGTGAGTGAAAAAGCTCTGCAGGCGAAATTTCGAGATATTAGAGAGATAGAGGGCGACCAGGCCCCCCCCCCCAAGTTAGGCGCCCGAGGTGGTCGCCTCGCTCGCCACACCCTGAAGCCGGCCCTGCTTGTAACGGCAGTTTCGAAGTCGATTATGAAATTCGGCCGTTGAATTTTTCTTTGGAAGTCGATCAAGGGCTAGAAATATGGAGTATTATCCAAACAAGTTATTTTTATTACTTTTTATTGGAACCGGTTTAGAGTCTATTGTCAACTAATCCTCAGCCAGGCCAAAAATAATATGGAAATTTTACCTATAGGCTCAGGAATTTTGAGTTTATCTCCGAAACTCAGCCACAACTCGAAACTTTCGCTTCTATCATGCTCAGACTTTTCGACTTCATGCCTAATTGCCTTCCCCTTAATTTGAAATTCTGAGTTGATCTAGGAGCCACGAGCAAACTTAGAAATTTAAACTCGGAAATTCTATAATTATGTCGAGGAAAGTTGACGAGTTCATCCTAGAAATTCTGAGATAATCTTAGAAAATCCAACTTTATCTCAAAAATTCATCCCTAAACATGGATTTGTTTACTTAGGCTACAGATTTCTGGCTCTAATCCGGATTTTAGAATTCAAACTAGAACTCAGGAATTCTGGATGCATCTCGGAACTTCAGATGCCTGAACCTGAACCTGAACTCGAAATCGCCTCCTCTATCAAACTCAGCTTCTTAAACTTAATCTTGAAAACTCTGCGATTATCTCGGAAATTCGGCGCTGAGCTCGAAGTTTTTGTCTTCATCAAA
Organism: Anaspis maculata; assembly: GCA_949128115.1. Taxonomy (NCBI): domain Eukaryota; kingdom Metazoa; phylum Arthropoda; class Insecta; order Coleoptera; family Scraptiidae; genus Anaspis; species Anaspis maculata. Next base: position 32,031,725 of record OX421967.1, read on the forward strand.
CTTCGGGCTCAATTTCAAGTCCGACTTGCAACTGCTATTGCTTGCTTTTTTTCGAAGTTCAGGCTTCAACTTGAAATTCTCGTCTTCTTGATGGAATTTGAGACTCAGAATTTCTCAGACCTTAGTCTCGAAGATCAGACGTGAGGTCGGAAATCCTGGATGAAATTCGAAAATCCTGAGGAGTGTATATCGGGGTTCCGATTTTTATTTTGAATTTTCTCAGTTCATTTTGGTAAAGCTTGACAAAGAAACAGAAAGGTAGGCACCTTTCAGAAAAGGACAAGTTTTTTTTTACTCTTCCAGTTCTAGTTATTTTCGCTTTCAACTGCATTTGTGATCTTTATTGCAGGTCATTTTAGACTGGTAATTCACAAAAATAATATAAAAAAAAACTGTCGACTGTCAAAGCCAATGAGGCTGTCGTTTTGTCATGTATCAAATTACAATTTCTGAAACCGACCGACGCGACGTTTCGTTTTGAAATTAATAACACTAACTGGTTTCTCTAGATGTCATTATGTACTATAATGTTTTCGAGATTATTCTTTGGCTGTAATTTGTTTTCGCTTTTTTTTTTGGTTTTTAAGCTGTAACATAGGGGAATCGGCACGCTGGATACACCCTTCTAGCACGTCGGAACAGTAGCTATTTTGGAGTTCATTCGGATGTTATGTCTGTTCCATCCATTGCTACAGAATGTATTGTATTACCAATGGTATTACATAAATCGACACCGCAGGAAACCGAAAGGGAAGACGGAATTCGTATATCATAGAAGATTGAAAACAACCTGTTTGTTATTGTATATACCTACCTATCAACAATGCCATTATAATCGCCTTATCTATCACGATTCAAACCGTAATAATAATGTTCCTTTCTCGATTTGATGAAAAGGTTATTTATTTCTTGGCATTATTATATTGCAGGTATTGAGAAAGCTATTGTCACAGCCCACAAAAAAATTGCCTCTGCAGTGAGTTATGAGATTTACATAAGAAAACACCCCGGAATTAATAAACCATAAAATTTTTCATATACCTGCCTACCTCTACCTCTCTTCCATCGGCAACGCTCATAAATCCTATCGGCCTACATGCTGCTCCGGTTTTACAGCATTAAACGCTTGTCATATGAATAATTAAATGATTACACCTGATGAATATTTTTTTCGAATTTCCCCGCTCGTGCATACTTACACACATTTAAAAATTATTACACTGCTGTTATTACGAAACTTGGGTAATTTATCACAAAACTTTCTAACTGTTTTCTTAAAGACTTAAGGTCATCATCACGCATACACAAATTATTCCCAATCGATATGAATTGTAGCTTTGGTGATGATGAACAATAATTAACCGAGAGAAGAGAAAATCAAGCCTATAATGTTTATTTTTTCCCCAGTTAAGTATTAGAGATTATAACAGATGACAGGTGAGAATTTTCTCGTTCAAAATGCTACTTTTTGATTTGTATAATGCCGCTTTAGTATTAATTATGGAGCAAATTTGCATATAAATGGCGTTATACGTTTATCAAACACGAAAATAGAGAAAAGCAAAGTGCACCGAACATGTGAGCCTCGCAGATGCCTTCGGGACGCAGGAAGTAATATCCTATGAATATTTTCAAAGGGAAACATTCCTGAAATTGAAATTATACTACTTCAAGCGCGATCGCCAACTAAATATTATCGCGATTGAGATATTCAATATCTAAACCACTTGAGTTCTGCACCGCAAGAGACCTACGCATGAATAGTCAGGTACGCCAATTTTTTCCAGTGAAATATGGACTATACATCGGCGATGAAAAACAAAATACCTACCATGTGCCATACTCGAACAATAATTAATAATAATAACATAAAAGTCGTACTATATCAGGTGCAAAAGCTTGTGGGAAGAAACAATTAGCATTGCATGCACACCACATAATGAATGCGCCGGGGCAAGGAAAAAATGCTTTATCGCTTCGAAACGGTGCCAGCATCTGGAGTAGAACGGAAATGAAGAAATATCAAATTTTTGACAACTGTGAAGCTCAAAGAGAGCTTCAACATGACATTTGTTCTTGCAAAAAAGCTGAATCAACTCATCTCGAGACGTAATTAATTTTATTTCTTCAATACGTTGGTATTTGTAATGTCAATGCAACTGACATGTCATGCAGGGAGCGCTGGGAGTCATGGCCGTTTCGTAACATTTCTAGGGATTTTTATTCGCGGACGCATGTCAGGTCAACCCTTTCAGTGTTTGCGCAATCATATATTTTTGCCTTCATTACGATGACTGTTGCATAAACCCCCGCATAGTAAAGAGGTTATGAAGGAACATTCAAGCTATAGCAGCAAGAAATAGAAATGAACGAGTATATTTTTGCAGCAACGGTGCAAAGCCCAAATGGCATACTCGTAAATTAGTATAGTAATAGTAGCAAGTGAAGCTCGACTAAACTCACACTCTAAAAAGAAAAAACCTCTATTGTTGTACAGGATTCTGCGTATGACAATGCTAAGTTTGGACGACATGCTTTTTGTCAACTCGATAAAAATCTCACACAAAAAATAAGCCCATCTACGTCAATAAGACGGCGCCACGGCTATACATGGCGGCTTGCCCGAAAAATATATGTTAATATCCACACTTTGACAAGCGGGGGCGGCGTGTACACGGCCCGCTGGATTTTTTATTGCGCGCATTTATTTTCGGTTTTGTTGTTTAGTTTTCATCCGAATTTGGTTCCAACACCCAGAATTTCGACCTATACCTCTACCAAAGCACGCTACAATAAAAACAGAGTATTTTGACCTCTCTTCTGTAGCCTTTACGTTTTCGATCTCATCATCAACGGCAAAACCATTTCGTAATTCGATAAAAATCTCCTACACTGCTTATTTATACGAGTAGCAGCAGTAGTCAGTTGGTACAACAAACCACATATCTCGAAGGATTTTATTATAACAACATCAGCAGCAGGTAGTTTAAGTAGTAGTATGTATAGTAGTCAGAGTAGGCTTATGACTTTTATTATTATGGTTCGGACAGACCTACGCAAAAATTCTTTTCAAATCTAAGAGCTACGCGACCGGAAAATGCATGCTCTTGTTGCCAAGTGTATTGCTTTCAATTATAACTCTACTACTACTTATCTCCAGAACAATTTATGCTGTTTTAGCACATTTAAATTTTTTTAAGGACGTGCACAATCACTACATTATAATTTCAAGACCAAATTTTTGTCCTGAGCACTTCAGCGGCTCCAGCAATTTGCAAGGGCGACTAAACTGATTTGTATGCAGCCAGCCAATCAAACAATTGTATCACCTGTCAAGTCTGACAAGTGACAATGACAAACGCAAGTCCTTAGCCGCCCAAATCTAATCGCTCCAATTTCTTTGCAATTACGACCAATTTCAGAAGTCTGTACCTATACAGTTTACACGCGTCACCTTTATTACAATATCTCGCATAATATTGTCGTTACTTTACCATATCGACGTATAAAGAGAAACTCTATCGCGACTACTGAAATTACCTTTTGCAATATTCAGTATTGTGTGCTGTGTTTGAGGTTATACCATCAGCAAGCGGCCTATAAACGGCCCACAATAAGACAAGGAGGATTACTTACTACTACTACCTCTATTGAATTGTGACGTGACCCACTTTATGATGCTGATGATGGCGGATTGCCTTTATAAGTACGGTAAATTATCGATTTGTCATCGCAGCAATTTGTCACCGTAACCGTAATTATGTTTGGTCGTACACATGTGAGTTTTCAGAATATGACCTTTTGTCTGTTTATCGCAAAAAAGAGAACCTCATGAAAAATTTAAAGCTACTGGTATAAATATAGATCACGAAAAAGGTATTGGGACGTTCACAGAAGAACTGCGGTTTCGATTGTGGTCAGACTTCATTTTAGCTAGGCAGTAAGAAGTCGAAATGAGACGATTAAGCAAAATATGTCTTGATTAAATGTTAATTTACGTAACATTATAAAAACAAGGACTGCTGTTTCAAAACATCATTTTGCAAAAACGGAAGGAGTCCAAACGCTCAAAATATGATGTACCTTATCAATTTTAGTTTGAGAAAGCATCGCTGGGAACATAAAATACTAGGAACTTGTACCTGCCTAGAAGTATGAAGCTAGGTATGAAGCCTTGTTATGGATTTTTTCGGAAATTATCCACTCCAGACTAACAACTACTTACTACAACTAGGAGTTTCCCAAGTAGGTATAGCTTTTGCCGCTGGAGATTCTAGATGGAGCTTTTGGCTGCAAATTTCGCCTATATTTGATCAAATAACAAGTTTTGCTGCGTTCACTGTTGAAAATCTCAAAGAAGAGTCTTGTCCTGTTCGTGGATGGGTTATGGTCCTATTTCAGGAGATGAGTTATAGCCCTTTGTGATAAGTTATGACTTTTGCTGGAGAAAGTAGTGACCCCAAAAAATGAGTGCATCATATTCAAATGAAATTGCTGATAAGGGTTACTTCAGATCAAGGTAGTCTTCATTCTACAAGGTCGACTAGCTGTCACCGGCGACGGCTTGCCGTCGCCTGGGTTACAAAATTGGCTGAAAAGTAGCCAGGGAATTTGTTCCACTGACCTGGCAACTGTCAACCTTGAGATTGAGATGGTCAGAGACGGACGTGTTGTGATGGAACGCATTTTCAGCGACTTTTTACAAAGTTATTCTAATACCTCGTCGCGAGAAAGAGCCTGCGTGAAACGAACAACGTAAGCAAAACGTGGGTAAGAGGTCCAAAGGAAAAGGGGGGGGATAACGACAATCACAGCCAGGGGTCTAGAAGAGAGGAACAGTTCAAGTGGTGCCGTGACCAGGATACTCAAACACGAGAACGTTGTAGGATGAGGTTGTGGGATGACCAGGATACTCAAAAACGAGAACGTTGTGGGATGAGGTTAGGATGACTCAAAGGATGAGAATGTGTTGAGAAAATATTGAGCTCTTGCTTGTTGGTTGTCACGCTTTACTGCTGATGAATGTTTTGTTTTCATGAGAGCCAACTCAAGACCACAAAGGTGACGAGCAGATGACCCAAGCGAGACCATGTCTGTTCTCAAGAAACGGAGACGAATCGATACCTGTTCCACACAAGGAGAACGAATTTTTGTCACCAACAAAGAGCCTTGCCAAAAAGTGTCTGATGTGATGTGGAGGAATGCAGCTTGGAAAAAAAACTCACGAGAAAAAAAGGAGGTTTGTTGTGAGATAAAATTTGTTTTGTCTTTTTCTGCTGAAATTCATCATTCTTGTCCTTGTCACATGACGAAGCTTGAAACCTTCCCGAAAGGGTTGGAGTTTTATGAAGAACCTCCCTTTTCGTTTTCTTCTCATCCGTCGCTTCTCCAAGGAGGGTACTGTGATGGAACGCGTTTTCAGCGACTTTTTTCAAAGTTATTCTGATATTCGTCGCGAATAAGAGCCTGCATGAAACGAACAACGTAAACAAAACGTAGGTAAGAGGTCCAAGGGAGAAGGGGGGAGGGGTAAAGACAATCACAGCCAGGAGTCCAGAAGAGGGGAACAGTTCAGTGTGTAGAAAATCCCAAGTCGTTTTGATGAAAATTGATGAAAAAGGTTGATGACAGGCACGATTAAGGTCGACTACAAACGATCTAGTTTGGGCCATTTCTGAAACGAACTTTTCGCAGATTTCACAAGAGGTGGGCACAAAAAAAACTGACAAGCTTGATTGTCGACGCTTTGCTCTATTTTATGGTCAACTGTGTGATTTTTGTGAATTTATTTCCAACCAAGCATGAAGTTGGTCGCTGGTTCACAACCATTCCACTTGGAGGCAACTTCATGTCAACGTCACATTTGACATTTGCAATGTTTACATCGGGCCGACAACAGGTTTTTGATTTCCGGCAGACGCCAAGGGTCCCCTGGACCATCTCGGTCAAATTTCGTACCCTGACGCGGTCATTTTTCCCCAAAAAGACTGTTAAAATCAAATGCCCCAAAGTTTTGTATTTCCCAAAACCGCGACGGCGCCAGATTGACTTTCCTGTCACTTTGGCCGTGTCGTGCTCCAATTTAACCATTTCCACGTCAAAATTTGAAGAAAAGCCCACCGTCGTATATTTTCCACTAGACGACACGAGGATCCCGAAACTCCCCAGTTGGGATTTCACACCAAATTTCGCTCAATTTTTCTTCAGAAACACATTTTTTGCCGCGAAACCGTAACAAAAATGTTTGATTGAGTTCCGTCAAACGTCAAATCTCTTGAAAAATTGAAATGAATTTGAAAAATTCTCCACGCGTTCGTAAACTCAAATCCAGTTGCGAAAATTGAGAAAAGTGTGAAAAGGTACCTGAGGTCGTCTGAATACACTTATTGGAAGTAAGTTCTATAGTTTTCGAGGAAAACTACTCCGAGAAAAAATAAAATAAAGTTGTAAATAGAGGTCATCTCACTGTGCCGAGGCATTTCACTGTAGGTACAGTACCGGAGTTTCGAGACAACCCGAAACCCGAGTGACACTTCATAACCAACTGGTAACTCATGACATTTTGACCCAAGTTTTTCTTTATTCTGTCGAAACAGCTTGCACCAGGGAATCAACAATTTCCATACTTAACGGTAGACAAACAACGCCGGCCTTGTTCCAACCACTCAGGTGTGGTTTATTTCTTTCTCGAAAAAAATCAACGTTGTGATTATCATTCTTGATGAATGTGATAATCACAATGATTATCTTACGCCCGCAGACTTTCTTGGATTTTTCCCGCTACTCATTTTTCCATGGAAAGAGTTTCGCGTATCTCAAGAAAATGTGACCTTCATGTCTCATTTAAAATCCCCCATGCAAGATTGTTGTTGAATATCATGCAAGACAAAGTAAAAATGCAATTACCTGCCTTTACAACGCCTCGGAGCTCAAAACATCGTAACAGTTTTCTACAGTATACCCGAGTACGTTTTGCAACAACCCATCATTTCGTAGATATCCATATCACCCAAATACAGGGTGCATCATGACATTTGCTACGGTAATGATACAGCGCTGGCGGAAAATGAGGCGTCGTCTTCAAATTGCATGGAATTACCGATAGAATAACATTTATCTATCGCACATGCACAATTATGGGCAGGTACAGTCTGGTGAAATTTTTATTGTTTTTATTCTTGCATGTTTGGAAACATCAAAAGTTATATTTCTAAGAGAATCAAATTAATTTTTCACCTCTATCATTGAAAACTCTTGACCTGGATATTTCTGCACTGATGAGTATCATAATGACGAAACTGGAGCGAAGTGTATTCCTGGTTTGATGACCGGATAGTCAGAATTCGAAGTGATAGCCCTAAAATATCCTTTCTGAATATTGTTGCATTTTATACTAATCTAATGATATTCTAAGTTGTGGTCATTAGGTATGAGTATTAGCAAAGAAAATTGAAGATGTAAATCGAAATACATTGTATATAAAATTGTACATCGTACATCAATATATATAAATAAAGCATTTTGCCCTGGAGTGTACTTACCTATGGCAAAAGACGCGGTGAATTGTATAATTATGTAATTAAGCAGTAAACGCTGTCGTGTTTTTTCTTCCTTCATTATTAAAACGTATATGCCTTTAATACCTTATATTCAATCTATCAAGATGCATGGTCATTTACACACAGCACCGGCAGACTTGAAGGCTTCGTTTATGGCCTGCAGCCAGGCAATATTAAAGACTTGTTGGCTTGCAATCTCCGCTATTGGTAGTACTAGTAGAGCAAAAGAGGAGGAGGACTAGTGTGTGTGTATATCTTGCGAGGAGAAGTCTTTTTTATAGCGACGTTCAGTTCTTCGACTTGTGATAATTTATGTTGTTGTTGTTATCGCGCCCAGTTCGTTATGCGACATTGTGACATTTCTGTTGCATAAATGAATAAGATAAATCACGATGGGTGATGGGAAACACGATCTGAGAGGTCTCAGGAGGAAAGAGATGTTCTTCGCTTATATGGAAGATTTCCTGTTTTTCCATAATCGACAAGAGTGTAGTAGGTAAAGGTATCAAGAAGCGCGACAGGTGGTCGCGAAGTGCATCCGGAATTCGCACATTCCAATTAAATATTTTGACGAGAAGAAATAAGGCCGAAGGAACGTTCCCAAGTTGGCACTTTCAAGTCTTCTGTTCCATCTGGACAGATTTTTGAATTTTGCGAATAACAGCACTAGTTATGGTCTTGAATTCGTATTTTTTTACGTGGAACTGAAACAGCTCTTAGGTAATACCCTCGGTAATACCTCTTCGTCCTCACTGTTGAGTACTCGGTTGAGTATCTTGAAGAGAAGCTACTTCTGTCCGTGGACGAGTATTGACTCTCTATTTAAGAGCTGCGTTATGGTCCTTGGGGATAAGTTACGTGTAACTGATGTAATTTAAATAAGTGCGATTCAAGAATTCAAGGAGGTATCTGATGTATTCTCAGGTTGTCCGGTCCGTGTACCTATTGAAAGTGAGTAAGTTTTCGAGGAAAATGATTTGGTACCTACCAGTGACCAGGTTAAGATCAAGTTTATGAAAAATTGCAAAAGCGTGCAGTACTTATCAAACAATGAGAATAAAAAATCAGTTTAGAACAAGGAAAGAATAGTGGCGACGTGTTCTTCAAGGAGGACCACGCATCAGGTGAAATATTACACTTGTGCGCGTTCTTTTATGTTAATTTCATAAATTGTTCTTTCCGCATTTGATTTTTGCTTATGTGTGTGTGCATGTGTGTTTTGTGATGTGGGACGAAAGTGACAGCAATTTTCGTTAATGAATGTGTATCGTATTTCAAGAGGTCTCAAGGCTGTCGTTTGTTTTTTGCTTGGTATAATTATTGGTGTATAAGGAAGATATAAAAGACCAGAAGAAATATATAAATCAAACACACGTCCGTTTTGATAACAAATCTTGTTGGCTACAGAATACGGCCCTGAGTTTTCCATAGATTTGCTCAAATAAGTAGGTAGTTTCATTTCAATATGTACAACCTTTTTCAAAATCAAGTGCACTAGGTGAGAATAACTTATCGAACTTTCAAATAAAACATCGTCACCAAGTGCAAAATTATAGCAACTTTTTCAAATTTTGAAACCCAAAAACCAAATCTGTCAAGCTACTTGACGCATGGCAAAAATACTTCTCCTATAGCTTTGACTGTATGTTTCCCTCAAACTTATCACAGTTCAGTTCCACGTAAAGTGATTTCATCGGCCCTGATGCCTGGATATGTGATACCTTTCACTGGTACCATACCTCTACGTGTGCGAAGGATATAAATTTATGTGAAAACGGCCCAAGTGAGCTATGTCGCCTATGTCAAATATTTGCGATTAGAGCTTGCTGTGTATTAGTCGTTGAGCCAGGGGACTCGAGTGGTTTCCACCTTGGGGACTTGACGTGTCATACCTTTTTGGATTCCCCACAACACCAGCATGAAAATAAACCATGATACGTTTTTGTATCGAGTAGCTTAAGACCGCCATCTTGGAAAAACCGCGCCAAATATGTAGTTCTTGTGGTTTGTATTTTTTTTCTCTTCAACGGCACCTCTAATGGGAAAAATGAAGCTGAATAAAATCAAACAACAAAATTTACTATAAATATCGTCTAGCACCGTTTTCTGACAGGTCTCGTTACTCCAAATATGACAGTTCATAATTTAGCTATGGCAAATCTCTTTATTTAACATTTTCTAGTACACCCGATGATATTTATACAAACCGAACTTCACGGCATTGTCTTTCTAGCGTACTTCACTAGAAATGCTGCTCTTAGCGACATTTTCATGTCCGTCTGTCCGTCTGTCCATCGGTCCAACTATCCGTCTTATCAATTAATTGCTCCTGAACGAGAAGACCTAGCGAGAATCGACTTCTTGTGTGTAGCATGTATTCACCAGAGAATTGAATTAGGAAAAAAATAATTTCTCAAACCGTCGCCATCTTGATCCGCAATGTCAAATTTTCTCAAAAGTGATCCGATTCTCAAGAAACTTAAAATACACGCATGTTTCATATTTAAAAGTATGACTTCAATGTTTTCTTTTTGATCCGCCGCCATTTTGTCCGCCATGTTGAAATTGGTAAAACTGGTCCGATTTTGATGAAAATTGGAACCTAGTCGTGTCTCGTGTATGCATTGATGGTTTTTATGTTAGTTTCACGATTAGCGCCATATTGACGTGTCACATGGAAATTAATCTCCAGCTGCCACAAAATCAGTTTATTCAGATATTTCCTGAACAAGGGGTTTCCGATGTGACTGGAAAACTTGATGGATGGAATTCGGGTTTTGTCAGTTCTTTTCCACAAGTAGAAACTTCTCCAGAAAAAATGTACGGAAAATGCCATTAAATTTTCGAAATTTGCAAAAAAATTTAAAAAAATTGATTTTTTTCTTTGAAAATTCAAAAACCAGATAGCAGTCTATACATCTTCATTCAAGAAAGTCGCATACCAAATTTGAACTTTCTATTTTCAAAAAAAAGGTACCAAAAATGGTTTTCCAGTGAACATGAAAAAATGAATGGGGTACTTGCCAGTGAAACGGATTTGACTGGAAATACTTTCAATCATCAACAAGAGTAATAAAAAGTATTTCCTGAAAATATATCCATTGGTTAAGAAGACTTTTTTTCGTTTTTTTTTCAAATGGTTGGTAACTGTACGAAAACTTCACTGAAACTTTTATGTCTGTATTTTTCAAATATTGTGATGCGACTCTAACAGTTTTTTGAGCCTTCAACCCAACAGTGCTGTTTGTTTAGTTTTTAGTATATTTGTGACGTCACAAATATATTTTTAAAACAGGCACTACGGCCGAAATTTTGGGAATTTGAGAGAAAGAAAAAATTTGCGCACAATATTTTCATATATAATACAACAAGAGACTAAGTAATTACCGGAAATTTTTGAGCTGTAAAATATGAGTGCCAGCGCGAGTGGTCATTTCTGTATCCAACAAGAACGAATTATTGAAAGCCAAAAATTTCCTGTAATTACGAAGTCTCGAGATGTATTTGGCATGACAATTCGAACGAAACGATTTTCTATTTTGATTCTCCATAATTGTATTTCTGTACCGGAAATTACACTAGTGCAATTTTCATCTAATCATTGGTGGAAATTGCTGAAATAACCCTTCTTTATTGATTACATTTTTGACAATTGAATTGTTACCCATACTATCGATTGAGCCAATAAAAAAAATTGGGCAAATACCCCATTAGTAGAAACCATTTTTAGTACATTTTTTTGAAAAATAGAAAGTTCAAATTCACTACGCGACTTTTTTGAATTAATATGTATAGGCGTTGCTATCTGGTTTCCAGATTTTCAAAGAAAAATTGAAGAATTTTCATTTTTTTTTTTGCAGATTTCGAAAATTGATTAGCATTTCCCGTACATTCTACTTTGAAGGAGTTCCTACTTGTAAAAAAGAGCTAACAAAAACCGATTTCTATCAACAAGTTTTTCAGTCACATCGGTAACCCCTGCTTGTTCAGAAAATATTTGAATAAATTGATTTTGTGACAGCTGGAGATTTATTCCCATGTGGCACATCAATATGGCGCAAATCGTGGAACTAACATGGAAACCATCAATGCGTACACAAGACACGACTAGATTCCAATTTTCATCAAAATCGGACCAGTTTTACCAATTTCAACATGGCGGACAAAATGGCGGCGGATCAAAAAGAAAACATTGAAATCATACTTTTGAATATAAAATATGCGTGTATCTCAAGTTTCACGAAAATCGGATCACTTTTGTGAAAATTTGACATTGCGGATCAAGATGGCGACGGTTTGAGAAATTTTTTTTTTCCTAATTCAATTCTTCGAAGAATACATGTTACACACAAGAAGTCGATTCTCGCTAGGTCTTCTCGTTCAGGAGCAATTAATTGATAAGACAGACAGTTGGACCGATGGACAGACGGACAGACGGACATCAAAATGCCGCTAAGAGCAGCATTCCTAGTAAAGTACGCCAGAAAGACAATGACGTGAAGTTCGGTTTGTATAAATATGATCGGGTGTACTTGAAAATGTTAAATAAAGAAATTTGCCATAGCTAAACTATGAACTGTCATGTTTGGAGTAACAAGACCTATCAGAAAACGGTGCTAAACGATATTCATAGTAAATTTTGTTGTTTAATTTTAATCAGCTTCGTTTTTCCCATTGGAGGTGCCGTTGATGAGAAAAAAAATACAAACCACAAGAACTACATATTTGGCGCGGTTTTTCCAAGATGGCGGTCTTAAGCTACTCGATACAAAAACGTATTATGGCTTATTTTCATGCTGGTGTTGTGGGGAATCCAAAAAGGTATGACACGTCAAGTCCCCAGGGTGGAAACCAAAATCGTGATTTTTGGCTCCTGGCTCATCGACTATATGCATGTAGTGTGGGTACTTAATACTTATGCAAATCAAAGTAGGCGTGGTGCAGTGCCGGTGCACCAAGCCGTATGAGTTGCCATGAAACTAACGCCAACTTCCAGGAAAGACATGGCAGCTTTATACGAGCAGGTATTATGACTATCGTGAAAATCCCGTCGCAGTCGCCTCTGCATTTGCGCTTGTTTTTCCGCCAGTCACAGCGGACCAGACTCGATGGCGCCACGCCAATGCGATCCTTTTTCAATGCAAATCGCATAAATTTCGGTGCCAAAAGGGCAAAATCCTGCGGAATGCGAATGCGAATACCCCAGTTCTAGTTTACGACTGTTCGAAAGAGCTGATAAATCCATTGCTTGGCTTTATACTTCCAGTAAAGCTGCCTCATACCTACACAACTGGCGATATTTGAACCACTGAACCGCTGCTAGGGTCTAAGTAGTACCCCAGAAGCAAGCAATATTCGCGCAATATTCTCCAAATATTATATAAATATTACAATTTTGGCTAAATATTACGCATATTGAATGAATATTTGTCTTATATTTTCAAATAAAAAATATTCATCTCCAGATGTACACTTAATATTTATTCAATATATGAAAACTTATAAACAATTCACAATGAGCACTGAATATTCGTTTTATATGTGGATACAAATGTGCATTTCCAAATAGGCATTGAATATGATTCTGACATATTATGAAAACAGATCATCAGTTCACAATTTATGCAGTGAATATTATTATGCAGATTAATACTACATGTAATGCTACTAATATGGTATATATGTATATTGTATATTCAAACTGAATATCCATTAATATTATTTTTCAATATTTTCCCTATATAAATGAATCTATAACAAGGTATATTCAATAATATATGAATATTTTTTTCGAACATTCTCTCGAACATTCCTTTTATATTTCTTTGCTACTGGGGTAGGTTTCTATGTATGTATTTATTATGTATATATGTAACAAGTGATAGAATTAATTTCTCCTCAAGCCGCCTATGATTCCTGGAAATCTGGCTACCAAGAAGACCGAGGCCTACTTTGAAGAGAAATTTATTCGATCACTCTTTATTAATCATTGTAGGCATTGATTTTGGAAATCCAAAATTACACAATACTACCTAAATATTTATTTATCAAAAGCATTACATTTCGATTCAAAAAAAAAGAAATGTAACATTTCAATTGTCAAAAATTCAAAATTATACGATTAGATTTGTTGAAAAGCGTCAAAACTGCGACATTTCAATTATCAGGAAGTCAAAGTAATCACACTTCAGCCAAAAACTGTAACCCTATATTACCACACGATCAGCAACATCAAGAAAACAGGGAGGGTACGGATCCAGCCATTCATTTTCACTTTTTATGCTCATAAAAACGAAATGAATATAAAAATTAGGCAAAAACTGCTAAATGGCTGCCTTGTGGGAGGAATATAGGTGCCTGTTTAGACCTATGAAGGTACTCAAGAAGTAATTTTAAATACCTATCTTAGATTGACGTAGGACCAAATTAACCCTATACATAATCGAGATGGGACGTGCCTAAATATAGGAATGAAACTGTTAACACTTACCATTTCATCTAGGCTTTTCAAATCGTTGGTGACAATCTGCGGCACGGGACCGTACATCAGGACGGGCTCTTCGTCTTCTATATCGCTGTCGCTGTCGTCGTTCAGGCCGTTTTGGTTCTCCAAGCCGTCGTTGAAGCCCAATTTTTTCTGATCGGCTGCGATTTCTCTGTCTATTTGTCTCTCCATTTGGACTAACATCGGGGCCAACATTCCGAATCTGAAAGTTCATGAATACGAGATAAGAATAGGTAGGTACATAAGCAAAAATGAATAGAGAAGATATAGTTAGTGAGAAACTAGTCGACAAGGAGGGAAAAAAAGAACAAGTATGGAATGAAGACTACAAAAGAGATTCAATTTACCTGGCACCCCTCCTGGCTACTTCTAGAAGACACAAGATGACGTGTTTTTCGTTTTTTCTCATTATCAAGTCGTCCGATTCGAACAAAAGGCACTCGATTATTTCCAGGGATGTGCGGCACCATTTTATGAAGTTGCTGACGTTATCTCTGCAAAAAATAAACATAATTATTGCAAAAACAATTCCATGACAAGATCCATTTTAATTGTAGTGGAAATACCTATCGTGTGATCAAATGAATATACTATGAGTACACTTATATGTATAATTTGACCAAAACTGCTTCTGTTTTTGAAAACCAAATTCACATCTGTTTGGTGGCGATACGTCCTAAGGGCTAGATTTCAAGTCGGAGATCCGCCCGCGCAAATGTAGCGTAAGTCCGGTCCACAGAGTAGTCCGGTCACTAGGGCAACATAACAAAATCCGGCGAGGTGATTGGCTTATCGATGCCGTAAATGAGTGGCATAAGATGCGCCCCTAACTTGAAATTCAGCCCTTAGAAATTAATTTCAATATTTTAGTCGAATCAGTAAGTAGTCGATCCAGACGATTTTGGACGAATTTGTAAATTTGTTTGAGAAATCTAGCGACGGATCGATTATGTCCGTGTCCACAGAACCAGAAATGCTGTGAAATATTTTAGTACCTAGTAGATTTGAACTGATTCAAAACGCTGGTAACCATTTCAAAGCACCTACAACTATTTGGAGAACTGATCCTCTCATTTAAAAAAATAGATTGGCCGATTCAAGACGATCTTGGGACAGACAACAGCCATCTTGGCTCAAAAGGCTTGTTGGATCCGGCATACGACGTCGCTGATCCTCTTGACCACGGTGTGTTCCCTACCACGCCTGTTGGAGCTTCGGGAATCTCCCCTTCTTGCCTTCTTTCGCTTCCCTCTCGGAGATGGTACAGCCACATAACGTCGCCTGCTTAAAACTCTTAAGAGTTAGGCTTCAAATCGTATCACGGGTCGCAATAAGGATCCACCGTCGTATTATCTTGTGTACATTGCCAATTTCGGTCTGTTCTGTCCAAGCTCTTTCTTTCCCGCCAGTAAGCTAACAGCAGAATTTTCTCCTTATTTCTTCACTGCAGCTGTGGTCCAGTTCTATGGAGTCTCAATAAGAGGTTGCTGTACTGCAATTCGCTGGTCCACCTTTTTGCATTGTCCTGATCTGTACTGCATTACGCTTGTCCACCTTTCTTGCAGTGCTTGCAGTTGTATCTGCATAGTTTCCAAGAAAATCGTTTTGCTGCAGTTTCACTGCCCATCTTTCAAGTTGTCCCCCCGCAACCACGTCAGTGTTATAGGCACAATTTTTTTTATTCCATTTTTCCATACTTTTTTCCAACTTTTCCGCTTTTATCATACCTATACACTAAATTCAGGACAGAAAGTGAACAAAGGCGATGACTTTGTAGCGTGTCAAGGGCCATGACATGTGACTGAGAAAGGGATGGAAACGTGGAAATGAGAGTTTAAAGATTGAGCTGAATTACTGGAACAAAAGTCCTTCCTTGTAGCTTTCGAAAGAGACCTGATGAGATGACCTGAATGGTTAATTTCTGTCAAGGAATGAAACGCTTCAATTCTCCCAGAAAACAAACGAAAAGTTGGTGCCAAAGCAGCCTTCAGATTTCCTGCTCCAGATTTGATTAGCAAACGGAGACCATTATGATTGTTGCGCAAGTCCATGATATATTGAAAGGTGGGTACATTTCAGGTGCGAATAAAAGACCAGTCATGGGTCTATTTTCACCATTTTCAGACTTCTTAATTTGAGGTTTTCATTACTTTTTTAGAGCCGATAAACCACGACAATGGGGCTGTCGTAATAATGCCCACATTTTTTGGTATTTCAACTGCTACCTACTGCACCGACGGCCAAAGTGGACAAGCGTCCCAACAACAAGGCGGAGCTGTGGGCTAGTTGGTAGTTGTCCCTGTGGACAACGTCGACGACCGTTAGTCGTCACCCAACATTCCACACTTTCTTCCCAGAGGTCAAAAAAATGAGTATTCCAGTAGCGGTTGAGGTCCATGGTCACCTTTCGGCGACCGAAGGCCGAAGGTTCACCGATTACCGAGAAGCACGAACTTCACAACATTTCTTCTGGATTCTGGGGACTTACGAGTCACAACAGCGACGTGTGAAAAGCCTACGAGTTTCTCTTCAGCGAGAAAATGTAGCCCACGAAGAAGACTGTTAGATCCTCCCAGTTTCTTTCCTTGGGCACTACAGCCAATTATGTACGGTTGATTTTCGAGAACTATGTCGTCTCCCTGTAGCATTATGGGATCATTATAGACGAGGTCTATATCTACGCGATTATCAACGCTCGAAAATAGCTGTGGGTGCTGAAGAGTTGGCGTTGGGGGTGTGCGCCCTCTGCCAAGTATCCGGGAAAGGGAGGGAAATGTACGGAATTGTACATTTGTTCCACTATATCGTTACCATCTTTGCTTTTTGTCATAACCTCACCATCATTAGACCAGTTCCAATAAATACACTTGAAGAACCGAAGTTGCATGTTTGTTTCGTTGATAATTCATTTCAAGACATCTTCACGAGAAATAGCCGGTGCATGGTAGACAGCTATGGTTTGACAAGTGTCAATGAGTCACCAAACATCAACCACTGACGTACAGAATATAAAGGGGGAGATAACATCGGCTGAACATCAGTGAAGCTGAAGCATGATCTGTCATCATCTGTTTTGGTCGTACAGGTAGATACTGGTAAAAGTGATTGGCGGCTTTCACTAACTATCGCTGGCAGTTCCCTACAAATGTCACAAGACGAGTTCTCTTCCGGTTTGAATGAAACCTTGTTGTAGTACTCCACCACCCGTTCTTGTCCGTCTGAACTTGCGACAGTACCGCTCCAATTCCTCTATAACTGGCGTCGGTAACCAAGATGAACTGTCCGTGTGGCCGAAGATATGCCAATATGGGACTCGAACAGTCGAACACCCCGCTTTTTGCAGTGTCCTGAACGCGTCTTCAGATTCCTCGAACCCCAAGAACGAGTTTTGTTCTTAGTCAGTTTGTGCAGCGATTTGGCAATGTCAGCGAACTCCTATACAAATCGTCTGTAGTAGGAGCCTGGCCCAATGAAATGAAACTTATGACCTCGTGTTGGTTCTCCGGTCGTGACCACTCTCTGACAGCATCCAACTTTATAGAGCCGGTTTCGATTCCTTCCGATGACACCACGTCCTTCAAAAACTGAACCTACTTCTGGAACAGTACGCACTTCTCTGGGTTTAGCTTGTGATGTGCCTCTAAAAGACGTTTAAACACTTTTCAACACTTCTTGAAAATGGCTGAGATGTTCCTCGAGTGTTTGACCAATTCGCGATTTAAATTAATTTTTCCCGCCACAAAATGGCTGCGAAAGGCGGAATTCAACTGACAGCCCGAGGTGACATAAGATGTCACACCCATGTCACACTCACAACTCAAAACCTCACTTTTATTTATCAATCACCCACCACTCAGTGTTTACTGTTTACTCCAGTTTACTCTCGGCTTGGCTTCCTAGTGTGGTCCCAGTTCCCAGATAGTGCGTCTGTTTGCTGTATTCCAGTTTTGCGAGTAAATTTAAATGATTGTTGTGTTATTTGTTTTTATTACGACTGTTATGGGAGGTATTCGTTTGTCGTTGGGAGAGATTTGCAATTATTTGCGTGCCGCCTCTCCAAGCTCCCGGAACTTTGTGGAAGGTGAAGCAGTTGTAAATACAAACCACATAGTTCTATATGGAACAACTACCACAGGTAAATGGACTGATTTTGGCAGGAAGTTGTAAGTCCAAGTCCAAATTCCCCAGGCAATCGGCAGCTTCAGGTGTCACCTTCACGAAGACCTCTAGAGAAACCTGGTATGCGCGTGGAGGCCACGCAAATGTGACGTGTTGTACTGTCTGGTTTTTCAAGCGACAATCACATTCGGGGAATTTGGTAAGCTCCCACTGGTAAAACGAATCAGCACATCGTCCGGGACCTGTGCGAACCCTGTTGAAGTTCCAAAAGGTGCTTCATGGACGTTTAGGAGCTGGTGTCATTCGGGTACAGCTTGTTGAGCCCAGTCTTCTTTCAATTTCTCTCGCCCATAAAAGTTTCCTAGTTCACGTTCTGTGACGATGGTCGATGAGATACAGTAATACTACTAAACACAACAATCACTTCAAATTCACTCGCAAAACTAGAATACAGCAAACAGACGCACTATCTGGGAACTGGGACCACACTAGGAAGCCAAGCCGAGAGTAAACTGGAGTAAACAGTAAACACTGAGTGGTGGGTGACTGATGAATAAAAGTGAGGTTTTGAGTTGTGAGTGTGACATCTCATGTCACCTCGGACTGTCAGTTGGATTCCGCCTTTCGCAGCCATTTTGTGGCGGGAAAAATTAATTTAAATCGCGAATAACTACGTCGTCGAAATGAACTGGGCAAGTCTCCCAAGTGAAACCTTGCTGAACAGTGCATCAAGCGCCCTAACATAGTAGGTGCATTAGAGTTGAGATGGTATGAAAGAAAACTGGTAGATTTCACTTCGTCTAAAACCACGGACACTGGGTCAAGGTGGCATCTATTCGAGGAAAAGGGTAGTTCTCTTTCTTGGTGACATCGTTGAGTTTTTGATAGTCTAGAGTTTCGCGCCGCCAGCCCTGCAATTTTATCAATTTTGCGACCACCTGCGGTTTTTCTGCGTTTTTTTTTGTGATAACCCTCTCCTGCGCCTGCGAGCCATTAAGGTATTTCATAAATTTGGGAGTGGTCGACGGTGTGTTTTGACTTTTGATTCACCAATTCAGGGGTCTCTACCACCGCAGCCTGAAACCACCACCTCTCTTCGTTGGACCTTGCGCCGCCTCCCTCTTCGACAAAACTGATGAGATCGCGGCCGAAATCATTACCAATTCTGGCATTGCCGTCTGGGAAACCACCACCACCCCAGTCGGCTTGGAAGTGGCGACTGCAATGCCACGTCAACCCACCAGCCTCCACAAGGCAATTCAGATGCGGTGACGTCCTCAAAATCCTGGACATGACCAGCAGCATTGTTCCCCAGCGAGCAGTCCGGCCTCATTGCTTCGTGATCACTCCCAGGCCGGCGGCCAGAGGTCTTATTGCAAGCCTCGACTAGCTGTGAGGACGTCCGTCGTGTCATTTAGAGGCCATGGGCCCTCTTCAAGGACCTTACACGACCATAGGGGAGATTTATATACTAATTAGGTAGCTTTTCGCGGAATTTACTGTTCTTGCCTTCAGTCGGCCTTTGGCCCGTAGTGTTACGCTATTGTGATTGTATTTTCTCTATCGTTGAAAAGTTGGAATACTAAACTCAATTCGATGTATTGTTGTGATTTCCTATCTCACCTCTTGTGCGTTTTTTGGTTCAAATTGGGCTTTGCTACCGGTTGTGAACCGTTCCGGAAGCTGGGGACATTCAGCCACTTTGGCATGTGAGAATTTTGAAAATCTGAATTGAAAGATATATTTTTTAAATGACACTTGTACCCGTTGGCTCCTAGGTGCCTCAATGATTATAGATGTGATAACTGCTCTATGGCAACGCGAGACCACTACCACTAAGTAAGATTGAAAATGGCCAATGTCAACAAGTGTTGTTCGGTAAACTTGAAGTTCGGAGACTAAGCAGGCCAAAGTCGATGATGAAGTCTAGTGTTCTTCTGAACGTTTTTCAATCCACCCTTCCAAAAAAAGTTGAAAAAATCTTAATGGCTATGAGCTCTGTCGCTTTGGATATTTCGGAGCTGAATATCTCCAACTATTCATTATTAACTATGCCCTGTTCTCGACGTAATCATTGTTTTATATATTAACTGTCCACCAGCCTGCTGGATGCTATTGGAAAATCAAAGATTTGCAAAAACAAGCCCGTATACAGGACCTAAATAAGACCGTACCTGGAGAAAAAAGTGCCGGGCTTGGCCGTGCTGAAGTATTTCACATCCGCGATCCTTATGAGGGCCTGAGCCTGGGCCAGCGCGCTTGTCACGGACCTGGTCAACAATTTGGCTTGTTTCTTCTCCACGTACTCGACAGCCTGGTGTTTGACTGCATTGGCGTGCTGAAACAAAAAATCACAATTTTAGAAGACAAACAACTTCCCGAGGTTCTGCAGGTTGACTATGAAAATTGACTCTTGTATAAAAAAAAAACGCTCTCAGTACCTAGAATAAGTACCTGGATATAGTACCTAACATAAGTATAGCTAGTAAATAGCTTTTAAATTAAACTTTAAAACAATTCAACCGCGCGCAAAAACAAAAACGAACGCAAAAATGAATGGGAAGTTCGAGTTTAAAAAACCCATAGATAGGTATAAAGCATAAGGAATTACCTGCCCATAGCCATGATGATGTGGTTATAGCGAAAAAAAGATAATTGCGGTGGGGCGGCATGGCAGAGTCGTTCAAATTACATAACATTAAATTTCTTTTTAATAACAAAGGTATGAGTCACTCAGCAGTGTATATACAGGTATAGGTTGAGAATGCCGTGGAATTGGAAGCTCATTTCTTAGAAACAACGAACACAAACAGTAAAATAATGATCCGCGTGTTTGTAGGTAGCAAGTAGTAGTAGGTACCTTGGTCGATGGCGACAATGACACAACAGTCAACACGGAAATTCGGCGAGGTGTAGCGCACAGAGCAGTGTGATGCAACTTCCTGTGCTAGAAGACTATTTTTAGCAGGTACGAACATTAGGTATGCCTAGACCAAAGTTCCATCAAAATCGACGGATGGATTGTTATTGTGAAATTCCGGAAAATGGCATGAGTGAATGCGGCGTTTACTATGTAATTTTTTGTCGTCAAAGTACCGTTTCTTAACCTTAAAACGGTTAAATCACAAAAGGTGAGTACGGAAAGGATATTCGAAACTATATAACAGCGACAAGACGGGAAGTAGCTGACAAGGGTTGCAATTCGCAGTGGCGACAAGTAAAGGAGGGGTTAGTCGAGGGATACAATTCGTAATGGTGGCAGGTGGAAAGGGTAGTCGAGGTATGCGATTCGTAATGGCACAGAATAATAATACAGAAGCGACATTGACCACAAAAATCGGTTTCATCTAGTTGCCTACACCGAATTTAGTATTTCCATCAACTTCAAAATAATAGGTAATCTTGACGTTTTCTGTCAGTGCCAAATTCGACTAGGTTTTGAACAACAAAAAATGAGTGTGGTACGGGACTTTTCTTGTGCGGTACGTGAATGTGTGGATAATTCGTCCCTCAAAAAGACACCTTTTTCAAGTGCCCAAAGGAAGCGGAAAGGTGTGATTTATATAATTCACAAGAAAGTGAAGGAAGAAAGTGAATAAAGGTAGCTGTTTTGTTCAGCAAAATTGTCTTATCTACCCACTTCTACATAATATATCTTATTCTTCAGAGCGACAATATGGCTAGAAGCTCGGCTAGAAGCTTGCAGCCGCGAAAACTTGACGAATAAAATTGGAGCGTCTCTTCGGGAAAATCAAAATACGTGCAGCTCATTTTTGTGATTTGTAGGTACTTACTGTTTTAAAATGATTAAAAGAACAGGCTTTGTTCCAATTATGTCCCTACAATATTCCCGCATGCGC
Source organism: Anaspis maculata (assembly GCA_949128115.1). Lineage (NCBI taxonomy): Eukaryota > Metazoa > Arthropoda > Insecta > Coleoptera > Scraptiidae > Anaspis > Anaspis maculata. The sequence continues at coordinate 32,053,768 of OX421967.1, forward strand.
CAAAAAGGAATTACCAGGATTCCAAAGGAAAGGATGGTAAATCTGCCATCTGACTACAGATTTCACTGACAGAAGACTTTCTCACCAAATATCAAGTAGGTAGTTGGTGTATTTTTTTCTGGAACATTTCAAATCTCTTGACAAGAATACTACACCTTTTCCAGTTGTAGTTCAGAAAATATCAATTGTATTTCAGATATCGTCAATTGAATTTCAGAATTTATCAAGTGTAGTTCAGAAAGCGTCAATTGTATTTCGGATTAGTCACTTGTAGTTCAGAAGGCGTCAATTGTATTTCAGATTTATCAAATGTGAACTGTACATCAGATTATGTCAATTGTATTTCAGAAAGCGTCAATTGAAGTTCAGAAGGCGTCAATTGTAGTTCAGAAGACATCAGTTGCATCTCTGATTAGTAAAATGTGGTTCAGAAAGTATCAATTTTATTCGGACTCCTGCAAATTGGGGCACTTTTGCACAGCCACAGCTTCGAACTCTTGATCTTCTTGTATGATGAACTGCAGATATTCGGCACATCTTCTGTGTAACAGATGCCTGCGGTGGTGTTAATCGCACGACCGGCTTTCGCAGCACTGAAGAACGACAAATGCTACAATTATCTTGGAGCTGCATTGATTGATAAATTATACATATGAATTATTTTCTGAACTACAAATGACATGTTCTGAAATACAAATCACGCTTTCTGATATACAAATGATGCTTTCTCAAATTCAATTTATTAATCTGAAATACAATTGACTGTTTCTGAAATACATTTGACTAATCTGAAATAAAATTGATACTTTCTGAACTACATTTTACTATTCTGAAATGCAATTGACGTCTTCTGAACTACAATTGACGATATCTGAAATACAACTGATATTTTCTGAACTACAACTGGAAAAGGTGTAGTCCCCAAAACACCTGTCAGTTTCAAGGTCATAGAATCTGGTCATAGCAACAACAATGCTACAACAATAGAGTGTCGCTTCTGGTTTGATATTCTGTGGTAATGGCGACACGAGGGGAGGTTGGTCGAGGGATGTAATTCGTGATGGCGACACGAGGGGAGGTTGGTCGAGGGATGTGATTCGTAATGGCGACAGGAGGGGAGGTTGGTCGAGGGATGCAATTCGTGATGGCGACGAAAGGGGAAGTTAGTCCAAGGAAGCAATTAATAATGGCGGCATAAGGGAACGTGAATGACCTCAACACAGACCCTATCAAATCATAATGGCGGAACGAGGGGAAGCGATAATTGACCCGGAACCATGAAAACCGCAATTTGTCTTGATCACGGCAAGTTTTCGGCCGCACGTTCGATATTACGCAAAATTAGCCATAATGTCGAATTAAAAACCTATTAGCATAACACCAACAAGCGAATACAAAATACATAAAGCAATAAAAAAGCCCACCTCATTTCATCAGGTGTGTCTGCGCGATGCGAAACACAAACACGTCCTTGAGAGAACGCTGCGCGGAACCTTGATGGATAGTTTTCTATTTATACAAGAGCCTGTAGGGAAAAGGAAGCCCGATTTCATCTTTGCATCTTTCAGAGTTTCTTGTTGTCGGCGCTGCTGCAACTCCCATAGGCAGTGTGCCGCTGCACCTTTGCATACACATGTCCAAATGAGAGAAGGTACAAATTGAATTATCCGTTTGCACATCTAACATGGACTTGTAGTATCGTGTCAACAGAGCAGTTCAGTCTTCTTCTTGGTTAAATAGAAAGCGCTGTCGATGCGCACTTGTTAATGTGGACACAGGTGACTGCCGACCGAGATGTTTTCGTCGTTAACATATTTTTTGCGTTTCCTCTTTTGTTTCCAATTCATTATATTTTTAGCGGTTTTTGGGTTTTCGGTTCAAAAAGAGGTAGTATATATTTACTAACGTTCCGAAAAATGCCGCTGTTGGATGATCTGGAAATGTCAGCCTCTATGTCCACCTCCACTCCAACCATTGTTGCCAATTTCACGTGTATCTCAATTTCTGACAGTCCGACAGAAAGTTGCACATGTGTTTTTTTTTCAACCTATCAAATTGTGAACAATTTGACATACCGATCGTGTCATCACGAAAAATAGTTCTTGAGATTCTAGATAATTTCACAGGTCACAAAAAATTGCACGTACGATTGCCAAACATTGGGATATTTTGAACAAACCGATTTCTTGCACTTCTCTTTGATAATGGCGACATGAAGCCGTTATCTCCGTTAGGTGATAAATTAGTATGGCATAGCCTGAACTATTATGATCACCTTCATTTTTCAGCTTAGTGGAACTGGGCTGAAATGAAGTGGACCACCCCGAAATTCTGCCTCGGATAAAATGAGGATATCTGGAGAAAAAAGTGCACGATTTTGGAAATTTCTGTGATGCTCGACATATACAATTATATACATTATTTACAATAGTACAGGGTGGCAATGGAAGGAGTGCAAAAATTACCTAACTTCAGTAAGGTGCCACTTCAAGAAAACCAGTCGCAGAATTTTTTTCGTCATATTTTCGAAAAGCGTTCACCAATATCTCCAAATATTGGAGTTCTTGGACTTTTGATCGTACTTTGTATCTCCAAAGAGTTATCAATTTTTCTGCGATATTTGGATTTTTTGGTATACATATAATCCACCAGAGCTGTTGCTCATCCCTGAAGTTTGACAGGAACGTACATGGTATCTGTATCAAAAGTACCATGAAACAATTTGATCCCACCGGCCCTCAGAAGTGGTTAGGACCTCTTGTGGGACCATGGCAAATCAAGCATGCTGTGACATTGCATTACATGTTAGATGGCTCAGAATGGTTCAAAATGCATCAATGGCAAGTATCCGTTCCATTAAGATTGTCATAGTCACCAGTTTGTAGTTTGTACCATGTACCAGCATGGGTGCCTGTTTTATTGCTCAATTCTTACTCCATATATCACAAAACAAACAATAACTCCGTGAAAAAACAAATTACGATCAGAAGTGCATAAGCGTTTCGAAACATTGATATTGTATAGGGTGTTTCCAAAATGGTGATACAAACTTCTAGGTGAGATTCCCCATCAAAAATGGACCAGGAAAAAATATATCTTTGATGTCCTAAAATGCTCCGTTGAAAAGTTACAGGGTGTTCAAGTTGACTTTTTAAAACTGATTTTTTGACATAAGTTTTGAACCGTTTAACCGATTTTGTTCAAACTTTCAACAAAGTCAACTGAAATAAGTTTCTATCGAATAATGGTGAAGTGTTGAGAAAGAAGGTTCAGGGGCGTAAACAATGCGGGGTGTCCTCATATCCCCCCTCCCCTATTTTTCACATATCTAAACTATTTTTCCAAATTGTTCAAATTTTTGTATTCTACGTTCAATTTAGAGAAAAAAAGTTACTCCTGCAAAATATTGATTAGAGGCTTCGTTTCCGAAATATCTGGGTTTGAAACTTTGGAAAACATCTTGAAATTGCCACTTTCAATGGCCTAAAAATTAGAATGAAAAAAACTCATGATTTCTCAGCAGAAACAGGTTCTCTAGACTTTCTAAGTTGATAAACCACTATTTTTTCTGAGAAACGAGAAGTTTTTAAGGAATAAAAAATTGGGCTCATTGAAAGTGGCGATTTCGAGATGTTTTCTTAAGTTTCAAATTCAAATATCTCGAAAAAATAAATCAAAATTTTGCACGAGTAACTTTTTTTCTAAATTGGACGTAGAACCAAAAATCAGAACAATTTGGGAAAATAGCTGGGGGAGTAAAAAATAGGGGGGTAAATATGAAGACACCCCCCATTATCTACGCCCTTAATTTTTTTTTTCTTAGCACGTGGCTATTATTCAATGAAAACCTATTCCGGTTAACTTTGTTTCAAATTTGAACAAAATCAGTTGAACGGTTCAAAAGTCACGTCAAAAAGTCGATTTTGAAAAGTCAACTTGAACACCAGTATCTTATTAACGGAGCATTTTAGGACATCAAAGTTATTTTTTTTCCTGGTCCATTTTTGATGGGAAATCTCCCCTAGAGGTTTGTATCACTATTTTGGAAACACCCTGTACAGGTGTCCCGAAATTGATGCAACAAAATTCACATGGAAGTAGAAAATTGAAAAATGAGGGGACTTCCTTGATAAAAATATCCTCGCAAACGTAATAACGGAGACACAGGCCTTCAAAGTTGTTTTTTGAAAACAGTTTTCTTGACATGACTTTTGAACCGTTGAACCGATTCTATTCACATTTTAACCAAAGCTTACTAAAATAGGTCTCTATCCAACAATGATAACGCATTCCATCAAACATTTTTACGGGCGAAGATATCAGATACTTTTTCCCTTTTTTCCCTATTTTTCACTTCCTGGATATTTTTGAAAATGGTTTCAATTTTTGAGAATGGTTTCAATTTTTGAATTCTATGTTCGATTTGGAGAAAAAAGTTATCCTTGCAAAATTTTGGTTAGAGGCTTCGTTTTAAAGATTTTTAGGACTCAAACATTGGAAAGTACCTCAATATCGTCACTTTCCAGGGCTTAATTTTTTTTTGAAAACCTCATGTTTTCCAGCAAAAATGGTGGTTTATCAACCTAAAAAATCTGGAATTCTTATTTCATTTGAGGAATCCTGAGTTTTCTTAAATTTTGATTTTTAAGGTCTTTGAAAGTGGCGTTTTCGATACGTTTTCCGAAATTTCAAACCCAAATATCTCGAAAATGAAGCCTTAAATCAAAATTTTGCATAAGTAGCTTTTTTCTCTAAATTGAACGTAAAATTCAAAAATCGAAATTATTTTTGAAAATATTTACGGGGGTGAAAAATATGAGGAAAAGGGGGACGGTATTATTATCAACCTTATTATCTTTTCCCGTGAAAAGGTTTGATGGAATGCGTTATCATTGTTTGATAGAGACCTATTGTAGTAAACTTTGGTTCAAATTTGGATAATCGGCTTGGCGGCGGTTCAAAAGTTATGCGAGAAAAACTGTTTTGAAAAACCAATTTTGGAGGCCTGTATCTCCGTTATTACGTTTGCGAGAGTATTTTTATCAAGGAAGTCCCCTTATTTTTTAATTTTCCTTCTCCCTGTAAATTCGGTTGCATTAATTTCGGGACACCTGTACAGGCTGGTCCAAGTTATAGTAGCAATAATTCACCATTCGATGGTCCATCGAAAACTAGGTCGACATGCATAATATAATTTTTCCCCAAAATGTTTCCTAAGGGAGATAGAGCCCTTCAAAGTTTAGTTTTTAGAATCTTTTTATGCAATAACTCTCAAGTCATTGGAGCGATTTTGACCAAATTTGGCACAAATGCTTACGAAATAGATATTGATCACTTGACGTAGATAACTTTTGTCAAAATTGTCCAGTGACGTAGATACGGGAAAATTGTTCAACTTCTCCCACCCCATTTTTTACGCCACTGGATATTCCTGGAGAATTATACTTTTTTTGAATTCCTTGTTCAATTCAGAAAAAAAGTTACTTTTAAAAATTTTGATTAGAGGCTTTATTTCCGAGATATTTAGGTTTGAAACTTTTGAAAACGCCTCGAAGTCGCGACTTTCAAGGGCCCAAAAATTAAAATCCAAAAAAACTCAGATTCCTCAACTGGAATAAATTTTCTAGGTCGTTTAAGTTGATTCACTGCCATTTTTGATAAGAAACGAGGCGTTTTCAGAGAAAAATAATTTGGGCTCTGGAAAGTGGCGATTTCGAGATGTTTTAGAAAGTTTAAAACCCAAATATCTCGAAAATCAAGCTTCTAATCAAAATTTTACAAGAGTAACTTTTTTTCTAAATTGAACAAGAAATCCAAAAAAATATTCAGTGGCGTACTGAATACGGTGTTAGAAGTAAAACAACTCTTCCCTATCTACGCCACTGGACAATTTTGACAAAAGTTATCTACGTCAAGTGATGGGTATTTATTTCATAAGTATTTGTACCAAAGAATACAATCGAAGTTGTCGAGGTTTTGGGCCTCACGAGGCCCTTATGACTGTTTCACCATTTTTTTGTCATATATTGGAAAGGTGCCAATCTTCAAATAGGCAAAGTTACAAAAAACAGTCATGTGGGGATCACCATAAAAAAATTTTTTCTTCTCCACTATCCCAGGTTATTATGATCCTATGAATCGAACAGATGTTTTCGCTTGAAATGGCCTGAAAGTTGCTTCCCGTGGTATCGCGATGCCATCCGGCAGGATTGTAATACGGACCAATGCCCTTATTTCGAACTGTGTCTCTACGATGGTAACCCCTTTGCAGATGCCTACAGGGTGATCAAAAAACAAGACATTCTGTTTTATGAACCAAAATAGGTCGGAACATGAAAATTAGGACACATACTCCTCATCCGATGCTCATTGATGTGGAACAAACCACTTTGAGATATCTCAAACTGTTTCTCAAATGTACCTGAAATACAAGTGTTACTCATCATAAAAGAGACGTACCTACTGGGTGGGCCTAGCAAAAACCTGCCTGTTTTATTTTCCTCGCCAAATATTGGTTATTCCTCCGATTTCAGCAAGCTAAGTATCACTGAATAGTCAAATGAATAGGTTGTAAAAGTCAAGCAAGAAAATGGACGAAACGTCAAGATTCAAAATGGCGGAGGCAAGTAAAAATATACCATTTTTTGAGCTCGTTCATTTTTTATAAACGCTCTTGCGATTCTTGCGATGGTAACTATAATGATGGTTTTAGAAAGAGCAGATTTCCTCTAACAAACCAAAACAACAACGACCCAAATCGGTTCATTCTGTACAAAGATATAGCGATTTGATAAAAAGGTTGATTACTTATTTTATTGACTGCGTTTCTATCGCAGCGTTCGATCCGCTCGAGTTTCGATCGGATCCAGAGTGGCCCCAGTCAAGCACGTTTTTATCGTCGCACGTTCGATCCGCTTCACTCAATCCTATTTCACTACTTTAGAATTAGGTTAGAATTTATGAGAGACAACAACATGGTTTAAAACGCGTCAAACTGCGCCAACCGGAAAAGATATTAATTTTGAATTTTCTTGGTGTATTTTATTCACAATTACTGGAAGGCATCCCTTGATTTCGTGAAAATAACGCTTTGGTTAGAAGTTGGTCATCTGTCACTTCAATCCCATCCCGTTCACATCGGGTGAAATACGAGCGGATGCAAGCCTCGATCCGCTCGACTCAAGTCAAGCCGGCCAAAGCACCGGATTGACTTGAACTCCTCGATCCGATTGAAATCTCAATCCCGAAAGTTTATATTGGCTCTTTCAAGCGGATCGACCCGATCGTATAGTTTCGATCGGATCCAAAGCTGCGATAATAACGCAGTCATTGATTAGTTTCTCACCTGCCATTTTTATTTATTTGTCAATTCAAACTATATTTGCTTCAGTGCCTATCTAATTGAATCGGCTACAAACACCAGTTTTGAAATGGTCAAAATGTCAGAATTCAAAATGGTGGTTGAAAGACGGAACACTGCCGACCACGACGCTTGGTCAAGAAATATCAAAATTACAAAACAAAAGACAGAGTTGGGAAGAATGAACTTTGCCTTGCATTTAAGGATCACATCGAGTTTAATCGGTTCATCAGTTGTGAAGATATACCGATTTCAAATAAGTTTGTTGATTACTTTCTTAGATATGCATCGACTATTATTTAATTACATGTTAGTTTCTCACCTGCCATTTTTTCACTTGATTGATCGATTTCAACGATTTCTTTTCTAACAGCAATCCACTGAGTTCAGCAGGCTATAATCACCAGTTTGGAAATCGCCAAAACGTCAAAATGGAAAATGGCGGATGGGAGACGGAACATTGGCAAAGTTCTCTTTGGTCAAGAGATATAAACGTTTGTTATACTATATAAGTTATATCATATTATATTGTTAATATTGTAACGATATTTCGCGTACGGGATCGCCGCTCGTAACACTGCCCCCCTCTTGAGCCTGTTCATCCCGAATAGGCTCATCGTTACTCCCGGAGTAACGTGCAAGGCGATCAAGGTGGACAACTTTCATCTTGGCTTTCGGGGCCCGCTGGATTCTGTACACGACGTCAATAATCCTCTTGACTACCGTGTACGGTCCTTCCCACGACAGATGCAACTTCGGAGACCCTCCTTTCTTGCGCTGAGGAATGTACAACTAGACCAGGTCACCTGCTTGAAATCCCGTGGAGTTTGTCTTCAAGTCGTAAAGCGTTTTCAACTCTCCTCGGCTGCGAGTTCTTGGTCCTTTGCTGACCGCACAAACCTTGCACTGACGACACCATGTTTCCACGTCGTTCCGGTAGTTCACCCAGTAGAACCGCTCGCGCACCTTGTCCAACGTCCTGTTCACCCCAAGGTGCCCCCCAGTGACGCCATTGTGCATTTCTTCTAGGACCTCCTTCACTCTCTTCTTTGGAAGCACTAATTGAGCCATCTCTTTCTTCCCATCGGGACTCTCCCAGACTCTCTTTAGCAACCCGTTCTTAATTCTCAGAGAATTCCACTGAGCCCAAAGAGTTTTGAAGTAGGGCCCTTCACCAGATATCTCGGCCCATTCTGGTCTTTCCTGGCCAAGTTCTTTTCTTTCAGCAAGCAAACCGATGGCTGGGTCCTCACGCTGCTCTTTCTTGAGCTCAGCCGTAGTCCAATTTCTCGGGGTTTCAAAGACAAGTGCTTTGATTTCGACGTTCTCATTCTGCTGGTCTACCCTCTTGTCGTGCCTGCAGTCCTCGGTGCGTGGTCTTCAAGAAAGACCATCTGTGTTGCCATTATCATGACTCCTTCCAGGACGATGTTCACTTCCTTGATCAGCAGCTCCCCGTTCCAGCCTGAAACGGTCTGCTGAACGGTACGGTTGCCAGCAATCACGCTGCAGATGGCCATTCTTCCCACAATTGGAGCAACGCAGCCTTCCTCCTGTGCGATTGCTTTCTTTCGATTGATGACCTCCTCGATCAGCAGCTTCCCGTTTCAGAATGAGGTCTGCTGAAGCGTATCGTCGCCTGCAGTCGCGTTGCAGATGTCCGTCCCTTCCACATTCAAAGCAACGTGGTCTTCCTCCTCTACGATTGCTTTCTCTCGGTTGGTGACTTTCTCGATCAGCAGTCGAGATCGTTCTCCGTTCCGCTATGAAACGGTCTGCTGAACTCGACCATTGCCTGCAGTCCCGACGAAGATGTTCCGATCTTCCACAGCCGAAGCAACGCGGCCTTCCTCCAGCTCTTAGCTCGCCTTGAGGTCTGTTCCGAGACATGGTGCTGAGAAGTTCCTCAAACATCTCCTTCACCGATTTCGGAAGCATGTGATGCTCTGGATTGAGGTCTGTTCCGAGACATGGTGCTAAGAAGTTCCTCAAACATCTCCTTCACCGATTTCGGAAGCATGTGATGCTCTGGATTCGTCAAAGTTCACCTCCCTAAAACGATGAGGGCGCAAAGCATCTGTGGCAGCCTCGATGCGAATAGCTTGGATGAGTGCGTCGCTGATGTTGGCTGGATTGCTGATCATGACCATCTGACGCAATTCTGGCTGTTTAATTCCGCCCATGAAAGTTTCCTCGGCGATGTCAGCCAAAACATCCGCTGGATGAGCTGAATAGGCCAGGTGAACCAGCCTCAGGACTTTGGATTCGAATTCCTGAAGGCTTTCTCCGCTCTTTTGTGTTCTGGCCTTCAGCTGGGTTTGATGGATCTGCCGCACATGATTGTCCCCATACCGAAGCTCCAGGACCCTCGTCAGCTTGGCAAAGTTCTTCTGCTCACTCTCAGGAATCGTCTGGAGCAGCTCCAATGCTGGGCCTCTGAGAGCCAGGACTAGAGCTGTGACTCTCTCATCGTCGCTCCATCCGTTTGCTTCGGCAGCGGCATCGAACTGCCTCATATAGGTTGTCCATGGGCTTTTCTCATCGAAGTTTGGCAGCTTCACACGTTGGATACCCGCTGAACTGACCATCGCAGCACTGGCGGCGGTTTTCTGAACCTGTTGCTTCAGCTTCGTCATGTTGGCCTTCACCGCTTCCACTTATTTTTCTAGCTTGCTCACGCTGCCGTCGAAATACCGCGTTTGTTGTTCCACAACGGCTAATATTTCTTCCATTTCCTCCAGGCGTATCCTTTGCTGTTCTTCCAGCAGGTTTCTCAGTTCTTCTTTGTCTTTTAGACGCTGTTCTTGTAAAAGATTCTTCAATTCTTTTTCCTGTCCTTCAAGAAGATTCTTTAATCTTCTTTATCTTCCAAACGCCTCTTCTCCTGTTCTTCTTTCTCTGCCTGGCGTTTCGTCTTTTGTTCTTGCATCATCGCCATGATGCTCGCCAAAGCGTCTTTGACTCCAGTCTTCGACATGCTTCTCGTCTCCGGCATTTACCAAATCACGAATGTTTCGAACGTCCTGTAGTCGCAAGCCGACTTACTCTCAATTATACCGCTTTCTGACACCAAATGTTACGATATTTCGCGTACGGGATCGCCGCTCGTAACAATATTGTTATATTGTTACTAAACGAAAGTTTGGCAGACCTGAGAATGAGCCAATAACCGTTTCAGAATACAAGGGATCCGTATTGTGACCGACGGATGAAAACGCGAATAACGCTATACAACTTGGAAGCCAACTCTGGAGGATTTCAAGAAGGTAACATTATATGACTGTACAACCACAACGCAAAAAAGGAGTGGGAGGAACCGTACACCGTGATCAAAAGTAAAAACGTCCAGGAATAACGAAGTGCTTGCTCGGGACGAACAGATTTTAGGGAGGAGAGCCAGTACTACGAAACTCGCTGGAGATCACGATGCGCAAATAAGACAGATAATGCATTAGTGGTGGAGGAGCCGTTATTTGAAGGATACCAAAATATTCACAAAGCTGATGAAAGTCTCTAGAGCTTCCGCGATCGGGCTATCAGGTAAACTGAATCCGTCTCGAATTTGAAAACAGGCCTACACGACGCCCAATGCAATCTACTTTAGATATCGGTTGAAATTTTTTGAAAAAAGTTGATGTAAAAGCAGGAAAGAACAAATTGAGTAGAGTCCTGCACCAAACGCGGGTATTTCTAGTCAAAGCCAGGGTGAGCGGCCGTCTCGGGTGGTAACGGCCAGGAAAAATACGTTTTTTGTGTCAAGGTATGCGGAAAGTCTTCGATGGATATAATTCTTCACACGTAATGTAACGAATTTCTCTTGTTTCTTCTTCAAGATTGAAAAAGAATTATTCAAATATATTGAAAAATTCAAAAGTTATCTACATCTCAATATCTACCTACTCTGCTATCTGAAAATCCTACAATAACAATTCTGAAGGACCAAGCGACATGAAGATAGGCAAGCTGTGATTAATTATTGAAATCAGAAGCAAACATGGGACAATTTTGCTGAAAACCACGAAGCTTTTACTAAATAAAACTATTGTAAAAATCGTCAGTAGCTGAGGCTTCATTCAAGTTCATCATTTGAGTCCGGCTCCGATAAGCTAGGCCAGTTTTGCATTTTCTAATGGGAAGGAAACTCTCGGAAAATTAAGAAAATTTTGACAGAAATTGTCGGAAAAGTTCAAGAACCAGTAACGCCTCGTTAAAAAAAACAATTGATGAAAATCTGATTACGGGTCGAAAAGTTGAAAAATTTGCAGTTATTCTAAGGAGGAAAACTCGAAATCCGTTAGTCCGATTTCAAAAATTTCTCTCGCGAAACTCAATTCAACCTTTTCCCTAACTATGACTTGCAGCAAGTCTGTACCTAAAATAAATATTTCGTGTGGCTTACCGCAGGTCGAAATTCGCATTGCATTTTTTCTAATTCACGAAATGTTCAAGTTTCATTTTGAACAAATCACCGTCGGAAAATGGAAACCGTGTCGAGTTTGAAAATAGGCCCGCACGACGCCCAATGCAATCTACTTTTGATATCAGTTGAAATTTTTTGAGAGAAAGCGATCTACGAGCAGAAAAGGGCATCTGAGTAGAGTTCTGCACTAAACGCGGGTATTCCTAGTCAAAGCCAGGGTGAGTGACCGTCTCGGGTAGTAAAGGCCAGGAAAAAGGCGTTTTTGTGTAGAGGCATGCGGGCGACATTCAATGAATATGATCTTCCAAGCCTTTCATGACAAATTTCCCATGTTTCTCCTTTAATATTAGAAAAGAATTATTCAAATATTTTGAAAAATGAAAAAGTTATCGACATTTCAAAACCTACCTACTACCTACCTGATGTGAGTCCAGGCCCAGTTATGAGCTTTTTTTCTTCTTGAAATTAATCACTTCGAAAACAACCGAGAAGTAAAAAATCATGCATAATTGTTCAAAATCACTACCTTAGTAACATTACGATTTGATATAAGCAAATACGGCAGCTAATCGACCACAATTTGAGAAAAACCTATTGCGCCGGGCCCAAAATTCGCCCAAACCAGATAGTGTCCTTTGGTCAAAATCGCTTTGATGACTCGAGAGTTATTGCAAAAAGAAGATTTCAAAAACTGAACTTGGGCTGTATCTCTCTTAGGAAGCGTTTTAGAAAAAACTTAAATTATGCATGTCGACCTGGTTTTCGATGGACCATCGAATGGTGAATTATTGCTACTATAACCTGGACTATACCCTGTATGCTTCCCAAAAATGTGACCTACAAGATTCTGCGGCTTGTTCTCTCAAAATGGGATCGTGCTGAAGTCAGGTCTCTTTTGCACTTCATTCATTGTCACCCTGTATATCGTACACAACGTCAATAATCAGATGATTGGAGATGATATCTGGTGGTCGAAAAATTGCTCTATCGAACACCACAAAAATGTTCAGAATCGGGTCATTTTTTCTCGAGATATCCTCATTTTTACCGAGACAAAATTTCGGGGTGGTTCACTTCAATTTTGGCCCAGTTTATTTCCGTTATAGCTTTTTCTGGTGACTGTACTCACAATTAGCAGCACAAGAAGTTTCACGCCTTACCGTCATATGAAAGCAAATATACCTAGCTTGAAAGAAGATCATAGATGACAACTTATGTGAAGTTGGCAAAGTGTAGATACGACTGTTCCCTTCCCAGCAAGAAGACTAGGTTCCAGAAATCCAGAGACTGCATCGGGGAAGCAATTAAGGCCACCTCAGGGGAAGCAAAGGGTTGATCAACGAGGGCGTCGTAAGACAAATGGCGAGGAGAGGTTGAAAGATACCTCGAACTCATCAAGAGTTCTTGCGAATTACTGTGATGTCAAACGGAACAAAAAAGCGAAATCTTAGTAGATCCATTTACCTACTACGACGCTCAATTTGTGTTAATCACTTTCAATTTATGCAACGCGATGTCGAGAGCAAAACAAACGAAACGCTAATAAATTCGATTAACGTCAAATTGCATACCAACGCGAAAAAAATTAACGAAACACGACAATGCTTTCAGTGAAGTCTGCTTGCTAGCTCTGCGGTCGCCACTTTAATTGAAATCACGAATACTTATAATCCGAAAATAGCGAAATTGGTCGCATAAGCGTGACTGCAAGTTTTACTTCTTTATAAGGAATATGCACTCTTCTGTATAAGCCTCAGGGACATGACAATAATTTGCCAATTGCCGAGCACCATCAGCGAAAGTTTTCCCAATTAATTATTATTATTAGTATAGTAGAAGTTATCGTACGATCATCGGAAATAATAAAGAGGAGAAGAGGAAACGATTTTTTGCACGTGCCATTTGTTATAGGTTGGAATTTTATAAGTGATGAAAATCAATGGGCCCACCCATGGAGAGATCGAGGTCGATTTGACGGCGATGTCACTCTAATTAACGCAATTTCTCAAGAAATTTTTATAGGTTTGGGGAAGTGTACAAAAGTGAACTTTTTTATTGTTGTAATTCACGCAACAATTGAGGTGGGGTGAGCAGTAAAAATTGAAGGTTCGTGCACTCGCGGTGTGGTTTTTGTGGGTGTTATCGAAATCGTAAAACCGAAATTGCATAAAGTTTTGAAACGTTTATTTTATGCCCGACCCGTAATGTTTACCAACGATTTATCGAGTGAATCGGACCGGTAAAATTTAAATAAAGCACACGCACACACAGGCCGGTAATAATAATAATTGTTAAGTATACCAACTTGTATAATTTGAATGACGGAGTGTATTATCGGGCATTGTTCGTGATAATTGGACATTGTTTTTTCGCGCGCCGTCATCAGGTCGATTGTCGATTTATTGAATGAGATGTAAAAAGGCTTGCGGATTTGATTCCGATATGGTCACAAAGGAGGCCGAACGAGAATAAACAATAGGTTGGAGACAAGCGAATTAATAAATGTGCATCTAAATCTTCTAGGAATATGTGAACAAGATAATCTCGAATTAGTACTTTCAGCGGAACTACGTTTCAAGTGATCGGATAAATTTCTCAGTTAGGCATTGTAGCAGATGCTGATCGCCTTATCACCTGGTGTAAAACTGTCTTATCCAAAACCAAAAATCAACTTGCCTGTCAACTAACAACTAACATCAGAATGTTGAAATTTTTGAAAAATTGATCGTGTCATGTGTGGAAATGCGACTCGAGGGCCGCAGAGACGTGTTACACTCGTTTCGACACCAAAATTGCACAAGCGCCTTTCAAATTTCCCAGCTTCGTTATTCGTCTTGATGGCCAGGCAGCGCCGCTATAAACTTGCCTCGCATAGGCCCCAAAACGGGGGCAAATGGCATATTGAAAGCAATTACGTTAATTTCAGTCCATTATGCAACTTTGAACGGTTTGTTTTGTTTTTCTTGATTCAGATAATTGAACTTTTTACAGATAAATTCTGGTGCGAGTGCAGACCTCCGGGGACGTTCCTTGTTTTGCCAATGATTCTTCAGGGCTTGGCGTTTTCTTTGGCTGGAGCAGGCCGAAAGGTTGATGCTTTCACTGCGACACTTGCTTTGAAGCGACGGCATCGCATTTTTCTAAATTGAAGCGTCGAAAATCATTTCAAGAGGTTAGAAATGTTGTCCACAACTGTCAAATAACACAGGCCTCTTTGATTTCTTCGTTTATTGGCAAAAACTGGAAACAGGTATGAAAATCACGTCATTTCACAAGAAAATGAAGAACAATCACACAACACGTTTCCGAAAGTAACCCCGACGACATCATGTATCGTGTATCGTTGTGAATTATCGCTCCAAATATCGTCAGAGCAACCAACCATCAACGTCTGGTGATTTTCTACATACGAAACTCTCTCACAACAACAGATTTGGAAACAACACTCAAATCACGGTTCTGCTGAACGTACTGTACCTAATATATGATTTTCAAGCCTTTTTCTGCCCAAAAAATGTAGGGTAGTTCAGTCTTACAGCGAGCTTGAGGTTTTACTCCAATTGTAGCATTCTAACCTAAAAACAGCTGGAAATAAGAAACCGGAGTGCTAACGAACCACTGATTTCTCATATCATTTTAATTCGAAGTGGTATATTTTTCAAGACTTTGAACTCGAAATTTCGACTTTTGAAGGAAGTGTCTTAAGACAGTCCACTCGTAACTCGGATACCGATTTAATGTGACCGGACAATCATATCGTCCCGCGGACAATTCGTCTCACGGTCAATTCGTCGCAAAAAAATGTTTTGCCCTCTACCTTGACTTTCTTGAGTCCCTTTGTGTTTTCTCGTTGCTTTTCAAACTTTAATAAGCCCCCTTATGCCATTTTGTAGTGTTTAGAGCCCGACTGCGCACCCTGTTTTATTCATGTCTTTGGAGCTCTGCTTAGTCCCCTTGTATTATTTCGAGAATTTCTGCCAGTACACCGAGCTTTGGGAGCACTAGTGGACTCCTGCTTGTACTTTCATGGGATAATTGGCTCTTATCGGGCCCCTCATCTCCTCTAGTGTAATTTTTGAGCTCTCATGGGTCCCCCCATGTTTTTCATAGCTTTCAGATTTCCACGAGGCCCATTTTGCAGTCTTGTGTTATCAAAAGCTCCACTGAGACCCCTTATTCTGTCTTTACCGTAATTTGAAGCTCTGCTGAGCCCCCTTGCATTTTCCGTGAATTCCGGAGCAGCAAGCAGCATTGTGCCGTCATGGCCAAATCGGAGCCCTGTCGGGCCCCATTGTGCCTTCAGGTGTAGCTGGAGCCCCGTTGAGCCTGCTTATGTTTTTCATGGCTTTCGGAGTAGGTACCATTGAGCCTCATTTCGCGTTATTTTGTTATACGGAGCTCCCTTGGGCCCCCGTTGTGTCTTTAATACTGTTTGAAGTTCTGTTGAGTCCCCTTACACTTTTCCTAGGCTTTCGGAGCACTAGTGAGTCCCTTGTGTCTTTATGTTACATTCGGTCCCAAATCCCTTGTGTCTTCAAGTATAATTTAGAGCCCTAATGAGCCCCCTTATGTGCTTAATGGTTTCCAGAATTTCACCAAGTCCTCTTTTATCATCTTGTGTTATCCATGCTCCATTGGGCCTCCATCGTGCCTTTAATGTGGTTTGGAACCCTACTGAGCCCTCTTGCATTTTCTGTCACTTTCAGAGCATAGTACCTAATTACCCATGTCTCGTCATGTCATTCAGAGTCTTTTCTTCCGAACCCCCTTCAGTCTTGGGTCCTCAAATGTAGTTGGAGTCCTGATGAGCCCTCATGTGTTTTTTCAAGGCTTTCAGAATTCCAGCAGTGAGCCCCCCCCGAGATCCCTTTTGCCTTCTTATATTATACAAAGCTTCATTGGGCCCCTTGTCGTTTTTCAATGGCTTTTGGAGTTCTATATCGGGCCCCTTGTACTCTCATGTGTAGCTTAGAGCCCTAATTAGCCCACTTATATATTGGCTTTCCAAATATCAGTGAACCCCTTTTTGCCCTCTTTTGTTAAATAGAGCCCCTCGGGCCTCCTTGTGTCACCGATAACATTTGAAGCTCTACGGAGCTCCCTTGCATTTTTCTGTGACTTTCGGATTTTTATTGGGCCCTCTTCTGCCCTATGTGTCATTTGGAACCCTAATAAGCCCCTTATGTGTTTTCGTGGATTTCAGAATTCTAGTGAGACATTTTGTGCGCTGGGAGCTTTAGTATAATTAATTTCCTTGTGCATTCATGTGATATACGGAGCCCTTTCGGACCCCTTTGTGTCCGCAAGTGTAGTTTGAAGCCCTAGTGAGCCCTATTGTGTTTTTCCTGGCTATCAGAATTTTTATTATGATGTTTGAAAAGCTCACCCTGTGGCGGACAAAGCCCTCCTGGTATGGTGACTTCGTGGCTCCAGGCTGTAGTGGTGCGCGAAGGTGGGCCCGGGTTTAGGTTCTGTGGATTATAATGGCTGCCGTTTGTTTAAACCCCGGCGCCTCCACCATGTCGAGTTTTAGACGAGCTTTGGTCCGGTTAGACGGGTTTTAGGGGTCGCCATAGAGGTATATGATAAAAAAAGCTGGCCAAAAATATTTTGGTCACTGGATTTAACCAAAAGTGGCTAAGAATTTATGATTAGAGGTATTCCAACCTATTTTGAGTGAAATTATCAATTTTCATTGTGATGTGGATGAAGGTTTTCACGTGAGAATATCACCCCTTTACTAGAAGTTTTCCCTTAGCAATAATTTGGAAAGCCAAAAACCATTCCTGGACAATTTTTCTCGTAGAATTCAAATATGTTGCTCATAATCATTTATCTGTCACCATATACAGGGTGTTGCAATTTTTTGTCAACTTTTTAAAACACCCTGTAAAATATTTTTACAATTGATGCAGATTTTGATTTTGATTACAAACTTGTGACAGTGATGAAAAAACACAAATATTACAAATTTTATTTAAAAGATCAAAACAAGTTTTTCAACTCGTCGTCGACTTTCAACACAAATTAATTCAATCAATTTCATCCCAAGCGATTGGTCACAACACTCTTTGACGTAGCCGAAGAGTTGAAATCAAAACTTTGCATTTCAAAAAAATGTTGAGTTCAAGAACAAAATTTTGGAATTGAAGTCAAAGTTTCGGGTCTAAAAGCCGAAATTTCGAGATTATTTCGAGTTTAAAGTCGAAATTTTGATATTAAAACCGAAATTTTGAGATTGAGGTCGAAATTTCGAGATTCAAGTAGATATTTCGAGATTGAAGTGGAAATTTCAAGATTAAACCCAAAATTTAATTTTGTTTGGACGATTGTTGTCATGTCAAGCGAGAGTGACGTCTCATCAAGTCATCAAAATATTCTATGGAATGACCATCGTAATCGTACAGCAAGAAAAACCAATACCTTTTGTATATCAACACAAGATAAGAAGGAAGCTGGTTGCTCAAAATGGTCATCAAATAACCAGTATTCTTTGATAAACCAGCCAAAAACCTATACTGATGACAGAAGTGACAGCGATGATAAATTCTTTGAAACCAATGCCGAAACTGCTAAAAACTGTAGTAATGGAAGGAAGAAGTGTATAAAAAGAAAACCGGCACGTGTTTCTTGCCCATTCTCTCCATCAAGGACTTTCGTGGACCATCGACGACTTAGTATACACACAGAGAAATATCACACAACATTCTTCATCAACCGATACTGAATCAGTTATTTCTAAATTGACCCACGCATACAACAACATAAAAACTGTTAGAAGGATCCCTAAAAGTGCCCGCTTCACCGCTGCTGAAAAGCTAACTACGGCAATTAATACAGTAATTGAAAAGAACTCGATACCATCATGGGAGAATTGATTTCTGTTTTCTTTTATCTGTTTCAACATGGACGGGCCTGAAAACAAGAACCTTACCAAAAAAATAAAAGAAAACATCAAAAACTACGAATTATACTACAACCAAAAGGATTTTAAGAATACTACATCACTGGAAAAAAGAGTGAAATCCAAAGTTTCAAACTTTGATATTAAAGGTGCCATTCGATTACTAAGCTCAGATGATACTATAGCACCGCGGAACAGTACTACAGTGAATGCTTTACGTCTGAAACATCCATCCTCGTCACGTGAGTTAGATTTTCCTGATCCACCAGAGCATGATGATCCCACTTTAGTTGTTTCGGAGGAGGAAGTGAAGGAAGCAATCAATAAATTTCAACCAGGTTCAGCTCCAGGTATTGACGGTATGCGCCCACAATTTCTTAAAGATATTATATCAACCTCTGCTGGAGAAGCCGGAAAAAAAGCAATCACGTCGATAACTCAGCTCTGCAATTTTCTTCTTTCTGGAGAAGCCAATGCAGAAATACTCCAAATTTCTTATGGTGCATCATTATGTGCACTTAAAAAAAAAGATGGAGGAATTAGGCCTATAGTAGTAGGTTGTACTTTACGCCGCCTTACTGCTAAACTTGCTTGCTTCAAATCGACAAATATCATTCACAGTCACCTTCACCCTCATCAAATTGGCGTTGCGACAAAAAGAGGCAGTGAAGCTGGAATCCATACGTTACGAACTTACGTCCACAACAGAGAAAATTCAGGAAAAATAGTTGTTAAAGTTGACTTTGCTAACGCATTCAATTCTATTGGAAGAGATTCAATGCTACATCAGATCAAAAGCAAATTACCACTACTGTATCCCTTTTTACACCAATGTTACAGAAGACCATCTAATCTTTTTTTTGGAGAAGACATAATTCCATCAGAAATTGGAGCCCAACAAGGTGACCCATGCGGACCACTACTATTTAGTTTGACAATAAAGCCTATTATGGATTCACTACAATCAGAGATGAACATATGGTATTTGGACGACGCAACAATCGCAGATCAACCGGATACTGTTTCAAAAGACTTGGACCAAATTATCAAAATGGCAAAAGACATTGGTTTGAAAGTCGATACAAACAAATGTGAAGTATATTTCTGCTCTACTGTAATTGATCAAAACATCGTGACCAAATTTGAAAATATTTGCCCTGGCATAAAAATAGTTCCGAAAGATAAATTAGAAATACTAGGTTCGCCGATTTTCGAAAAATGTTATGAATCCCATTTTAAAAAAAGAATGGACCAACTGAAACTTTTTACATCTCGGTTGGAAAAAATTAACTCACATATCGCCTACTACCTTTTGAAAAACTGCATATACGTTCCAAAAATGATATATTCTCTTCGTACCTATGCATTATGGAAATGTGGAAATTTACTAAATATTATGGATATTCATCTGAAATATACACTTAATTCAATTATTAATGTCAATTTGACCGCCATGCAATGGAAACAATCCACATTACCGGTTGCTTTAAGTGGTTTAGGGATACGAAAAATGGCTGACATTGCCTTGCCAGCATTTCTAAGTTCTGTATTTGGTGCACACGATCTTGTGTCTACTCTTCTCCCTATTAAGGACAATGAAGTTTGTGTTCACCTACAGCAAGAGAGTTTGGAAAAATGGTCGTCAAGGAATACCACCATCCCTGCAATCATGGACATTCAAAAAAGTTGGGACGATATAAATATGAAAAAAATTGTGGAAACTGAACTAATACCAGAAACAACCGAAGATAAAGCTCGCTATTTGGCCTTATCATGTCCGGAGTCTGGCGGATGGTTACAAGCGGTCCCATCAAAACATATCGGTACTTTGATGGACGACCAAGTGTTTCAATGTTGTATTGGATTACGCCTAGGATGTCAACTATATCAGCAACATGTCTGTCACTGTGGAGCACTAGTTGACGAATCTGGATTCCACGGTCTTTCCTGCATTGAATGCAAAGGAAGGTTATCCAGACATAACGAACTGAACCTCATCATTCAACGAGCACTAACGTCGATCCAGATCCAGTCAACTTTGGAACCCAACGGTTTGTCTCGCAACGACGGAAAAAGACCAGACGGCGTGACTTTGGCTCCCTGGTCTAAAGGACAACGATTATTGTGGGATGTTACTTGTGTGGATACCCTAGCACCATCACACCTGACACGAACATCTGTCAAAGCTGCTTCTGCTGCGGAACTTGCTTGCAAGCAGAAGCATGAAAAATACTCAGATTTGAAAAACAACAATTTCCTTTCCATAGGACTAGCCTTTGAGACACTTGGTGTGAAAATACAAAAAAATTTATAAATTTAATAGGGGGTTCCCTAAGAAAAAAATCTGGAGAATCGCGAGCTAGGGAATATCTCTCGCAGAGAATCTCAATTGCTGTGCAAAGAGGAAATGCTGCAAGCATTAGAGGAACTCTCCCAAATAATATGGAAATGGAAGAAATTTACAATATATATTAATTATTACATATTAACCACTTTTTATCATATATGTACCTATACCTTATACTTCAATTAATAAAATGTTATCCATGTAAAAAAAACCAAAATTTCGAGTTTAAAAGTCGAAATTATAAAAAAAGTAGTACTTATATCGATCGATCAGGTTTGAATTTGAATTTGACATTCCAATATGATGACAAAAGTCAAAAATTTACAAATCAGAAAATATCCGCCAGAAGAAATCCGTTGAAGTAGAGTCGCCAAAACTACGGGGATAAAACTGGCTTAGTTGTAACTCAAGCTTCGTCACTTCGGGAAAAAAATTATTAAAACTAGCTTGCCTACCACACTTTCTCAAGGAGGGGGCTAGATTCCTGATTTGTGATCTGTCTGTATCTCTTGTGATCATGTCATGCATTACAAATATGACGTCTTGAGAAATGCGCAACAAAAAATTGAGGTTCAAGGGGAGGCTTGCGCAAGGCCAATAAATGGGCAAGGGGAAGATCACAAACCAAAATTGCGACTCAAGGGGAAGCCGGATGTGACAGAGCATGGAGTTGTAACGGTTCGTAATATCGTAAGTAAACAAAGAGAAAAAGACCAATCGTCTGGCGCGATTTTCTCGTGGGAACTGATACATTTCCATGCCCGTTTATCGTTTATCTCCCCGGTATCTATCTCGCGAAACTTGGCTTTTGCGCGGTGCACTAAAAATGCATCTCATTATTGCCGATCTAATCGTTTCGGGATTTAGAAAGTGTGGGCGTCCGCGATCCGATTGTTGTTGCATTATTATAAGCGCATAGCTGGCTATAGAAGTGCAGTGTGCATGGTAGGTACTCCATCATCGTAATAGTTGCTGCATGGCGCAGCACAAACACAACCATCAAGCAGCGTAAGCGATGCCTTAGGAAAAGCTCTCCGTTCAGATTAAATCTGATTAACGAACGCAAAAATCAAATAGACAGTTGGGGCCCCGGGGGGACTGGGCAACGGTTTTGCGAATATAAACGCCATCTCCGTCTCGCAAGAAACTCGTGTGGCCGGCGGGGGGGTTTTTCTTTTGGTGGACGAGAAGCCTGGAAGTGCGCGCAAGGTGGGCATTTTTCTTCTGGTCCGCGGCCGGCCTAGGGGGGCTGCGGATTTGGAAAGTTGCGCGGATAAGTTTTTGCCGGGTGTCTAATAGTGGCATTTGCAGGATTTTCCTGCGCTCAAAATGGTCCCCAGGCAGTAAAACTCAAGATGAAGCCTCACTGTGGTGGAAAGCGGGTTTTTTCTTTTCCTTTCCTCATCTTTTCTGATTTGTGAATGAAGCTTTGGCACAATGTGGCACAAATTCGTTCAAATAAAACAAGCGAATATGCCTCATGGGCATGAAGGCTCCGTAGCGCACTTCCTTTTTGAAGGATTAGTGAACGCAAGATGTTGATTAGGGTTCTACCGTTATTTAGGCAAAATATTTCACTATGGCGGCCAAAATATCGGCAAAATCATGAAATTCGGCTGGAAAATCAGAATGATTGTACTAGACAAGGGTAAACTCCAAGTTTTATGAAAATCCTCCCACTAATAAGAGAGTTCGCTATGGCGGCCAAGATGGTGGCGGAATCATGGAACTCAGCTTGAAATAAGAATGATCATATGAGACAAGGGTGAGTTTTATGAAAATCCTTCCACTGATAAGAGATTTCAATATGGCGGCCAAGATGGTAGCGGAATCATGAAATTTAGCTTGAAAATAACAATGATCATATGAGACAAAGGTGAGTTCCAAGTTTCATGAAAATCATTACACTAATGAGAAATTTCAATATGGCAGCCAAGATGGCGGCAGAATCATGGAATTCGGCTTGAAAATAAGAATGATCGTACTAGACAAGAATGTATGTTTCAAGTTTCATGACAATCGTTCCACTTATAAGAGATTTCAATATGGCAGCCAAAGAGGGCGGCGGAATTATGAAAGCCAATCTGCCTATTTGGTCCTTGAGGACCTAAGCTATCCATCGAATAAAGTTCAAGCACTGTAGCTTCATTTCCTGTGGAGAAGTTCAACTTCTTCGAAGTGCACAGGAGATCTTTGTTTTTTGATAATGATAATAATGATAATTTATATATGGAGCCACATGAGCGTCATAACGGATAGACAGACAGACAGGCAGACAGACAGACAAACCAGCCACATAGGCGTTTTTTTCTTGCTTATAAAAAAATGTTTTCCAACTAATTTCGACCTCCTAAACACGAATATCGAGTTTATTTTTGAATTGGAACAGTTGTTTTCACCGAAAAACCGAAAAAATGGTAGTCTGTCACATCTTTCCCATTTGAACATCTTATTCTTCTTTACAGCAATGAGCTGTTTGCACGGACCCCAAAGAACAAATCAGCGACGCCGACGTCAATTCATCCTGAAAACTGTTTGGGCATCGCATCGGTCGTTTTCAAAAATTCATAACTATTAAGTTCAAATAAGACCAGGAAGTTTTCGATATCCTCGCAAGACATTAGAGATGCAGGTTGTTCAAAGTGGGACAGCATTCATCAAGATCATCAAAGAAATTCAGCAAAATGCAATCCAGATGACAGCTTATGTCATTTGCCTTCTTCGAATGTGGAAAATGCGAGGGAATTTCATTCACATGAAGTAGAAGAACTGGACACGCATAAATCCAAATGGTCTCTTCACGATTATGAAGCGTCACACAATGATCAAGACATGAATACCACATCCCTCGCAACTCTTCTTCCGTGTCCCCATTGCTCTAACACAAACAAGCAAAACTACAAGGGCCAACGAGGGCTTAATATACACATCAAACGGAAACACAAAGACCTGTCTACATCTTCTACGGAAAAAAGCTCAACAATCCATCAGTTGTCTAAGCAGATATCTGAGAAGAAACGTAAAATCAAAGTCTTAAAAAGGATCCCAAAAGGAGCCCGATTTGCTGCAGCGACAAAATTCTCAGAAGTTCTGGATTGTGTTGTGAAAACAAATGACATGCATTCTTGGAGCCTTCTCTTAACTTTCGCGTTCTCTTGTCTCTGTGTTCCAGAAAAATCAGAAAAAAAATGTTCTCTAGCAAGACTGGTGAAGCAAAACATAAGAGGTACTGTTGAAAATTACAGCAACATTGGGACAAAAACTACTTCGCTATCAAGAAGAGTCGAATCCAAAGTATCAGAAGGAGATATTCGAGGAGCTGTGAAAATATTGGCATCTAGCGACTCACTGGCCCCGGAAAATGAGAGCACCTATAAGAATCTGTTGGACAAACACCCAAATCCCAATAAAACAATGGACTACCCAACACCTCCAGTCATCGGTGATGAAACACTAAGCGTCTCAGAAGCGGATGTTAGGAAGGCTATCGCTAGTTTTCCAAATGGATCCAGTGGAGGAATAGACGGACTAAGACCTCAGCACCTCAAGGATCTTGTATCCAATGGCAATGGTGATGCAGCTTCCCGTCTTATCAAATCTCTCACCAAATTTTGCAACTTTACGCTGGCCGGCAAAATAAACGAACAAGTACTTCCCTTATTTTTCGGCGCCAACCTATGCGCGTTGAACAAAAAAACCGGAGGTGTCCGCCCCATCGCTGTCGGGAATACTCTGAGACGTTTAGCTGCTAAGTTGGGATGTTACTCAGTCAAAGATACTATTGGAAATATACTTCGACCGAAACAACTAGGTTTTGCAACAAGCGGTGGATGTGAAGCTGCAGTTCATGCTACAAGAACATATTTGGATCAGAATCATAGTTCAGGAAAAGTTCTTTTAAAAATTGATTTCGCCAATGCATTCAACACAGTTCACAGGGACGCTATGTTGCACGGCGTGAAAGAAGGCACTCCACTTCTTTATCCATTCTTCTGGCAATCTTACTCCGAATCTTCACTTCTGTTCTACAGTGATTGGACTATCCCTTCGTCTTCTGGTTGCCAACAGGGAGACCCGGCAGGACCGTTATTATTTTGTTCATCGATTCACCCCGTTATTGAGCTGCTGTCCTCCGAATTGATCACTTTTTATTTGGATGACGGAACCATCGCCGATAAACCAGACAAAGTTCTCTCTGATTTCGAGGTCGTCGTTGAACATTTCAAGAAGATCGGATTGTTGATCAATTCTTCGAAATGCGAGCTACACGTTTGTGGTAAAGTGGATCATCTGGTTCTTGAAAAATTTCAAAAACTTTCCCCTGGAATCAAAATTGTTAATGACGTGGCGTTACTAGGAGCACCAATCACCGAGGGATCTTGCGACCAAATTCTCCAAGATAAACTAGAAGAGATGAAGTTGATGTTCAACAGACTGAAGCAGCTTGATAAACAACATGTTGCCTATTATTTGTTGCGGAATTGTTTTGCCATTCCAAAATTAACTTACATAATGAGAACCACACCATTATGGAAACATAAGAGTTTCATAATTGAAGCGGACGAACTTATAAAGGGGACAATGGAATTTTTATTTAATTGTAAGTTGTCACCCTTTGCATACGCCAAGGCCTCTCTCCCGGTTATGCAAGGTGGAGTTGGCATTAGAAAACTACAAGACATTTTCCTACCAGCTTTCCTTTCATCAACTTTTGGAGTATCTAAACTTGTCAATATGATGTTAAATCTTGAAGATGCAGACAAGCCAAAGATTTCTTACGTTGAGGAGGCTCTTGCTGAGTGGAGTTCGCTAAACCCTGACCAATTTCCTCCAGACCCCCTTTTCCAAAAAAACTGGGACATGGTGAATTTAGTCCGTATCAATAATGGAATCATGCCAACAACAGACATTCAGAAAGCCACTCACTTGGCTACCCAAAGAAAAGAAGCAAACGCCTGGCTCCAGGCACTTCCATCCCGTGCTATTGGTACACTTTTCGACAACAATTCTTTTAGAATTGCAGTCTGCATACGCTTGGGATGCAAAATATGCAAACCCCATTACTGCATATGCGGAGAGCGAGTGAATGAGTATGGACTCCATGGACTGAGTTGTTCCAAAAGTGCAGGCCGTTTTTTCCGCCATCAAGAGCTGAATTCTATTATCTGTCGTTCGCTCATTTCTGCAAAAATTCCAGCCCGTCTAGAACCATGTGGACTGTGTCGAGAAGATGGTAAGCGAGTGGATGGAGTAACACTAATACCATGGGAGAATGGACAGTGCTTGGTGTGGGATGCCACCTGCACCGACACAATTGCACCGTCAAATGTGGACCACTCCAGAGAACAAGCAGGGTACGCTGCCAAAAAAGCCGCAAATATGAAAAAGCGAAAATACTCCAAGCTACAGGAAGACTTCCTGTTCGTCCCTTTTGCGGTGGAGACCCTAGGCGCTTGGTGCGAAGAAGCGATTGGATTCATTGACAGTTTAGGAAGACTTTTACACCGTCAAACTGGAGAGTCCCGTTCAAAATCTTTTTTAACCCAACGTATCAGTGGGACTATACAAAAAGCTAATGCCATTTCAGTCATGGGAACTTTTCCAACTACAGAATCATTGGCAGAAATATTTTATATTTTTACCTGAGTTATACATTTTTTTTTTGCTTATTTTTCTTTTTAAGATATATGTATACAAAATAATTTTATGAAATATACTATTAAGCCGAGGGCCGTATCGAAGTGAAGTTTTTGTCAAAATAATGTTCAAATTGTTTTCCAAAATGAAGTTCAAATTGTTATCATTCATATTGTTTGAATATAATCCCGTACATGTAGTGATATATTTTCATATGAACATGTCACTCCCCGCATATCGCAACTTTCTACATCTAACCGTGAATTCCAGTACTTTATCGGCGAAGCCGCCTTATACACCAAAATAGTGTGAATATTGTGAATGAAGATGTGATGTTGGCATATTTGGGTGAAAAGGTGGTCAACAAATAATTCAGTCCTCTAGTGTTGTCTATAGTTACCTTTAAAGGACTCAGTCCGCTAAAGACGTATTTTGCGAACTCAAAATAGTTCGCAAAATAGGTACCTAACAATTTTGAAGAGCGAATACCAAAATATAATTTGTTGCAAATTTGAATAGGTACCTACCTGTAAGCACGATTATGTTTGGTTTATTCTCAAGATGATCTGGGGGAAATACCTAGTTGCCTTCGGGGGCTGTATTTGGTAGCTGTGTTGTTGCTTTGCGACATTATAGAATAAATTGGTTCCAGCGACAACATTTGGCTCCTCAAAACGTATCTGCTTCTCTGGAAATAGTGCTAGTTTCTACTATTTAGTTGCTCGTGGTTCGTCTACGGTACCTAATTATTATTATTAGGCAAATATGCTATGAACGGCAATCAGACTAAAACAACTATGATTTTAGTAATTTCTAGCAAATTGCCATATAGGCAAGTCAACCTGGCTCAAAAAGTGTCTTATATGTATTTATAAAACGTATACCCTGGCTGAATTTTTGCATACACCTAGGGAATCCCCCACAGAACCCCGAACCGCGAAAATCCACCAAAATTTCCTTGAGCTTTCCGAGATTTCCAGTAAAAACAGGTCGATTTTTATTTCGGAGGGGACACCTACAATACGTAGTGTCAGATTTTTATCTTCAACCCTCTCGCCTGGACTCTGTCCTACTTTGAAATTTCAAATAGCTTACCTATATGTGATACATCAATGAAGGTAATAGAATAGTCTTTCTGTCAAACAAGTCTGAAAAGTTTTTATTGAGTCACTTTCAACCCTTCTCAAAATGATCTTTGTTTATAAATGAAAGAAAAGATTTTTCTCTTATCAACTTCCAATAATTCTTGAATTCAATTTCGGATAGGACATTCAGGACACGTATTGCCAAATTTTTATCTCCAACAAAGTGTAGAGGAGTAGGGGGTGGTTTAAATATTTGAAATAATTTTTCGCAGGATGAAAATTTTATTATCTTCATCACAAGAATCACAAGATAGATAATGCCATTTGAAATTCAAAAGTAAGGTAGGGTGAAGGCGAAGAGGTTGAAGATAAAAATTTGGCTAAAGGTGTCTTAGATGTTTCCCTCAAAATAAGAATCGACCTGCTTTTACTGGAAAATCTTGTGTTCAAGAATCTGGAGTTAGGTAATGAGGGAGAAACTTTCCTGCAATAACAGTGAGAGAATTTTTAAACGGGTTGGAGGGCTGATTCGAGAAAATTTAAAATATTTTTGACAGAAAGGAAATTTTATTACCTCCAATTTGATGAATCACAAGGTAGGTGATGTCATTCGAGATTTTAAAATAGGGTGATGTGGGGGCGAAGGGTTGAAGATAAAAATTTGTCATCACGTGTCTTAGAGTCCCTCTCGAAATAAAAATCGACCTGTTCCGGTTTTTTCCCAGGAAAAATTTTTGCAGCAAAAACTCGGGGGTGCATGGGTCTTTTTCAAAAATGTCACCCTATACAAAGGTTTTGTTATTCATCAATTATTAGTAAAGTTAGTACGAAAATAAATGAGAATTTGGCCTCTAGATCCCCACACGATGGAGTTGTAACTAATCGATTCTCCCTACACCTGGAAATATTTTCCAAACGAAGTTGACTTTAGCGCCCTCTGGGGTGGGTAATTTTCGCGACACAAAAAAAATTTCGGTTGAAACTTGTAAGGACTTACAGGAGCTACAACTCTTGTTGGGATTTTTTTCCTTAACTATCATAGAAAAGCAGATAGAATATTGTAAAAAAAAAACCACCCCCTAGAAAACGACGGTTTTCGGCTTCTGGCACTTTTTCTCGACAAGTTATTGAAAAGTTCTGAACACGACTTGTTCCAAATATTTTTTCGAACATTTCAAAAAAATCCAACCAATAGCAACCGAGATATAGAAAAACACCATTATCTCGGAAAGCTCAAGGAAATTTTGGTGGATTTTTGCGGTTCGGGGCTCTGTGGGGGATTCCCTAGGTGTATGCAAAAATTCAGCCAGGGTATACGTTTTGCCATTCCAAATTCCCTATTGACTGGCCTAATATCAGCTAAGTAATTCCAGAATCTTGAAACAAACACCGTGTAGTTTAAAATTGATTAGTCCTCGTCCTAGTACCCTTGCATGTTGCAGTGCGGGTGCAGTGCAATAGTGCAATGCCCATTACTAACTGCGATCGTGCCATACGGTAGCTCGGAACCATCAATCCAGAGTCCACCTTTCGTTTTCTAAGTAAAGCCTCATTAGAGTCGTCAACCTTGCACCCATTACATCTAAAAATAACAGAGCACGCGACCATACAGACACTAACACAAACATTACCATTAGACACACACACACAGACATTTTATTTAACGATATGCATGCTATTTAGCTTCCAAACAATCCAGCGTTGTTCTAAGATTACGCTTCAATAAATTCCTCTCGGTGTCTCTGCTCTGTTCTCTCACTGTTTCAATTCTATCACACTTGAATACTAATAATTGATCTCACTCCACGCGAGTCTTCTTCCAAGCTTATATTCTTTCCTTTCATTGCACCATACACACTATATACGAGTGACTGTACAATCCTCTGGGGTGGCATGTAGTCGCAGCTATTTTAAAAAGAAGTAGTGCTTTGAAACAAAGTGGATACACATGTAAAGCACATGTTTTCCAATGGAGCGCGCGACCTTTTAACATTATGCTAATGCTTTTGTGTGCAAGCTCGGCCGTGCTTGGACCGTTATCACACTCAAACGAGGAAGCAAAAAAGTCTAGTGTTGAGTGCTTGAAATTCTAATTAAACATGCAATACGACGACACACAGTCATTGTGTGCATAAGCATAAGTACCCGGAGAAACAGGATGTGGACGTTTCCTCGGCGCGGAAATGGGACATTGTGCATAGGAAGTACCGCTGATTCATTCACAATTTGTTTTGGTTTTAAGGATGTTTCCGAAGATAACGCTGTGTATGTGCGGTGGGTCCTCCCATTACGTACACCTCCGCCCCTCATATCACCGCATTTACCGGTCAGCGGCCGGTCTTTTGCTTTTTCGGTAAGTAGCTACCAAGTATTACTAAGAGATGGCACTGTATTTTGAACGTTAGCTCAGTGGCGTACCTATCGCATTTGGCATCCGTGGCGGACTATACTGTAACACCTACCTAGAGAATATAATAGAGAGGACAATATTCGTCGCGGACAATTCGTCGCAAGAGGAAGGACCATTCTTGATGCGTGGCCGGACAATTATTAGTCGCTCGATACAGAACACTAAACGTGGATTTATACTCGCAGAAAATAAGAATAAAAATAAAAATAGCAATAAGAATAAAAATAAGAAAATGTTAGAAATGAGCTTTCAGATAGAAGCATTTATACACCAAAATAAGAAATAACAATATGAATAAGGAATTCCAACTTTCCATTCACTGTTGCGTATTGAAGATGCGCAGATATGGCAACAGTGGCGGCGTAAAAAAGTCTTTGAGGGCGAAATGTTTCCCAAATTCTGCACAAATCATCCTCAATGTTATAGATTAATCAAGTTACGCGGTTAACTCATGTATAGAATATTATTCTACAATGTGTTTTAAAGCCTTCCGTGGCTTGTGTTTCCTTCCCATAATGACGAGATCCTAGCCCCTCCCAAAAAATACTTACCGCCGCTACTGCTCAAGAAATTTAAAAATAAAAACAACAAGTTGAATATTTTCAACTTCTGCTCGAAGATAAGCCGAACGAGTGACGAACGCAGTCGAGCTTTGCCGATGACGATGGGGGCTGCTTTCATGCAATCCGCAGTACATCGATGTAGCAAGAGTTGCCTGAAACCGCCTGTCTTTGGGTAGAGAAACTCCCACGGGTTGTTTTGTAACGGCGGTCCAAACGTGGCGCCATCTACCAGTTATCCTCACAAGTTCAAATCAGCAAAATGGGCTTACTGGTACTCTGAAAATCATGAAAAAAACACGACGGGGCTAATTACAACTACACTTGCAGACAAAAAAGGGCCAACAAGTGTCGGAATATTACTCATGTTACTCATGTTGTGTCTCCATAGACACAACAGATTTACTAATGCTCCGACTGATACCGAATGGCATGACATGAACATTGACACGAAGGGACAAGGGTGCTTTCCCGTGCTTACTGATCCGAAAGTAACGGAAAATACAAGGGGACTCAGCAGGGCTTCAGCTTACATTAAGGATACAAGAAGGGGGCCCATAAAGCTCTGGATAACACAAGATGATAGAGAGGGCTCAATGGAATTCTGAAAGCCAAGAAACACGTAACGGGGCTCATTGGGGGTCCAAATTACACAAGGGAGCCCGGTAGGAGGCTGAATATCACATGAAGGCACAAGGGGTTCACGAGGGGGTTTACTAGTGCTTCAAAAGCCCCGGAAACATCAAAGGGGCCCAAGCTTCAATCGATACTGAAGACACAAGGGGGCCTACTGGAGATCTGTACAACAAAATAGGCTTATTGGTACGTATTTCCTCTGGAAGCTTATAAGCTCTTAGGCTTATCAGGGCTTCCATTACACTTCAAGACATAAGAGGGGCCGGTAGGGCTCCGAACATGTTTGCTCCTCTGGAAGTCACAGGAAATGCAAGGGGGCATAACAGGGCTTCAAATCTCACTAAAAACAGAATAAGGGGGCCCAGTGGGGCTCTTGATAACATAAGTTTGCAAAATAGGGCTTACTGGAACTCTGAAAGCCATGAAAATATAATGGGTTTCATATAATTACCTACGGCTCAAAATTACACTTGAGGACGTAAGGGGCCCGACAGGACACCGAATATCGCATGAAGATGTCAAGGGTTGACATGAAGGGTAGTCAAGGGTGACTAGTGCTCCGAAAGCCACGGAAAAATGTAAGGGAGCTCAGTAGAGCTTCAAACAGAAAAAAATATAAGGGAACTCATTGGGATAGGGCTCCGACTGTGACAAGGAGATACAAAGGTGCTTACTGCTACGGAAATCACCGAGAAATGCAAGAGGCTCTCCAGGGCTTCAAACTGCACTGAAGACACAAGAAGCCCAATGGAGCACTGGATAGCACAAGAAGGCAACAGGGGACTTGCTGAGATTCTGGTAGTCATGAAAAAACCTAAGGGACTAATTAGGCTTCCAAACCACACTTGCGGACACAAAGGGCTAGATAGGGCTCCGAGTATCACATGAAGACAAATGGGGCTTAAGACATTGAAAAGAACGAGGGTGCCTTAGAGAGTTTTAAATAATACAGTAAGGTATAATAAGGGGGCTCACTAGAACTCTAAAAGCGAAAGAAAACACGAAACGGGTTAGTAGAGCTGAGGCAAGGCAAATGTCAAATCAGAATTTCGCGACGAATTGTCCGGGCGACGAATAATTATTGTCCGCAACGAATCGTCCGTGCGACAAATTGTCCGCGACGAATTGTCAGCGCGACGAATTGTCCGGTCACGCTAACTGATAGCTCTTCCACGCGATCATAACTCATCCAGGCGTAGGATAGAGTTTCTCGTAGAGAATCTCAACCGTGCCAACTGTCTCAACAAGATAGGCAGACTTATGACAATATACCAGCACGAATGGGCAGGTTCGAGAACGCACAACCAAGAGCTCCGTTTGGCATCTCCAGCGGCAAAGGACACAGCGGAGAAACCCTTAGATCTTCATGATAGATAAGTGCTCTGAACGAGGCTCTGAAGCCAATTCTCTAGCCAGACTTTATTTCCTCTTGATGTAAAGACGAAACTCCATGAGCAATACGGCTGCGTTAGGGGAGGTCGCGAAACAGTACCTATATGGCCGCCAGCAGGGAGATGCAGGCATTTATAGTTTTAGCGAGGCAATGCCTCTGCGATCAGGGAGCCCGCAATCATTAATTACGTTAGAAATCTCGATACGGGGATAGCTCGAAGGGATATTTTACATAACTTTCATAGGAATTCGATTGTGAATTTTTCCAGAGCGATAGAAAACGTGGAACAAAGAAAGGTTAAGTAGGAAGTCACACGAGTCGCGATACCATTAATCACCCCGGCTAAGGAGCTCATCTCTCTCCCATCTCGCTCTTCACCGCAGTGGTATATATCTCAGTGGTCGTGGTACTTCTATATACCTCCTGGTCGCCAGTCATATACCAAAGAGCGATCGTGTTTCGTTTGTTTGTTTGTTGTTGTTGCATATCGTCGTGATAATTGTCTGTGTGTG
This sequence comes from Anaspis maculata, assembly GCA_949128115.1. NCBI lineage: Eukaryota > Metazoa > Arthropoda > Insecta > Coleoptera > Scraptiidae > Anaspis > Anaspis maculata. The sequence continues at coordinate 32,087,032 of OX421967.1, forward strand.
CGCGCGGATACTCGCGGATAGATTTCACGTTGTTTTCATATCTATACCGGCCACCAGGTGAACCAGCTTCGGGTACTCTCAGCATCAGATCACACGGTTTCTTCGTACATGCAAAAGCAATTTATACCAATCAGCTGGCTGGCTAGGAGCATACACACGAGTACTTAGCTCGGTCGGAGTTGTGATGGTCGTTGGCCAAAGGCCTAAGGCCGCATCGAGTGTCCCACTTGTTCGAGATAGCAGCGTGCGCGAAATCATCCCGCATTTATCAAAGAGAACGCGAGCGTTTTGCAGATAGAAACTCGCCGGCTTTTTTTTTCTAGCTCGCCGATTCTGTCGACAGTTCCTGTTATTATATCTTATATCCCACTGAAGCGGTTGTCGCCACTGTTGCCCACTTCAAGTAGATCTGTCATTTATTCTTCCGACCATACTTCATCTTACCCGAAGAATTCAGGTCTCAAGTCTGATACGAGACTTCTTTTGCTTGTCATAAGTTTAGATGGGAAATGTACGTGAGAATGGCCATTCTCATTCACCTGGGGTCCTCGGGGCGCAGGTTCACCTATATTGGCGCCGTCGCCAACCCCAACCCTAGCCAGCCTGATCGATAAGTGCTAGCTTCTGGTAAACAGCCAATTGAACCAGTGAGTTTAGTCTATGAGAAGACCTGCGCACGAGCTGCGAGTAAAGGGAACCGCCTATATGAGAAGGTCTATAATATACGTGTATTCTGACGCTCTGACTCTTTTTCGTCGATCAGTTTACCCAACAATGGGTAACGTCAAAGTGAAAAACATAGGTTTGAATTAAGTCTCAAATTTACGTTCACGGAGTTGGTAACAATGTTCTGAGGCTTGGACTCCCAATAACCGGTCAGTCTTCAGTCAGCCTAACAAGAAAAAACGTCGAAGCAAACATAGCCTAACGTTGGAGAAGAAGTTCAAATTACGCAAGCTAGTCAGAGGCGCTTTCGTTTTGCGAGCGGTGCTACTCGGGATAGATCACTGAACAGAGAAGTGGATATATGTTAACCAATCACATCCCAGTTGGATCTAGTGTCTTTGTCCAGTGCACTAGTGCATACCCCGGGCACCCGAGCCTGCAAAACAAAAGGGGGTAACTGCTTACAGAACAGAAGCAATACCTCTGATAGACATTTTCAACGTTGCCTATTCTTCCAAATCCTCAGTGATCACAAGGAGCTCAATTCACTTCACATGAATTATGAAAACGGTATATTATTCACACAGCTTTAGTACGGCGGTTAGTGGACGATTTTAAGACCTACCTTGCATTTTATTCTAGAGCATTCAAACTTGGCAGAGTTGTAGTACATACTCCCAGCTTACTTTTAAGAAGTGGAAACAAGGTTGCAAACCTGGGAGAGCAGCAGTATAGCGAGTTGTCCACCTAACAGGAGTAGAGTTCAAAACCTCAACAAATCGTTCGTTTCGGTGACTTTCATGGGCCAGGATCGGTCCTCCACTTGACATTTACTAGCAACGGGCATATATCGACCTTGGCGATGGGTTGTGGCAGCGGGTTGCCTATCTTTCAGGGGCACAAACAGAAATCAGCGGAATCACAGTTAGTCCGGACGTTACAGGGCTACAACCTTGCAAAGAATGATCAAGCGATGAGACTTGTCACAAAATGTTCATTAGGCCCCTGAACAACTTTCAAGAGGTGATGTCACGGTGAGTATCCTTGCAGACGTCCTGTATACAGGGTGTTCAATAATTCAAAAACTCCAACCCCTGAACCGAAAAAGTTGGAGTCATGAAAGTCACAACATAAATTCACAATTTGATGTTTGTAAGGATAAAATGAACCGCGTCTCCATATCTTCAGCCGTTTCGGAGAAATCCTGATATTAGTGGTCAGTTTCATGGAAATTTACATTTTTTCACAAATCAGTAATTTGCGAGGTGGTTTCCTAAGATATTTTGGTAAAATTCGGTACCCCTTTGAAGAGTAAAGTCAAGAATGAAATGCCGTTTGTTGCTATTGTCCCTGTCCACTATCTTCGAAAATATGACAGTCAACTCTTTTTCTTCTCATGGCCGCCATCTTGAAGTCACCCATTATTGAATGAGGAATGAGTGAGGAATTGATCTGTACTAATGATAATGGTCATAGGCAATGATCTTAGTGCACAAATAACCATTCCCAGAGAGTAAATTCTTTTCAATCGACTATAATCCCGGCTATTTAAAAGTATGAAATTTTATAGTAAACTACCCATTTTTTCAGAATATTTTCAGGCTATTTCAGAAAAGACTGAACTTGAATCAAGATGGTTTTGTATCCCACTTCGAAAAAGATAGAGGATAATTTTAAACACCCTCCTTCATCTATCCAATGGTCATCTTGACCATGGTGAGCGCCAAAGCTCTGTGAAACTCGTGAAAATGTGTCCAATGGTCCTACAGCTCAATTTGGTCAATTGAAAAGAAGTTGCTCACTGGGTATAGTTATTTTTGCATCTGTATTATTCCTTCAGACCATGATTTGTATTGCTAATTGATTTTCCAGTTATTCAATAATGGGTGGATTCAAGATGGCGGCCATAAGGTGGAAAAGAATTGACTGTCGTATTTTCGAATATAGCAGGCAAGGACAGTGGCAGCACACGGCATTCTCTTCCTGACTTTACTCTCTATGGTTCTATTGAATCTCATCCGAATATCTTGAAAAATAACTGAGTTATTGAAAATGATGAGAGAAATACTATGTTTTCGGTATTATTTGTTTGTGCCCCAGGAAGGTAGACAAGCCGCTTCCACGACTCATGGCCAAGGTTGACATGCCTTAAACTAAACTGCGCAACAAATATGTTGTCGCGAGGGAAAAATTGGTCCGAGTTTGAACCACAATAACTTTTGAATGACACAAACCATTTCGGTTCTGTTTTGTCGGTTAGCGAACTCAGTCTTTCCATTATTCATCTTCAGGAGGTGAAGATCAGGAAGCTCCATGTAAAATATCTACAGGGTAAAATGTAAAACAGTACAAAATTTTAGCAAATTCAACGGACCCCCATTTACAAAATAATTTTTTTTCTTAAACGCAAATGAAAGGATTATGAAGCGTTATATTTAAGCTTGCGCCCAGTTTTGAAATTTTTGAAATCGAAAGTCTAGTTCTGACTTTATGTTTTTTTCTCTTGGAGGATGCTGATTGATCCTATCTCTACAAAGAAGACTATGTTACTCTGACGATAGGAGGTTGCAATTCACGAATATTGTTTCTTGAACGGTTCTCAGCAACTCAACTCGCGGACCATCTGGAATATCTTGATCAAGGCTTCAAAAAGGGGGCCCATTCAAAATGGGCGACACAGGTGTTTTCCTTAAAAATTGAATTTGATCAGATTTCCACAATTGAAACAAGCTTTCTTTGTGATTTTGACCCCCTGAACTTAATGCTGATGGTCAATTTTAGTTTTTTATGATGACAGGCTCCTTAGGCTAACATAGTCTTCCTTGTAGCGATAGGATAAATCAGCATCCTCCAAGAGAAAAAAAATCATAAAGTCAGAATCAGAGTTCCGATTCCAAAAATTTCAAAACTGGGCGCAAGCCAAAACATCACGCTTTATGATCCTTTCATTTACATTTGAGAAAAAAAATTATTCTGAAAATATGGGGCCGTTGAATTTGCTAAAATTTTGTACTCTTTTACATTTCACCCTGTAGATATTTTACATCAAGCTTCCTAGCTTTCACCTCCTGAAGATGAATAACGGAAAGACTGAGCTCGCTAACCGTCGAAACAGAATCGAAATGGTTTGCGTTATTCAAAAGTTATTGTGGTCCAAAGTCGGACCAATTTTTCCCTTGCGACAACATATTTGTTGCGCAGTTTAGTAGAAGCCAAGTGGGGGACCGATCCTCGTCCATAGAAGTTACCTAAACGGACGATTTGTAGAGGTTTTGAAATCTACCCCTGTTAGGTAGGCAACCCACTGCTCTTCCAGGGTTGCAACCTTGTTTCCACTTCTCAAGAGAAAGCTGAGGGTACGTACATACTGCAACTGTGCCAAGTCTGAATGCTCTAGAATAAAATGCAAGGTAGGTTTGACTAACCGCCGCACTACTTGTAAAGACAAAAAAAAAACTAATCCTCGAATAAATTTCGGTCATACTTTAATAAGTCATGGAGCATTTTTATACAAAGTTGTTATTGAAATTTGCTTCAGTTACTCGTGTAAGGAAATTGAGGTGCTACGGCAACGCCGCCTCACCCATGCAATATAAGTTTGGCACGTGTAATGGACACATTTCCGTTCCTCTGAGAGCGAAAAGATATTGCCCTCTCGTTTTAACGTTGGTGTGTTTTTCGCACACTGGAAGCATAGGGATTTACTTGTCCATAAGCGAGAAGCGCTGAGCATGCATGAAGTCTCAAACCAATGTCGTAGCCTGCAGATTGGATTCAAAATTTACGTATCGAAGTTAGTAACAATGTCATGAAGCTTCGACTCCGCTCTGACTTCTAACAAGGGATCAGTTTACTCAACAAGCAGTAACGTGGAAGGTGGAAGCAGATATATCATGAAGATTGAGTGAAAAATTTACGTTTGTGAAGTTCAATTTGAAGTCCACTTACAACTGTCGTAAAGTGGCCAAACGCCAAAAAAGTCAAGCTTTTACGTAAATCTAAATCAAAATTCCACATTTTGACAGCGTGCAACTTTGCACGGGCTACAAGTCGGGCTTATAATTTAGCCCTTAGAGGTACCGATTTACTTGGAGCTGGCGACACAATATTACTCAACCACGTTTTTCTCTCTTTTCCAGCCGCTGTTGTATCTATGTTCTAGTATGTTTCCTCGTCTATTTCACATTTCCTCAGGCGGTCATCAAATTAATAACTACCGTCTAGACTTATTAGACAATGAATAAACGATTTATACCAAGTTCTGATAGGTAATTGATTTTTTGCGCTTGAACGAAAGTTGATTGATTAAAAACACCAATCTAAAATCACAAGCCAGCAGACATAATCGGATTCAGACTGACGTGTCAATTTCTTCGTTTGACTCTGGGATCGCGTGGGCTCAAATCCGGGCAGATCGATGGCCACACCAGGGGACGGCGACCTCCTCGGGTTCTAATCTAATCCAATTACCTACCACATTACAGGTTAAGACAGAGACAAGACTCGAGAAAAGATTACCGGCCACCTGTTCTCGCGGCTTAGGAGGATCTTGGTCTGGGTCTAGTTTCCCTCAACATTACATTATCAGTTTTTTTTTGCAATAATGTAGCGAGATTCGCAATTTTTAACTTTATTTTCACATCAGCTATGACTAGTCAGTCCAACAGGTTTTCAATAACAGTGGGCGTTGAGATCATGGCCGTTTAAGGGGAGGTAAATCATTTCACTATCATATTTTAATGTACTTATCTTAGTCTGTTGGCTCATCATCATAGCACTTTTGATTATTTTGTGAAATAAAGAGTTGAAAGTCAAAGAAATCAAGTGAATAGTGACAGTGGATACTTAAAAGTGGAAACAATACCAAAACAAGCAATAAGTCTAAAAATAGCTGAAATAACGACACAATATAGTTTTTTCCTTAATAATAACACTTACAATAATAACGAGCAGGAAATGGATTTTTCAAGGAGTCGTTAACAGGGTTGGGCCCAGGTTGAATCGTAAAATCCGTCCGATCGATCAATTTACGACGTTATATTTCTAGTTTTATCGATCGATTGACAACAAACAACATTACAAACGATATGGCGATAATAACGATAAACCTGGAGGAATATGGAACGGAATTTTATGCGCGTAGGCATAAAAATTGACATTTGTGTTGACATAGTACCTACCTATAAGTTCAAACATATGAGTTATAAGTATCATGATGTTGAAATTTATAGAGAGCGCACGCCTTTTTTAAAATTTCGAATATAATAATGTTTCGCAATAATTGAGCCATTAAATCACTACGTAACCTGAGAATAAAAACTTCTTACTCCTATTCAGTGATAATGGAATAGATTATTACTTTCCCGGCCCCACCAACATGGAGGGAAAGTATTGTAATGGTGCAGAAAAAAAGTTTTGAGATTTCACCGGATATATCCATTTTGAGGTCCCCCAAGTCGATTAAGACCATTTCCAGAAGATGTCTGTCTGTGGGTGTGTATGTGTGTGTGTGTGTGATCTTCCACGATAACTGCCGAACCGTTTATCTGATCGATTTAAAATTTGATATGCAGACATGGTTTCGCCCTGGAATGACCGGATTAGTTTTTGGCTGTCATCTGTCAAACAGAAGTGTCACTATCAGCAAATGACAGAAGCTACATCTCACGGAACTTGACTTGCGATATGTCATTTGAAAGCCCTTGAAGAACTGTATTCAGAACAGTTAAAAGTATTCTCCTACCTGTTACCTGTCAAATTATAAAGAATATCAAAGTCTGGAACTTTGCCATTTAATTATTCAAAATCTATAGGACAGATGTGAACCAAACCCGGCAGGAAGCAAAATTACCAAAGAATCAAACTAATGCTGAAGTTGGAGTTTCCCACCGTTTTCCGGACAAGCGCTATGAATTTTCAGAGTTTGGCCTGGCCCAATTCAGCCGGGCTTGCCTGTTCCTCGATTTTTGGCCTATTCAATTTTTTTAGCAACATGGCAACCAAACCGGTAGGTAACTACGTTTTTGTTACGAATTGTATCAATGTCAAAGTGACAACATGAACGCTGTTCTCGGCAGGTTCTCGGTGTTTTCTTTAGTATCTTCTTGCATCATTTGAGGCAACAGTGCGAACCGATCCTTTGTGTTGTTTGGGGCTCCGTAAACCCCCTTGTGTTTTCTGTAGCTTTAGCAACTTCAGTATGCCCATTCCATTGACGTATATGTACAAACTGTAATGTGTGCAGTTCCCTTATTTGATTCGGTACCAGGGCCCCATCCCCATGGTGTCTGCCGTTCAAGACCCTGATGGGGCCCCCATCTGTGTCCATCAGATTTTGCCGTTCAGGCCAAAACTGCGGCCTTGTGTCTTCTTGGGTTCGTTGAGGCCCTTTAGGCTCCTGGTGTCTACGGGTGTCTCTTGAAGCCCCACTGAGCCCCCCTCTTTTTTTTTAGTTTTCAGAACTATCGTGCCTTCAGGTGTGCTTCGGACTCAACTTCTTGATGGGCTCGAAGTCTCATTTCACAGGTCACCACTTGGGGGCCCTGAATTGCAATTAATTAGAACTCTGCCCCAGGTTTTTAATCTGCGATTGATTTTCATCAGTTATTTTTCAAACAATAATTTAGGTTGCATCATTGAAGGCAACAGTGCGCCCCGATTGATTGTGTCTTCAAGTGTTGTTTGGGGCTGCGTAAACCCCCTTGTGTGGAACTAGCATTGCATTCTTGAGATATCACAACAGTTAACTACCTCTAGTTCTACCTTTTGAATTATATCATCACCTTGTACCTACTTCATAATGCGATCGCGCAAATTAAACGGTTCTGCCACGATAACTACAAAATTGTTGATCGGATTAAATCGAAATCAGGTACGAAAGCATAAGTTCAGCCTGGAATGACCTGATTAGACTTTGGGTGAATGATTTTGATCGAAAGTCCTCAGGTGCCACATTGGGTCTGGGATTGTCTGCCCAAGCTCTAAATTGAAGATATAGAGTTGAAATTCTACACACAGATGCAGAAAGTTCTCAGTCAAGTTTGTGTAATTTCGTCATCATGTCTGAAGTAGAAACAAACATTTCAATGAGGAACCTGCATTGCATTCTTCAGATTCCGCAACAATAAGCTTCCTAGTTCTTCATACATTACAAAATATTTTATCACCTTGGAAACCTGAGAACCTGTCATTTGTTCTGTCGGCCCGACAATGGATGCAGGATGCTCGCTGAATGCTCAACTCACTACAACTTTTTCAATCAACTTCTCAATTAAATCCCACTTTCCCGAAGGGACGCCTGAATCAAAATCATTACTGACGTCCCTGGATACCGCCGGGAAAGTTTTGTGTCGCCCCACAACAGATTTTTTTATATACGTAGATGTTTAATTGCCACTATTGTATCACAAGTATATCGGCTACAAAAGCTCAATAAATTTGGTAGCATTTTCCTCTGTGATTACTAAATACCGTATGATTAATGTGACCATACGTCCCGTTTCGAACGGGACCGTCCCTTTTTTCGCTTTTCCGTCCCGGTGTCCCCGAAAAAAGCTTCAGGACGTAAAATTGTCCTGTTTTCCCAAATCGCGCGAATAATCAAAATGTTTTGAAGGAAAGTCGTCGGGTAGAAGTGTTCAAACACGATCACATATACACTCTCAAACATGAAAACTTTTGCATTTTAATTGAATATAAATTAAGGACGGCATTTCCTAGTGTTTTTTCTTTAAACGTAAGTTTCATGAGAACCAGTGGAGTAAGAAACTTGAAAAAAAGAAGAGTTATCTAAAATCTAGACTGAAAATTAATAAGTATTTAAAAATTCCAAAATTCAAAAAAGTCGAGTTTTATTTTTCAAAATTTCTATTTTTCCAAAAAAAAGTACCTCATTCTCTTGCCAGCCCAGATTTGGATAACTCATTTTTTTGTTAAATTTTTAGTGGCTCAGATTTGGCAGAAACTCACGCCACAAGAATCTATCTCTTTCTCTTTCGCTCTGCAGCTAATACGCAGTCTATTTTAGCCATTTTTTATGCTAAGAAATGCCGTCCTTAATGTCTGCTCGGCACAAAATGCACCAGTAGAAAGAGTCTTTTTCAATGAACAAATTGTGGAAAAAAACCGAAACCAACCGAAAAAACCCAGTTACAGGTTACAGGTTCCGGTCCCTATGGCGATGTTGATAGTTAACTAAGGGGGCCAGTAGGGCTCTTTACAATCAAAGAAGGCACAAGGGGGCTTACTGAAATTCTGGAGGGACGAAGAGTCATGAGGAGCTGAAAACAGGAGTGTCCAATTGGGCTCTGAATAAGGATGCTTACAACGCCATGTGGAGACATAAAGGGTAGATACTACGATAAATACACGGAAGGATCTACTGGAACTCCGAGTTATTACAGCAAAACAAAATGGCAGCCGCTTGAGCTCCAAAACATAGGAAGACATAAGGGGGCTCCTTAGAACTCCGAACACCTCAAGTAAACACACGAGGGTTCATCGAGGCTCGAAACGACACAAAAAGACACGGGGGCTCATCGGGGCTGCGATTGACAAAGAAGAGCTCTAGAACTACAAAATCTGAGGAGATAGATTGTGGCTCGAGAGAGTTCTAAAAGCAACATGAAAACACAATAAGGGGGCAAATTTTATTTTTATAATGGAGTATTATACTAAAAAAATTTTTTCGATTGAAATGGAAACTAGATTGAAAAATAATTGACCCGTGTTTTTTTATTTAGTCAAAACTCGTATCGTTTGGGCGCAATAAATGAATAACATCAACTAGCTCTGACGTCACAGCGAGTCGCCGCCTATACTGCCTGTGTAAATGACGTCAGAAATAGGCAGAATATAGGAGTTTCGTTTATTTATTGCGGCCAAACGATACGATTTATGGCAAAATAAAAAAATACGGGTCAGCTTTTTTTCAATATAGTTTCCGATTCCATCGAAAACAAAATATTTTTTCAAAAGTATAATACTCTATTTTATTGTTCATTTCTTTAGTATTTTTAATTTTTTTTTTGATTAATTCAATGAAGATGTCTGTCAAGGCTTGAAGTGACACATCAAATTGTCCACGTGTTAGGTTGTCCTGGCGTCAGGATGGCCGGCGTCAAGCTGTCCTCCTTCGACCAACTTGACGCCGGGACAACTTGACGCCGGACGATTTGCGCCAGGGATTTTGTGAGAACAAAATAAAACAAGCGAATATGCCTCATGGGCATGAGGCTCAGTAGCGCACTTCCTTTTTGGAGGATTAGTGAACGCAAGATGTTAAGTGATTAGGGTTCTACCGTCTTGGGCAAAAAATTGCAATATGGCGGCCAAAATATCGACAGAATCATGAAATTCGGCTTGAAAATCAAAATGATCGTACTAGACAAGGGTAAGTTCCAAGTTTCATGAAAATCGTTCCACTAACAAGAGATTTCAATATGGCGGCCAAGATGGCGGCAGAATTATGAAACTCAGCTTGAAAATAGGAATGATCGTACGAGACAAGCGTTACTCTCAAGTTTCATGAAAATCTTTCCACTTATAAGAGATTTCAATATGGCGGCCAAGATGGTGGGGCAATCATAAAATTTGGCTTGAAAATAAGAATGATCATACTAGACAAGGGTGAGTTTCAAGTTTCATGACAATCGTTCCACTAATAAGAAATTTCAATATGGCAGCCAAGATGGCGGCCGAATTATGAAAGCCAACCTGCCTATTTGGTCCTTGAGGACCTAAGCTATCCACCGGATAAAGTTCAATCTTCAACGGCTGTAGCTTTATTTCCCGAGGAGAAGTTCAACTTCATCGAAGTGCACAGGAGATCTCTGTTTTTTGAGAATAATGATAACGATGTATGGATAACAAAAATAGTGCCCATTGGCCACCCTTGGAGACATCAGCTATTAATCGGAAAAAAGTTCCAAGACTCTTGTTTCAATTCTCGAGAAGGAGTACAGCGTCTTAATTTCTGCACGGACTCGGACGGACAGACAGACAGACAGACAGACAGACAGACAGACAGACAGACAGACAAACCGGCCACATAAGCGTCATTCTGTTACTATATAAAAAAATGTGCTCCAACTGATTTCGACCTCCTGAACACGAATATCGGGTTCACTTTTGAATTGGAACATTTCTTTTTTATCGAAAAACCGAAAAAATGGTAGCCTTGTCACATGATTTTTAGTGATACCTACCTACTTTTTTTTTGTTATTGAGCGAACATGTTTCGTAATTTGAGTGCCATTATCCTTCAGGTACCTAGTATTGGCTATTTCAAAATGTTCAATTACTATTTCGGCACGTCTGATTTTAAATTTGTAGGGTCGTGTAATATGCGCCGAGCCGTGGCTTTGCGGCCGTTTTCAAAAATCGATAACAATTGACCTAACGGTCGGATCGAAGTGGGGTTTCTGTCAAAAGAAAGTTCAAATTGTTCTCTAAATATAATGCCGTACATGCAGTGATGTATTTCATTAAGAAATTGTAGTTGCCTGCATATCGCAACTTTCTACATCTTACCGCGAATGCCAGCACTTGATCGGCGAAGCCGCCCTACACCAAAATGTTATTTTTGTAATTGTTCATGATTATTTCGGCAACATTTTTCTTGATTCGCGTACCAAGGCCATGAGCTACCCATTCGAGTTGAAATATTTTCTGTATTGAATTTCGTTTTGTTCGGAGGAAAGGATATCAAGCACCAGCAAGCAACGAATAAATCATTTGCGGCCGAGCCGTAGTTTCGGAGTCATGTTCAAAAATTAAAAACTACTAATCGGCACCTCGCACCGATGTGAAATTTTCATTAAAATAAAGTTCAAATCATCCTCTAAATATAACTCCGCATATGTATTATGGTAAAATGATAAGATCGGGTACTTCCTCGCATGTGATAACTTTCGAGATCAGGCCGGCTTCTGAAATGCAGCATTCAACGGCGATGCCGCGTCACACTAAATTGTTATTATTGTCATTGTTTATTATTATTTCGTCAAGATTTTTCTTGGTTCGGGATACAAGGTCATGAGCTACCCAATGGAGTAAAAATTTTTCGCAAAAACCTTTTCGTCTAGGACTAGATGCGGGGACGGACGGACGGACGGACGGACGGACGGACGGACAAAGCGAGGACAAAAGCGCCTTCCCGTTTGGAGAAGTGCGCTAGAAACATTCGAAGAAAATGGCAATAAGGGACTCATCGGGAGTCGAAACGACACATAAAGATACAAGGGTCTTCACTCGGGCTTCGAATTACACAGCAGAACACAATGAGAGCCTCTAGAGCTCCAAAACACAATAAGACATGAGCGGGCTCGCTTAGACTTCCGAAAACCTCAAGAAAACATTAAAGGGTTCATTGGAGGCTCGAAACGACACAAAAGGACACAATAGGGGCCGGTAAGACTCCAAAAAAAAAGATACAAAGGGGCTCGATGGTGTTCCGAAACTGCCAAGAAAATACAAGGAGGTCATCGGGGCACAATACGGTACATAAAAACAGAAGGGGGGCGCCATATAGGACTAGAAACATAAGGAGATACAAGGAAGTTGATCAAGGCTTCACACAACACCAAACATGAAGACACGAGGGAGATTCTTGGGTTTCTCAACGACAAATACAGACAAAGGGGTCCGTTGAGTCTCTGATAAACATGGCAAGACACAACGCGGGCCGCTAAGATTCCAAGACATAAAGAAGACAAAATGGAGCTCATTGCGGGACTGGAAGCGTCACCATAGACACACGGCCCAGATTGACCCAGCAAGAAAGAATGGGGACCGGCAGGGTTCCAAAGCACACGAAGATACAAGGGGGCCCGATAGAATTTAGAGCTTCACATGAAAACACAAGAAGGTCATCGAGGGGGTTATCGGGGTTCTTGACAACACTATGGAGAAACAAAGTGGCTCCAGTACAGTTTCGAAAACAACACGAATACATAAGTAGGGGGCTCATCAGGGCTTGAAATGACACATAAAGGCACACGAGGCTGTGACTTCGAGTTACACAGCAAGACACAACTGAGGTCATTGGGACTCAAAAACAAAAACACAAGTAGGCATAAGGGGCTTGCCAGTTCCGAAAAACCACAGGAAAACACAAGAGGGCCAATTGGGGGACAAAAAGACACAAACTGGCCTCTAACAGAGTCCCGAAATCAAAATAACTCCTAGCGTCAAGTTGTTCTGGCGTCAAGTTGTTCTGGCGTCAAGTTGTCCCGCGTCAAGTTGTCCCGCGGCAAGTTGTCCCGCAACAAGATGGCCGGCGTCAAGTTGTCCTGCTTCGCTCTAGAGTCTAGAGATCACATCTGTGTCATGAGTCATGACATTACTGACGTCTTCAGCTCTCAGATTCCCGGCATCCATTGCCGTGTGGTCCCTTTCAGGGTGAAGTGATGACAAAAATCAAAAACAAATAATAAAACATAGACAAATGAGTGCATTTTGCATACAAATTCGTCTTGTTCTGATTCCCGCTTCCACTTACAGTTTTGTGAGGGGAGGGAATATACTTATTCTCTTACAGTACTGTCGGTGCAAAAATGAAAAGCGTGTAGAACGCACTAACCGAAGATACCAACATAAATTATATAAATTCGAACACGCTGTTCTCAAGCATTTTCTTTTGAGTTCACCTTAATGGTGAATTTCTGTCAAAGATTACGCTCTCGGGTATTGCCGGCGCAACGTCTTAGTTGGCCAATATTGCTGCCACCTTCAGAAGATCATGTGAACCAAAACAGATGTGGAATGGCGAGGGAAGCATTGGCAATTATCTAGAAGATGATGAGAAAATAAGAAAAGACGGGATGGAGGAGTCTAAAGCGAACGACAGAACCACCTGGAAGGCAAATGATACCAGTAGACAGAAGTCGCCAGTCAGTTGTTGGGCTTTGCCAAACAATTAATGAAGTGTGTTTTGTTCTACATTATTGAATATTTCTGTTCGGTGAATGAAGTATGGGTACCGATCCTCAACTGATTGATAGTGATGAAAATGTCGTTTTTATTAGGTATATAAAATGTTCTGGAGCCAACTGCGATTCAACTGAGCACTTTACGGTAAAAACTGCAAACAAATTAACACGAATTAAAATTGCAATAAAATAACTCATCACGATGGAACAAAACGAAGCACATAACTGCGATGGATAAAAGTGAGAACAGGTGTTCCGTACCGCTGCTGGCTCACAAGAATCTGCTTTCCGACCCGCGTTCAGCCTCAAACGAAAGTGAACTTGGCTCTACTTAATCCGCCGGCGAGTTGTAGGCACCAGCAGAGTGTTATGACGTTTGATGGATTGGTGTGTTTGGTCCTTAAACTGTTCTCGTTATTATTATTTTTTTCAGCTAGTCGTAACCTCGTAGCAGTGGCATTGACCACATATTCGCAAAATAGTTTCGCAACAAGAACAACACTAGTACAATTTATATCGACGATTAGACGATTGTTAGATGATGACCTCTAGATGGCTCGAGCAAAATTGGCAGACATCTTGTTAATAAGAATGAGAACAATATAAAGGACGCGCTGTAGTAGTTTTTTGTTTCATAGCATGTGGTTTTGTAGGCGGGCAGTAGAAGTGTGACATCACGAAGATAATGTCAATACTAGCTTTCTTACATGCTCAGAGCACTGCCATATCGCCGGTTCAAGATGTGCTTTGAGTATAGAAGAAGATGGGGTAAAATGGGTTTGATTGAAGAAATGCCCATTACTTCGACATGAGAGAGCTTAGGGCGTGCTTTTAGGAACGAATATTTTGCGTGCGTGAGCAGTCTCGAAGAGCCTAATCGAATATATTTGCCAATTCATGAACTTCTCCCTGCTCGCTCTGTTACTTATAGATTTGCTTTGGGGTTTGTTGAGGTCGGCGAGGGAGAATGCATATACCCACTTAATGAAACGGAACACCCTCACACCACAGATCTTTCAGATGCCTGTCACACGCCATTGGCTACTCCCTAAACACCAAAATTAACGGAGAAAGTCGTGAAATTCTTTTTCCTTTGTAATAGTTTGTCAAGCCCTCGTCGTGGCTCACCCACACCCCCAACATAAATCCTTGAAGCTGTGCTCTCCTCACCCCAGTCCCTAATCCATTAAAGCCATTCAAAGTACATAAATAACGCACGAGAGATTGCTTTGCTTCTGGCAGGTGATCTCACGCCCTTCCGTCTCCATTCCGCAAAAGTTGATGATGTCTTCTTTCAGGTGCGTACCTATATATCCTTGCTCGACTCCTTGTATAATGAATGGGTGGTTTCTACTCTAATTCGTGTTGGGAACTAATACGTTAGGAGGATACCAGCGTGGGGTCACTTTCTGACTAAGCATGGATTGCAGAGGATCCCACTTTTTCATATTATCATAGCACGTCAGACACTCGCTTTTTCTTAGAAGAAAAATATCTTACCTCGCACATACAGGGCTCGGCAACGAGCCAAAAACAAAACGTAAGAGTAGATCGCACTCTAAACTTCCTTGAAACATTACGTGTCCTCAGACTCGCAAATCGGATCGATTTCGAAACTTCATCCGATGAATCACTGCGGCTGCTGCAGTGTGGTACGAAAATAACCAAAGCCGCCGGTCCATGACATTGAGATCCGCCGGTTGCTGCTGCTGCTGCAGCTCATTGCATGCAACAAGCTCAAGTGAAGACTATAATGCTATAAGCTATCAATACCCGCGATCGACCTCAGGAATCGAACGAAACGGACACCAAGGTTGTCCAACCTAACCCATATAAGGAAGTAAAAAATCTAGCCGGGCGGCTGGCGCCGCTCAGCACAATACTCTTCGCGCAGCCATATGGATATGATGTCCTTTTGTTCGACGGCCGAGAGAACGACCAAAGGATATTGTCCTTATATAGTCCTGTTATTGAAAACTGTTTTTTTCCCCTTCGCCTTCTTCTTCTCCTCCTCAATCACACACATCACCTTG
Organism: Anaspis maculata; assembly: GCA_949128115.1. NCBI lineage: Eukaryota > Metazoa > Arthropoda > Insecta > Coleoptera > Scraptiidae > Anaspis > Anaspis maculata. The sequence goes on from OX421967.1 coordinate 32,102,660, forward strand.
CTCTGGAGTTTTCTCCGTGTGTGTGTGTTAGTGTGAGAGATCCTTGCAGGATTCGTCATCGTCACATCGATTGTTTTTTCCACATACTAAAGTCAAGGTTTGCTTTGGCTTGCACACAGCTGGCGACACACTTTTGCCATGTTTGACACTGCATTACCAGCCGCAGCATTTTCTTCTGCTTCCCAAATTGCTCCTTTAACCTAGTAATTTAATCGATTGTGCAATATCCGCACAGCATAAATCTCTCCCGGCTGTTAGAGAACTAACAACATGTGTTGCAGAAACAATCGACCAATTGGTACAGCCTAGGCCAATTAGCATCGTTGGAGATTTTATCTTTAAAAAATTGTAGGTACGCGCGCGATGATTATATATTTCTTAATGTTTTAATGCATTGAGTTCACGACATAATGTCACAGCGATTAAATTTAATTGCTCACCATCACCATCAAATTAACTTATTGTTAATATGTATTGTAATGGTTTGGCGATGTGTCTAGCTAGCTGAGCTACCCTTAGTAGACACTTTGCCGACTCAAGTGCTGGATTAGATCAGTAGATCTAGTGTTGACACAAGATGAAATAAGTCTTGGTCTTGTCAATTCGAGTATTCGAGACCGAAGAGATCACTTTGTAAACTATCAAGATCAAGTTAGTCATCTCAATAGTTTCTCGATATCTCAAAAAAAAAAATCTCTAGCTTAGCTAGCGTAAGTTTTTAATTATTTGAAAAAACGAGCTTTTTGGTGTTTTTGAACTACAGTGATGTATGGATAATCCGAACCCTCTATAATCCGAACTACTCTATAATCCGAACACCCCAATTCTGTAAAATGATATCTATAATCCGAACCCCTGTATCCTGTAATCCGAACTTTTACTTATTTTTCTTGATGCTGCCTTTCGAAAGAATACCGAACATTTTATGCGAGTTTGTAAGTCTCAGCTTTCATTGTAAGCTGTATTTGAACCATGTCTTCAACACGGAAGCATGTCACCTTGATCTTCAGCAAAAAGATGATATTTTGCGTCAATTGGAGTCTGGATGTGTTCATACGCTACCCTAGCAGTACGCTTCAATAAAATAATATAAAATAATTGAAAATAAACCTTTCATGGATGTTCGGTACCGATCGTACCTAGTTTAAAGTTTATTGTTTGATTTATATTTTTTGTATATAGTTTTCGTATGGTAATTGCATATATATATTCGCGTTAGATTCTAGTAGATATAAATAGTTTAATTTGTAACTTTGCCTTCACAATGTGTGTATTTCGTTTGGACCTATCCCTTCGTACGATGGTCACTCACAAAACACATGTGGAATTTAACTACCCTTGGCTCTCGTCTGAAAAGGAACGAGAGAAGACTTCCCACTTGCCACCCAGTCGTGAAAGACCAAACAACTCGTGTCCTAATAGAAAGTGCAAGGTGCATCCATCGGTACCTAATCGTAATCATGTAATCAAAGAACTTTAAAAGTGACCTTACGGCTGAAACAACATCTCATCGGTAAGTCCTCGTTTGCACTAATTGTGGAGGTCACTTTGTTCTTTTTTTGTCGTATTTTTTCGTATTTATTTTCGATCGTTTTAATCGGTCCTTTGGAGGTTTAATTATTGAAAATTAAACCAGCTGGACAAAGTCAACTGTCAGTTGGCGGAAACAATGGATATTTTGCATATTTTTTAATGCATATTCGCAGCATTTTGATGGTTGAACAAGGTATCTATAAACTGAACACGTTCGGATTATAGATATAATTTAGTGTGAATTCTATAATCCGAACGTTTTGGTAATCCGAACGGGATCTGCAAACTTTCTGTTCGGATTATCCAGACATTACTGTATTTTCTTCAGACGATCACATCTTTGATATTCTCCAAAATCCGAGACAAGATTGTCAGTTTTGAGATTTTTTGAGAAACAAGATCGAAATGAACCAAGTTTTGTCTTATCTCTTCTTACTTTGAGTGAATACTCGAATCCACTCACAAACGAGCCTTTTTTGTATACCTCACCTTTTTTTTAGTCGATTACGTCGCGATACCCCGATCACATCTTCGATGTTCTCAAAAGCCCGAGACGAGATTTTCAGCTTTGAGGTTTTCCGGGAATTTAAATCGAGATCTTCGGAGTATCCACCCACCTTTTCCTATTTCCAGTAAATACCTGAATCTACTCACAAACGCGCTGGTTTTTTATATCCATTGATGTTCTAGAAAACCCGAAAAGTAATTGTCAGTTTTGAGATTTCTCGAGAATCAAGATTGAGATCTCCTCATCTCCTCTCCCATTATGAATGAATACCTACGCACCTACACACAAACGAGCTTGATGTTCATTGTATCTATTATTTCCTTTTACTCGATCATGTTGAGATCGAGATCATATCTTCGAAATTCTCAAAAGCCTAAGAAAAAGTTGACAGTTCCGAGATTTTCCGAAAATCTAAATCATCGTAACATCAACATCATCATAAATATTTGTAAAAATAAAAACATATATTTCTTCCAATATTTTTCTGGCACGCTTCTATTTTATTGTCCTGGTCTTTTTCACGGTGAGTTTGAAACATCCTGAGTTTAATACCGTTATTTACGAGGTTATTTCTTACCCCTTTCAAGCTCGGTCGAAGTAGATACATACCTGTAACAAAAAAAAATATTAGAATAGTATCCACAACCAACATCAAACTAATTGTCGACACTGTCTATACTACATCAATGGTAAAGTCTCCGAATTGTCTACGCGTGGATGTAGACAATGATAGTTTACGCGCGAAATCAAAATCACATTCCTCCCTGGTTACAATTATTACAACAGTACCTAGGTTGTAGCTTACAAAGTGATAAAGTGATGAACTTATGAAACTAAAGGGTTCTCCAATTTCCAATAAGTATGTCCGAACTTTCAAAATTAACTGCGGCAAGGAGGCTTAGAGTATAATTGTCAAACTTTGACAGTTGTGAATCTTGCCAAATCAACTTGGTAATAGGTGTGTTTGGCACTCTCGTGTAGTGTAGTGTAGTGCAGGCAGTGTAGTGCAGGGAGGGCAGCCGGTGTAGGGATAAAATTACACTGTTTACCAAACGCGCCAGTGCAGTGTAGTGTAGCGTTACCATAGTCAAGCGTCACTTCCTCTGACACATGCCATGCCACATGTCATTTTTCATATTCCAAGCAATCGGCCAAAACGCTTACCAGTGATCACAACAGAGAAAAGAGAAGAGCGTTGAAAATTTGGCCGGTTTATTAATAATTGTATTTCAAGAAACCAAATAAAATTTAATAACGTCAACACCACTCCCAGAGGATGGACTTTTTCGATTTATTCTATTGTGTAACGCGGTCCTGCCGCATACAGCTAGTGCCGCGTCTACCAGCGTAGACCAAGTAACGCCAGAGGCGGTGAAAGACTCGAACCTATTCCGTCTTGCCCAGTCTTGCCTATAAAAAAAGGGTCACAAACGATGACACGATGCAGGCTCTCCTCGATGGGGCTCTACGCAAGGAACATAGCTAGAAGACGAACGAGCTGGTCCAAACCTCCCGAGAAACTTCCACACTCTCCAGGCCATCCTCCTGTCCAACCCGCTGGTGCGTTGGTGACAAACCTCTGCGCCCTGCGGGCCAGTTTCCCCTCTCGGCATGACGTGGTGCTTCCTTTACACCGGTCATCTTCTACGTGCTGCCCTTGCTGCTTCCCAATGTGCTGATGCCAAACCTCCTCAAGCCTCTACACTAAGTTATCGCTTCAATTCATCTTGACATCCGCAACAAATTTGAGTTTTGACAATCTTCAATCATACACATTTTCCCGCCCCACCACTTTACACTCATTACACCTTCTCCAGACGAAGTGTAGGTTGTGCTGCACGGAGTACACTACACTGGCATACCAAACAGCCTGCACGAGCTACACTCACTCGATATCAAACGGTTTATGGCAGAAAAGTGTACACTAGGTTGCACTAGTGCAGGATACCAAACAGACCTAATATATTTACAGTATGTTCATTAAAAAATTCAATAATGGGAGGCCGTGGACCGATGATAACCTGGCCGTTTTCGGATCGAATGGCCTGCGTCACAGCCTCCCTTTATTGAAGTTTTTAATGAACATACGGTATAAAATTCAACAGCGCTCCGAAATTATGGCCCTTTACCATCAAAATGCCTCCTCGATTCGCCAGCAGACGTTTCGCGCGTTGCAAGAAATTTATGGTCGACGTAACCAACCAACCCAACGATCTATCCGTCGTATAGTCCAAAAATTTGAGCAAACTGGCTCAGTCCAAGACATCCTAATAATTTTTCGTCATCGGGAAGAAATCGAAGAAGAAAGAAGAAATCGCCCGAACAGAAGACAACATCGCAGCTGTAGGCCACAGGGTGGGAGATGAGCCCAACATCTCTTTTCCACGCCGTTTTCAACAACTCCTGATTTCCAAAACGACTCCGGGAGAATTTTGCGTCAAAATTGTCATTTGAAGGCTTATAAAATTCGAATAATTCAAATACTGAAGCCAAATGATTATCTTTTGCGTCGAGATTTTGCAAATTATTGGCTCTCGAGCAGTTATAATCATTACGCATTATCACGCGCATACATGCCTGCATTTTTCAATAAGACTGGATAAAGCATAGTATTCTACTCGCGGGTAATGGCTATTACTCATTCAGATGCTTTACGACACTCACCAAGGCTCGTGTCGGCAAACTGCACCCTCATGAGTAAGAAGCATTCATTACCCGCTTGTTGAATAATATACTATATAATATACTATTATTCAACAAGCGGGTAATATACTATTATACAGCGTGTTCAACAATGATTGTCCTTGCCGCTTTTTCGAAATTTGGACCGCATTAGACATGCCCCGCTTCAATGAAATCATTTTGGAATACCGTAGTAACGAAATTAATAGACGTCACGTCACACTGATGAAAAATCTGAGGTTAACAGTGACGGCATTGACGGCTGATCCATTCCCGTTCCGTCAGGTCGCTTGTTCACTATTTACCAGCAGTCAGAGCCGTCACTGTTAACCTAAAATTTGATATCAGTCAGTGTGACGTGACGTCTATCAACTTCGTTGTTGCGGTATTGTAAAATGATTTCATTGAAGCGGCGCATGTCAAATGCGGGCCAAATTTCGAAAAGGCGGCAAGGACAATAATTGTTGAACACGCTGTATTATAGTACAGTATGTTCATTAAAACATTAAAAGAAACTGGGAGAAAAAGGCGTGAAGATGTTGACGGAAATTTTCTGCATGGCATGGAGTTTGGGAGAAGTACCGGAAGATTGGCGGACAGGAATTATCATCCCAATATTTAAGAATAGTCCGGATGCTAGTTGAAAGTACCTTGCATTTTTTGATGAGAAGATGCCACTCGGTGGAAATGTTCTTTGCATCGTACTCTTCCGATCCAGAAAGGTAGCCACCAGCGCCATCCATGCCGGCGGCGTATACAGGGTGATACAGAAAAAAACAGTTGAAAAATTATATTCAACTAACCGGAACATGTGGAGACGTGTAACTCACCACATACATTAACTATTTTATGCTCATGAAGTCACAGCAAACTGTTCTTGATTACCTTGCACCGTCTTTGAAATGTAGGGGAAAACCAGAAAAAAAAACAAGAACACTCTTTTTTCCATAAATAAGTGATTCTTTGAGATATTGACACAATACTTGGTATTTCTACAAGAAGTAATGTTGGAAATGATATGAGCTGGGTAGCCAATTTCTAAGCTAACTATTTCCAGAAATACGATTGTCAACTTTTTTTTTCCTCTTGAGCACCATCTTGAATCTGCCCTGTGAGGCATCGTTGAAAAAGTAATTGGTTATCATAATAATGGTAACATGGAATCATTGCATCGCAAAAACAACCTCCTCATCATAATTTAGTGACCTCTTCGGCGGGAAAGAACTGTCATTCACTTATTTTTTGGCTCTTCAAAGCTTTAGTGTCCATGATGGCATTTGCAACATCTGGAATGGTGAAATATGTTACGCATTATAAACCTTAATGTACTTTGAGGCAGCCTTCCAAGTTTCACCATCATCAATTAAGAGGTTTGTTCTTAAAAGCTGTTTGAACAAAATTTGTGTCGTCTTTTTATGAAAAATACAAAATATTGGGTCTCTCACCCTTACTTGCTCCCTCACTGAGGATAGCCTGAAACCGAAAGTCTCCCAATTTTTTATGATAATGGTTCAGTGGGAAGTGTTCTTCAATGTTTAGTTGTCAAAAATTGCATAGTTGCGTTCAGTTTCCAGACAGAGAGAGACAAAGAAGTTCATGCAGTAAAAAAAGACATAAATTACAGTCGAGAAAAAACTAGTCCAGAGCTAGACTGAAAGCTGTCTGGAGACCTTGCTTTCCATAACATAACTCCATAACTGTGCAATTTGGTACACTGTTAGAGCCTTAAGTCAGTAATGTTTCAAGCCTTTCATTCACGCTTGAGAGTTTTACAGAACCTGTGCATTGCGGGAACCCTATCTAAAAGGGACATTTCCGAGATTTCTCCGTTGCATTGAAAGTTGTGTCTTTTTTCACTGCATGAACTTCTTTGTCGCTCTCTGTCTGGAATCTGAATGCAACTATGCAGATTCTGACAACTACACATAGAAGAGCAGTTCTCAGTGAATCATTAGCCTAAAAATTTTGGAGACTTTCGGATTCAGGCTTTTCTCAACGAGGGATCAAATAAGGGTGAACGATCCAATATTTTGCATTTTCCATAAAAAAATCAACAAATTTTGTTCAAACAGCTTTTAAGAACAAACCTTTCAATTGATGATTAATAAACTTGGTGGGCTACCTCAAAGTACATCAAGGTTCATAATGCGCAGCATATTTTACCATTCCAGATGTTACAAATGCCATCATGGGCACTAGAGCTTTGAAGAGCCAGAAAATACGTGAATGGCAATTCTTTCCCGCCGAAGAGGTCACTAAATTATGATGAGGAGGTTGTTTTAACGATGCAATGATTACATATTACCATTATCATGATAACCAATCACTTTTTCAACAATGCCTCACAGGACAGACTCAAGATGGTGCTCAAGAGGAAAAAAAAGTTGACAATCGTATTTCTGGAAATAGTTGGCTTAGGAACTGGCTACCCAGCTCATATCCTTTCTCACATTACTTTTTGTAGAAATACCAAGTATTGTGTCAATATCTCCAAGAGTCACTTATTTATGGAAAAGAGAGTGTATTTGGTTTTATTTCTGTTTTTCCCCTACATTTCAAAGACGATTCAAGGTAATCAAGAACGGTTTGCTGTGACTTCATGAGCATAAAACGGATAATGTATGTGGTGAATTACACGTCTCCACATGCTTCGGTTATTCAAATATAATTTTCCAACTTATTTTTTCTGTTTCACCCTGTATACGCTGCCGGCATGGGTGGCGCTGATGGCTACATTTCTGGATCGGAAGAGTATGATGCAAAGAGCATTTCCACCAAGTAGCATCTTCTCATCAAAAAATGCAAGGTTCATTCCATTTTATGCAACTAGCATCCGGACTAGAAAGGCTATTCGAGAGATTGTGGAAATTACAGAGGCATAACTATTATGAGTGTGGTAGCAAAAACTTACGAGAGAATACTGGAAGGAAAACTCAGAAAGAAAATCGAACCACAGTTGGAGGAAGCACAGAGTGGGTTCAGAAAGGGACGGAGCACGCAAAACCACATATTTTCCATCAAACAGCTTATAGAAAAAAACAACAAAAATAAAGAAGTATGTCTCGCATTTTTGGATCTTGAGAAAGCGTTGGATCGAATACCGCGGAAAATGATATGGGATAGTTTAGAGAAGAGAGGCGTAGACGTTAAGTTGAGGAGAGCTATAGAAGGACTATACAACAACAACAAGAACTATGTTAGAACAAATAATATGCAGTCAGAAGAATTCTCAGTAGATCAGGGGCTCAAACAGGGAGGGGTGCTAAGCCCGACCCTGTTTATTATTGCAATGGACGACATATTGAAGGAACTCAAGCAAAAAGTACACAAAGTGAATGTAGGATACAGGAAATTGAGAATGGTCAAATTAGCAGAGTGTGCATTCGCGGATGATCTTACAATTTGCGCAGAAGGAGAAGCACAACTAAAGGAAAATTTGAAACTATGGGAAGAAGAACTGACTAAGAGAAGAATGAAAATAAACACGAATAAGACCAAAGTGATGGTGATAGGAAAAGAAAACAGAAAGATAGAGATAGAGGTGTATGGAAACAAGCTGGAACAACATACCGTATATTATTATTCAACAAGCGGGTAATGATTGCTTCTTACTTATAAGGGTGCAGTTTGCCGACACGAGCCTTGGCGAGTGTCGTGAAGCATCCAAATTAGTAATAGCCATTACCCGCGAGTAGAATACTATGCTTTATCCAGTCTTATTGAAAAATGCAGGCATGTATACGCGTGATAAAGCCATTATTCAATAGGATTGGATAATATACTATTATTATGCCCCACCAACCGGACTCACCGACCCGCAAAGTGGTGCCTGGATGCTTGACTTCTGGCTCGATGAATTCAAGGTACGAATCGAATTCCACCAACTTCATTTGTGGAATCAGCTGATGAGTACCAATTATTCAGGAATCGCTTTTGTAGCATTTTTCATGCAGTTGTGGGATATGACGTAAGATTTTGGAAACAGTGTGCAGTGTGTACAAGATGAATTTTTCAACAAAGACTCAAAAAAAAACAAATTTTGAGTACGGTTCTGTATTTTTTCAAGGATGAATACTGCAGACAGACGTAAGAATAACGTACGTTCAGTGAAACTGATTTTACAGGAGAGGCATTTGAAATTTGCAGTCGCTTTACACACCGTCATATTTTTGTCAAATATGAATATTTTGAGTCTTTTTTTTTCAACGGTCTTGTTTTATGCTATGCTAACATCTTAAGATGCCACTTTGGAGAAAAAATTACTTGAAATAATTGCAATCCGGCAATCCTGACTAGCTATTCCAAAATAGTACATATCTACTTCTTACTCATGAGGATGCAGTTTGCCGAGACGAGCCTTGGCGAGTGTCGTAAAGCATCCGAATGAGTAATAGCCATTACCCGCGAGTAGAATACGTGTGTGCATTATTCAATAGGATTGGATAAAGGTTCATATAGAGTCAAGCTATGTCGGTTACTTTGTGGGACACCTGCATGAAGATTCGGATAATACAAATTGTAAGAAGTAGGTTCGCTGAGTAGGTACAAAGGATACATCAGCGTGTTCAGCAAGTGAGGAGTAGGCAGGTACGTACATATCGGATGGGAGGACCGTGGAAGTGCCGATAGTTCTCGTCAAGGTCGTCGCTGCAGGCCGCTTCTGCAACACAACATGACGCGTCTCCTGCTGCCGACTCTGCAGGTCTTTGGGTAGGTTCGTACGGAGGCTGCGGGCTGCAGCAGGACCATAAACAATGGCGATAAATCATACATCGCATAACGCACTCTCGATCTGCGAGAGACCTGCTGCTTGCTCCTGCCAGTCCTGCCGCTGCCGAGCGCTTGGTGTGCAGCATGCAGAGGCTTTATTGTTTTTAAAAGCCGATCTTGTTTTTTTTTGTTGCTTCTTGTTCAACTTTTATTATTATTAATGACACACATGTGGCTGCTGAAATGCCTGAAATGCTACCGACGAGTACCGACCGGTCGAGTGTAAGTACTCGTAGAATGAATCTTAGGTGTTATTTTCTTTATGATTATGATAGAAGTTTTATATGAAGAGATATCTTTCATAAAGTATGGTGTATTATTATATGTATATATAATAATATGTATGTATGTGTAATATTAGTACCTAATATTATCTTGAAAAGTACAGTAAAAAATGTTAATATTTGTGAGATTAGTTGGATTGCCCAAACAACTAGACCCTCCTAATTTTAAACTTTGACTTTTATCTACAATGCTCATCTCGAAACTTGAGAACTAGGAAGACAGAGACAGTTATTTGAAAAAATGGAGTTGCCTACCCTCCAAGCAAGTTGCTTTACAATATACAACTGATGAAATAATAGTATATTACATACCAAGGTGGAAAGCGTCTCATTACAGCCAAGGCATTCAATATACACTCTTCAGCAAAAGTTAAAGACCACTTTTTCAAATGTCCATAACTTCCAAACGCGTTTTTCGGTTTCACCGAATTTTTGCACAAAGGTGGTCTAATGTATTGTTAAGACAAGCGTGGAGTGACGCACTCATCAATGCAGAGGTTTGCGGAAGAAAGGTCTTCGACTGTCGCTTTGCAGAAATGCATACTCTTTACTGAAATCAAATCATTGAATTTTGGACTAAATGGAGGTTCATCTAATAAAAAACTTCTAGTTTGCTTTGTTACAATGTGCTTAAGCAAGTACCATGCTTAGTTTGTTCAGTGACATCTTTCGTCTTCAAATCTTGACCATCAATCTCTTCTTGTGGCCTAAACAATTTATGAGGCATTACTTTGCTTTGATTTTGGTTGTAAACAATTCATTCGTGTATTTATTGCGATTTTGCGTCAACATTTTGTAATTGTGACCACTCTTGAGGCTCAAAAATAAAAAATTCTTAATGCGGACTGTTATTAAAGAACAAAAACAAGAGGAAAAAGCTCACAAAGATGTCAAAATCTTGAGCATTGACAAGAAAGAAGTTAGCAATTCTATCACATGCCGATAAAACACCTCTGCAGTGACCAAGAAAGAAATGGTCAATTTCTTCACTTCTTTTCAGGGAAAGACAATTGCGTCGTATCGCCAAGAGACCAAGCGCACAAGCGATGAGAAACAACCTTTACTAATTATTATTTGTCATCAATATTCAAGAGTTTAAATCACTCTAACGCCATAAGGCCCTTCCAAATGCGAAGAAGTTAAAGAACTAACTTAAAGTTTGTTGCACTGCACTGGGTGAACCCAAGAACGCAAATGGATGATGGCCATACTCAGAGATGTGTATAAGCCTTGTGTTTGAGTGAAGAAACCACCAAGAGGATCTAACGACGACAAAAATTGAAAGTCGGGGTTTGATTTGAATCTCTGCAGTGTGGAAAAAAGCTCAAATCGAATGACGTTTTCAATCGTAACTGTCGTCTTTCGTAATCGTACAGAAACTGATCAAAAAGATTCCTGCCCACACCGTGATGGAGCCACCCCCAAACGGAATCCTGAGTGAAATGCAATCTGCATGAAACCGCTGTCCACGACGACATCATACACGACCCCGCCAGTCGTTTCCTGTCAGGGAGATACGTGTTTTACTTTTGTCGTTTTTGACCAGTTCATTAGTCATTCATTAGTGACATTCATTAGTGACTGTCATTAGTGACAGTTTCGTTCATTACGAAAAATGAACAATCCCGATTTAGTCCAGTCAAATTATAGTCCGGCGGCTTAATGTATAATTCTATAACAATTGTGCAAAATGGGCTAAAAGCAATTTTATTTCTTTAAGTTGTTATTTGGACCCTAAAGAGTATTTCTGGATAGAGACCCCAACCGGTTAGACCTTATTTGGCCCCCCAAGGCGACGCCAACTTCGACCAATATCTGATCCATTTTTGTACACCAGTTTTATGATAATTGACGTATTATAGCTGTTGAGATGTCGATTCCCATGTTTTTGAGGACGAGGAATTCAAATATGATTGTCCTGGAGCTTTCAAAGTGATCAGTGAGAGTGAGCTTTCAGATGGTCACTGGTACCTTATTGGTTGGTTGAGGAAGATTAGAAAAGCTGCCTGACAATCTTCAAAAATAATTTAGATTGAAAGTCTAATGAGTGATCTAGGGTCATAATCTGACGTTCTACAACTGATTAGTTCATCGAAAATACGTGCTCGGGTTTTTCTCTTCGCGAGTTCAAAATCCAAGAAGTTTTCCAAATAGTCACTCATTGTTTTTGAGTCAACTAAACTAAGACAATGCGACCTTTGGCAATATTGCAATAGTAATAATCAACGAGTCGATCAATTTCAAGAATACCGATCATAAAGGCCATTGAACACAATAATTAAATGATAAATAGTGATGGTAGCGCTTAGCGCAATAGGGTCCTTGCACAAATTTTCAAAATCAGAAATTTCTATGTAGGAACATGCGCTATGTTGTACATAGTCATACAGTTCAAGGAAAAAACTGAAAAAATTTTTTGAAGCTTTTTATTAAAATAGTAAAGTTTCCAATAATTTGAATTTATTTTCGTGCCCAAAAACAGCCATGACGTCCGACATGCTGGGGATATTCTGGGGATATTTAGAACGACAGCGCAGCTGTGTTGTTTTTGCATCAGACAGACGTCCTTGGCATCAGACTGACTTGGCACTTCTATGCTTGGCACTTTTTTTGTCACTGTCAGCTGGAAGTGATTGTCACTTTTGAGCTCCTTCGCGCAGCTATATTTTCAACATGCCTTCCAGAGTTGTTGACCTCAATGAGTGTTGCTTGATGAGTTGGTGGCCAAACGATTCAACTTCCACACCTGATAAAGGTTTAATTCAAATGCCCCAAGATTCACCACGAAGACAACGTTGGCACGAAGTGCTAAAACGCCAATATCTGTCGCCTCATACCACTTTTGCCTCGACTTTTGCCTTTGTGAGGATCATCAAAATCAAGCTGTAGGTACATATCCAACGGCGGAGTTCGCATAGTTGTCTCTACCAGCTCTAGAAATACAAAAAATTACAGAATAGATCTAAATCGTTTTCACTTAGGCGTCTTCCATGCAAATGATTTCACAACTACTAATCATGACTCCGTTGAGGTCACCCGATCAAATCTTGTTAGGGGTATCTCATTCTGCTCATCTGAAAAGCGGCTAATGATATCAAAGAAATCGAACATCTACCTGTGAGCTTCGCTATGAGCTTTGACTCTTCTTCTGCTGCTTTAAATTTTTCGTTCTTCGCGAAGAACTCTTCCTCCATCACAAAGTTAACCATCGGCAAATGGTCGGATTCCGCCTGAACAAAACCTTTCTCCATCGTCATCCCATTTTACACAAAACAGCGATTACGGCTTTCAAATTTTTCGGCTTGACGTTTCGTTTGGCGGTTGCTGTCATGCTGCGCATTTAGGTTGAAGAGGTGTGCGTTTCACTTAATTTCAAGTCGTATCAATGAATTTGAAGGATCTTTAGAACAAATAGTCAAACCCTGTTCTATTATAATATTTTCATAATGAGGTAAAATGGCATTTTCACACATTTTACACATTGAGAATTGTGAAGTAAATTTAAGCTTCTGAACTTCTTTAAATCTGTGTAGAGGAGGGCGTAAACTTATGCATTTGTGAAAAATGTAAGGATGTTGCCTACACTCAATTTTTTCAAACTTTAATTGAAAATTTTAACAAAAATACAAAGGTATATCACAATTAAGATAGAACATATTATTAAGTGACTCAAGGGCATTCTATTGGAGTGAGAAAAAAATTTCATGCAAGGACCCTATTAGCCTGACCGAAGGTCCCCCAGCACTTTTCAGGTAGCGAGACATAAAATGGCTTGACTCGTTGAGACTTATTCTGCCCCGCAAGTTGGCCGGAATATTGGTCAAATAACACAGTTTTTTTTCAGTTCTAGCAAACTCCTTCTCTGGAAGAAAATTCTTTCGGATTTTTTGAAAAGTACAAGAATGGTCTTCAACTTAACGAGCTCTAATTTAGAATTTTAAGAAAATAATTTTCAAAACTGTTTTTTGACCAATATTCCGGCCATCTTGCCTATAGTTCCCCATTGAGACTATCAACGAAGTGCGGTAATCCTTCCCCGGTAATAATTTAGTCTTTCTTTGAAAAAAAAAGTTTTTTCGTTCAGCATCGAGTTGTCATAAATGCCTCAAATCCTACCAGAAGCTTCAAGTTGCGTCTCTGGAGGCGCATAGAAGGGAACTTCCTTTTGAAGTTGCATATGTCTCTGACCAAGTGCGTAAAGGCAATTAGGGAGATTTTCTCCGTCACAAGAACCAGCCTTTCCCACCAGCTCCCACCACCACCACCATCAGATAGGTATTGGTAAACTTTGTTTTTGTAAAAAATTCAATCTTCTGGAGCTCTCCAAGAGAAGAAAATTCTCCCAAAGATTCTCTGTTTTCTACTGCCAAAATGTAATAATCGATCGTGCTGCAGCTAGGCGAAAAATTCAGTGCGTACGGGACAAGATTTGTCGCCTACGTAGCACGTAGCCAGTCAGTTTGTTGGAACAATTCGGCGCATTGGCGTAGCGTTTGATAAATATCATCGATATCAGGATTGACTGAAAGCTGCATTTTACTTGCGAAAGAAAAAGCCGACGCTAGACATGGAATTGAAGCAGTAAAAGTGATACATAGCTACCCAAGAACTGCGCAGAGTTTCTTAGGGATGGACGATGACAATAAACGGGAGATGTTCCGATCCCCGAGTGATTTAATTGGTACCAGAGACTTACCCAGAAGAAGTTGTTGCTACACAAAATGATGCAGTACTTAGGTACCTACTCTGTTCCATTCCAGCGAATCTGAATAACTTTATGCCCTGTTATCACGAGGAAGCAAATTATGGTAATGGAATGATACTTCATACGCGGGCGAATGTGCTCTGCTGAAGGCTTGAAGCTAATCATGATCCGCACAATAGATATGGATGTGGTCGTTCTGGCAACAGCGTTTTTGGACTCTACGAGGGTATAAAGTCTGAGGATTGCTTTGGTGGTGAAAAAACCCCATTGTGTGCTTGATGTAGCTTCGATTCAGCAAGCTGTAGGATCAGATGAATGCTCCGGCCTGTTTTTTCATGCCTTTACTTGGAGCTATATAACTTTGAGTTTCAGGACCAAAGGCAAACGTACGACCTTTAGTGCTTGGGGAAAAGCCTTTTGTCAATGGAGTTTTTCACAATTTGTCAAATACATTATTAGTAGAAGAGGTAGATCAGGCTATGAATGCGCTTGAGAAATTTGTTATCCTCATGACCTCGTGTATGACAGATGCTCAAAAGACAAAGAAGTTGATGTTTCTTGTTTCCGTCTTTTTATCTCAGAAGGGACGAGATATAGAGATTATTCCTCTCACTCAAAATGCTTCACGTCTCTACGATCTTCAAGCACTCAAGCAGGGCATATATGGGCTCAAAGTTTTAGTTTAAATCTGCACCCCACCGGATCTTTCTGATTTTGGACGGCAAAAGACAGTAAGTCCCGATGACAGGTGAAAAAACTACCTGCTACCTAACATGTGGAGCTTTTTCTCATCAAGAAATGGATTTTTTTTTTCATCTTTAATCCAATGGACTAGCTGATGGGCCATCACCAAAGAAAGCTTGGCATCAAATCATTTCATGCAGTTGCAAGACGTCAGCGGAACTGCATTCGCATTGGTAAGAAAGGTTGGTACAGCGGCGACGGACTTGAAAAACACACTACACCGAATATTTGTCTTAACTTCGAAGCGCTGAAAAAAAAGAAGTAAGTTATTGTTTGAGGTAGAACCAAGATGGAATGATGGTCAAAATCTGCTCACATTATTTACGTCTCAATTTATCCTATGGAAATAATCAAGGAACGTCATTTTGAAGTTCACCATTGTGCCTACCTACCTTACCTATCAGCGAGCCTATTAGTTATTGTTATGACCAATAAAACCTAAGGTGGCATGGCGAGTGAATGCAATCACGTGTTTTTTTACTATACTATTGGGTTATTGGTACTTTGCATATTGATGAAGATGATCGCATTGTTTTACTTAAAATCAAAAACAGAAATTTTTGGAATAATCGTAACTAGTGACTATTTGGAAAATTGCGACTGCTTTGATTTCGATCTCGCGAAGAGAAAAACCCAAGCACGTATTCTCGATGAACTAAGGTAAGCTCGAAGGTAAGTTGTAGAACGTCAAATCATGACCCTAGATCTCTCATTATAGACTTCTCATTTCAATTATTCTTGAAGATTGTCAGCCAACTTTTTCAAATGTTTAAATCAATAAGGTACCAGTAACCATCCATCAGGTTCGCAATTTCAACTTCAAAAGCTTCAAGACCATCATATTTGAGTTCCTCGTCTTCAAAAACATTAGAATCGACACCTTGATAGATGGTATACGTCAATTATCATAAAAGTAATGTACAAAAATGGATGAAATATTGGTCGAAGTTGGCGTTGCTAAGGGGGGCTAAATAGGGCCTAATCGGTTGGGGTCTCTATCTGGAAATATTCTTTAGGGTCCAAATATTAACTTGAAAATATAAAATTGCTTTTAGCCCATTGTGCACAATTGTTACAGCTTGCCGCCGGACTATTAAGCAAAAATCGGGCCAAACCGGAAATAAATTCGGAAGTTGACAAAATTTGGTGGATCGATGCAGAATTCAACGTAGAATAACATACTGAAATTCCCGAAAATTCGAAGGCTTGGATTTTTTTTTAGGACCAATAAAAGAGCACCATCTTTGAAAGTTTTCGATTTTTTCTGAATAACTTGTAAACTATTACCTTTAGAACACCAATACTTGCGAGGCAAATGTAGCCCGTTGAATTCCCAAGAGATCAGTACTAAACTCATTACTTTCTGATCAATAGCCTTTGAGATACAGCGTCTGCCGGAACGCAGTGAAAATTGCTCAAAAATTATTTCCGGATTTTACGTAACAATTTGCTTAGTGTCAGTTCACGGGTTGTAACGTGGACAGCAAATGTGCGGATTTCAATCGGTTTTACGTGTTTGGAAAGCCAATTCAACATTCGGTTTCACACTTTTGTCTAGAAGTCGCCAACTTCAAAATGGTACTTTTCCTCGACCTTTGAAATCGATACTTGATGTCCCGAAGAATCCCCAAAAATCGATTTTTTTCATACCATGCCATTTGCCTAATTTTCTAAGTAGGGCAAAACCATCCAGGGAATATATAAAGAATTGAATTCCAAAAAAATAACATGTAACGGGATCTTTTTCCCAGTGATGGTTCTTGAGTTATATGGATTGAAAGACTACAACGATCTATTTGGAAGAAAGATAGGTAGTTCGGACACTAACTGCTGAATACTGTACGGACCTTGCATTTGATGATGCAAAATGCCACTAAGCAGACGTATTGAATATACTTATGTACTTTCCAGGTCTGCCAAGTGACATCTTACACCTCAAATGCAAGGTCCGTACAGTATTCAGCAGTTAGTGTCGGATCACCCAGTTTTTTGTCCAAAAAGGTCGTTTTAGTCTTTCAACTCATAAAACTCTGGAACCACCACTGGGAAAAAGATTCCGGAACATGTTGTTTTTTTTGTATTCAATTCTTCATATATTCCCTGGATGGTTTTGCTCTACTTGAAAAATTGAGCAAATGGCATGCTATGAAAAAAATCGATTTTTGGGGATTCTTCGGGTAATCAAGTACATATCAATTTCAGAGGTCGAGGAAAAGTACCATTTTGGAGTTGGCGATTTCTAGACAAAAGTGTGATACCAAAGGTTGAATTGGCTTTCCAAAAATGTAAAACACAATAAAATCCGCACATCTGCTGTCCACGTTACAGCCCCTGAACTGACATTATGCAAATTGTTACGTAAAATCCGGAAATAAATTTTGAGTAATTTTCACTGCGTCTTGGCAGACGCTGTATCTCAGAGGCTATTGACCATAGAGTAATAAATTTAGTACTGATCTCTTGAGAATTTAACGGGCTACATTTGCTTCGCTGATCTTTGTGTTCTAAAAGTGATAGTTTACAAGTTATTCAGAAAAAACCGAAAATTTCCAAGGATGGCGCTCTTTTATTGGCCCTAGAAAAAAAGCCAAGCCTTGGAATTTTCGGGAATTTCAGTATGTTATTCCACGTTGAATTCCGCATCGATCCACCAAATTTTATCAACTTCCGAATTTATTTCCGGTTAAAACCTATTTTGACTGGACTAATTAAGAACTTATTTGATTTTAGCTGTTTTTCACACTGCAGAGGTTCAAACAAACCCCGATTTTCAAATGTTTGCGTCGTCAGATGCTCTTGGTGGTTCCTACACTCAAACACAAGGCTCATGCATATCTCTGAGTATGGCCATCATCCATTTCCGTCCTTGGGTTCACTCAATGCAGCGCAACAAACTTGGAGTTAATTTTTCAACTTCTTCGCATTCGAGAGAGCGCCTGATGGCGTTAGAGGGATTTAAACTCTCGAATATCGATGGCAAATGATTAATAAAGGTTGTTACTCATCGCTTGCGCGCTTGGTCTCTTGGCGACACTCCGCAAACGTCTTTTTCTTCGACCACTGCAGAGGTGTTTCATTGGCATGTGATGAAATTGATGACTTCTTTCTTGTCAATGCTCAAGGTTTTGACATATTTGTGAGCTTTTTCATCTTGTTTTTGTTCTTTAGTAACAGTCTGCATAAAGAATTTCTTGTTTTTGAGGCTCAAGAGTGGCCACAATTATAAAATTTTGACGCAAAATTACAATAAATACACAAATGAACTGTTTACAACCAAAATCCAGGCACAGTAATGCCTCATACATTGTTTAGGCCATAAGAAGAGATTGATGGTCAAGATTGAAGATGGAAGTCTTCAATGAACAAACTGAGAATGGCATTTGTTTAAGCTTATTGTAACAAGGTAAACTAGACGTTTTTCATCGTATGAACCTCCATTTAGTCCAAAATTCAATGTTTTGATTTCAGTAAAAATTATGCATCTCTGCAAAGCAACACTCGAAGACCTCTCTACCGCAAACCTATGCATTGATGAGTACGCCTCTCTACGCTTGTCTTTACATTACATTAGACCACCTCTGCGCAAAAATTCGTCAAAACCAAAAAACGCGTTTGGAAGTTATGGACATTTAAAAAAGTGGTCCTCGACTTTTGCTCAGAAGTGTATTACCGAGGCGCGCCGAGGTGAGATAGAATCCCGAAGGCTGTAATGACGCTTTACTCCGTGGTATGTATAGGACTTTATCCACAATGATCCAGTTTAAATGCAAATAACTAGGCTTTATTTCAAGTTTTTCGCGTCAAACGTTTTTATCAGGTAGGCATAGGCAACCTTTTCAAACAACGCATCCATCAACACTCCGCGCTCCGTGTGACCTGTTCAGATCAGATCACCTCTCTTCATACGTCACTTTCAACCCGTGGTTCGAAAGTGACATTATTTTCCAACCTGCAAGGAGAATCATTCACTTTCCAACTTTTTAAAAGTTAGGAATGTATCGATTTCTGGCTCATTGTGAATAAAAGTATTATATTGATGCCACGTTAACAATCTGTTATTCAAATCCCTGGGTAAATCCTATCCGTGGTGTATAGTCCTACATATACTAGGTCACTTTATCTTTCTTACAAAATTTCGAGAAGTTTCTTCTCAATTTTGAATATGACTGGACTGGACAGTTGATATGACTACACTATATATATATAGCCTACAGCGTGGTCCAGGTTTTAGTAGAAAAATTGCCAGGGTCGATAGAAAATCAAAAAAGAAGAGAACCTGATCCAAAAACTATAGATCTGAAGCGTACAATAACGGAGCTATAAGCCTTCAAAATTGAGCAAAAAATTTCGTTTTTTCGGAATAACTTCTAAACCGAGCGGTTGACCACCTGAGAAAAATGTGTAGCTACACCAAAATCGCCAATTGACCGAAAACTGCCAAAATTGCCAGAAATTCGCTCACGGCTGTACACCAAAATTGCCAAGTAGTTAACCCCGAGGAGTTAATCAGCCAGACAAATTTTGTACACCAAATTCGCCAATCGTCAAAAATCTCCAGAAATTTGCTCATTCCTATACACACCAAACTTGCTACACGGTCAAGCCCTTGCGGTATTTATTCAATAATATGCAGATTTATTTAGGCGTTTGTGCTCGTCTTGGTCCTTCTCAATTTTTTTAAGCCTTTGATAAGCCTGTGAAAAATCTGGTGCTTGATGTATACCCGACAGCTTTTTGCTAACTGTACTTCACAGGCAGTGCCATTACAAATTGAAATTATTCAACTGGTCGACCAATTCGTCAACCGAATGAAGTTCTTGGAGAGGCTGAACCTACAGTGTGATACTTGTTCACGTGGTTACTACCTCGCTTCATCAGCCACGACCAAGTGCCTGATCCTGATATGATAACAGGTAAAGACAGGACCTATTACTCTGGTATAAGAACCTACTTTGTTCTGCGAGCTTTTCGTTCGCAGTTTTAGAAGAAAATGTTGCCAATTCAAGATGAGGTCATATGAGTCATTGTCACTGGGAGGGAAACATTCTTGACTTCTGACTTTAAACTCAAAACAAGCAAGTGTTCTAGGCATGATCGTCTCAAGGACCATCAGCTATGGCGAAATCGGTGGCACTTTGAAGTTCCACATTGCCGGGGTGAGGTTCCAGGAGGTTTTAAGGGAATGTATCGCTCTTCAAACATTTTTTCTAGATTTTGTTTTTTACGCGTAAAACCAACAACAGACTCACTTTTTGCCGGAGGCACCGGCATTCGGAGTTATAACCACAGAGGATTTTTCGCGTCTCATGTCAAGGTGGCCCCGCAGCGAGCATAATGAGTAGATGTGTGTGTGTGTGCGTTTCAGGTCGCCATATAAGGAAGCACCGGATCAGTGAAAGTGGTAACACTGGGTCCATGGTCAGATCGGGACGGGACGACCTCTTCGCGGCGGCAAGTAGTAGCGCCTGGGCCGATAGGACCTCTACTTTTCTCGATTTTTGACTGACATCGAGCACTCCTCCATGGCCATTACGGAGCCAAAGAACCGTCCAATTAGCGTTCCGAAGCTCACCAATTTCGTACGCATCAAATAATTATTATGAGATAAAAGCCTGGCGATGCACCTAGTCTTTGCACGCTCGCGATCCCAAACATGCAACGTGCAGAAATTGCCGTCGAGTTGTGTTGCAAAGTTGCAGGTTTATACGCACGTAAAAGCTCTCAATAACGATCTTCTTGGATTTGAGCGTGATTAATGGTGGCCGGTAATTGGATCGTCTGAGGAAGGTCTGGCCGTATGCCGTGTATATAACGGGGCGAGCGGTGCTACTTTACGAGCTTTATTTATTACAGGTATATGTGAATTGAGGTGTATGGGATGCGGTATATTGCTATAATATTGGCATGCATAGAACACCATGTATCAGAACGTGGAACGGTTTTTAATCGTCCACTAGCCGGAGGGGTTGATAATGGAGGCTCCAGGTAAGGCTGATTGGAAGTAATAACACGTGAAGGCTGAAGTGTACCTAATTCAAGATTTTAAACCCTTTTATAAAATCCTGATTGACAGGCGCCGCGTTTTATGTCTTCATTTGGAACAACAGAGCTGTGAGGCTTCCAAAACCTTGTTCCAGTTTAACTCTTTGAGCCGGCAAGTAGGACACTTGGTGTATGATCCAGGGTGCTAAGTAGACGCCAAGTCGAGGTCGCAGGTGATGAGGACATAGCAATGTGTGATCAGCAGTTTTGTGAGAAAGCTTGGAAACGCAGAGTATGGAAGCCGCGTATGGGGCATACGACAAGTACCAGCCTTATTACGCGACCTGAATCCCATTGAATGTCCATGGGACGCCCAGCTTATACCACCCTTCAACAGTTACAGCATGTTGCACTCCAATTTAATATGTTATCAGGAGAGTACACTTGTGAGAAGTATTACCTATAGCACATATTTTCCTCGTGACAAGAACAATAATTTCCTCGATATTGCTTTTCATTAATTAAAGGCCATCCAGGGCGTTTTGTTGATTCAATCTTCTTGCTACGCAGCTTTTGAAACGATGCGGTTCTCGCATTCATATCTTACTCAACTCGAAGACTGATGCCCACGCAGTTCTGGAAGATCGATTCACAACATCATTACAATACCACGTACAACAGCAAGTCGCAAAAAATGCGTGGGGACTTACTAAATAATGTAGGTATACATATGCGAAACAACAAGATGTTATTTTAACGATTCAAATAACTTTGTGCATTTCTTTTCAACTGAGCTGAATAATGATTGTGCTTGCGATAAAGACAAGAATTCATATCGGCCAAAAGTCACCTGATATGTTTGACAGCTTCCGGAAAACGTCACTGCGAATGACAGCTTTGTCACTGTTGACAGTTGAAGGGGCTGAACTTTTTTCATCACATCATCTCTCTACTTTATCACTTCTTGAGCTATGTGTATAGAGGGGGATATAACAACAGGTGGTTCTTGAGTAAAGTTTATAGAGGGTGACATGTATAATAGTGGTGCAAAACGGCCAGGAGTTCAACATACTCCCATTTAAAGAAATTTTCTTCTTCCTGGATTCCAACACTGAAGGCACAAAAAATAAATTCATACCTCGCCACGTTATTCGATTTATTCCCCTAGCCTCTTTATTTACAGGGTGGTATGAAAAAAACAGTTTCTTGGTTTTTCGGTGATATCATTTTTTATTCTTGACAGATTTTTAAAATCCAGGGTACAAATTGAAGCTGAAACTTCAAGTAAGAAAAGACCATATTCAGAATCGGCTGGAAATAAACATTGAAAATGTATGGTTCCCTCAAGAGTGACCCGACGTTTCATCGGTCCCGGAATCTGGGTTGGGATAAGAATGAACTGATAATCGGCCTTGCCCTTGAGCGAAGCATTCATTCTGAACATCTCCCGATGTTTAGAGCTTGGATAAGACAAAAACTGTTAATAAAGGGACAAAATTACAAGAGCATGTTATCAAGGCAGAATAATCCTTGCTCGTATGAAATCGCTTGTAACTAACGTTACGGAGATTAGAACAATCAGCATAAAAAAATTTGTTTGTTGTAATTTCCGTAACGTTGGTTACTCAAGCTGCAGGTGAGCGATGCATTCCCGTAACGTTAGTTACAGGCTATTTCATATGAGCAAGGAAGATGATTTTGCCCTGATAACATGCAGTTGTACTTTTATTTCTTTATCAACATTTCTTGTCTCATTCAAGCTCTAAATATCGAAATACTGTCAGAATGGATGCTTCGCTCAAGGCCAAGATTGATTATCGATTAATTCTCATTCCAAGCCAGATTCCGGGGCCGATGAAACGTCAGGTCACTCTTGAGGGAACCATGCATTTTCAATGTTTATTTCCAGTGGATTCTGATTATGAGATCTTCTTACTTGAGGCTTCAACTTCAATTCGAGCCCTGGATTTTGAAAATCTGTCAAGAATAAGAAATGATATCACCAAAAAAACTAAAAATTGTTTTTCGATACCACCCTGTAAATAATAGGGGAATAAATCGAGTGACGTGGCGTGGGATGAAATTATCTTCTATCCGTCCAATGTTAGAGTCCAGAAGAAAAAAATTGTCCAAATAAGAGCATGTTGAACGCCTGGCAGTTCTGCACCGCTATACATGTCACCCTGTATAAAATTCACTCAAGTTGCATTCAGTTTCTTATTCACAGTTATGGATTATTAGAAGATTGGACTAAGCAATGGCATAAACATATTTCAAATCGTCCAAGACAATCAGGAGTTATCCCAATGTGAAAAGGGGCAAAATTTTCAATGTGGCGTAGTTTAGTTGTTTTCTATCTTGTCTTATGAAGACATGAGGCATGTTGCTGCAGCTATCGACTCCTTGAATTTTTTGCTTTACTTCTTTCCAATCTTGAAATGTGAATAAAATGCAGCTTTTGCTTTCACTCCGATTTTCTTTGGAGGTGCTAAGCAAATTCTTCTTGGCAACTCACAGCTGAAGCTAGTCAAAAGCAAAAGCTAAATTTCCATTCACATGGTCCTCATATTATACATATTATTATCTGTGAAGGGGTGTATCGTGACGTTTAGCCATATAATGTTTGCTCAGCCTTGCGTTACTCAAATAAGGAATTGAAGCCTCTGATTGGATCATCCTAACAAATTTTCGTAGCAACAATTGAAGACATGAGAATGAGAAGTCGGTAAAAACCAAAAAAGTTTTAACTGTTTCTGTGAATGAATTGTTAGAAAACACTCTCTAAAATGTGAGAAAGTTCGAATAAAAACCGGATATACCTATTCTATATTCTCAGGAAGTGAAATGTATATACATTTTTGCCCACATAGTAAACGGCAAGGTGTTATTCAAACACCAAAATGTGACATGAATTTTGGTTTCTACTGACTTTTCATTCTCGTCTCTTCAATCACTATTCATGAATGGATGATAATTCTTGACTGCACCGAGCCGCGGTAGTGAACGAATTTTTTGAAAGAAACAGCATCAGGTGCATGGTATGGCCGGCCATATCGCCTGAAATGAACTCCATTGAACACGTATAGAATCTCCTGCAGCGGATAGAGAACCACCAGCAAGGACCATGGAGGGCTTGGATTAACCTCTTACCTTACCTACATCAAGAATGGACGACAAAGATACCAGCAATAACCGATGATTGCATTAGAAGCATACCATGAAGATGACAGGCAGTTAGGGGTATCTAGATAGTTCAAGAGGCCCCAATCTCATCAACTTTTGTCAAGAAGTACCTGTTTTACGTTTTTTGCCAATTTTTCCTAGTTTTAACCATTCACGCATATAGAGTTTTGACAACAATCAAATTTGTGCATTTGACTCTTATTTGGCAAAGAGACAATTAGAGTTATCACATGCCTTCATGCCTATTTGTCAAATTTGAACTAAATCTAACCACGACTGGCTCTAAAGTTTGGGGCTCGAAGAGCTCATGGGAAAAATATCAAATTTTGCAAATAAAATTACACGTAAGTTTTCACATCAACTGGAAAGTTTGGAGGGTTCATTTTACGATATCTGACTCTGCGATACCTGTACCTATGTTAACTACGTAGTGAAGTTTAGTTTTTATTCACTGAAATTCCCATCATTCTAAGCCTATCGCATCACCACCTCATCGAGCACCAAAGCAAACATTGCTCAAATCTTAACGACTCGCTTGAATCGAACCGACAGGTAATTTCGATAAGAGGACTTCGCCGTCAAACTTCTACTGTCAATATTTCAACACCACATTACACGTCACTGTATCTCCCCAGCATCATCAGTATTATAGTACTAAGCCAACATAATAGTGGATAAACACACACAAACTCCGAGGAAATAATAAATGTGTGTTCACTGATCGAAAAAAGATAGAAATGTCAGCGGCAATCTTCGTCATTTGTAAATAACAATTTACATCACTCACTACATTTCTTGTAGATACACCCGTGATGTGTATTTTTGTAACTCGCAGTCGTTAGATATTAGTGTTTGCTTTTTATATGGCACCTGATTCCATCGTTTGTCTGCTACTTTTCGTGATCGTATGCGTTTATTACTACAGAAGAGGAGGCATGGCTTGTATGGAGCTGAAAATAAACAGCTATAAATTTGAATTTAAATATTTGATTATATTTGTTTTTCCGGTGACTTGTAGTTTTCTAACAAAGTTTATGATATAGGAAGGTAACTAAGCGAGTGTACACTGAAGACATCTGTTATTAGCTGTAAATGCATTTTGTGCTTCTCGCATGGAAGTTCGAAGGTAGTAATGAAAAAATAAAATAATGATGTGGCAATCGAAGATAGAAGCTGTGACCTGGAGGTATTTCCCGAGTGATTCTGAAATCTGAATGAATCAAGACTTTCGAGGGAAACTATATTTTATGGGTCTATCTGTGAAACAGTATATTATTGAAAACAGAATACGATAAATTCGCAACGTAGCAATTCTCGATGGCTCTTATGGCTCGATTTCAAGTTGGAGAGACACCCGCGCAAATGTAGCTCAAGTCCGGTCACTATGGCAACATAACACAACCAGACGCGATGATTGGCTTATCGATGCCGCATATGAGTGGCGCAAGTTGCGTCCCTGACTTGAAATTCAGCCTTTAGTCACCACATGAATCATAGTTGTGATTGATAATGAACAATTATGTGTTTTCGTTTATTAACCAATGTCCAAGACAAAAAAAAAATTTATTTAGGTGTAGTAAAACTTTCGAAAAGTCGCAAAATATTTCCATAAATCCTAAATATGCTTGTGTGAAAAAAAAACACCTGTACAGGATTGCTATTCAGGCAGGGTACCACAAACCAGAACAATAGAACAGAATAACGCGAATGATATAGTCACCATTGTAGCTAATATAGAGGAGGTTCTCAAAAGCCGACCGAAACTTGGAATTGACATTAAATTTGACTCTGGTATTGAGTTTATACCAGCTTGCTTTTTAAGATGATATCAATGCAACATTTTCTTCTTAATAGGGAGGGAGTCTGAATTTTGACCTTTCTTTTGAGGAAGGGCAATGTTTATATGTGGCTCTAGTTTCCAAGAAATTTTAACCGGACGAATGGCAAGGATGTAAACATTTATGATCACTAGAACAAAATAATTCCAATAAAAAATGGAGAAATGGAGGAGCGTTTTCTCTGGGCTTCTTCCTTTCGATATGTACCGCTGATGTCGGTAACAGAGATATTTATATTCTCTCGATTGAAGGTGCTAGAAGCAACAAGTAGGTACACTGGTATATTACACCTGACACCCTATAGATTCAGAAAGCAAATTACAATAATAATTTGATTCTAACTCTAAACTCGCGTTTTCATATTATTATAATTCAGTGCGTGATTAATCACTTAATTTACCTCCTCGGGTATACGTTCGATTATTGTAATGTAATAATCGCAAATTATACGAACGGCGATAATAAACAAAACACCTCATTACATGCCTATGCCTACCGTACCAGCAGAGCCGTAATGCAAAAAAAAAAAAAAAAAAAAAAAAAAACACCCAAGAAAACTTTCACGCAACAATGAAACCCCGTGGAGTGTTGGCAATTATCGCCATTAACCCATGGGTCTGGGCTATTATACTATCATTACGATTATATTATTATCAAGTTATATTAATAATTTCGTGCCGCGGTGCCGATCAACCTACCTACCTACCTCAACGCTCCGAGATCTTAATTAATTTTGTGAAAGTGCAACAACATGACAAACGTCTCGTAAATAATAACATAATAATATAATAATAATAATGTTGCATGTCAAGTTTCGATTGAACTGAAACTTTTTGAGCTAGTTCTAAAATTGAAATATTAATAATTTGACACTTTTATTTTCTTTTACAACCAAATATTCAAATTTATGGTACGCGGAACTGTTTTTTTACAACTTGTTGTGATAACAATAACAAGTGATAACCGTACTAAGACCTTGACTCATTTCGTATAATATACGAATCACAATATGAGCTCATTTTATAATTTTGGCTCCGCGCGTTTACGAAATATTGAAATATTGCTAATTTATAACTTATAATGCATGCTACAATTGCGGTGCGTGTGGGCATACAACAAGAATTTTCAAATTTTTGCCCATTCAAAAAGGTGGGCAAGGTAAAAGTTGTATGCAATTATTACGCAATAGTTCATATTTATTTTATAGATATTTAGTAGACGGTGGCGAAAATTACAAGGTGTTACATAAAAGGATTGCCTGCCCGGTTCATAAATTAGAAAATGAGCACGATTTTATACTTTTGCTTATAACCATCATCATCATGTTCTCATACCATTAACCCCCTTTTTCGTATGATATGTGTAACGCTGCTAATGTTATTGAAATTGGCAAGCCAGATACCAGCAACTCTCAGTTTCTTTAGAGTGGTTCAGCGGAAAATAATAAATGAGCCAGCAGAAACAAGAAGAAATGTAAACATGAACGAAAAAAACGAAGTGTGAAAACGGTAATTTTTCATCAGCGGAGCTATAACGCAGCGACAAATTGGATGCAAGAAAACAATGACAGGTTGAATATAAATGGTCGACAATTAAAGCTATCAACCGTTAACGTTTCGAGGTTACTACATACCTACCTAAAAATGAATAGAAACGACGTATGAGATTCTGAAACACGCGGCGGGCAGACCAGCTTGAAGCTTGAAAAGATGAATGAAAAAATTAATATATCGAATATTGAACTCATTGTTACTTAACAAAAGTTTTTATCACTCGGGGCATTGTTTGAAAATCAGTGTTTTTTAATCATTGAACGTTAGTGATTGATTGACAGAGGGATTATTCCAAGATTTCTGTAGTTACTTAGATAACTTTGAACAATAAATCTAATTAAATAATGGAGTTTAGCAGGGACTCGAATTTACTGACGGAATAATACAATGTGAAATCAACACTCCCGTTTATAAAATACCTCGGAATATAAAGGCCATCATCACAGGAGTATAATGGATGAAATTAGTTACAAAAAAAAATTGAAAGAATGTTTAGTGGTTGAAATAAGCCGTCGTTGCACCACTCACAAGACTCTTCAGAAAAGGTGTTCCCTTCGATCAGAGCAACAACGAATCCTACAAAAGTCATATTGAAGAGAGCCTTCCTTATCACTGCGCCGGTCATGACGATCTTTGAACAGCAGCGAAAAGAACTACAGCGCTACAGAAAGAGAGTGCGTGGCGGTAATCTGTGCGATCGAAAACTTGGGCACTAGTTGAAGAGAACTCATTTTGATGTAGTGATGGACCATTTCGCCTTGAAGTGGCTCAGCCCACTCAAAAACTTGAACGGTTGCACGCTAGAGTGTCTACTTCAAACTATTTGAGTTTACCATAAAGCCCCGAAAAATATCCGCTTTGGCGTGTGGACGGCGAACCTTTCTACTAAAACTGTGAGACACCAAAGGAGTTGGCTGAAGAGTTATATATTTTGTTACTTTTATTAAGACTATTTCAGCTGTTTTACACTTTTCTACGGTATATGCCATCCGCTCACAGCAAAACAATCTGCAGGATACTTGAAGATCAATATTTTTGTTCTTTGGTGTCTTTCGTCAGTCCGAACGGCAAAGCATAAACCGAGGCATAAACAATATGTACGAACAATTGACGGAAAATATGTAAATAACTAAATATTTATACTGTTTATGTATAACTGTATAATATTTATACTTTATACTGATATTATGAGCTCTATAAAATAAAGAAAAAAAGTACACAAACCAATGAATATACAAAGCAACGCAAAATCACAATTTCATAATTGAGGACGGAGTTGAATTGGTAAAATGAGCGTTGCGGAATCAATCCCTGTGGGTTTGTACCCAAGGATGTCGTTTGGTTTGAGATTGGCACTTCCAAAAGCCAAAAATCCAAAATAGTTATTTATGTACCATGGGCATAAAGTGCCACTTTTTTTCCCCGCTGTGCGAGATTGCGAACGAGGCCGTAGGCCGAGGGAAGCAAGCACAAGGGGAAAAAACGCACTTTAGCCCAAGGTGCATACAATGTTTTT
Source organism: Anaspis maculata (assembly GCA_949128115.1). Classification (NCBI taxonomy): domain Eukaryota; kingdom Metazoa; phylum Arthropoda; class Insecta; order Coleoptera; family Scraptiidae; genus Anaspis; species Anaspis maculata. The sequence goes on from OX421967.1 coordinate 32,131,958, forward strand.
TGCACTGGCTAGTGCAAGACTGAAATTTCGAGTTATTGAGTCGTTGAAAAATTGTCATAGCAGCGCTGATTACTTAGTGGTACGTCGCACGATCTACCATGCGATCAACAAAATTCGGAATTGGGGTAGGCTGTTCCCCAAGAAAGCAGCTTGACATCCTGAAATTTAACCAGGTCATAGCCTACCAGATCGTATGGACGAGTAGCAGGTTACCTCTATCACCTATCTTGAACACGTAGCTGACGGGGCCTCATCGTTTACTAGCATAAAACAGATATTTATTGGTTTTGGTATGTAAAAGTGCTAGTTTTGTTGTTCTTGTAGTCTTCCGTGTTCCCTACAAATTGAAGTCCATTTTACATCGCATCAAGTAGTTACGTCAAAATAGAAGGTGACGTCTCCTCTGACGGATCAAAAGCGCTCGTTGCCATGACGACTTTTTTGCCCAAGGGCTAAAAAGAGTCACTTTAGGCCCTGTTTTGAGGTCGTAAAATAACGCATTTAATATAGGTAGTGCAAAAAATTATTTTTTGATTTTGGAAACAATGCGCTCAAACCAAAGTACATTCTCTTAGCTTTCGAGAAAGAGACCTAAATGGTAAGATTCTGTAAAGGAATAAACCCAAAGGGATCGATTCCGCAACGCTTATTTCACCATTGTAACTCCGTCTAAGTAAAAGATTCCTCTGAAAGTTATTTTTTTTTTAATAAAAGGTTCCGCGGCAGAAATTACGACGATTTTCTATCTATCATCTATCAGTTATTTAGCTATCAAGTAAGAGGGTATGGTGTGAAATGAACCCTTAATTAGGAGATATCAAGTCAAGGGTACAATCAGGGTGGAGTCTGGCCGTGTCATGTTTTTATTTTTAACATCATCGTCATTCGAATGAATTAGATCCAAAACTCCAAAATCCCAATGCTATAGAGCGCCTACAAGCGAACATCCTGTTTTATTTCTTCGTATGGATACTGAGCATGGTGTGCCCCATCATTCAATGCAACAGTGTTGCTCACTTGGTATTGACTCAAATAGGAAACCAGATCAGTCTAGGTCACAGCATGTTGACATGGCTGGCTACCCGAGAAGAGATCGTACGCTGTTAGGTAAAGAAGGTAATACAGGGTGTAACAGAAACCCTTGCAGATACCCAAGCAAATGAAATGAAGAAAAATTGATACGATCGTTCTGGAATAAACTTTGCGTCTACATCAAGGTTCATCCCGAGAAGTCAGTTTTCCTTGTAGAACTGATTCAACCTTATTTTCCCGGCCACAAGATGGCTGCCAAAAGCGCATGCAATGGGTGCCATTGTTCAATGTCACTTTGAGTTCGATGTCATCTTTTGAAGCCATCTTATGACGGTAAAAACTGAAGCAAATCGCGGATACAGGTGCTGATTCTTCGAGGAAAAGTCAAGAAAATAAGAAAGGAAGGAAAATACTCGAGGAAATCAAGCGAGAAAAAGTGCGTTTCAATGGAAGATAAACGTTTGTAAGAACAGGTAGGTACGTATGATTAAGTATTGCGTGAGTTTCTAAACGAAACTACATTCATAAATAAAAAGAGACGCACTGTCTGCCTCAGGCCATGCAAAACACTCTTGAATGAAAATTGTTCAAGAGTTATTACACGATCGTGTTTAGCATTAAATTACAAAACAATAAGACGAAAAGAGCGAGCGCGCGCCAGCCTAGCGTCATTACATTATTGTTGTTATTTATTAATATTAATATCATTTATTCTTCATCACACAACTTGTACATTATGTGAAGAGTACTTATACACGAGCTGACATGAAACAGTTAGTCTTATTTTAATAATAATAACGTATCGAATCGAGTGTGGTGAGTGAGTGTGTATGGTGTACACGAGAGAGACTGGCCTGGTGTGGTGTGAGTCATATTATGGATGCCAAGGAAAGAACTTGTCATGCCATTTTCGACAAATTCGTAGGCACCATTCTGCTCGCAACTTACGGAAAGTGGCAATAAAGGAACGTGTTGAGGTTGCGGCGGACGCAATTATCGATGCCGTGAAGTTCTGTTTTTTTTAGGTCCACACTGTGTGTAGGGGGCGGAAAATGTCGAGTCACAGTTAAGTTATACAAAAAATATATTATGCTCGAGAAAAATGGGCCCGGCATTTTTCTCGGCCTTTCTGGGGAACGGTACACTTGATTTGCGATCTCTTACGGTTTTTTTGCATCAGTTTGTATCGCAATGTGGAATAAATAAATAAGTTGGATAATGGCTCATTTTGCATGGGAAGCGCAAAAATACGCGACTATGGTAAAGTGGTAATTGGTGGTCTAGTTCCATGACCTTCAGAAGGAAAAGAATACACTTATTATAACATACTAATATGATGCATTGTTTTTATTTTAGCTAAGCTGACCTATATTTTTATGGACCAAAGTTAGCACCCAGCAGAGTGGGTAGCTTCCAAAAACACTACTTGTTGTGGTAGTTAAAATTAAAAGTAAGCATATTATATTTTGAACGGAACCACTGTTTTTTTTTTATAAATAATAAATACTATATGATCAAAAACTTTCTTACTCAAGGCAGGCTGTGGCCTGGCCAAAATCAGCCTCGTTTGCCTGCAAATGACCGACCCTTGAGCCTCCCTTGAGTAAGAAAGTTTTTGATCATACGGTACAATATCGCAAGTGATTTGAACGCATCAATCATTTTTTGCTGTGGATCAGGGCCCTATAGTCCGGACGTTAAGCGACATGAATGGAACCCACCTTGCATTTTCGAGACAAGCGACGAAATTTGGCACACCTGTTCACTTGACCCTACTCTTCGATTTGAGAAATGTTGCCACCATCTGCGGAAATCGCACAGACACTTTATACAGGGTTCAGTAGAAAAAATTTGTTGAAAAATCGTACATCGTGAACCATAACCGGTGGACGTATGTAAATCAGGATATTGATGACTGATTCCATGCCCATGAAGGTACTGCAAACAGTTTTGGAATATCTTGAGCCGTTTCCGAAATACGTTGGAAGAAGTGAAATTTCTTCAACTTTCTTATTTTTTCAATAAATCAGTTGTTTTTGGAGATATTGAGCTGCAACTTGATATTCCGGCAAACAAATATGTTTCTAATGAAACGCGATGTGGAGCCATCGACAAAGCTTGCTAGATTCGAAACTAAGATCTTCAACTTTTTTTCCATCGTGAGCGCCATCTTCAAATTGCCCTTCGTGAAATTGTTGAAAAAACAACAGGTAACGACTTTATTGGACACACGCGCTCATTTTATTATGAAAAACCAGGTCCTGAATTGCAGCAATGACCTCTTCGGCCAAGAAACGTTATCAAGTTAGTTTTTCTTGATTTCTCTCAACTTAGGTGATAACCATCACCAAATGGAACTTTGGATCGATAAGATGTTGACCACATTATAATCCACATTATTTTGTGCAGCCAGTCACTGAATTTCATCATCATCAACCAAGTGGTGTTCTTTTGGCAAACAGTTGAACAAAAAGTTTGTTTCGACTTTTGTGAAAAAAACGAAAACGGCAGGGTCACGTCGTCCCTTCAAACCAGATTGAAGAAAATCTTTTACCAAAAATGCTACTGATTGATACTGAAAGAGTTCGGAGGAATGTCTGCTGTAGTTTCAAGTTGAACCGAAATGGATTTTTCCATCCTACTTCTGTAGGAGGGACGTCGAAAGTGTTGCTACAGCTTAATATTTGAAGCGTTTTTTGTTGAATATTGCCAGAAACGCTTCAAATATAAGCTGTAGCAACGCTTTTCACGTCCCTCCTGCGTACTAAAATGTAACAATCAGTTTGAGTTTGGCTTGCACATTCCTCCGAATCATTTCAGTATCAGTTGGTAGCACTTTTGGGTACATATTTTCTCTATCAGGTTTAAGGGCAGAAGGTGACCCTGCATTTTTTGCCCTTTTTACAAATATTTGAGTAACTTTTTGTTCAACTGTTTGCCAAAAGAACACCACTCGACTGATGATGATGAAATTTGGTGACTGACGTTGCAAAACAATGTTTATTGAAATATCGCAAACATCCATTTGATCCAAAGTTTTATTTGGTCATGACTGTCACGTAAGTTGAGGAAAAATAAGAAAAACGAACTTGATAACGTTTCTTGGGCGAAGAGGTCATTGCCACAATTGAGTACCTGGTTTTTCATGATGAAACATCGTGTGTGTCCAATAAAGTCGTTACCTGTTGTTTTTTCAACAATTTCACGAAGGGCACTTTGAAGATGGCGCTCATGATGAAAAAAAAATTGAAGATCTTAGTTTCGAATCTAGCAGGCTTTGTCGATGGCTCCACATCGCGTTTCATTGAAAACATATTTGTTTGCCGGAATATCAAGTTGCAGCTCAATATCTCCAAAAGCAATTGATTTATTGAAAAAAGAAAAAGTTGAAGAAATTTCACTTCTTCCAAAGTATTTCGGAAACGCCTCAAGATATCACAAAACTGTTTGCAGCATCTCCATGGGCATGGAATCAGTCATCAATATCCTGATTAACATACGTCCACCGGTTATGGTTCACGATTTACGATTTTTCAACAAATTTTTTCTACTGAACCCTGTATAAAGTGTCTACAGGACCGCAGATGGTGGCAACATTTCTTAAATCGAAAAATAGAGTCTAGTGAACAAGTGTGCCAAATTTCGTCGCTTGTCTCTAAAATGCAAGGTGGTTCCTCTTAACAGCCGGACTACTATCCCATGGAGCGATTTTGCAACTTTTCACTTTGCAAAAAGTTGAGGACTTGCTGGGCAGAATTTTCGTAGCAACTCTTCTGAATTTGGACAAGTGAAAAGTGGAAAGTTGCTAAGTAGCTTTATGGGGAATAGGTCCCAGGATCCCTATTTCACTCAGGACTTTGCAATTCATTCACACTTTGCACTTTTCAATTTGCAAAATAGTAAACTGCATCCTCATGAGTAAGAAGCAATCATTACCCGCTTGTTGAATAATAGACAATTTCCTACGACCCCCTATGGAAGTGACGTTTCGTACATGTTCTTGACTCTTCGAAAGTACAAAATATCACGCTCTACTTGATCATCTAGACGGCTATGAAATTCATCACCGGCGAAATTGAAATCATCCAGCTAATCCGCCGCGATTATTATTCACCGGCACGTACGTTCTCTTATGCGTACGCTTTTCTGTATACATTCAATCGGAAACTAACACTTTTCATGAACATTAGAAGCCCCTAATCGTACTATTTCCAATTATATATACTAAAAATATTCCAATATTCATAGTGATCATGCAAACAAACCGCTGTATTTTAACTAACACCGTCCTAACTTTGCGCCTCAAGTTTGGTATTGAGCCATAAGAAATCAGCATCGCCAAAAATAAAAGTCTTGAAAATTTGTGATTTCTATCAGGAGATACAACAATTTTAATTTGACTGAACTTTTTGTCTGTTCCACTTGATTTCGCCCTTTGAAATATGAAATCTCGAGAAATCTCCGGGTCTCGGGAGATATGACACGACTTGTTGAAAATGACGGCACCGAAAAGGAAGTTCAAAGAAGCTACGAAGAGATGCATTTACGGTGTGGGTAAAAGTGACAGCCAGAAATCAAGTAGTTGGTCAGGCGGCTAGACAGGGCATGCAGCGTTGCCAAGTTTCCATATTCACACTGACAGGTGTACGAAAGTTTTCAAAATCTGGCGCTTTTACACATGCGCACCTGCCCAAACGAAGTACCCTATTCAGACCTCAGATTTGAACCTTATTGTCCATGTCCACCTTGACGATTTAGCTTGGCACTGCTTTGAACAGTTTTTTTCGCATTTATATAAATCTTTCCAGTTTATTCTGCCAATATCTTTTGAGGCTAGTGATATGAACAAATAAAAAACAAAGAATAGCAACAGAAAATATTTTATAAATACAAAAAAAATCCGGACGGAAACAAAGCATTTTCATATCATCTAGATTGTACATTTTACCAATGTCGATGACTCCTTTCTACGCAAACATAACATCTCTAACATCACCGCGTGTATAATAAGATAAGAAGTTTACATGACTATGAATAGGTATAAGGTAGGTATTCCGACCTTACGAGAGATGAATGACATCATTAAATAAATTAGCAGAAATATCCCAAGCAACGCACATCATTTTTTTCTGCCTTCATGTTTGCGGAACTTCTTCAGAGAATTAACAACCAAAAATGCCGGAGCCTATAAAGTGGAAAAGTCTGTAATTTACTAAACGAAGCACCTGAGATTTTTTTCGTCCCATCTTCATTATCCTAATCCTCTTTAAACATGAGTCATCTGCAATTTTACTTTCGCATAACGTATTTAGCTGTATTTATGGCGTACTTGAGGAAATTGAAAGACGCAAACCGTAAAAGTTTTTTTTTCAATAAAATAATTATGTAGAACACCTAGTTTTTGCTATAGGTACACGTAACGTGTAATGATTTGTGGCCTTCTTCCGCACTTCATCCGCATAACCAAAATATTTGTGATTTTCATTATTAGAGCCGCGCTAAAGTTGCGAGAAAGAGAAGAACAAATATATCGACAAAATGTGTTAATGACGAACAATTACGATGCACGTTTCGAAACCGTGAATTGCTCTTTTGTATGCGGCTAGTGAGGTGCATCAGCAGTGCTTTTAGGTCTGTTTAGGTGTTACGCAGTTCATGATAATTTGCTTTCTCGCCGTCAAGTTGACCAGAAGGCTCCTCAAAATGACACTCCTAAGAAACCTAACAATATTCACCTAAATCTTCCGAACGGTTGAACATATCCAGTTCATTATTTCATTAATCGAATCATAACTATTGCAGGTTGATACCGACGACGTTTAAAGATGATCGGTCAAATATAAACAATCTTTAACAACAATAAAGAATGCACAACTCGCAAAACTCATCTAAAATAGAGAAAACGCATATATGCCAACCTTTACATTATCATATTTTTTTGATCTGATGGAGCGTGCTTATTTTTTTTTATTGAAGTACCTATCCAGACCTTTGTTACAGTGTGACAGCGATTGAGAAACAATGGTTTGTTATTCATTTACTTAGTTTATGAAGATTTTCGTCGGCTATTAATATATCATGATTTTCAGCCATCGAGGGACTTTTTTGTTTTCACAGGGCAAAGTGATCGGAGATTTTTTTTTAACAAAAACTTTTGATTTAGGTCTTACAGTTTTCTAGGTATGATTTTTTCTGATGTAACCAAGAACTATGGAGAAGTGGTGCGCGTATGCCACTTATATTAATTGCGCAAAATGCATTACATCAACTACTGAGGTGGGCATTTTTCGTATAAAGCTGAGCTTTCATAAAAATAATCAGATATTTGCTTTTTACAAAAAAAAACAAGGCACCCGTTTAGGCTAGCCGATTATCCCGTTCCAGCACCCTCATGCGGCAGTTGCGAACATAATGTGTGAAGAAAATTGTCAATATTGAAGTTTATGAATTATTGAAATTGACATTTGCAGGTGATGTGATTATTCAAATGGCATTGTTGTTACGGAAACAGACAACTTCCTGCAAAAAGTGCAAAAGAAATCGCAACTTTTGGCACTAGAGCAAATCCGCAGAGTGCGTATTATATGACTCTTCTAGAGCTATCACGACTGAGTTCGAACTCACCTCACAAAGGGCAACTCCAGTCTCCAACTTCTCCATGAAGTTCTCCACCTGAATGTTGAGGTGGGGGTACATGGTCTGCAGCCATTCGGCCAGGTCCTCCTTCATGGCGATCAGGTACTCCTCGCTGGACTTGAAGGGCCTGAAAGGCCTCGCCTCCAAAAGGACCGAGTTCATTATGATATCGTGTATGTTTCGGGGTCGCCTGCGCGCACAAAAATATATATTTTGCACCTGAGATTTTCGCGGGCGGAAATCGGGTTACTGTTCGGTAATGGACATGGTTTTTCGCGGCAGTCGGACCTGAAACACACCAAACGAAAGTGGATGAGTACAAAACATTATTCATCTGATAGATAGATAAGTGTGTCAAATGATGTGTCAAGTGTTTTCATTGCGATAGAAGAAAATGCGATAAGATTTAAATGGAAAAAATGATGGGGGATTTTCGGTATGTAGAGGATAAATTATCTAGTGACGACACATTTCCGCCTAGTTATTGTGCCGGTAATGAGAGCTGCCGAGATCTCCTAACGAACACAATAATAGCTTAACTCCTGCTGAAGCAAGCTGAGTAAACTCAGAAAGTTATGACATTTCACTTGAAATGACATCCCAACGTCAAAAACAAACTTGCATTTTGTATTTTGACATGAGGTCATAACCTCAAAGTAGCCTCAACTCTGCAACGGTTCAAAAGAAAAAAAAATTGACAACATTTTGTAAAAAAAGAAGTGAAATTAATTGATGATTTATTGGTTAGGTACAATATCTAGGCAACTGAGCAGAAACAATAAATTTACACTGTCATTTATTGAAAGAAGGTGTGAAACGTCACACAAATTTCCCCGTGCTTGGTGCGTATCCTACACGTTTGATTAATACGAGTAAGTAATAATAATGTCGACTGTTAATTGCGCGAGGCGTTGCAGTTGGCTGTGCATTTGATTATTTTCGCCTTGGTGTGTTGCATTTTAATTAATTACAATGATTATCGCGGAATTATTATTGTTGCTATTCCTTTTCTCGAGTTCTTATTGGACTAATTTTACTCGATTTAGTAGGTTGCTTGCTCGTGTTCTCGCTGCTTCATTAGAATCGTTTATTACTGTTATTGTTATGTTTCAATTATTGATGTGACAAATGAGACAATTACGGAAAATACTATCGTATAAGTGATTTACGGAGTTTCTACATTTTAATTTATTAAATAATGATATAAACAGAACGAAGAGAATAATGTGAAGTTTTGCTTTCGATCGAATTCAGAAAACCTGATCTGATGAACCTGATGAACAAACAGTCAAGAATGTGCGTCTTAGGGCCAAACCGAACCCAATAATTTTTGATGGATAAACCTCTCAGACTATTCCAACACCGGACCACCAGACCAGAACTAGACAGACACGTGTTTTTCCACTACTGAGGGCACTGACGTACTGGGGGCGATTAATGCGGAGGCATCCAAGTCGGACGATCCGATGAAATAACAGTTGAGAGATCTTTAAAGGGCACTATTAAGAGATGAAATGTGAGTTGTTCCCATACGACCATACTATCTATCCAAAGCATCAGGCGATGCCATCACCTAAGCATCAGCCAGGCAGGAAATATACAGGGTGCTTCAATGGAAACGAGCCACCCTGAGTAAATTTTTGCTGGGTGAAATTTATAAAATTTCACGAGACCCGTCGATTTTTGTTTCGATGGGGACATCTAAAGCATACATTGTCAAATTTTTATCTCTTCAACCCCTTCACCTCCACCTACCTCAACTTCCGAAATTCCGAATGACACTACCTACCCTGCGATACATCAAATTGAAAAAAATCAAATTCTCTTTCTGAAACAGATATTTAAAAAAAATTACCCCACCCCCTCCTTTTTCCTAAAATACTCTTGTGTACCCAATTTAATATTCTCGACCACAAAATTCTCTTTAATTTTCAGAAGTTTATCCGCCATGGCTCACAGTGGGTATAGAATGTAAAAATATATAAATAAAAGGCGATCTTTCCACATAACGTTTATAAAATATTCCTGACTGCCTAAATTCTACCCAAATTCACCACTCGATTCACCCCTTTGCTCCCTCCCGCCCTAACTTCAAAAATTAAGCAAGACATAACCTACCTTGTGCTACATCAGATTGAGAGGAATTTGATTCTCTCTCTTAACGCAATTTTTTCCAAATTTTTAACCCCTCCCCTATTAAATTGGACATTTGGAGTATCTTAGGAGGAAAAGGAGGTTTTTGAAAAATTTGAAAATATTCTTTTCGGAAAGAGAATTCAATCCTCTTCAATTTGATATATCACAAAGTAGGTAGTGTTATCTTAGATTTTTGGGTAGGGGTGGGGGAGCGAACGGGTAAATTTGGGTGGCACTTTTTCCACAGAAAATTTTCTTTCTCGCTGCTGTTCAGGATGACGTTGACTGCAGTGAAGAGAATTGAGAGGTCTTCTTCAAGAAAAAAACATTGTTTATAAATTAACATTTCATGTTTTGATATAAAAAATATGTTGAAATGAAAAACATGAAATTTGACTATTTTCAAGGGGGGTAGTAGTGGCCGAAGCACTGGAAGAGTTAGCCCAGAGCCTTGCCGACGAATGATTTGTCGCCGTTGTCCCGGCCCCGAGTGGACCTCACCACAGCGACATGTTGCAGCGGTCACCCATCCAAAAATGGGCCGCGCCGTGTATGACTTGAGAAAGGCTTCTTGCATTGTCGTCAAAGTATGCGAATTGTAGATTTCATGAATCAAATTATGAGTTATCATAGTTTATGAGAAAAAATATGGATTCTTTCATATTTCTTTGTATTAAAATTAAAAAGCAGCTCATTTTGAACATTTTGATATTTGTTTTAATTTATCTCGGAATCTATGTAGTTTGGCCATGAATCAATTCCATCAGCCATCAAAATATTGTGACAGATATTTATCAAAATAAAAAGACACCATTTTATAGTTTTACCTAGACTGTTACAGGCATGCGAGCTTATTCAAAAACGGCTTATTTGCGACTGTATTTTGTGTCATCTTGTTTTCTCGGGTTCTTTCCTGATGTGAATATTGTGATTTCTCTTCTCGTATTGCAAAAAACTGGGTGTGGGATGACAGCGGAGATTTTTTGAAGACTGAATAAATTTTTCTACAAATTTCTCAACAATATCGACTCCTGTTGAAGTACGGCCCAGGTTTATAGGCTACACCCAGGCAAGGTTATACGCGTCCCCTTTCTATTTTACAAATTTATTATGATTTATACAAAATTTATGCATTGTTTACTACTTTAAACACAGAAAAAATCATAAAATTCAATAAAAACAACATTAAAATGTAATATTATACAGCCCTGTTTCGTAAGTATTCCGCACTGAATTGAAGGCATATTATACAGGTTGTCTTGAAAATGGAAGATCAAAAAGTAACCGCACGCAAGATCCTGAGTTGATTTTGTGATTCCCTCTGAAGTTATTTTTCCAAGTTAGTTCATATAATTGGCATGCAATGGAGTAGATAGGTATTTCAGGTGTATATTTGTGCTATCATTTCTGGTACACCGGACACCTGTCTGTAATACAGGAATGGAGTAGAGTGGTGGAATAATATTCAAAGAATTCCATGTTTTCTTATTTTGCAAAACATGGAACGATCAGTTGACCCCCTTTATTCCCGTTATTTGAAAATATTTTGGTGGAATGTTTGAAACAGAATAATTAGGTAGTAAAAGTGTTATTAATAAGATGGCCGCAATATTGGTCAAATAACACGTTTTTCTGACAGTCATATTGATTGAGAAGCACACAGCGATTACTTTCGTAGTAGCCTCGTTGAAAAGCTGCAAAAAGCACCAAGGATCAACATCCCCAAATTTTCATATAAAATTCCATTTTTTTTAATTCGGAATTTCTGAATTTTAATCCCTAGAATTTTTTTTGGTAGCTTTACAACGAACCTACTCCAAGAGTAATTGCTTCTGTGCTGCTCAAGCTATGACTGTCAGAAAAAAAAGTGTTATTTGACCAATATTGCGCGGACACCTTAAATAATAAAAGAAATTAATTTGTAATGAATTCTTATTACAAGGTGAGTTTGAGCTGCAATAATAACTATTGTAAACCACGAAAATTTTATTTTTCTGAAAAGTGTCTGCAAAGATGAACCCTTTAATATACAGGTGTCCCAGAACAGTCGAAAGCAGTTTAGGGAAATACTTCAAATTTGTCAGGAAAACGTTCAAAAATTTTTGAGGTCAGGGGTCAGGGGGTGAAGCTTTGCCCCTCATATTTCCATTACCTACCTATATCTGCTGAGATTTTATTTGACTTGTTAGCACAAATTGGATGAGGAAAAAATTGAAAATTTCGGTATCTGATTTTTGTTTTATACTAGGTACTTTTATCTTGACCTATATCTCACAGGAACAGTCATAAAAATCCCAAGAAATTCAATTGTTTAAAAAAATTGCAACAGGGTAGTAGGCGTCACGTTCCATAACTCAATGCCAATGCCCTGTTTGTTTTCCCTTTTATGTGTTTGTGTTGTATAGACAACAAATTTTTGTCGGCTGTCCTGTAACTGGCCCTCGGGACTGTTGAACAGTCTTTTTCCATATCCAGGTAGTGATAAAAATAATAATAATAGTAATAGTATAACAGTAATAAAACGTTTCAGGACAAGAAATGTAATGATTTATATTTTATTCCCATGCATTTGTTTTGCGGCCGTCTTCCATGAAAATTGTGTCTCCAGGATTTTCCACCTGTATAATGTCTCGAAGTATCGCATCCGAGTCGACAGAGCGGTACGTGGAATCCACCCAAGAACACAAGAAAAGCATTTAAAAAAATTATTGACATCTATTTTTTAAGATATGGGGGGGGGGGGCAAAGGTTGAGACTTCACCCCTCACCATTTGCGTTATTTAAAGAAATTTTGGGGAACTGTTTGTGATAGACTAATCAGTAAAAATTACAACTAGTGGGTTCATAAGCCCCAAAAATCCAGTTTTCTTTATTCATGGCTGAAAAATATTCCTTTGGTACCTCAAATATATGAGAATGAGAAATGGCCATTTCCGTTTTCATACAAGAATTTTTACTGGCGTTTTTTAAGGAATTTTTTTTGAGATTCGTGAATCACCTGTATGTTAAATAGAAGTTGGTTGAGTGCACACCCAGTGCGGTTTGTAATTTTTACTGATTAGTCTATCACAAACAATTCTCTCAAATCACTTCCATTAATAAAAATAGTGGGCAGTGAAGTCCAACCCTTTGAGCTTTCATATCTTCAAATCGTATCTTCAAAAATTAACGTCAAATTTTAAAATATTTTTCCTTGTTTTTGAGTGGATTCCATGTATTGCTCTGGACTGCGATACTTTTGAGACACCTGTATAGTGAATTTTCACACTGAAAACTTTTTCCTTTTCAGTCTGTTCTAGCAAGTTTACCGAAATCTCATTCGATAATGAAAATAAGAGAAGGCACAATTCCACCCTGCAGTCCCCTACAATACATATACGTTACATATAATATCAATATAACAGTATCACAATATATATGTATAGCGATATACAGGTGTTTCAGCAATGATAGCAAACAATTCCAACTGTGGGTAGATCTTGTCAAAATATGACGGAAACCTATATACATACCATTTTGCAGAGTTCGGTCTAATGACGAAGATACAGCTCGAGATACAGCCCTTCAGAGTTTTTTTTCGTATTGAAAAAGACTCTGAAAGGTTTTGACGAAATTAGCTTTTTACCAGTGGCGTTGAAGTTACAAGGGTCAATAATTTAGAAGCATCCGAAGAAGACTTGACTTGAAGTGATCCCCCCTCGGATCCCCCATAATTTCTACGCTACTGAGTAGATTCTTTCAAAATTTGACAGGTTGATAGATGATGTTGATAAACCATCAGGTTATGCTGAATTTAAGCTAGTTTTGCCAAAACGTTCTTAAGTTACAAACTTTTAAAATCCGAAAAAAGTGAACTTGTAAGGCCGAACTTTGCAAAATGATATATGGATTTTCGTCTATTTTGACTAGATCTACTCACAGTTGAATTTTTTGCTATCATCGCTGAAACACCCTGTATTTATATGTATACATATCTACAAAAAAGTTCAATTTTTTAGACTCTTTGGCGTGAGTTCTGCGTTACCCTGTATATTGATAATTATGATAAAATTTATTCTGAAAATAATAACAAAAAATTCTACCATATAAAGTACTTTTAGGGAAGTGTGGTACTTATGGGACACCCCTGCATAAAAAGAGCAAAGTGAATGGCAACTGATTTTATAGAAAAAGAAAAGATGTACCTTCACAAAAAATTGTAGCTTTTCAATTTGAAGTATTTGGAAGAAAGAATTGAGAACTAAGCTGATTTTTCTCTAAATACCCAAAAATAAATTATGAAAAAATTGGGAAAAAATCATTCAACCCTCTTTACAGATACCCACATTGTCGCAACATCATCAAACAAAACTGTCGCCATAATAATTAGCAAGCAATTACCTCCTACTCCTCCTCCTCTTCCACTCACTCTCAACCACTAGAAAAGTCACAAATTCTCACAAAAAAATCACACTCCAAAATTCAACAAATTAAACGCCCACAAAAAAAAAGTTTTTTCCTATCTTTTGAAACAATCCAACGAAAACAAAAGTCAAAAAATTCTAAGCAGCGAAGCAATCACTTAAAACGTGATTCACGTGTTTAGTAATGACAGCAAAAGCACGGCATGCTGCGACCGCTCGTACCGACGTCCGTTTCGATTGTAGCAGGCTTGGATGGAGCACCGCTAGCTGCACGCTAGATACCGACACTGCACTGCGAAGTCTGGCGTGACACTCGAGGAGGGAATAATCGCGGCTTGCCGCGATCGCGTAATTCTTTTCTTCTTCAATTTGCGTTTGACGGCGACGACAAACGCACATGGACACACATGCGAAAATGCCCGGCCGCGAAGTGGTGGACGGCCGGCTCCACAAGAAACAAAAGAATGTATTGCGAAGAACAAGAAACAAAAGAACGTGTTTGGCGAGAAATGGCTGGCGGATCGCAGGCGGCCGTGCCAGACGCCGCAGGATCGCAGCAGCAACCGCCACACCGTCTGTTGTTTCGTCGCCGCCGCCGCCGCCGCCGCCGCGGATCGAACCGGCGCGTTCCGTCGCAGACGGGGGGTGGGGCCTCCAGTGGCGGCACGTCAACATAAATGCGTTCTGAAATATTCCAAAGGAATCCCTGAGGTACATTTCTTCTTTTGCTTCTTACCTACCTTTTTATCTACATAATAAGGTAACATAGTTATTGTGTTCTTGAATGCTATTTTTTTCAATCAATTTGAATATTTTGGAATTTTTCTAGGTTAGGTACTTTCGCTGTCTTTCTGTATCGATTATATTTGGACAGGGATGAGCTGGTGTTTCAAAACTTACGTCAAAAGGTTCATGATTTTAACCCTGTAGGTCACGTGCGTTGATGAGGTTGTTAACATTACTTTGTCTTACATGCCAGACCGGGGGCTTTAGACTGGTATGAGCTTGTAAGACAACATTTTTGGGGGCTTTCGGCCCGTAATAGCTGTATTACACCACACAATTTCTTGTACAACTTCGTTAGTTAAACAATCAAGTTCATTGTTTTTTGACACTATTTTGGCAGATTGTACAAGAAATTGTACAAGAAATTGTGTAGTGTAATACAGCTATAAGAAAAGTTTGAAATTTTCAAAAAAATAACAAAATTCATCAATTTTTCCGTAGGCGTTTTGCTGACAAATCCACTAAGGGTCATTCAAAAAAGATGTCCACCCCCATTTTTCTAGAGATTGGTTAACGATAGCGAGTTGCGGCAAAAACTGTTGTCCTCAGCTGCTTTTTCTGTTCAAGTTTATCATATGAACAAAACTACTTCACCAAAACTCTGAGTACGAGGGCGCCTCAAAATTTGAGACAATTTTTTTTTCCACTGCACAATATTGAGTGATACGTCATTGAAAAGGTCTTGACAAGTTTCAATGGAGAAGTGCAAAAAATTTCTGATAATTTCCAGAGGTTTTCATTTTATGATAGAAAACAAAAACCTGGAACCTGGGTCTTTATGTATAAAATGAGAATCAATGAGAATTTTTTCAAACTGCAAACTGCATTCAATAGAACTCATCAAAACGGTCAGTATGATGTGTAACGCAATGACTATTTTGATTATTTTTTGTTTCCATTTGGCACTTCAGAAAACCAAAAAACTTCATTGCGGTGCATACTATAACAGCTTCAATAGAATATGTACTTTTAAACTAAAATGTATCCAATAAGCATAAAGCTATACATGTAAAGCTACATAACAAAGTATTACAAAAATTAAAAATAGAATTCGAACGGCATAAATATGTAGGTTAGGCACCTACCTAATCATTTTAATCTTAAACTTCTCTATTAGCCAAGTCAAAAGCCGGTCCGCCCCTGTATAATATGTATATCTGATCGACGAGTTACTTCCATAATTTACTTGACTTTATTGCTGCGACTGCAGGCCCAACTTGCTACAGACTGCTACTATGCTACTAACTATACACATAATGAATATTTATTATTTATTATATTTAATAATTTCATTCCCGTTGCCTGTCCGTAAAATTTCCTAATAAAATCCATCAGGCGTTTTATACAATGATTTGTTCTGAATGTTTTGATTTCATCTAGTCCGTTTCAGTTAGTGCACCACACGTTTCCACATTATAATTTCCCAACACATAAAGGCGTGTCCGCCTTTATCTTTATCTCAAAAACCATTCATTTAACGCATTTATAATGATGGATGTTTGTTACAATATAATACAATAAAGTAAAACATAGTATACGGTATTATCTAGTCTTACTAGAGAAAACGCGCCAACAGCCTTTTAAAAGAATAAATACTTAATCGTTGAAATTTTGTTGTTGTCAATTTTAGGTGCACCTACTCTGTACCTAAAAACTAGGCTGCAAATGACTGGGCATAAATAAATACATTTCTCTAGAATGCTCCAACCTATTAAGCAGGCAAGTATAGTTTGGATACTAGTTTTCCCAATTCCCAGAATTGATGTTGGAAAACTCCCAACGGCGCCTATGACCTCGGGGGAAATCCCAGACGTCTACCTAGTACCTATGCAGTTATATCGAACTGTAGTTTGGTTTATAGGTTAGACTGGATTCGCACCGCGCATGCCTAGAAAACATATGATCAAGGGGTAAATCAATACCTACTCTACATAATTTAAAATTTCGCTTTCATGCTACATAGTTTGATAATTATTTATAAACTTCGAAGTTGCATGCGCATATCAACTCTAGTTTTGACACATTAGAACTTAGTGAATGTAGAATAACAACAATAATAAGTTTCTACTACATACTTATATCGAATTAGTAAATACTGGTATAGATGAACTAAAAAAAAAGTTTATCAAAGTTACAAATAGGTACTATAATGGGTAAGAAGTAATAATAGGTAGGCGTGTGCGTAGGTATCACTGCGGTCAAAAAATTCCGGGTTCAATTTTTTTAGCTTCAAAATGTACGGTCAAGAAATAGTTATAATACACCAAGAGACTAAAGTGAGTTTTCATTCCCGGAGATGAAGTTTGACAGGGAAAAACAGTTTTGCCATCTTGCAATATACAAAGTGTTTAAAAAACCTTCAAATTTTTTTGACATCCTGTATTCAAATAATGATGCGGAAATGATGCGGTTTCTTCTTTCGAGTCCGAAGAATATGATTTTATATTTGATTATAATCATATGTGTTCATTTTCAAACTTTCGACGTCAGATTTTTTGCACTAGTTGTTTTTTCAGGAAAACGCCGAAACAGGTTGATTTTTATTTCAAGTGGGACATCTAGGACACGTATTGGCAAATTTTTTCACTTCCATCCCCTCGCCCACACCCTACCCTACTTCAAAATTTCAAATAGCGTTATCTCTACTCTTGTGACACATCAAATTGGAGGCGATAAGATTCTTATTCTGACAAGCATATTGTAATTTTTTCAAGATCATACTCCCAGAATCCTTCCCAAAATTTTCAAATTGTTAAGTAAAGGAAAGCTTTCCTAATAGTAACTCCCAATTCATGAGAATCGATTTCCTAGAAAAAAAACATGCCGATTTTTATTTCAAAAAGGACATCTAAAACACGTATTGCCACATTTTTATTTTCAACCCGTTTGTCCCCACCTTACCCTACTCCCTACTTCAAAGGGATTAGGGGATGAGTTTGAAATTCTTTAAAATTAAGTTGACAGAAAGAGAATTTTATCACCTAGTCTTTAATTTGATGTTCCACAAGATCGGTAATGCTTTTTGAAATTTTAAGTAGAGTAGGGTGGGGGTGAAGTAGTCTAGAGGTCCCCCGTAGTGAAGATCGACATGTTTCGGCATTTTCCTGTGAAAAAAATTGGTGGCAAAAATTCTGAGGTGGAAAGTTTAAAAATGATCACCATGATCACGCGGAAATTTACCCCCCCTACTGGAGGCTTTCCCTTTGAGATAATTTGAAAGGGAAAAAACTCTTCTTGGACAATTTTTTCTGTAGATTTTAAAATTGGGGCCTATATTATTTACAAGCTATAATATACAGGGTGTCACAAAAAACTGTTTTTGTTGATGCGACACCCTGTATATTCGAATGTCAATCGATGTAGTTTTTCATTCTGAATAAAAATATATACCACAGTGTTGAGTTATTCTCAAAGGGAAATTGCCAAAAAAAACTCTCAAAAATCCTGTAATAGGGGAAGGTATTGTACCTTGGACCGATTGTACCTCGGACCAAATGCGATATTTCGAAAATGCAGTGACCTGTATGGTCGACAGTGTCTATTGTTCTTCGCAGTTAACGGTTAACGGTAGATGTCTCTGAGTTGGTGAGAAATCCTCTAAGAAAAAAGATGTCTAAAATTTTCGACATTTTATGATTCTCTCCTGCCAAAGTAAATATTCAAACACTAAGCAGAGGCCAATACTGCCTTTGAACGGCAATCTATACGGATACTTCTATTTTTGAGAAGTAGTGCACTTAGTTCTGTCTAATTTTATCACAATCGGGCTGGGTAAAATGTAACCTCAAAATAGCAGCAAGCCGTTTTTGAAACTTTTGAATTTATTGTACCTTGGACCGGCCAGCTCGTTGTACCTTGGACCGAACAAATGTAATGTGATGTGAACAACAAAAGGCCAGAACCTTCTCTGCAGTAGAATTTGCTCTTTATAATATTATTTAATTTATTTTATACATCAATATTATATGTATAACGTACATTCCAAAGTTATATTTTCCAAACAATCAATTCATTTTTTTCGAGAATTTTTTCACAGTTACCCATTTGTGATATTTCCGTAGTATTATTGTCTCCTCTCAGAGTTCATGTATATTTATTATTAGTTTATTTATTCCATTGAAATAATACTCAAAAACACCGTTTTTGACTGTACTGTGTCGTGGTCCAAGGTACAACACTAGACTGTACCTTGGACCAAAAGCTAGAAAAAACTATTTTCGAAATTTACAAGTCAGCATGAATAATTTTGCAGATCGTGACATGATTTGTGATAGATAAATCCTTACCGAATTATATGATGAGACAAAATCGTTTGTAACGGCCGTGATTCGCTCAAAATGAATTTTCAAAAAAAAATCGTTCCAAGGTACAACACCTTCCCCTACTGGCCTAAATTTACGTTTATTTGGCTAAGAAAGTTTTGAAATTTGACCCCACAATTTTTTTATAGTGCTAGGCTTAGATTCAAGTCCTAAAAGAAGATATCTTCCCAAAAAACAAAATAAATCAATTTGAGAAATTTTCAACTGAAATAAACGTAAACTTAGGCCAGCATTACATGATTTTTGAGAATCTTTTGACAATTTGCCTTTGAAAATAACTCAACACTGTGGTATACATTTGTATTCAGAATAAAAAACTACATCGATTGCAATTCGAATAAACAGGGTGTCGCATCAACATAAAAAGCTTTTTGCGACACCCTGTATATTATAGCTTGTGAAATATTATAAGTCCCAATTTTGAAATCTACAAAAAAAATGTCCAAGACGAGTTTTTTCCCTTTCAAATTATGTCAAAGGGGAAGCCTCCAGTAGGGGGGTGAATTCTCGCGTGATCACCCTGTACATACAGGGTGATTCAAAAGTGTCGGATCACCTTGAAGGAGCGTAATATGGAGGTGTAGTAGAGTGCTGGAAAGTTGTGAAAAAAATGCTGTCTTTTATTTTGAATTTATGAAGGGACAAATTTGGTCCTTCGATTGCTTCTATTTTTGTTGTTTCAAAAGATTTTAGTAGACTGTTGATGGAAAAATAATGAGTACAAAAAATCAACCCCTGAATCTGTATTCAATTTTTGTTTTCTTCACAGGGTGAGTCATAAACCACAAAAATTGAGTTTTCCTAAAAAAAAAAACTGGAGCAAAAGAATTATATTTGGATGAATTGTGTTTTATTGTGCTCTACATAGGTTATGTGGCTATTGTGACTGTTTGCAGGCACTTTTCAATGAAATTAATTCTCAAGATTCATGAGTCACCCTGTATATAAAACAAAAATTTATTACAGATCCAGAGGTTGATTTTTTGTACTCATTGTTTGTTCATAAACAGTTCACTAATATCTTTTAAAACAACGAAAATAGAAGGATCTAAGGACCAACTTTTGTCTCTCCGAAACTTCAAAATTAAAAGATATAGAATTTTTTCAACACCTTTCCAGCACTCTACTACACCTTCATATTACGCACCTTCAAGATGGTCTGACACTTTTGAATCACCCTGTATATGAACATAATTACATATCAAATATTGTTTTTTTTTCTGTGCTCTTGGCCTTAGATTCGGGTCCATTAGCCAGCTTACAATATTATTGTTCAACTCAAAAGAAAAATAATGCATTATTTCCAATGCCTATTTGAATACAGGATATCAGGAAGATTTTAAAGTGTTCTTGAAACACTTTGTATACATATTGCAAAACATAGAAAATTTCTATGTAGAAATTTGAATTCTACGGGGAAAATTGTGATAATTTTTTTTTCCCTGTTAATTTATTCCAACGGGGAAAATTCTAGGAGGGGGAACTATTATTCTCGGTGGATCATCCTGTTCACTGTACAGTCTGCTGTAATGGCCTCATTCCCTAATGTAGATGCGGTTTTCCGATATAACGAGATGGTTAGTGTTTTCATTTTGGCTGGGTTATAAAATTAAAGAGCAACTCGAAGAGTTTTCACTATCAAAATGCTCTGTTTCTACAAATACAGGGTGCGCCAAGAAAGTCAATTTACCAAAAAAGTGGAATTTTCCCTAGTTTTTTTGTCAAGAAAAATCATGGTCAAAAATGACATGTTTTAAAATATTTGATCAAGATGAGTTGATCAGCAGTCCGTCGATATAGTGTTTCATTACACTTTCATTCTTTCAAAATGCCAATACATTTCCCTTGAACATTAAACTAGATACGAACAATAATTATACGAGACTCCTATTTACGACTAGATACACACATCCTTCTCTTGTATTTCATAGGTGCTGAAGAAGAAAGTAAAAGACTCTCATCTTCACACCAAATGGTGTGATAAATCAGCAGCACGTGACGTGATTGAGCTCCATTTCGCTCACCTGCATAATAATAAAAATGCAAATGAAACCTTTTAGTCCTTTTACCACACGCCACAGAATGCGTCAAAGCGGACGTTGTATAGGTGGGTACGTAAGCATGCAGAATCAGTGCCGCCTTTAGGCATGGGCCTGAAGGGCTTGAGCCCAGGGCCCCGGCTTTTTTGGGGGCCCCCGAGGCCCTCTAAGTTTCCTTTTTTTTGACTATTTTTATTTCTAACTCCATTTTGAGCACCATATATCCCTTCACCAATTTGGAAAAATATTGTTCTAATATCCTGTTCACGACGTTTATTCACTTCTTGAGCTGATCGTACGCCCCCCCCCCCTTACTTACCAAGCGACCACGGCCCTCCATCCCACTAAACTAATCCAGAAAAGACTGGTTTTCGGTCGAAAATTTCCAAGAAGACCACAATTTTTGTGGAAAAGTTTTTTCAGTAACTAAGTAATTATTGTAAAAAGTCGAAAAATGAGATCGCAAAACGCTTGAAATATGCCGATTATTATTAGCATTATTACTATTTGTTAAAAAAATCGCTTTCAGCGCTACCACTCCCAAACTAGCACCCTCGTTGTTTTCGCGGGGGGTTCCAGCCTACGGTGCTGCTCGCGGCCTCACTCGCGTTCTTTTTTTTTCGCATACCTTTATAAGAGGGCCCCCTCATTGCCTTGTGCCCGGGGCCAAATTTGTTCAAAAGACGGCACTGTGCAGAATTGCAGAACGAAACGAAAAACAATCTGGAAAATGAGCACCTAACCTAGTATGTAGTATGTTACAGTTATTTTTCTTCATCTTAGCAAGAAAAGCGTTGATTGAAATGTGGATAGGAGGAGGTATATGTTGACGATGAAAAGAGTTGATTAATTAAAACTTTACAGTTATCAAACCGCTGAAAAAATTACGTTGGACACGCGAACGTTTAAACGGTGAAAATATATCGCTAATTTGTGGAGGAATGCGGTTCTTTTATCTCAACGAGAAAAGTGGATGTGGAGGCGGCATGATGGTTCTCTTACCGTCCATACTATATCATCGCCGGGCACCCTGCGGGGTCCCATTCGATCGATTCAAATATTTTAATTTCATTGCTCGGGTTTTTAAATTGGACGAAACTTTGTATGTGGGTACCTGGTAGGTCTTTCCTGAAGGATAACAGGAATCGATCCTAAGTGATGTTGAGATTTTTAAACAGAGAAATGTTGTCGCCCTGTGTTGATATTTTTCTTTCTTTAAAAATGGAAAGAATATTTTTGACTACTCCACTTGAGTTGAAGTTGGAAAAAAAACAAAATTGGTTCCTCCTTGCAGTCTTTGACTAGTTTGACAAACCATTTCGGCCAATCAATCTTCAGAATCCCTTAAATCGGATGAGCAACGAAGCTATGACTCGCGTACCTATCTAACCTTTTCAGAAAACCGTACGAATCAGAAAACTTGATTCAATTTCTTTGTCAACTAAAATGAAAATTGCAGGTTTTCTAATTTCTTACATTTTGACAGCAAAAACTTGTAAAACATTCCTGTGCTCTTCTGTTTGTCAATACATCGATTTTGGATTAAAAGAAAAGTAATAGACTCGGTAAAAGAGGTATCAGGTAATAGTGAACCGAACGTGAAGAGGACTTTTCCAATAAAATAACAAACAACAACAAATAACGAAGTTCAAGGCCAGCTCTTCAAAGTGGGGAATTAGTAATCATTTTTTCGTAAACTCTTCAATCGCTCCGATTTTGTTCAAAATGGAACCAAAGTTTACTAAAATAAGTTACTATTGAAGGATATTGACGCGTTCCATCCCAATTTCCCAAGGCATAGATAATAGGGGTGTCTTCCTTCCATCCCTATTTTTTAGACCCTAGCTATTTATTACGCATATTTTTGAAATCTACGTTCAGCTCTGGATAAACATTGTATCTTGAACTATTTTTATTAAAATACCTAAGCTTGGTTTTTGTGCATCTGGAGAATACCAATTCCAAAAGTCCAAAAATTGAACATTTTAAGGGGTTCCTGATGCGACTAAAAAAGTTGTTGACGGGAATCGGTTTTATTTTATTTTTTTCGTCAAGTAGGAACTCCTCCCAAAAGATAATGTACGGACATTGCTATAAACTAGATAGCATCGCACATTCATTTTTCTTGAAGAAAGTCGCATGCCAAATTTGAACATTCTGTTTTTCAAAAAAAGATACCTAAAATGATATCTCGTAGACATGAAAAAGTGGATTAGAAGAAATCATTTTTGGTATACCTTTTTCTTGGAAATAGAAAATTCAAATTTGGCATGCGACTTCCTTGAAGAAAGATGAATGTGCGATGCTATCTAGTTTTTGAATTTTCGAAAATCAAAATCAAGAATTTTCAAAATTTTTGTGTAATTTTGAAAATTTGATAGCATTGTTCGTACATTTTTTCTTTGGAGGAGTTTCTACTTCAATGAAAGAATAAAATTGAACCGATTCCCGTCAATAACATTTTTAGTCGCATCAGAAACCCCTTAACCGGTGGCTTCTCACCTTAAAACGCCTAGTAAACATTTTAATTTTCAAGCCCTTGAAATTCGTGCTTTCGAAATCATTGATAAGCATTTAAACGAAGCCTCTGATCCAAATTTTGAAGGAGTTGGGAAACTTTTTTCTGAATTGAACGTTATTCCAAAATATGAATATTTTCTAGTAACAACTTGGAGGGGGGAGAATAGGGGAGGAAAAGAGAGGGACCCCCGCTGTACCTACGGCCCTGAAAATTTTCGATGAGACGCATTATTATTTTTTGATGGAGTCTTACACATTTTAGTGAATTTTGGCTCAAATTTGAACAAAATTGGCTCAACGGTTCAAAAGTTATGCGAGAAAAACGGTTGATTATTTCCAGCCTTGAAGGGCTGTATCTCAATTATTGTTATTAGACACTTATATCGAAATCTATAATCTACGGAAAGTCCCCTTTATTTCAGATTTTTCATAATCTCCTGGAATTGTGATAAAAACTGGATCACCTGTTACCATTATACTACATCTCACATCTCTACGAGAATCTTAGGTATACAGGGTGTTCATTCGAAGAGTTGTCACTCCTGATTTCTCGCCGCCAAAATTTTTCATAGGAAAACGCCGAAACATGTCGATTTTTGTTTTAAGGGGGGACATCTAGGACGCATACTGCCAAATTTTTACCTTCAACTCCTTCATCCCCACCTTACCTTACTTTAAAATTCCAAGTAGCATCACGTAAGTATCTAAAAAAACAACTTGTTTGAACTTTATTTATAATACAATATATAAAGATAAAAATATAAAAGATATATACTCAAGTGTAGAGCGAGGTGTATAGTATAGTGTATAGTCTAAGTGTGTAAAATGTAGAAAACTTCATCGAATGATTTTTGTGATGGAAGTGTAGCTAAAATTGAGCTCACATTTCCTCGTTGAATTTCCAGACTGATCTTTTGTTTTAAAAATTCCGTCGACCGAGGTTCCTTGGTCTTGTCAAACATTTTTCGTCCAATTTCGGAAGCAAAAGCTTTTGCCGAAGGACCCCAGGAACCTAACGTTTCAACACCAAAAGGGCAAACCACAAAACGATCTGTTAAATCAGAATATTTTTCAATCTTCCTCAGTTCAGCAATAGCTGCCATTAAGTATCTTGTGTTGTGGATACATCAAATTCATAGTATATTACGTAACAAGAGTAGTAAGTAGCATATTACGCACGCAGGGAAAAGTTGCACACGAGCGAGCGTAGCGAGCGAGTGTAGTATTTCCCTGAGTGCGTAATTGCTTTACTACTCGTGTCATGTACAGTACTTTACCTACGACCCCAATCCAAAGCGGTATTGTAACTTTGTGAGGGGCCCAGATTAATTTTCAGAAATCCAAGGTAAGAAAACAGTCCTACATCAACAATAACAGTAGATATTGGACTGGATAGCAGACTTAGGAGCTATAATTAACGTGGAATGTAGCCAGTGGTATTGTAAACGGCAAAAATTATAGGTGAAAAAGCCACGTATTTCTTGGAATACCTACGATTTAAGTTCTTCCCTGATTCAAAATTCAAATGAAATCCCGCCGTATGCAGATTGTCAGTGTGCCTTGACACTCTTGACAGGAGGAGCACGCACCCCACCGCAGGTTCGTCTGTCGTCATCCGTGTTCATAATATTAATATCCGTGTTCATAGGATACTAGGTTTTGCTCAATTTAGAGCGTTTATAGCGAATAATTGCTTCAGTTGATTACTTTTATTGTATTTAAATAAGAATAATAGTATTATGTATCTCATATTATACACTTTTGAAAACTAAAATTACAGTAAATCGGAGAAGAGGTAGGTACTTTGAGTGGTGTTTACGGCCATCAGATTAATCCAATGTCAAAGACGGATAGCATTTTCAAACTCTGGTGTCTGCTGGCTCGGTGGTTGTCTGTTGTACAACGCTTTCCGTCGAGACCTGGAAGAAAAGCACCCACAAATCGATTATTGAAAAATTAGGGTTCACTTACTGTGCCTAAAGCAAGGCCTGAGGTGTATTTAGAAGCGTACCTACCTATAGCCATTCAATTATTCGTTCGAGGTGGTGATATAGCTTGATCACAACACTGGGGCATGAATACTGGACAGCAATAAATAGTGTTATTTGAAAATTATCGAACTTAGGTAGGCAGGCAGCAGAGTACCTGTCATCAGACATTTGATGCTTGTTGTAACTGTCTAATTTTTACACCTACTTGATCCCAAGTTGTTGGTGACTGCGGGCACTCCTTGCATTGATATTTTGTATCTTTTTTAATAAATCTCGCAAAATTATTGTGATCAAGTAAAAACTAAGCCCTATAAATGCAAGCTAAAATTTAATCAAGAAATTCTTAAATCCCTCACTTGGAAAAATAATCTAGACGATTTTGTTGTTGATACATCTCACTTCTATGGCCATGCCTTCGCTACGAATATATACAGCTAGTCTTGCTTATGCTTTCGGTGTGAGAGGTGCTACCGGGGCACGCGTCAGGTTCCCGTGAAATGCTCCCATTTTTGAATGTGAATTATTTGAGAATGTCTTTCGATCAAAATTCCCCCAACATCAGAAACATAAATTCCCTAACTGTGCGATTTACTTTACCATTACCGCACGCTGTGCGATTTACTTTACAGAATACGTCACGATGTGCGTAAGGGCTCACTTACTTAGGTTCCGGGTTGTGGGGTATACGACACTTACGGTAGTGGTCGTAGGTAAAATTATTTTCACTGTCATGTGTAACTTTTTCAACTGTCTCATGCTTGTATTTTTGTTTTTCAATTGTATGGCTGTGCTACCAACTAAAAATTGAAAACTGAAAAAAATCGCATTTTCAGTTGAAAAAAAAATCCTAGCGGTCTTGCTTTTTAAAACTAAGCGATGAAACTTGATATGGTGATAATCAAGTCAAAGACCAATATCCCAATGTCAAAAAATTGCGATTTTTTGATACACTTGTTGTTCACAAAAAAAAACATCAAATTTCATAATTTCCAATGTATCATGACTAATTTTTTTCAAATGGCATGCCTCTAATTTTATAACGTTATCTGATAGCTTTTTTTATTTTCTTTCATTTTCACTAGGGTTACCCTACCCTCATACTTCATTTTTTTCGAGATACCTAATCGTAAATTTTCACAAAATTTGCTTTTTTTTTGGTTTTTTCAAAGATTGAGTTGGCCGTGATTAATGACAGGCAAGCCAAATAGTACGCAGCCTATCATTTAGTCAGTTTGAATATTGTCTAACAAAAAAAATTGCTTCAACGCAAAAAGAAAACAAAGTGAGATCCTGGATATCTGGACTATCACCAGAATATCATATCAATCATTTCCTCTCGCGTAAGTCATCTTTCTTTGTTCGAAAATATTTAGACTGACTAACTGAGAGTTGCGTACTATTTGGCTTGTCTGTCATTCATCACGGCCAACTCAATTTTTGAAGAAAAAAAAAACAAAATATAGCAAATTTTGTGAAAATTTTCGATTATCTCGAGAAAAATGAAGTTTAAGGGTAGAGTACCCGTAGTAAGAATTAAAGAGGATAAAAAAGCTATCAGCAGGGTGCGAAGATTTAAATCAAGTTGATTTAAATCGTGACTCAAATCAACCGATTTTTTTATTTCAATCATTTGATTTAAATCATTTGATCGTATTTGATTTCCCGGCACAGTTTTCTTTACGAAATACCGCCAAACTTCATCTCCCTTTCGTCCCGACATTTTTCTCTGAGCGCTGAGCAAATATAAAATCTCGT
The DNA here is from genome assembly GCA_949128115.1 of Anaspis maculata. Classification (NCBI taxonomy): domain Eukaryota; kingdom Metazoa; phylum Arthropoda; class Insecta; order Coleoptera; family Scraptiidae; genus Anaspis; species Anaspis maculata. The sequence goes on from OX421967.1 coordinate 32,159,578, forward strand.
ATACCACCACAACCAGCATATCCCACCCCCGACGAACGACGAACAATCCTAAGACGTGACGACACCTGTTGTTTTGACAAGTACCTATTGTGAATTATTGCATATTGTTCAATAAAAATAATATGGATTACGATTAGAACCATACTGAGTTAGTGAATTCCCAGAGTTACAGCTTTTCTGGAAAAAACCGAGAACTGAAAGTATGTACAAAAAAAAACAACAAAGACCTGGACACCGGAAGAGTATCTAAATATATTTTTTGTACTGTATTTTAGCCTCAATTTCCACAGATTTTTAAATTCGCAAACAATTTGACTGAAACTGGAAAAATCTGATCTAAATCAAAAAAATCTAATTCAAATAAAAAAAATCGATTTTTTTGATTTTTTTATTCAAATCACGATTTTTTTGCACCCTGGCTATCAGATAACGTTATAAAATTAGATTAGGGGCATGCCATTTGAAAAAAATGAGTTATGATATTTTGGAAATTATAAAGTTTGATGTTTTCTTGTGAACGCCCTTGTATCAAGAAATCGCAAGTTTTTGACATTGGGATATTGATCTTTGACTTGACTATCACCATGTCAAATTTCTCTTTCTCAATTTTGAAAAGCAAGGCCGCTATGATTTTTTCAAGAAAACTGTGAGAATGCGATTTTTTTCAGTTTTTAATTTTTGGTTGGTAGCACTGCCACACAATTGAAAAACAAAAATACAGGCATATTACAGATGAAAAACTTGAACATTAAAATGCAAAAACAATAGAGTGTTCTATTTAAAAAAATTCACGATTTGTTGATCCCGTCAAAATAGGACATCATGTATAGCTGAAAATAATTGTAGGCTATTGGTTTTATCAAACCATATAACTTTTCTCCTACATCTTTTTCTCCATCTTGAACGGTAAGACCGCGATGGGATAATTACGCTGAGATGGACCACCTGTATGTATATTTTCATAGAATTTCAGGAATTTCTGGTGATAAATTTATTGATAAACGGAATACAGTTGATAGGGAAGAGTTTGATTGACTAATGGGCAGATCGCTGTCACCAGGTCCAACCGCAAAAGTAGGCGGTGGTCCATGGGACGATCTGTACCCCTGCAAAAATTCCAAGCTAACTTTGGCTAGCGTAAGCCAAGCGTTACCAAGGCTTGTATATTTTCCTTACTCATTAGTTTAAGGCACGAATTGAAACCACCCCTAAAAAAGTATTTACGTTCCTGGTAGTTTGCAAGAGAAGTGGCAAGTGATAGGCGCGCCCTCTGTGCAAGTAGTTTATGCTTACGGTTCACCATCTAAGAGATAAACACGAAAAGAAATCAAACGACCGGCGTCTGCGATATAAAATAAATAAATGCGAAATTGCACACAGCTGCGCCACCTAGCCGCCGCGAGGAGAAGTAGGGCACAGCTTTCTATATTACTGGCTAAGAACGTGAAGCGGCCTATACGTTATAGAATCCAATCTTTGATTTTTTTTCATTTAGTTTACTTGGTTAGTTTCGTACGTTTCTTATACCTACTCAAAAATATTAATTTCCAGCTTTTGGCCCTAAACTTAATTCTAGTACCAAACACCTAACGCATTATTGGATAATGATTTTGTCAGTCCGAACATTGGAGCGTGCTGTGGTTCTAGCGCGACTGCGCCCTCTACTAATCGGTACGTAAAGCACAAACAGAAATCTTTATCACTTCAACATCGCAGGATGAAGCAAATTCAAACTTCTTTTATTTAGGTTGAAATGAAATGGTAAATGCGAGGGTAAATACAGGTGTCAGGTGTCACTATGTCATAGGTAATCAGGAAGCAGTGGATTATCATTGTTGTTTTACCCGCCTCGCCTGTGGAAAAATTACTTTGATATTTTTCATAAGTACCTAAATAGTTCATAAGTTCTTTTTCGTAAGTTCGGTAGGTAACTATGGTCTAGCTATCAGCTAGCTATCTATCTATTTACCAACTTACCTACAAATGCCGTTACCTAAGCAATTAAATGAAAGGATAATTTGTGCATTCTGATTTTATTTACGACCGCCAATTTGCCAAAGTTTCATATGATATTCTGCTATTATATATTTTTGCGTTTAAGCCATGTTTCTTTGTTCAAGAAACACACAAAATTCAGACTGACCAAACTGACAGCTGCGTACTATTTGGCTTGTCTATATCATCCATCACGGCCGACTCAGTTTTTGGAAAAAATTAGAAAAATAGCAAATTTCGTGAAAACTTCCGATTATATCGAGAATATGGAGTTGAAGGGTAGGGTACCCCTACTAAAAATGAAAGTAGATAGAGAAGGCTATCGGATAGCGTAATAAAATTAGTGGCATGTCATTTGAGAAAAATGAGTTATGATACTTTGAAAATTATAGAGTTTTTTTTTGTGAACGTTTTTTTTGGTAATAACACAAAAACGCAACTTTTTACATCGCAAGATTGGAATATGACTTGACTATCACCATGTCAAGTTCCATCTCTAAGTTTTGAGAAGCAAGACCGTTACAATTTTCTTAAGCACACTGTGGAAATGCGATTTTTTCAGTTTAATCTTTAGTTGGTAGCACTGCCGAACAATCGAAAAACAAAAATACAGGCATAAGACAGTTGAAAAAGCTGCACCCGAAAATGCAAAAAAATATAGGGTGTTCCATTCAAAAAAATTGACGCTCCTTTTATCCCGTCAAAATGGGACACCTGTAAGCCGAAAATATTTGTAGGTCACAGGTCTCATAAACCATATAACTTTTCTCTTTTATCTTTTTCTCTATCTTGAACGGTAAGACCGCTATGGGATAATTACGCTAGGATGGACCACCTCTAGATGTTGTCAATTGAAATTTTAAAGGTGAGGTGGATGGTGGCGAAGGGGCTGAATATGAAAATTCTCCTAAGTAATGTTTCGATGTCCCCCTCGAACTTCGAACAAATACCAGGAATCGGGAGTGGGTGGATATTTTCAAATGATCACCCGGTCAACTGGAAGTACCTGACCTATGTATTATCAGGACAAAGAGACAAAAATATTAGTATGTCTCTAGTTAGGTGCTGTAGGGGGTAGATGGAATATAGTTTTGCTCTCAAAAGTCCTTTTATTTTAGACCGGTTTTCGCGCTCGTTAACGGGCTATCGTCAGTACATACCTAAGAATTATAAGAAGAAACCTTTCACTTTAGTTAGGTGCCATTCACCCATTGTCAATTCTCAACCCGAGCCTTGATTGTGTGCACAAAGTAATTGTGTGCCCTCACTCCGGCCTCAACAAAGCATTTCCTCGCATCCTCGGCGTCTTCGCATCTTTCCACATCCGCTGGCGCTCCCTTCAAACACTCCTCCAAGAACTCTTGAGCTTCTGCTGGCATGGCTCTGATTTTTGCATGTTTTTTGACCATTTCAAAGATCAAATGTTGAGTCTCGTCAATCAAGTGTAATTTCTCAAACAAGCAAGCCAAAAAACAAAGTTCTCCATGGGAGACCGTGTTTCTACTCCAGACGGAGACCAAGTCAGGAACGGAAATATTTTGATTGTTTCTCAGACATTGCTCCACTAGGATTTCCAATGGTCTCGTGTCTATCCAAGTCGTTGAATTCGAAGCCAACTGAAACGAGGAAACTGCCGCTAAAGTGTATCACCTAGGTACCTATAGTTCAAATACTTTTGTCGCGTGTTCAAGAGCTATCAAGTCTGAATTTCCAAATATCATCATCATGACCAACTGCGAGATTTCACGAACTTTGATAAGTCATATTTGAAAATTTTGAAACGAACTCTTCCATGCTGCATGACAAAAGTATTCAACTCTTCGGAGACAATAGAACTAAATAAGTATATTTTAGTATGGAAAACTCACTGCTAGATTGATGGCAATGAAGCACAGAATTTCAAGTGTCACCTTCATTGATGGTGAGTTAGTTTATTGGAATAAACTATACCTACCTACGCAGACATTTCCTTATATACCACCTACCTATTCTGCTTTTTTTTTAACGAAAAGTATGTGAAATTGAGGTAGATACAGGGTGGTTGAAAAACGGCGCATGAGCTCTGTCCATAACCATCTTGCAGAATGTAGATGTGATGTAGGGAATCGTTGTAGGGGATCATCAGGGAGTCAGAGAAGAAAATAGTCACGGTCGATATGGTGGCCGAGCTGATCAAAACTGTGGTAATTGTGGCCTGTGGCATGCACTAAAATCTTACATTTTGTGGGATCCCGAAGCGCAGATGGAGCTGATGGATATCAGGCGCTGAAGCTATAATAATTTTCTCAACCGTGGTTTATGCCTATAGTATTTTTTTTACTGATAGAAAATTGCCATTCTCATTCAGGAATAGGCTAATACAAATGTACTTCACGGCTGGTAGTAATAAAAAAATTCGTGTAACCTTATTAAACGAAGAGATGATTCGGTATCCATGGCTAGTATGGGCCACTCTGTACCTACCTAAATACCTAGTTGGAATCACACATAAGCTGAATAATTATTTACGATTATCATTATCAGAACATCAAATTGAAAATGTGTACTTATAGCGACTGTGTTTGCAAATTTGTATGCTTCTACTTCCTGTAAGTACCTAACTACCTATCTATTGTACCTATAATTGATATTTCACATCCATGGTATGCATGGCACACTACATAGTACATTTGCTGAAATAAGTTGTAAAATTAAAACCGCTTGAAATCAAAACTCATCAACTGGAAATGCAGCAGCGCCACCTCTCGGAATTCAGCTCAAGCTTCCATAGAAATTGACATTGGGTGCATCAGGATGTTATACGAGTATGTAGATAGCTAAGTTCAACTTGACGCTAAGTTGTACAGATGGCGCCACACTTGACTTTTTGAAAGCTTATTTGATTCCAAGGTTTTCAATTTCCATGATATGTTGTATCATTCAATTCAATAATATCTAATTATAATCTTTCAAAACTGTAACTTGTGTACTAGAGCCGTAAAAAGTAATTATTTTCGTGACCGAGGCAGATTAAGAGCTTTTACTCTTCTACCGGGTTGCTCGCTTCATCAAATTTAACTTAAACTTGGTTTGGTTGCCATAGATTCAATTGTTGCAACAATTATTTCCCCAGTAACTAAACCGCCTTGCTTGTGGCTTGTGGTAGACAATGTAGGTCCAGGTGTCCACGTGCTACTGGAACCTCCCCCTTGAAAATTTTCCTTATACGATGATTTGCGGCGAAATTTAGCTTTGAGCTAAACTTCGCCGAATAAAGTCGCTTCATTATTATTATTATTATTATTATTTCAAGTAGGCACAAAAAAATCCTTCAAGGTTCTCGTATACCAACCTAGATTCTGAATATCTAACTTTTTCATACCTACTGATTACAAACACAGGTTGATTAAAAAGTGTCCGATCAAAACCATACATACGAGCATACGAGATTTTTCATGAAGCCCACAAAAAATCTTCAACTTCCATTTTTGCAGTCATGAAGGGGGTCAAAGCGAGGGTCAGTGAATAGTGTCCCCTAAGGAAGTGCCTCTTAAAGGGAGAAACCTGATGCCTGCTTTTTCCAAATATCTCCGAAACTTGCCAAGTAAAAATGACGGAATTGGGTGAGATCGTTACATGCTATAAGCCTTAGGTATCTGATGCTGTGAAAAAGATTTCTACATTTCATCAGGGACGTCAGAAAAAGTGGGGACGGGGGATGGTTTTAGCCCCATTCTATTTCTTTATGACTATTTTGAATTTTGATAAGAAGATCTGGAAACTAAGCAACATAGAGCATCAAACTAAAAAACAATGAGTTCCTCATACTATTGGTTACCAAATACAGTAAATCCAAAATTACGGGGTGGCCACGAAAATTCCTGTACCATTGCAAAAAAGTACAAAATTACAAGGCATTCTTTATCACCCTGTATTAAACATATCGCTGTCACGAGCCAACAATCACTTGCAGATGGTGAAAGTAGAAGGATTTATCTTGAAGTTGGTGTAAGTTATTTCGAAATCTGATGATTTTCAAGTGATTGACAAAGATTAAAAACCCAACAATTTTTTGGGTGACCCACTTCAAATTGTGACCAGTATAGTTGAAAGACAGTTTCAAAGAATAATAATTTTCCACGTTTCTGAATCACTCTGTATAGAAATAAGAAATTTAATAGATATCCAGTGGTTGATTTTTCTAACTCATAATTCTACCGTCAACGGTTTAAAGAATTCTATGATTTAACGAAACCATAAGGGTTCGAAGAATTGACTACTTTTTGACCCTTTATAACTTTGAAATTAATATAAGTCAAAGAATTTTTTAAATATTTTTTGTGGGCTTCATAGAAGATCTAAGAATATCTACCGTATACCTATTGTTTTGGCCCAATACTTTTGAATGACCTGTATTATCCTATACATATACAGGCTGCGGCGATTTCACTATGCGATTCTTTCAGGGAGAACATGAGAACATGATAAAAATGCGATTCTCCATTGGAAAATGGCTAGGCAGGGATAAGGGATCTGTACTACTGGACTGTTTTGAAAAGTTGATGGCTATCAATGAATTTGTGAGATGTGGGTATTTCATTAAGTACTTTTTTTTTCGTTTTGACGTCGGCCTATTTCCGCAACAAGGCCTAACATCGACGCCGGTGAATGCTTTCCTCAATTATACCGGAAAATTTGCCGATCCCCCGTGTGTTCCACCAACATCGCATGGGGTTGGCACCATCCTCGGCACCATCGTTCGTATTTTCGACACGCATTGAGCAAGCATTCCAACTGAATCGAAAAGCTTGTTTTCGAGTCGAAAATCCGACCGTCCCCAGCGGAGATCGAACTCGCGACCTCTGCTCTGGCATGGCAGTGGAACGCTGTACACTAGTGTGGTCCAAAAAAAAAATTGTTCTTTTATTTTTGATCGGGCCACCCTCCACTTTTGTTACACATACTCATAGTGATTTCCTAGTGAAATTTCAATTCTCTACCATGGCAGGAAGGGGGTGCTCATCAACCCTCTAATTTTGAAAATTCTAGATTTATTCGTAAAAGTCTGTGGCATCCAGATTCACCAGAAACACGAAGGAATATGTCAGTGATAATATATTTAGCACAATTTGAGAATTATATAAAAGAAAAATCAGATGAAAGTGAAATATTGATTGTTGAACTAATAGTGACACCTACAAAAAAGCGGAGATGTTCCGCGGTATGACTTGTTGATGTTGAAGCTGGATGTCACGAAGTAGGGCCCAGTGTTTTCATCTCTGGTTAACTTTAACCAAAAGGTCAATGTTATAATTGTCATATCAACACTGCTGGAACATTGGTATCTTTGGCAAATCAACTCAAGATGACCTCTGGATAGAGTTATCCTGGGACGGAAATACTGGGTCTAAAAATAATTTCGCAATCCTAAGGACTGCGGAAACCTCAAGATATTTCACCTTTGGAAGAACATTGAACATGTTACTAATTTTGAATATCAGTGTCTACTTCCTAAGACATTTCTTCTAAATATGGATCAACATCCATGATTACCTTCAAGGCAAAGACTGAGTTAGCTATAAATTTACGGGTGGTAAAGAATACTGCTGAAAGGGGTGTCCAATTGTTCGAGAAATACAACTAACTACTGACCAATGACAAGAATGAAAAGATGGTTATGCTGCATATGGTAGACCAATTGGAAAATGGTGCCTATTTGGACGACCAAAAATGTTTCATCAACGTAGTCTAAAGCAAAATCATACCATGTTAGTTGAACATTATAACTCCGCTCCATTTCAATTTTTCTTTTACATAATTCTCCACTTAGGTACACCAAACGAACAATTATTCATACCGGGTGATCATTTGAAAACTATCCACCTGCAATATCTCCCGATTCCTAGTACAAATGTCTTTGAGCAAAAACAGGTCGATTTTTATATCGAGGGAGACATCTAAAATATACATTGGAAAATTTATATCTTGAGCCCCCTCGCCCCCACTCACCCCAACTTTGAAATTTCAAACGACACCACCTACCTTGCGATACATCAAATTAAAGAGAATTAAATTCTCTTTCTAAAAAAAATATTTTGAAACTTTTCAACCCCACCCCCTGTTCTTCCTAAAATTCTCTGAGTGTCCAAGTTGATATTCTTGACCTCCATTTCCCTTCAATACAGTGAACGTCATCCTGCACAGCATCGGAAGAGAAAATTTTTTATAAAAAAAGTGCCACCCAAATTTACCCCTTCACTCCCCCCACCTGACCTTAAAAATCTAAAATGTCAATACCCACTTTGTGATACATCAAATTAGAGGAAATTCAATTCTCTTCCAGAAAAAGATTTTTCACAATTTTTAAAGCCCCCCTTTCCCCCCTACAGTACTCCAAATGACCAATTTATTGGGGGAGGGATAGAAAATTTCGGAAAAATTCTTTTCAGGAAGAGACTCCAATTCCCTTTAATTTGATGTATCACAAAGTGGGGGTAGTGTTTTGTTAAATTTTAGAGTTGTGGTGGGGGAGAGCAAAGGGGTGAATTTGGGTAGCAATTTTCCCACCGAAAATTTTCTTCTTCGATGCTATCTAGGATGACGCCGACTAAATTGAGAAAAAAAATAGGGGTCCAGAATATAAAATGGGACAGTCAGAGAATTTTTAGAGAAAAGGGGGTGGGGTTAAAAATTTTGAAAATATTTTTTCCAGAAAGAAAATTAATTTCTCTTGAATTTGATGTATCGCAAGGTAGGTAGTGTCATTTGAAATTTTGAAGTTGGGGTGAGTGGGGGCGAGGGGGGTGGATATAGAAATTTGCCAATGTATGTTTTAGAAGTCCCCCCCGATATAAAAATCGACCTGTTTTTGCTCAAAGAAATATTGACTAGGAATCGGGAGTTATTGCAGGTGGATAGTTTTCAAATGATCACCCGGTATATTACTTCGTATTTTGTTGAATCTGGATGCTACAAACTCCTACGGATAAATCTGGAATATCCAAATTTTGAGGATTGATGAGCACCCCCTTCCTGTCATGGTAGAGGATTGAAATTTCACCAGGAAATTACTATGTGTATGTGTAAAAAAAATGGAGGGTGACCCCATCAAAAATTGAAAATCAATTTTTTTTGGACCACACTACTGTACACCACACCACAAGCTCCACCTCATTAGGTACTAGGTTTGGCAATTTTGGTCATAATCAATCAGACGGTTTGGGAGACATTAAGGTGGAAAAACAATTCCAAAAATCAAGGCCTAGTTGTTTTTTTTTTCAAACTTTTTACATTCTCGGTTTGCCATATTTTCGCGAAGGAATTTCACCAATGAAGTCTTTGCACTGCACGCATTAGTAAAACACCCTGTATACAATAGTACTACGTTCATTCCACACAGAAAAAAACAAGAAATTCACGAATGGAATCTCCAAAAAATTGATTGTGAAGGATGTTGGATCTATTTGGGGGTCAAAGGCCGTTTCACTCGCCCTTTCACAATAACTACCTAAACACACAATTCCGAATTGTAAGTTGCTTTTGTTTGTGAATGATTTGATTTCTTTCTCTGCAGACGATTTCAACGATTTTTTTTGTGAACGTTGGGTGTAGGGTAAAAGAAAAAATAGCCCGAACAAAGTTCTGTCCGAAAGATGATCTGTTGGCAAAATTTTTAATCAAAAGTACCAATATCAACTGGTACATTTTTTTTAATCTCTCCAAAAGATCCCTGGTTATAAGACTTTGTGATCTTCTGCTCGACATCGGTTGAGAGACCAACCGGATAGTTCGGATGCATTTTTAAAGGAAAATAATTACGTATCTGCAATTTTCTGATTTACCCTGCATAGAAAACAAAATTCAATACACATGCACTGGTTATGCCCCTAATAGTTTGCCTTGATATTTTTGAACAATGAAACTAGAAAGAGTCGAAGAACCACAATGAAACTAGAAAGTATCGAAGAACCACACTTCGATCGTCCAATCCCTCCATACCTTTGAAAATAAAAGACTTTTTTTCAATATTTTCTTGACACTTTTCAAACATTTCCGTTCATTGCAGATAACTCGCATACCCTTCCAGACGTCAAATTTTTTGTTGAAATAAAAATCGAAAGCTTTGCAGGAGTTCTTAGATACCTAGTGTTTAATATATTCATCATAAGGCCAGAAGCCATGTTAATAATTCAACCAAGTTATAATGGGGTGTTACATTGAAAAAAAATATATACCTATTGATCTTCAATCAGTTTTTTTAAATAGTTTCTGATCTAATTCTTCATATCTTCATATCATATATTTCTTTCAATTCTACGACGTTACCGGGACATATTGATTATTGTTTGCAGTATCTTTTGCGCACTAGTGCGTTAAGTGTTTTTTCTTTGTGCTAGTTCCTATATGACGGTAAGTTCAGAAAAAACTACCTACTTTAAATCATGGTTGGCAATTTGCATACAAGAAAATATTCCTTCATCGTCAATTTTTGTTGCCACTGATGCTCAAGCCACCATGTAGTTGCATATTACCTTGTCTAGATAGTAGGGCTATTCAAAGGGCATGTGTGCGGGTTACGCCAAGTTGGCACAGGCGTCCGCGGCAGGTATGCCAATCACGGAAAGACAAACGACATTCTAGTTTTTGCTGTTGTTTTGTGCAGCCGTGTGCTTTCTTGCTTGTCTGTCATATTCGCCTCTGCGAGAGAAGGTCTTTTCTCTCAGTCTTTCGACTTAGATTATGTTAACGAGACACAAATTTTACAATACAATGTGGTTTGCACGAGCATTAATATCCCGCCCTCCACCCTCTATCTGTGATAACTTTAGAATTGAATTTACATATTTTCTACTTGGATGTACGATTCATCTACCTGTGCCTACATATTACGATCTAGTATACCTAGTTCCACATAGACTCAACTAGGTACGAATAAATAAACTCCGTTGTCAATCACTCCGCAGAATCTATTCCTAATATAGGGAAGGTAATTCAGGGAGTGATGACGTTTCGGAGAAGATGACAAACTTTTCAATTTTTTTTTTTTTTAAATACAAATTTGATAGATCATCTTAGCTTTTATGCTGAACAAAAAATATATAAAAGCTAATATTTTGAACACACCATAGCATCGGTTTTCACTCTCATTCTGTACGTATCTATAAATCCATAGATATATTGAGAATAGATAACGTACGTAGAGGGCGCAGGTCGCAAGAGTATGCATTCCGCTTGATGGAGTAATTGCTGGCCAGCCCACAATCGAAGCTTATGTGTCAATGTGACGTGAAAAGTCAAATCAAAAATATCATCAACTGGAAAATTCATAATTTGTCGGAAAAGCTTAGATATTAGGTTGCTTTCGCTGCTATGCTTCCATTGCTGATGAGTGATATTGATTGATTATGTATTGTTTCTTCGCTTGGTCGCGGATTTTACAAATCTACCGAAGGTTTTGCATTCCCATTTTGTCGTGCCTGGAGTGAGTTGAATCGTTTTGTTTTTCCCTCCACGTTCGAATATTTAAATCAAACATCTGAATGCGTACACCAACACGCTTGTCCGCATCTTGCTGCAAAGGGGTACCGTGAAAAGGTTGCATTATAGTGATTTAGACCCGTACCATTTCGTGATCGCTCACTGCTCCAATCAAGTACCTGGAGGATTTCCCCAACCCCAAGGTCCACTATGTCGTTATAATGAAATATCTGGCTGGCCAGAAGCTCCTACAGGGACAAGGAATTCTCTGCAAAATAAGATTGAATGTGTACTTACCACCTTGATAATGGAAACGTCGATTATTGAGTGTTGAAGATGAACATAAAATACGAAAAACGCTTCCATTCTTCTATCAATTTCACACTACATATCTGATAATACTTCCATATCTAGTGTTTCACCCCATGCGATTTGGGGGAAGCCGCTGACTGCTTGGGTCATTACCACACTATCCTGATTATCGCGTACCGGCGCAATCGAAATATGGGGACAACAAACTGAAAATGCAGAACTTCAGATTCCGTAAAATCTTCCAAGCGAAGAAACAAATGCACCAGTGAATAACTCATATCACTTATAAGCAGTGGAAGCATTCGGGAAAGCAACAAAAACAACCAAATATCGCAGATTTCCCAAAGAAATTTGAATTTTTCAATTGATGACAGTTCTAATTTCTTTTTTCACGTCAGATTGACACATGAGCTTCGAGTGTCGGTTGACAAAGGGCGCCAGCAGTTCTACAGCGAACTGATTGCAAACTCATCACATTGTCCTAATATGCTTTCTCGTTATTTCAAAAATCACCCTCCAGCTCTCTAAACGCTCAAGGTTCATACTTCCAGGTCCAAGTCTTCTCTGTGAATATATTTTTCAAGTGTTCAAGATTTCCTTCATGCCCCTTTCACCTTTTGGTAATACGACCAATCATTCGCCTACGCAATGAACGGTCGCTGGACCGTACTTTTTCCTTTGCCAATTACACAAGAATATTGTTTTTTTTTCTCATTGCACTCCCTTGGTCTTGGTCATCTGATTCTTATTTGGACTTATATACAACACACTGAAGCTATGCGTACAACTTTGCTTGGATTCTCTCTTAGTATTTATGCAAGCAATTATAACTGCTTTTGTGTTCTTGACTCTCTGCATACCTGCTTGTCCAAGTTTTTTCGATGAATCTTCATTTGTTTATTTATTTGTGTCTATTTTTCTGGAGGGTTTTCACAATCTTTCTCATTTTAAGTCGTCAAATGCCGGCGTTCCTCTTTGAGTTCACTTAGTTCTTCTCCTGCCAGTGTGTGTAAGTGTTGCAGAATGTTGAAATTATGGTTGGTGGTGGCATTGAGTATAAACCCTCAATCTGAGATAACCTCGAGGACAACACACCTATGCGAATATGACTGATATTTCTGTTCAATTGACAACTTGACAACAAGAGTATCAATCAAGTTGATTTCTTCCAGAATATGTAAGTAATTAGGAAAATAGGTGCTTAATTTAATTCAGATGAAATGTTCATCGATTCGTGTCAATAATTTCTCACCCGTCTCACAATGTATCTGTTCTCTGTCTTCATTAGGTATGTTGGTACAGATTTATCTTCAATCAACAAATCTCAATAATTATTCTTCGCGGGCACAATCGCCTCAAATCAACTTCTAGGTCACAAATCTTCCTCGAGACAAACACACTTCTTCTTGTCCCTCGTCTCCTATATTGTATATAGTTTGCACACGTTTGCATATTGCCGGTATGTGTATGTGTCGAGTGTACCTACCAATACCCATGTGTGTGTCTGTATGCATGCCCGCGTATATACCTATACGAAGAAACGCAATATTAATGTTGGCGCGACCACAATAATAATAAGTTTGTCTGTCCGTTCGGGATATTTATGTTCATTTAATAGTCTTGGCGGTCGATGACAATTACGGCGGGATTCCATAAAATCCCATATGCAGACTAACGCCCATATGTGAGCTCGCTCTCTCAAACACACACACACATACACACACGACTCTGGGGCGGACTTATTGGCATAAATCATTCGAAACACCTACCGACTCCGACTATGCATTAAAACCGAGAGAGAAGAAAGTTAATTGTTTTCGCGAGAAACCGAAAACCCTTTTCCTCATTACGCCATGTGCACCATAACGTTATGGGTTTCCTTGTTGTATGGACCGTTGGTCCGGTCGTCATCATGAGGTTTTGCATGGGCACGCACGTAATTGACCGCTAAGTGCCATAATAACAATAACAATACCACAAGAATGTGAAGAAAGAAATTCTTGTTCCAGCGGCTCGTTTAGCTAGGATGTATAGGACTTTGTGAAAGGATCAAAGGATCAGGGTGGTTTTGTCTTCGAACCATTATTTTGTATTCAAAGGAACTGGCAGCTGGTGAGGTGATTGTCTTGACTATTGATTCTGACGTTGTTTCACGTCATTGATTTGCAGCTCTGTTGATACCTGAAATAAGTTTGCCATCAGATTCAATCGCCTAAAAATCGGCCGGCATGTGACATGTGGCACCAACAAGATGATGCGAGATTACATACAGCTAACGTGAGCATGAACTTACTCCGAGAAATGTTTCCAAAATCCAAATCGATTGATGTCTCAAAACGGTGATGCGGATTATCCAGCGCGTTCGCCCGATTTGAGCCTCTTGGATTTCTTTTTGTGGGGCCACTCAAAACTTAAATATTTGCTCCCAATTCACCTCATGCTTCCAATAAAATCCTCCTATGAGTTCAATTTTTATTCAAGTTTTGAATAAAGCAAATAAATTGTATGAATAAAGTGAAATTGTAAATTGAATAAAAGGTTCACTTTGAAGACATCTTTAGATAACCCTTTTAACTCCAACAATCACCAAAGCATCACGTTTGTGACATTCTGAAGCCGCAAAGCCAACTTTCACAACGACAATTGACAACAGACGAGAACAACAGGAATGCCCATCCAGGAGCAGGTCCCGAGGTGTTGCCGAACTGAGCTTTTATATTATTTATTTATATTTATGAGGGCGCTCTTTTGAGAAACTATCAATTGCTAAGTTCTCACAGCGGATAGGCTCGGAGCTGGAGAGTTGTGCTTCCCGAGGAACACTGGAACAAGATCCTAAAAGACGCCCATCAGGTCCCCACATCCTGAGGTATCTCCAGGGGCTCCGTAACTAAACAGCGAATGGCAAAATGGCGCATGATAAAATAGCGTGCGACAAAACAGCACGTTGATAGAATAGCGCGCGATAAACTAGCGCAAGACTAAATAGCGCGTCATAATTGGCGCTACGACAAAATAGCGTGCGATTAAACAGCCCCTTAGCAAAACAGCGCGACAAAACCATCGATCTTTGATTCAAAAAACAATTGGGACACGAAAAAACGGTGTACATGGACCTCGTCAGGTACGCCCGAAGAGCGGTTATTATTTCTAATCCCAACACCAATATTTGAATCGAAAAAAAATAGTACATGAAAAAGCTGTGTACAGGGTGTTCACGCGAGATGGATAACCCCCCCCCAATAAAAAACTTCTCTTTTGCGAGAATTTAAAGAAGAAAAAACTTTCCTGGAATGGTTTTTGCCGTAGTTTCCGATTGTGTAAATAATAAAAATTCAGGTCCTCTCGTATACAGGGATTCCATTCGTATTCCATTTTTTTAAACACCCCATATTTTATTATTGCAATCGATGCAGTTATTCGTCCTGATTACAAATATACAGGGTGGTCCATCCTAGCGTGATTATCCTATAGCGGTCTTACCGTTCAAGATGGAGAAAAAGATGTAAGAGAAAAGTTATATGGTTTGACCTATAGACCTATAAGCTAAAACTATTTTCAGCTATGCTTGGTGTCCCATTTTGACGGGATTAACGGAACGTCAATTTTTTTAAATAAAACACCCTATATTTTTTTGCATTTTCATGTTCAACTTTTTCAACTGTCTTATGCCTGTATTTTTGTTTTTCAATTGTGTGGCAGTGCTACCAACTAAAAATTAAAAACTAAAAAAAATCCCATTTTCACAGTTTTCTTTGAAAAATCGTAGCGGCCTTGTTTTTCAAAACTAAGACATGAAACTTGACATGGTGATAGTCAAGTCAAAGACCAATATCCCAATGTTCTTGAATATCCCAATATCCCAAAATTTCTTGATACAAAAAAACATCAAACTTCATAATTTTCAAAGTATCATCACTCATTTTTTTCAAATAGCATGCCCCTAATTTTATTACGTTATCTGATAACTTTTTTATCCTCTTTCATTTTTACCAGGGATACCCAGCCCTAAACTTCATTTTTTTTGAGATAATCGGATATTTTCGAAAAATTTGCTGTTTTTCTTGTTATTCTTTCAAAAATTGAGTTGACCGTGATGAATGACAGACAAGCCGAATAGTACGCAACTTTCAGTCAGTGTGAATATTGTCGAACAAAGAAAAATGATTTTACGCGAGAGTAAATAATTGATATGATATTCTGGTAATAATCCAGATATCCTGGATCCCACTTTGTTTTCTTTTTGCGTTGGAGCCACTTTTTTTGTTCGACAGTATTCAAACTGACTAACTGACAGCTGCATACTATTTGGCTTGTCTGTCATTCATCACGGCCAACTTAATTTTAGAAAAAAAAACAAGAAAAATAGCAAATTTTGTGAAAATTTCCGATTATCTCGAAAAAAATGAAGTTTAAGGGTAGGGTACCCCAAGTAAAATTGAAAGAGGATAAAAGAAGCTATCAGATAACGTTATAAAATTAGGGGCATGCCATTTGAAAAAAATGAGTTATGATACTTTGAAAATTATGAAGTTTGATGTTTTTTTGTTAACGGCCTGTATCAAGAAATTCCAATTTTTTGACATAAGGATATTGGTCTTTGACTTGACTATCACCATGTCAAGTTTCATCTCTAAGTTTTGAAAAGCAAGGCCGCTACGATTTTTCTAAGAAAACTGTGAAAATGCAATTTTTTTTAGTTTTCAATTTTTAGTTGGTAGCACTGCCACACAATTGAAAAACAAAAATACAGGCATAAGACAGTTAAAAAAAAATAAACATGAAAAAGCAAAAAAATATAGGGTGTTTTATTCAAAAAAATTGACGTTTTGTTAATCCCGTCAAAATGGGACACCCTGTATAGCTGAAAATAATTTTAGGTTATGGGTCTCATCAAGCTATATAACTTTTCTCATACATCTTTTTCTATATCTTGAACGGTAAGACCGCTATGGGATAATTACGCTAGGATGGACCGCACCTGTAATGTTGTCATTTGAAATTCATAATACTTATGTTATTTTTACAAATAAACTGTCAAAAATTCATAAAGTTGATGATTCAAGACTTTTGCTTTTGGTCGAGTCATTCAAGGTATTGCCCTAATTGACGTATTTATTGTTGCAGGAAGTTTAAATATTGTTTTGATTCTTTGGAAAACTGTTTTTATTTGAACATCATACTTACCCCTACTTGTTGATAAATTACCATGGTAAATTGTTTTTGCTTGATGTTCCATATTTCAATGAGAAAAATTCGAGGAAACATTCGTATCACACCCTGTATACGAAATCGTGGGATGCGTTTTTCGACAGATTTGCATTCTACAGCTGAAATAGGTTCACCATCAGTGTTATTTTTCGATGTTGAAGGCAATACCTTGAATGACTCAACCAAAAGCAAAAGTCTTAAATTATCAATTTTATGAATTTTTTGACAGTTTATTTGTAGAAATAACATATAAGTATTATAGATATTTGTGATAAGGACGAATAACTGCATCGATTGCAATAGTAAAATATGGGGTGTTCCGATAAAATGGATTTTTTTTTGAACACCCTGTATACGAGAGGAGCTGACATTTTTTATTCACGTAATCGGAAACTACGGCAAAAACCCTTCAAGAAAACTTTTTTCTTTTTCAAATTCTCGCAAAGGGGAAGTTTTTTATGGAGGAGGGTATCCATCTCGCGTGAACACCCTGTACATGGATCTCGTCAGGTACGCCTGAAGGGTGATTACCTTTGGTCCCACCATCGATCTTTGAATCGAAAAAAAAAGTGACACAAAAAAGCTGTGTACATTGACCTTGTCAGGTACAAATGAAGGGCGGTTACCTCCGGTCCCACCACCGATCTTTGAATCGACAACAAATTGGGACACGAAAAGGCTGTCTACATGGACCTTGTCAGGTTACGGTTACGGTTACCTCCGGTCTCACCACCGATCTTTCATTCGACACATTTATCATTTATTCTCTTATGGACACGTCTTGCGTCTTAAATACATGTAGAGGCGAGCAGGTCGTTGAAATCCCATTTGATTCAAACCGACGTACCCTTAAGGGGCTTAATGATCACCTACAGGGTGAGAGTAAATTGATACGGGATTAACACCCTCAACGAGCAATATTATCACGCGCTATTCAGTTGTATCGCTAATTATGACGCGCTATTTAGTCTTTCGCTATTTTGTCGTAGCGCCAAATATGACGCGCTATTGAGTCTTGCGCTATTTTATCGCGCGCTATTCTATCAACGCGCTATTTTGTCACAAGCTATTTTGTCGCAGATCCATTTATGACGCGCGATTTTATCATGCGCCATTTTGCCGTGCTCCGTTTAGTTATGGAGCCATCTCCAGGACCTTCCACCAAGCTGCTCAGACGTACTTCTTGCCTGCACTGTCTGGGTATGTTGTTTCTTCAGTCAAAAAGTGCACGGTTTGTCTTGCCCAGGATCCGGAGCAAAAGGCTTGAGCTGGTTACATGCGCGGGCGAAGGGACATTTCTGACCCGTGAAAA
The DNA here is from genome assembly GCA_949128115.1 of Anaspis maculata. Taxonomy (NCBI): domain Eukaryota; kingdom Metazoa; phylum Arthropoda; class Insecta; order Coleoptera; family Scraptiidae; genus Anaspis; species Anaspis maculata. The sequence continues at coordinate 32,177,864 of OX421967.1, forward strand.
CTTATCTGCCTGTAACTCTTGTGGTTCCATCACCGAGGGCAACCTGTTCATTTTATCGATCCCCGATCACTTTACAGAATCTTTACTTTATCATCGGACCCTCAAGACTATGCTGACCTCATACGTGTGAGATAACCGCCGGGATGCATATTCATAAACAGCAGACGGATTAGCCGTTCGGCCCCTTTTGTGCTGGAAAGCTTGTATTGTGCCATGGTTACGACCATGGAGGTTACTTCTAACCTCCATGGATACGACAACGACCAGGTAACCAACAAACGTCAGGAAAAATAATGATTTTGACATAGGGTTACGGCCGGCCGTTCCAAAATTCTTCGAAAGAATCTCTTCCATCGTAATTTGTGCAAATTTTCAACCCCTATTTTGTATTTCTAAGTAGCTTTCTATTACAATAATAGAAAGTAGGTAGTGTGAGAACTCTTAACTCATTTGGAGCTGCTCCCAATAATGATTTGTAATAAAACAATAAATTAAATAGACTACAATTATGTTTATTGTAAAATACAGGAGAATGCTGGTGAGGTGAGAAAATGTGAGTGCTCTCAATATTGATTGGTGTTATGAAAACACAGGAGGCGAGGTCTTAAGGTATGGGGGCTATTTGAGTCAAGCAAAATGGGATCTGGGATAAGAAGGCAACAAGCGAAATCCCCAGTATGTCGAAGTTGCCTACGGCGAACAAAACTGGGACCCAAGCTTGGGGAAGTAAAACCAGGGAGCGGAAATAGGGAGAGCAAATAGTGAAACATGGCAAGACTCCTAACAACATAATCAGGCACAATGGGGGCAAAAGGGCTGTAGGTAAGACAAGAAGACAAAATTGGGCCTACTGAATCACTGGAAATCATAAAAAAGCATAGGGAAGCTTATCAGAGCTCCAAACGACAAATGAAGACAAGAAGGGGTCCGATGGGGCTCAAAATATCACATGAAGTCACAAGGTTGCTTATTAAATTGCCCACCGCGGTTGCTTGCTAGAGATTTGGAAGCGTCAAGAAAATGCAAGGGCGGCTCAACCGGACTTCAAAAGACATTTGCGAGACAATGAGGCTTAGCAATTCAGCATAGCTTGTATAACTAACAACGGAATCAGGCATGGGGGCCAATGAGGTTCTAGATAACACAAGAAGGCAAAATAGTGCCTACTGAAAATCTGCAAGCCATTAGAAAGCATAGAAGAGCTTGTCAGAGTTCCAAACGCCAGGGGAAGACACAAGGGTCCCAATGAGGCTCCGTATAAATAAGGCACAAGGTTAAGGTTGCTCATTAAATCGCCTAACGGGGTTACTTACTAGAGATTTGGAAGCTCTGGGACAAAATGCAAGAAGCTCAACAGGGCTTGGACCGAAAAAGGCACAAGGGGGCCAATGAGGCTCAAAATAACACAAGAAGGCAAAATGGGGTTTACTGGAATTCAGAAAGCCATAACAGAGCATGGGAGCTTATCAAAGCTCTAATAAACGACAGATGAGGACACAAGGGAGCCAGAGAGGGCTCGAAAGTCGAAATACGACATAAAGGCACAAGGATGCTCAATAAATTACCCACAGGGTTGCTTACTGAAACTCTGGAAGCCACAGAAAAATTCAAAAGGCTCAGTATGGCTTCAAAAAACATTTACGAAACAAGGCCCCCGGCAAGCAAGGTTTCGACAAGGCAGTAAGGCACAATGGAGCACAGTGGGGCTCTGGATAACTCAAAAAGGTGAACTGGGGCCTATTGAAATCCTGTAAGCGTTGAAAACCATATGGGAGCTCATCAGAGCTCCAATCGACAGATTAAGACAGTAAGGGGGCCCTATGGGGCTCGGACTAACACGTGAAGGCAAATTACTGCTTTCTCAAGCTCTGAAAGCCCCGGAAACAATGCAAAGGAGTTCAGCAGGGCTTCAAAAGATATTTACGAAGCAAGGGGGCCATTAGAGCTTCCTTTTTACAACGCAATAAGGCACAAGGAGGGCACTGAGGCTCTGGATAACACAAGATCATGGCAAAATAAGGCCTACTTCAATCCTAAAAGCCATAAAAAACATAACACAGGGTTGCTTATTAAATCGCCGCAAACCATAGAAAAATGCAAGGGGACTCGATAGAGCTTTCAACAACATTGAATGAGGAAGGGAATTCAATGGGGCTACTAGCACCCAATAAGGTATACAAGGGTGTCCAATGGGCTCTGAGAACCATAAGAAGGCTAGAGGGGGCTTACTGAATTCTGAAAGCCTGAAAAAAGTCTTTTTGAAGCTCCAAACGACAAATTAAGACAAAAGAGGACCTAACGGAGGTTCGACATTTACTAAATAAAAGGGCCTATAGTGCAGTAAAGATAGTCAAAAAAGGCCCCAAACCTTGGAAAAATTAATTCACGAAATTTTATATCAGATATCGATTCAGAATTTTATCCTCCACCACATACTCAAAGTCCCCGAAAATCCCAGATGAGCATTCTTCTTGCGGCGCTGTCAAAGTATATCATGTTTGCTGCAGCTAGTCCGAAAATTGTATTCTCGTTTTTGTCACACTAGAACTACATTGTTGGCTCAGAGCTGTTGATATACACTGCAGGGCATGACCGGACCTTCGTTTAAACTTCTAACTCATATTTCCCAGAAAAAAAACACGGAAGTCGCTTTAATTCCCAATTAACAGTGATGATTGAAGATAATCGGAGGATTATTGACCAAGTTAATTGAAATCTGTTTGATTTGTGATAGAGGCATGAAATTTGGTATGAGTGGTCTTCATGGTCTTCTTTTCAAATGTAAACACGACGACTCGCCATATTTTGGTTAGGGGGGCCCAAGGACCACCTTAAAAATTTTGAAGTTGCAGGAACTCCTACAAACCACCGGTAAATATCGTCACACATTTCAAAAAGTAGTCATTTGACTCTACACCAAATCTTGACAAGATACACAACAGTTGTCGACATGTACGCATTGTTCTTCGGGTAAAAAAAAAATTTCTTCGGAGTGTCAAAAAAAAACACAGTTTTTATTGATTTTTCCATCTAAGAAAATGTGAATTGATCTGCTGTGTATCATTATCCACTAATTTGTATTTTCCGAAGCTATTCATGAAGTCTGTTTTTTTGATTCTAGGAATGACAGCTCCCGAAAAAATAAGCCAATTTAAGTGTGAAGTTCAACAGCGTTTTTTTATTGTTCCCAATCAATATGATTGACAATTCATGAATAAATGGATAGCTGAAACTGTTCTGTAACTTAATTCCTTTCGACTACACGCGGAACCAAGCGCAAAAGCCTTAGTCCGGACGTTAGGCGCTAAAATATGAGTGGACTCTGCATTTTTGGGTTAAAACATGCCACTTGGTATAGTTGTTGTATGAACCATAATCTTCCGATTCAGAAGTGTAGACATCAGCGGTAGACGTGCAGGCTCTCTGTGCAGGGTGAAGAAGGAAAAAGAAGAAGGAAACGTGGTAACTCATAAACCAAAAGAGATAGAGCCGTGTAAATCGGCATATATATCCCAATGTCCACGCCAATGAAATTCCATCAAACCATTTTCAAATATCCTGAAGCATTCCTGAAATATCCTGAAAAACTAGTTTTCTTTCATAAAAATTAAATTTTTAGGTAAATCAGTGAGTTTTCAAAGTATAAGAGTGCAACTCGGTAGTTCTCCATTCAGTGATGTAGTCAGTTGAAAATGATCGGTAGCCAGTGCCTAGGCCTACTATTTCCAGAAAAAAGACATTTAACTTTTTTCCTCTTCCCGGTAGCTATCTTGCGTTAACTATTTGCAGAATAATTAAGGAAGTGACTGGTTATTATAAAGTTGGTGAGGTACAACCATTTCACCACAAAAAAGTAACCTCGGCATTGGTAACTGCCTTCTTGTAGAATGAACATTGTCATTCGAATTGTTTTTGGTTTCACAGACTTTCTTTGTTCGTGATGGCTAATGTCGTTATTGAAAGGAAGAACTACATTCGGCATTCTAATGCCTCAAATTTTGTCAAGTCAGCCACATGAATTTTTCATCATCAGTGAAGACGTTTGTCTCCGGCAGCTGATCAAACAAAAGATGTACGATTTTTGTGTGAAAATTGCAAAAATTGAAACGGTTTCGTTGCGATCGAATGCTTCTTGGAGAGAGTATATTGCCGCAAAATGTTTAATTTCACCTGGAAATAATTTTATAGGACTTTGTGTTGACATTGTCAACTGCGATGCTATACGCAATTTGGTATGATCATTTCAAACGACGCAGAAAGGACGATAAGACTTCGGTTTTGTTTCGGTTTTTGAGCAACAACTTTCCGTGGTTTTTCCACTTCTTCTCCCCATATACAGGGACTGTAGGGTTGGCGCTGATGGCTACACTTCTGAATTGAAAGAGTATGGTTCAAACAGTCACTGTGCCAAGTGGCATGTTCTAACCATACAGTGCAGGATGCTTTTCGCCTACTGTTCGGATCTAGGTCCAAATATAGCTAATATTGCATTTTTCGACGCTTTCCACATCTTCCTCGTCTTTTATGGGACAGCTAGACACATCTGACCAATTTTTCTTGGCATCACTGTTAACACCAGATTGCAATAAATTATTTGCATGCTAATTCGTACCTCTCGAGGCAATAGATTTTCTTCAAGACGCATTCGATGACGACGAAACCTCATATATTTTTGCAATTTTCGCACAAAAATAGTATATCTTTTGTTTGATCAGCTGTCTGAGACGAACGTCTACACTGATGATGATAAATTTTTGTGACCGACTTGACAAAATGTGAGGCATAAGAATGCCTAACGTAATTTTTTCTTTCAATAACCACATCAGCCACCATGAGCAAAGAAAGTCTGTAAAATCATGAACAACTCGAATGACAATGTTTATTCTACAAGAAGGCAGTTCCTAATGTGGATGTTACTTTTTTGGGGTAAAATGGTTGTACCTCACCAACTTTATGATAACCAGTCACTTCCTTGATTATTCTGCAAATAGTTACCGCAAGATGACTGCCGGAAAGAGAAAAAAAGTTGAATGTCTTTTTTCTAGAAATAGTAGGCCTAGGCACTGGCTACCGATTATTTTCAATTGATCACATCATTGAATGGAGAACTACCAAGTTTCACTCTTATACTTTTAAAATTCACTGATTCACCCAAAAATAAAATTTTTATGAAAAAAAACGAGTGTTCCAGAATATTTCAGAAATGCTTCGGGATATTTAGAAATGGTTTGATGAAATTTCATAGCAATGAACATCGGGATATAAATGCCGATTTGGACGACTCTACCTCTTTTGGTTTATGAGTTACCATTTTTCCTTCTTCTTTTTCCTTCTTCACTCTGCACACAGAGCCTGCACGTCTGCTGCTGATGTCTACACTTCTGAATCGAAAGATTATAGTTCATGGAACAACTATACCAACTGGCATGTTTTAACTCTAAAATGCAGGGTGGTTTCCCCTAACGTCCGGACTACCTAGGAAAAAATGTTTTTTACGTCGCCCACCATCATAAAATTTGTGCCCCTAGGGTGCGTTGAAAATATTTTTATACCGTGTATTAACTCGATCTCAAAACTTTGGAGTATTTCACGCCTCAATCTTAATTCTTTGTGCCTTCTACTTGACAACTGCAGATCGTATTGACGTTTGTCTATAGTCATAAGTCTGTATTTGCTGTTGTTTCGCCAAAGTAGCATGAAATTTGGTGCAATTCTAACAGTGACAGGTGGCGGTTAAAAAAATTTCTTTCGGGGCTTTCGCGCATCACTTCTCATTAAGTTATTCTCATTAAAATTATGAAACAGTTGAAGCTATCCACCCAATAATGAATTGTCATCATATTGATTGGTAAAATTGGAAAAAACGCTGCTGAACTAAGCACATGAATTGGCTGGTTTCATCTGGGATTGTTGCTTCTAAGATGTCAATATCAAGAAATTGACTTCATCAACGGCTTCGGCAGATACGAATTAGTGGATAATGATATGCGGAAGATGAATTTACTTTTCTATTACATGAAAAAATTATAAAAACCTGATTTTTTTTTGACATTTCGAAGAATTTTTTTTCATTATGAAGAACAGTGCGTTCATGACGACAACTGGTCTGCATCTTGTTGAAATTTAACGTAGAGTCAAATGATTACTTTTTGAGATGCGTGACGATTATTAATGGTGGTTTGTATGAGTATCTGCAACTTCAATTTTCAAGGGAGACCTCAAGCCCCCCCAACCAAAATTTGGCAAAGCGTCATGCTTACATTTGAAAAGGGGACCATGAAGACCACTCATACCAAATTTTATGCTTTTATCACAAAAAGAACAGATTTTATGAAATTTGGTCACTAATCCCCGAACTACACTTAATTACCACTGGTAATTGCAGATTGAGCAAGTTTCGTGTTTTCTTTTGCGGGAAATAGGATGTCGACGGTTCAGATGACGTTCTGGTCATGCCCTGGAGTATATACCAACAGCTCTGAGCTAACAATATAGCTCTAATGTGACAAAAGCGAGACCAATTTTCGGACTTGCTGCAGCAAACATGATATACTTTGACAGCGCCACAAGAAAAATGCTCAAGTGGGATTTTCGGGGATTTTAAGTACATGGTAAAGGATGAAATTCTGAATCGATAACAGCTTCAAAATTTCATGAAATAATTATTTCAACCTCAAAACCTATCTTTACTGCACTACTAGTAGAGCTCCCAACAGGACGAAAAAATTCAAATGAGGCTTACTATAAAAATCTGAAAACGAGGAAAAATGTGAGAGGGCACTTTACAGCTCCAAACAAAAACTAGAAGGGGGCTTACTATATAGATCTCCGATATTCACAAAACGATACATACAATGGTGCCCATTAGGGCTCTAAAATATACAAGAAAGCATAAGAAGACTCACTGGAGCTCTAAAAGCAAATATTCACTTTGTGTTTTATACGAGGTCAAAGTTTGCCGCAAACAAAAATGGAAGATCACACTGCCCGCTTTGCGGGGTAAGTTTATTGAAAATTAACTTCAAGTATTACAAGTTATATTCAGTGCAAAACATAACAATAAATAGTGACGTTAGTAATGGGAATTCATAAATTTTCTTCATTTTGAAAATTAGTGGTTATTTTGGGGAGTGAAACAGGGGTGTACTGAACATAGTAAGATAAGATAAGATAAGATAAGATAATGTTTATTCCAATGACCATTCTTACAATAGTGTTGGAAGCTTGTCAATGTTTAGTTTGTCCAACAAACATCAGTTTTCAATATAACAGGGTGTCCATATGTATACTAACTTAAGATTAAACAATATATAACAGATAGATTCAACAATCTTTGTCACAAAAATTACAACAACAACAATATGTGCAATATGTACATAACAAATACAAACTTTAGAGCTAACAAAAATAAAAAAAAATTCTTGCAGCTTATATCAGAAACTCATCCACAGTGTAGAAACAACCATCGATCAACATTTTTCTTACATTTTGTCGAAATGATACATAACTACCAATGTTTTTTATCTCCAAGGGCAGGTGATTGAACAACTTTACTGACATTGAATGAGGACCATTTTTGGTTTGAGTGTACTTATGTAGGGGGACAAACAATCTGGCGGCACCTCTGGTTTCATAAGCATTGACTTTTCTGTTTGTTGTGAACTGATCAACGCTTCTGCGAACGCGGCAAACGGATTCCAAGATATAGATGAAGCAGACAGTGAGCAGCCCGTGGCTCACAAAGGATGGGCGACAACTAGTCCTTGGCGACAGGCCAAACATGTGGCGAATAACACGCTTTTGAGCCGTGAAAACTCTTCGAGAACCAGGACTGTTGCCCCAGCAGAGAACCCTATCCCAACGATAGGTTAAAATTGGCTTAATGCACGCAAAGTAAAAGGTTAGGACAGTCTCGCAGTTCACAATGTTCTTCAACTGCATGATGGCAAACGCTTTAGATGACAGCGCTCCCACGATCTTCCGAGTCTGGGATGACCACACCAGGTGAGAATCCATCAAGACCCCCAAAAATTTCGTCTCACTTATTTGTGGTAAAGATTTGTTGTCCGGTGTTCTGACAAGCAGACTTGAGTCCGCTCGATTCATATTCGGACTGAATAGAACAAAACCTGTCTTGTCAGAATTCAGAATGAGTCCGTTCTCGTTACACCAGACTGAAACCTGAGACAAAGCAGCCGAGAGCTTTGTCTGTAGTCGCGCGTAGCTGTCTGCAGAGAAAACAGACGAAATGTCATCAGCGTAAAAAGTGCAAAAAGCATCGGTCAGTGACAGATCGTTAATAAATATAATAAAGAGAATTGGACCGAGGATACTACCCTGGGGAACTCCATGACGCAATCCGAGTCTAGATGGAGAGAAGTTTCTACCACCCTCACTGACAGACACGGATTGATCCCGATCCGACAGATAAGATATCACCCAATTTAGGGCCCTACCCCTAACTCCGTACCTGTCCAACTTGTCTATTAGCAGCTCATGGTTTATTGTGTCAAACGCCTTGCTTAAGTCAAAAAACAGTCCAGCACTCTTCATTCTGTCTTTGAAGTCGGTTAACAGTCTGTCGTAAACAGAAATTATCACATCCTGAGTAGACCTACCCCTTCTAAATCCAAACTGTCGATGCGTAATAATCAAGTATTTGTCCACTAAGGCTACCAGCCTATCGCAAAACAGCTGCTCAAACACCTTCGAGAGTACAGGGAGAATCGCGACCGGTCTATAGTTTCCGATTTCTGATTTCTTCCCCTTCTTATAGATTGGAACTATTTTTGTTGTCTTAAGCTGATAAGGAAAAATAGAATGCTCAAAGCTTAAATTGATAACCTAAGCCAGCGGCCCACATATAAACGAAGCTGCCGATTTCAAAACTCTAGTCGGGAGCTCGTCCATGCCTACAGAACCCGTATTTTAGAGTCTCATGATAGCATTAAATGTCTTATCCACAGTAACCTCTGATAAAAACATGCTATTTATCCTATGTGTGATGGATGCGCGAGTCTTTACTTTACACCCCGATACCAACTTATCTATACTAGTGATGAAGAGCTCGTTGAATGCATTGGGATAATCTTCAACCTCAGTAATTCTCCCGCTCTGAGTCACCATAGACGAAGGAAAGCCCGGTTTAGGTTTCCCACCCACACTATTTTTTATAACGCTCCAGATAGCCCTTGATTTGTTGTTGCTTTGAGCGATTTTGTTGTCATTGTAGATTTTTTTGGCCAAGAGAATGCTGGAAACATGTTTTTTCTTGAGAATCTTATACCTAGCAAGCAATCTATCATCACCAGTTCGCGTATATATATACTGTGAATCTCTCGAAGAAAGGCTCCCTCCTCCATCAACCGGGGCGTAATCCAAGGGTTAGGCGATTCTTTGTTACCCCCAATTTCACACCTCAAAACAGGGCAAGCATCGTTCAGGCAGCGGTCTATCGTTTCAAAAAAAGAGTTAATTTGATCTAGGGGACATCCGCCGTGATAGATCTCAGCCCAAGACTCACTTTGCAAAACACGGACAAATCTACCAACGTTTTCTGAGGTAAAAGATTTCTTGAAAGTGAATTTATTCCGCAGTCTCGAGCCCCAACCCGGAGGACACAGGGGAAACGCAACCAACTGCGCCAGATGGTCTCAGAGCACGTTACCCACCGTCCAAGTTTTCACCATCTCCAAATCCGCCGCCGACAGACTCACAAAAACATTGTCAATGAGAGTGTCTGTCTCTCTCTGGATCCTAGAGAAACCAGTGAAGCAAGGATTTAAACCATGTGCCGCCATCATGTTCACCACCGCTCCAACGCGGTTTTCAGATGTTGAGTTTTGAAAATTGTAGTTAAAATCACCGCAAATGATCCTCATTCCTGGAAAAGTTTTTTGAGAAAATAAAAAATTCTCCAATGAATAGACCCATTCAGTTTTACCTGGTCTGCGCGTGCATCTGCACGACTCGGTGCCATGATAACGGTGCAGGTGAAATGGTGAAAAATGACATCCTTGGAAAAATCAAAGTCAAAGTGTCAAACAGTCAAGGTGATAGGTGTACGGTATATACGCGTGATCCCTGCAAACATCACCTTGAAAGAAGAGTGGTTAAAAGCAACAAGATGTGGTAAGAAGTCCCCGATCGCGGAAAACACGGACCACGGACCGTAGCTAGTAACTAGCTCCCAGACCCCCAGTTCCTTCGAGTGTTTCTGTCCGCGATAGTGTGACAAATTCTTACAGATCGGCCTGTCTTTGGCTACTGTCACCTTCTGGGAGCATTTATAGGTCACAGTCGTAGTTCTCTAGGCCCTCGAAGAGTTGCTGTCGGTGACAAAGGATGCAAAGCTTCTTCCATGAGGTTGACCCGGAATACATGTTCTGTAATAGGTGGGAATGCTGCTGACCTGTATGTTTTGCGGTTACACGGTCTCTGCCTCTAGTTCCTTTAGAGGGGTAGCCCTGGCACACATCTTGTTCCATGTTGAGTGGAGGTCACCTCATCATTTAGCAGTGAATTCTCACTAGCGTAAACGTCAAAATGACGGCAGTTGAAGTCTTAATCCACATGCTCCGTCAAAAATGAAACTTACAGGGAATATCAGGAGCGCAAACCTCATGCTGAATTTCCCTAAATGGTCGTTCAGATGCGCGCGCAACTCACTTCGTGTCTCTTTTCTCACACAGATTTCTGTATAAGTCTGTCTCTCTCGTTTTCACCGAATAGGTCTATTGATGAAATACGTGTCACATGCCCTTGGCGACCTATACAGACAGGTTACATTTAGCAATGAGCTGTTTACTTCAACATTCACAGACGCCGCCTCGAATTTCTGGTCACTTCTGTCAATAGTTCCAAGCGATTTTTCAGTGAATTTCAAGTCTGTTCTCACCAAGATGAGAACCCCACCTCCCCGCATCCCATCTCTGCAGTAGCTGGTGGCTACGTTGTAATTATCCACTTGTATTTGCTCGAGTTCTTCCCTGGATAACCATGCTTCAGTCAAACAAACTACTTCTGGATATTGTTGTTCTTCGAGGAATAATGAAAGATGCAAGACCTTTTGTCGAATACTTCGGATGTTCAGATTTAACACTCGTTACCTGTGAGTCTTGATTCCCTGGCGCTGATGGAAAAACCGCTGAACCATAGCTCCCGCAGGCCAGCTGTTGCAATCTTTTGCTTTCTCTAGGTTGGCCAAATTTATTATAACTTTGAAGGCTTTATGATTTTGGGTTGGCCCCTCCTCTAAATCCTCACAATGCACCTCTGGAAACCTAGCTTTCAAAGATTCCACGACAGATTTCTTCTCGGTATCTAAGTCAAGTCTTGACAAATGGAAATAGGCTTTTTTGGGGATTGTTTTGATTGCGTCGGAAACAGAGGAGGCCTCACCGATAATAAAATTGGTTTTTGTCCGAGTCGTCTTTTCCACCTTGGGAGGTTTTGTGATATGCGGTTTTGCGGGCATATCGGCTTTTTCAGTTTTTCTTTTTGTTTGATTTTTGGTGTTTTCTTTCTTCTCGTTCACTTTCGTAACATTCGCGCATGACTGAATAGTATGGATAGGTGCACCGTTCTTGACTGTGTCGTTGTCCTTGGGATGGGAAGTGTCGTCTTGTTCTTTTCTTCTGGAGAATTCTCGTTGTTTGTGACTGCGTGTGACTGTTTAGGAGTTTTCGAAGTATCTTCTTTGAACTTCCTTTGCATGTTTTGTTGTCTTCCTGCATGATTTAGCATGACGATGTGCTGTTCTAAGTTGTGTATTTGCTTGCGTAATTCCAATATGAGCAAATCTTTCTGCTCCAGTATGTATTTGTATACTGGTGCAGATTTCGATGCGGGTAATGTATCGATAGCGTCATGAAACTCACTGGAATCGTTGCATACTTCAACGTCGGCCATGGCAGATACCACCCCGGGCACACCAGTTTCGGCGGTCTCATTTTCACAGCACAAGATACCTTGATCCATTAATTTCACGTTCTTCGATCGTTTCGCACAGCTAGGGTGATACTCGTTTACACATTTTTCACACTTTAGGCCGCCATTTACTATAGTTTTCTTGCATTTCTTGCAGAGCGCAGATTCCACAACATTTGTGGTCGGCGCCATCTTGTCGAGTACATTAGGATAATATATGTCTATAGCTATCATCCGATTTTATGGTTTTTCACTTCATGAAGCTCTTGCCATGTTGGAAGACGATTATGAAAATGTTGACAGAGTCAAAGAAATCACTACATTTCCACCTGTGAATGCGGTAACCTGTCTAACAGATAAGATTCTGGGGGTGGAGGAGAACTTTCCATAAATGACTCACCCGCAACCTAACAAAATGCACCTGCAGAAGTTATTTTCCAAGCTCCAGAAGAAAATATACCAGAAGAAAATGCAAAACAATGGTGATGACAGCGATACTTTATTCCTCACAGTTATTGAGATTCATAGGAAACTTAGGTATGTACATGATATGGCTACAAATTGTGGGTTGGGAGTAATAGGTTGGGTTATCTGAACTGGTTTGAACCATATCAAGGAGCTACAACAAACATTAGTTAAACCTACGAAGATTTATGCTGGGTTCATAGACAAAGCTAACGCCCAAGACATAAGGTCCATGGAGTAAGGTTTAAGGTTTTATTAAAACATGCCGTTCATACACCAGAATAATGGATAAGAAATAAGATTTAAAAGTGTTGAATTTGACCAATCATGCAGCATGCAGCTACCGTTGCATGCTGCAACAGCATGCAATGAGCAGCAGCAGCAGCAATGAGGTACAACATCGTTGAAGAAAACTTCAAGCTATATATTAGTATAAGAATAATCATACTTACCAGGATAAAACATTGAAAAAGGTAATGTTGAAAATAATGGTAAGTTGAGGTCACTCCTTTGTTGAAAGATAGCACTGCGAAAGTTTTCTTTTCATAAATGGATCAAGGGGATGCGGATTTATCGATGATCACACAAAAACAAGTTAACAATCTATTTGTGGTCCAGAAATTTTTCTTTTTCAATTTGTTGACCCGGCAAAGAAATGAATATTTTTTTTTATAAGAAGAATGGAGTCGACATGACGAAAAATGTTATAATGGTCAAAAACAAAGTTGTTTTGGTCCTGTACGGTAGATATGGCGGTACTGAATGGTGCATGGTAAAAGTTCTCACATCTTGAAATTTTGAGGGGCCTCCAGTCGCCCCCTAAAGAACAAATTTTTGAGTGCTGCGGATCAAATCACTTGGAATTTTATGTTGTTTGCATATGCCAAATTTCATTGCAGTATCACAAAATGCAGAATCAAAAAGCGTACCGCTGCAACTATGAGCTAACAATCCGAAGAAGAATCCTTGCAAATCATGTGTGATAATTAACATCCGTCAGGCTCCTTTGACGATAGGAGTTTGGGACTACCCGTATTCGAGGAAAAGTAACTGCATGCAGTCCCACTGAAACTTTGTGAGCCTTTCGATCTGGTTGATTCTGAAGCAGTTCGAAAACGTCCTCTTCAGCATCAGGTACCCTTACATGACGAGGGCGGCCGCGATCTGCTTGTAATAATGCAGATGCTACCTGTTCGGTCCTTCTGGCTCTTTCTTCTGTTCTCATCATCACATACGATCGGGATGCTTTCTTTAAGGGTATTGCTGGGGGTAAATAATGCGTTCCGCCTGCAAGTGATTGCCGCGACGTTCTCCCAAAATCAGTAACATATCACTGTATTCGCTAGCCGCATACATTATTCGCGGAAAAGTGAAAACGAGGCAGGAATGATGCGAAATGACACTCTAATGACACTGACTGATCTGATTGTCAAAAATTGAGGATTTTTTTATTTATTCAATGTCAGATTGAAGGTATACCTACTCATACTCATTATTTGTTTTTCACCGACGATGCCATATCCATTTTCTGGGTAATTTGATTGAAAATTTTCAAAATTTAAAATTGGCTGTAGCCGTTAATTAACAGTTGTTGAGGATTATTCCACCAGAAAATGATAAAAGGGCTTTGTCCCCATGAGATAAATATTGCGGTTTTGAAAAAATCACAGAAATAAAGAAGTTGAGTTTTCAAATGCAAACTCCAATATCTCGAAGAGTGGTCAAGGAGGAATTTTTTCACTACTATTCTAGAGCTCCCTGGAAGGTCCGCTACAACGTACTGGAGAGTTTATGCGCCATTTCTGGGATACCTGTATGTAGGACGGCTGAAATTTTTGCTTTAATGATGTAATTTTTTCAATTTTTCAGTTTAGATGTTTTTCTAAGCATTAATGAAGTGCATTACAAAGAAAACTATCCATCTTCATCTTCAGAATAACTTTTAGGCATATCTGGGTTAAAGTTTAGGCAAAAGGTAAATTTTTTTTGTCCGTGCGACAAATTCTCGGTGCAACCAAATTTTTGGGTCACGCTTCTATGTGGGCTGGTTATGCAGAGGACGTAATAGACACTGTCGAAGATGGTCATCATGGAACAGAGTCTGTCACTACACTGCACGGTGATCACAGGTGAGTAGGTAATATTGATGTCTCAGCCAGAGCCTATAACCAAAGAGACGAATGAGTACTAACTTTCAACATAGGATTGAGTCAAGGTACCACCAGCAAGTTCGAAAGAGTAGAACAGTAGAGTGGCCTCAGATTGACTGATTCATCAAAGATTGGATTCGCCAAAAATTGGTTCTCACCTGAGGAATCGACAACAAAGAATTCATGGATACGTAAATCTCATCAATCTTACAAGAAGTGATTGTAAGGACCTCTTCAAATGGTCGGAGGGTAGCTAGTATTTGACGATGAATTTGGCCGTCAATAATTCAAACGGCACCTGAGACTGCCCAATCTGCCGAAGGTTCAGGCGACATCTGCAATGGGGACTATGATGAAGATTCAGAAAGTACAAAATAGGTAGGTATTGAAGAAACCTTACCAGATTCATCTACAGAAGCATTTCTGAACCAAGCAAAATCTCGCGTCAAAATTTTTTTGTTGACATTTTTGTTCTCCTGACGTTTCTAACTTACCTGGTACAATTATTTGCACACTGCGATAATCACTATGATCGGTCCTTTCGCGAACGCACGAAGCGTGCCGAACGGCTAACCCGTCTGCTATATAAAAATATGCAGCCCGCATGGCATTGCCCAAGACCTCACCGGGGCGGAGGCGTATCTGCTCAGAGATCACTTTTCTGGATGTTCGCCCAAGCGCTCTCATTCACTCGCAGTGGAACCATAATCCATCCAGAAAGTGACTTTCAGGTTATGTTTCATGCAGATTACCTGCAGCGAGCAATGTTTATTCGGCTGCGCGCTCGTCCTGACTTCAGTTTAACCGCGATGTGATGCAATTTGTCTTTCCAAATTTGGGTTTCTCATAAGCCCTTGAGTAGGGGATATAAGGGCGCGGAGTCAGGAGTGGGGGGAGCAACCTTGACCTTGACGGGTCATTCACCTGACCTTGACAGGTCATTCACCTTGACGGGTCATTCACCTGACCTTGACAGGTCATTCACCTGACCATGACAGGTCATTCACCTTGACGGTCATTCACCTGACCTTGACAGGTCATTCAGCTCAAAAGGTCGTTCACCTTAACCTTGACAGAGGTCATTCATCTCAACCTTCACCGACCATTGACCTTCAACAGGTTTATTCACCTTGACCGGCTCTGACCTTGATACATAAAGTGGTGGGGAAGTGGTAGGGATGGAATAGATATATTGAAGATCATCAGCAGTGTGGTTCAGTTATCATCATGGAGAAGTCCAATAGCAAGTCACCTTCGGGTTATTTACCTTTGATAAATGAAACAACGCATTTTTTGAATAAATCAAAACGCAAATACATCAGTGTCGGTTTGAGTATTGAGCGACAGTTTACTCCACTAGTGAGATTGTGTGGTAATAATCAATGTGTCAACTTTGAGGAAGAAGATTGGATTGAGTTCCAGGAAATTTTCGATCTTCTTCTCGATTACTTACAGCTACAATCCCCTTCAAACAAACCGATGCCTCTACTACTGAAAAACATCAGCATCCACTTCACTGAAGTAAACAACGTTCGAGTTATTCAAATTATAAACGAACATCAACATGTTTTTTTGGCACGAGAAACAGCTACAGAATGGCGCGGCATATGTGAAATCATCAGCAATCGATTGAACATCCTCAAACATCAGGAATTTAAAAATTTCTACTTCGACTTGCTAAGAGGTGTGAGAAAGCTGAGTGGTGATTTAATTTCAAATATATACTGTGTGTTGACTCCTTTGTTGCAAACTAATTCTGAGAATGCAAATTGTTTATTGTTCATGTTACATCACTGTCCAGTTGTAGTACGCATGGACTATGAAAACCTAAAATTTCAGTAGACAATTTAAGAAGAGTTGTGACTAATATAAGTGAAGAATGCGAATATCTATCATTTAACGCATCTCACAGCCTCAACAAACAAAATGCATTGATAGTTAATAGTTTAGGTTATAATTTATGTTTTGCTTATCTTAAATCTAGAATAAGAATAAAATATCTTTGTGAGCAGTTCAACTGCGATAGTTATAGAAAATATTTATACATGTTAAAACCATATCTATCTAATGATCTAATTATACTTCATAAATTGTATTAAAATCTATGCTCTAAAATAAATTGAAACGAAATGGATTTAGTATTTATTTATATTCCCCCATTCAAAGATTAACATCATTATTCTCATGGTTCTTCGATTATCACAAGGTGAAGCTTAGAAGTGGGGGTGAATAAATCCTTATATTATCAACAAGCAGTAACAGTGCAATGTCGCTTGTTGAAGGAGATGGTTTAGTAAACGAGATAATAAACAAGCTACCATTCGAACTTCACATCCCAGGATATCAGTACCTTGGACCTGGCACTCAGTTGCATAAACGCTTGCAACGTGGGGATCCTGGTATAAACAAACTGGATCAGGCTGCCAGAGACCATGATATAGCCTATTCTAAAGAAAAAAAGCTAAGTGCCCGTCATATATCTGACAAGATTCTAGAGAATCGGGCTTGGGAAAGAGTGAAATCAAAGGATGCATCACTTGGGGAAAAAACAACTGCCTGGTTCATCACTAACATCATGAAAGCCAAACGTAAATTGGGAATGGGGTTGGAAAAAGTGGAAAGTGCAATTAGAAAGAAAAAAAAGAAGAGAAGAAGAAGAAGAAAGAAGAAGAAGCTGAAGAAAAAAAAGATTTGAGGAGTTTAAAACTCCTACTCTATAAATTGTACTAGTACCTAGCTAAAATAAAAGAATAGTAAAATGTAAAAAATGTATTTATTTCTTCCGCATCCGTTACATCAGTAATACTACATAATATTGCAAACTTAGATTTGCTTGATTTGTTTTGTGAACGCATTGTAGGTGAATCTCCGGTCATGTAGAATCAAGGCATAGGCTGCCGTATTTGCAGGAACTACATCTTTGGTGTCGAATTCTATCCGAAGAACCACTGAATTGGAAAGACTTTCTCTTTGATTTGAAAAATCTATGACAATCATGGGAGAATCCTTAAATTCATCGGTGTTGAGTGCAGGATGTGATGAATCATGATAATAATAGGACTTTTGGAAATTCAAATATAACTGATACAATGCTGCATAACAATTGCTTCCAAAATCTATATTTAAATTTGAGTACGGTTTTCGTTGAGAATTTAGATAAACTCGAATATTTTGAAAACTGATGTGGTCAAATTTGCTCATGTCCTTGTTAAACTTTTTCTCACGATCTGTTTGGAACATTAAGATAACGTATCTGGGAGCTTCGCTTGCAGTGGTTGTTTTGATGGGCCACGTATGACTTCTGGTTTGGGGTACCGATGGTAAATAGTGCATTTCCCATGAACGGAAAGCAACTGCGGTGTCAACATTTTTTCCAATGTATTTTGTGAGCGCCAATTCTCGAGCAAGATTAGGTGTGATGTGGGGTACATTCCAATAAATTTTGTCGAATGCAATCGTAGGTTCAGCCCCGGCGGTAATATTTAAAACTGCATCATGATCTGTATTGCTTCTTATAAGTACGAGTTCCTGCCTCACGTTTAACATAATTTTCTTATAATCTTCTGCAAAACCCAGCAACGTGCTGAGTGGTACGCAAATATTGAATTTTCCATGATATTTATCAGTAAAGTCTTTACCCCACCCAGAATTTTCCAATCCTTTAAGATCATTTTCTGTAAATGAGCAGTAACCTTTAATAGTTGCTGCCAGTCCCGGCTTTATAGTAGAATCGACCGGTATACCGTTGACTTCATAACGAATTTCGCTCAAACAGTGTGCGAAAAAATTATTTACCAATTTAGTATCTTTACTGACGGACCCATCTTTAGCCAAAACTCTTCCTTCTACATAAATATGACTTTGAGACGGTAACGTGCACAAATCTTCGGCAATTGGAATTCGTATTTCATCATTGTTGTTGAATTTTTGGGTGTACGCTTGATGCTCATGATAATCCCATGAAATAATGGAATCATCAGAGATCACTTTTTCTGTTATGTTTAATACATCGACCATTATCCTTGACTGATTGTAACCAACTGATGTTATTCAAAATTATTTTTATATTAATACTACAAATCCTAAAGATTTTAAAAATTTACGATTCGTTTGAGTTAAAGTCATGATTTTAGGGCAATGTTTAGGTCGGTGAGAAATTACTTTAAAAATAATACCCATCACGTTTCAGGTGTAGTCCTACACTAACGACTTCTTCCCCAAAACTGACCAAATCACCGTCTTGGTCCAATATTTTAATGCTCACATCTGAAATTATATTGGTTGTGATTGGTAGATAAATAATATTTCTCGGTACTTCAATTATTTTATATCCAGGTGGAACGCGAGGGAAAAATTGGTGAATGTAGTGAACAACTTGACCGTTATGATAGGATCCTGTGGCAATATTACAATCTATGCATATAGAATTAATTTTCAAAATATTGCTTTGATGTGAAGATTGGTGAGTTAGATTAGATGGTTCAAGTTTTTCGCGATTAAATCCCAAGAGCGGTCCGATGGAATTTTCTACGTTAAAATCAACGGTTTCCGAACAGCGTAAATGTGTCTTCAGCGTATTGTTGTTGCCAAATAATTCGAAAAGGGGATTATTAAATTTTTTCTCTTCCATAGCTTTAATAACATAATCGGTTATATCGCTAATTTCATAGGCTCCGACGGGTATAGCAAGTTTTGTTTTTCCAATCATGATTACATTGTTTTCTGAGGTAACGTTGGCGATAGAATTAAATGACTCAAAATCAGTCAAACCTATCACGTATGTTTCGTTTTTGGGTAATACAATGGGTGGGGTAAATTTAGACGTCAATACGGAACTTTTTCCAGACAAAGTAAAAAAATTTGACATTTTGTTGCCACAAAAGTCAAGACTCAACTGACAGAATTTATTGATGTGAATTCAGATATAGAAATTTTAGACATAAATGCCCACATTCATAAGAATTAAAATCTTGATATCTGTTATAGTTGTAAATTATGTTAGGGCTACCAACCCTCCGAAAATATTTGATAACCTCTAGAGGAGGTTTCAAATTGCCCATACTATCAAAATATTTTATAGTTTTTCCGTTAATGACAAAGGCTGTCCAATGCGTTCCAGGATTGTTTTTATCATCCAAATTGAGAATTGCACACTCGTTTTTACGGGGTTTTGATGGAAGGTTGTTGCGCATGTAGACACCGCGAAAATTGGCAATTTGTAACACCTTTGCAAAATATTTCAAGTCCAAGTCTGTTAGAGCACGTGGTGGTAGCTTTATTGGTAGTTTTTTTTATATGGAGCAAGATAAAGTCCCAATCCTTTCTTATGCGATTTCACACGTAAACCTTTCCCCAACGCTATAGACTCCATGGTTTGATTATGTCTGTGGGATTCTTTGAGTTGCTCGGCAGCACTTTTCGCATCGTTGACTGCCTTGGCAATTCCTGCAGCTCCACCACTTAAAGCCCCCAGGGCAGACAATGCAGCAAAAATTGGAATGAGTGGGAGGAAACCACCAACCTTTGGTATGGGAATGATGCGTTGCTTGGGATGTAAGACTTTTCTATTGTTCATAGAACGCAGTGCGTCTTGAACCGAAGCCAACAAATCGGTATTCGGTTTACCTCGGAGGCGTTTTCGAACTGCAGCAACTGCTTTTTTAAAACTAAAAACACCACCAGTACGTTTTTTTCCGCGATGTTTTCTCCGTCTTGGCTTAACTCTACCATTCATCTTTGAAGCACCCATCTCTATAAATTAACGAACTTTGTGCAGATAATTTGCTCATCACACTTATTTATATACTTTTTGACCGAGAGTACCAGAGGATTGCGCCATCTTTGTGAAAACAATAAACCTCGATCTATTGCAACTTTTTATTCATAGCAGTAATAATAAATTTACAATTTTTGGAATATTTTTCATGTTCCCTCAATGGTAAATCATCATGTTTCCATTTGAATACTTCAATTCGGCAGAAAGGACAAGCGACCATATCTCCATATTTTGTGTAAAAGAATCCCGCAAACGCTAAAGATTCTGGTGTTAACGAGCCTTTCCAGTTGATAAAGGTTTTCAGTCGATTGGAATATGAATACAACTCAGTAGTATGGTCTTCGAGACACATGGTGTATGATGTGTGTTTGTTCGTGAAATGTTGTTTATTTTTTGCATCAAATCTTTTATTTAGAAACCTTGAACGCTGTGGTAGGGATAACCTTGAGATACACAAGTTCAAACAATCTCGAGCTATTGGTAGGGATTATGGTGGGGAGATTGTTATAAAACTATAAGTACTGAACTGCAGGTACTAAAGACATGATGTGCGACGTGAACTGGAAGTTTGTGCGTGATTGCATCAGAGATGCACGTTCTCAGTTGTATGATTTGCGACTAGAATTTTTGGAGGATGCCGTTATTAGATATTGTGACGTTGATGAACAGAAACTAAACTTTGATGAAACTATAAGACATCGTCAAGGAGAAGAATACTGCACAAAATATCTTGAAAACAAGATATCCCTGCTTCGTTTGCATAAATTGCTGTCGGGAATAAACTTATCAACATTTTTGAAAGAAGTGGAGCAGTTCATACCTAAAGAAGAAGAAGAAGAAGAAGAAGAAGAAGAAGAAGAAGAAGAAGAAGAAGATGAAGAAGAAGAAGAAGATGAAGAAGATTAATCCTGAACCGCAAGAAACATCTAATCCATCAACCTGGGAAGAATTATACACCAAACTATTAATACCAGAAGTGCAGTGTGACATGCAAAGTATTGAAGCTGTTTATTCGGAACTGATGCAGCTGGAACAAAACTATATGCATGAAGCCGTCTATGGGATGGATCGACTATTCAGCTCTCAGTATTGTTATGAACAAGCCTTAACATTTGGGAAAGCAGCAAAATTGTGTTGTTTATATATTGATGGCGAGATCTGTTTTATATGTTTTTATAAACAAATGTGTACACTTGACTTGTCAGACTATGTACCAAAATATTTAATACCACCAAATTAAATCATGTAATGTGTAGCAGTGAAAATAAAAAAACTTGTATGAAACATTTCGTTTTATTCCATTTTAAAATGATCATGTAAAAAAAATACATTAGATAAAGCGCAAACAGATGGTGTACTTTTATGATAAAAGCATGTTGGTTCATCGGTTGTAATTGCAGGTTGATCAGCGAGCTGAATGATTGGTGTCTTGGTGAATTTTTGTAAATATTCAGCTTTCTCCATCCCTTTAACATAGACCATATCTTCAAAGCTCGTCACTTGTGCAACAATATCACCAAAACGATGAAGTGGGGTGTAACCTGAATCCCATGGAATCTGGTGATGGTGATTCATTACCCAGTGAGCTTCTTTTTGTTGCTTCAGTGGTAAGTGATCCAGCGGGAATGGTGATTTGAACACGAAATGAGCAATTCGCTGCCCATCATATGCAGCCAACTCTTTGGCTATATATGTATTTTTACAGCTTTTAAAACATTGCACGTCAAGAACTAGCATGTTGCTGCACCTCTGGGTACTTGTGTGATGGAGTTTATTCGTCACCATCCGATATCATAAAGTTTGTCAGCATGATAAGTAGGTGAACAGTATGTAGTTGTTGTTGTGGGGGAGATGTAGTCATTACTGAAGGTATTTGAAAGTAGATTTGTAATATAAAGTTCACCTAAACTTTTTTCCAGCAAAAGCTTTCAAGTAAACTAACAAAATTGTAACAAACATTATTTATTATAATCATGTAAACAGTTACAAAATATCTTGTATATATCAAGAATACATACATAATACTGAAGGTATTTGAAGGTAGATTTGTAATATAAAGTTCACCTAAACTTTTTTCCAGCAAAAGCTTTGAAGTAAACTAACAAAATTGTAACAAACATTATTTATTATAATCATGTAAACAGTTAC
The DNA here is from genome assembly GCA_949128115.1 of Anaspis maculata. NCBI lineage: Eukaryota > Metazoa > Arthropoda > Insecta > Coleoptera > Scraptiidae > Anaspis > Anaspis maculata. Next base: position 32,200,331 of record OX421967.1, read on the forward strand.
AAAATATCTTGTATATATCAAGAATACATACATAATACAACATACAAAGCGTTATACAATGCACATTAAAAGTAAACTTTAAAAATTGAGTAAGACTATGATCTAGAGTAGCTCTTCACACATGCGTAGCAATAAATTTAAATTTTGATCTACTATGCTATCACAATGCCCTAAAGCATATGTGCTCATAGAATTGTTCTTTTTTATTCTTTTGTTATCCGTACAGCTCAAAGCAAGTTTATATTGTAACTGAGTGTATACCGTGTGTAATTTTGATTTGAAAGTAACAGCCTTGCAAAATTTAGGCACATCATTCAAAACTGCATTTTTATAATCTTGCGGTTTAATTTTTTTTACAGCGGCATAAGGAACTCCTTTTGCTTTTTTCTTGAATTTATCTTTCAACTTTAAATCTCCATCTACCACTATCATATATGTCTTTGCACAAAGACCTAAGAACTGTTTAATATACTTATTAGCATACTCGTCTTTCATCAAGCCGATTGTCGGTGGTGAAATTGGAATACCGTGAGGGTTATCTGAACTTAAATTGCTCGTGTCAAATTTGTGGTTGTATTTTGCAATGTCCTGGTACACGTCAGGTGTAAAAATTTCCAAAATTAAGCTGTCTGTATCGGTATACAATAGTTTCACATTGTCTTTGTACAAAGGTTTTATGAAATCATATAAAAAGCTGTATATTATTGATTTTGCGATTTCCAAAATACAAAATCCTACATAAAGAGGACGATTATAAAATACTTTAGTCGTCTTCATCTTGATGGCACACAATGATTCAGAAAAAACTGTGACACTTTCAAAACTAGGTTTTGCAATTAAACTACCAGCTCCACATCGCTTCCGCTGATTTTCCCAATGAGTTACCAGGTGCATAACAAGCCTTTTGTCCAAATTTTCCAAAAATTTTCCAAAAATACTATTTATCATGAGCTTGAAAAAGTTTTTCTCAAAATCAGTTAAAGCTGCATTTCTAAGTCTCGTGTTTAAATCCACATACGTTTTCAGCCATGGTGATTGCTTGAACATTAAAACTCTGTGAACCTTCTTCAAAATCAAACCGTGTAGCATAGCTTGTTTCAACGTCCTATAGTGTACAACATATTTAGTTTTATCAAATAAATTTGGAATTAATTTTGGAACATTTGAGTTTTCAGGTTTCATGGTTTGCGGAAGAAAAGGTAGACAATTGTGTGACTCGTGTAGACTTTTGGGGTACTCTATATCTATTTCAAATACATATCCTGTATCTGACGTATCAGAAATGTCTACAATGTCCAATTTCTCAATTTCCTCCCAATCAAGCCATCTAAAACCTCCGGTAGGTAAAAATTCCGATTGACTTTTCCCATACAGATTGGTTGCATCTAAATACAAAATATATGATTCTGGTTTGGAAGCATCATAATCAGTTAAAAATTTATTGTTAGCGGTGGCCTCTCTTTTACAACAAAGAGAAACCCCTCCTCTGATGGAATTTTTGAAAAAATGAATCATTTCTAAATCTGTTAAAAGTTCTAGCTCAATTCCGGTTTTTTTAAGCATAGCAGCCCAACTTAGAGAGGGACTTGTGAAAAACTGACATGGGTCTAGTTTATATGTTTCTAGACACACTTTTCTGAAATTTTCAAATATGTCTGTCAAAAGAAGAACATCTGAAGTCAAATAAAGTTCTGAATATTCACCTAAGGTGTTACATTCAAACACATTCCAGACAGTGACTGCTCTGGAATAATCTTCATCGGTGATTGTTTCCCCCGTGAGTTGATTGGTAAATTTATCTTTGGGTGGTAATTCCATATCATCCAATTTATTCAAATTATCAACATATGAATAGGGGAAAACACCTTTTTGTCGAATCAAATTAAATTTGTCATTGTCACGAAAATACTTTTTTACTGTTAAACATTGATCAGATGTTAAATTTTTAGATAATTCATCAAGTGATGATGACATAAACCTAAAAGAGTCTAGAAATCTCAATTTCAGATAAACATCTTCTACGCCAGAATCTGCTTTTTGTCTTGTGTCCACCAAAATATGTTTTGAAAAAGAAATATATTTTTCAGTACTTGTTGGAATGACGTCTACTTTTTCCTTTTCTAGACACAGAGTTTTGATAAACAAATGGCTGTCATAGCCGCTGAGGTTATGAAAAAAAACTGGTATGAAATTGGGGATTTTATAATTTAAGTTGCAAGCCATGTGAGCCGCCCCACGAAATTTTGCACTGACGTGACAGTGATCCCTTATCTTAACCTCGTTTTCCTTGAAAGATTTATCACAAATATGACATGTTTTTGAATTCTGGAATTCTATTTCTTGCTGAGGTGTAATATTCATTGGTTTTACATGTTTTAGATGGGAATCATAAAGTCTGTGAATGTCTGCTTCTAATCTTTCAATGAATGTTCGAGAACAATCTGCACCTTGATATTTTTCAAATTTTGACAACTCATCATCAAAGGAACATTTTATGTAATATGCGAAAGCATATGGAATATGTTCTTGAACATTCACCGTATAAGAGTTGGCATCGCTTGGAAACGCAGTTTGAATTGGACGAAGGTATGATTCAAAATCCGCAAAGACTGTAAAAGGTAGAACTAACTGTTTTTCAAAATTTTCGAACTTCAAAATATTTTCAGGAATACTTTCACCAAATTTATTAATTTTCAAGTTAACACTAGGTAGTTGCACACAAACAAAATCACAATCATGCATCATATGTTTTTTCAATTTGTTAGAGCTTGTGAAGTATTGGATACACCCGTCACAAAAATGTTTAGTGGCATGATGATTAGATAACTGTTTAGAGACAAGTTTAGAAAAATCTCGTATCCATGTATAATGCTGATTACCATGATCATCATCAATTAACAAAAGATTTATATGTACAAGTTGCTTACATTTGGTATAATGTAGAGGCCCAACAATCTGATACTGAATTTTACCATCGACATAAAATTTTTCTAGACCATACACATTGACAGATAGGTTGTGGTTGGATTCAAATTTTGGTATATCACTAAGTTTCATAGGGAATTCAAGTCCCTCCATGTTAAAAAAATCGGAAAAGTATGGATACGCATGTGTACCTGATGGATCACCCTTTGGGGGGAAAAGAGAAGCCATGATGCTCCAGAGGAAGCAAAACTGGTCTGCATTTCTCACGTTCACCACAGCATTTCTTCGTTTGATGTCCACAGGCAAATCGATGAACGAAGAACCTCGAAGCGGACTGTATTTGTTAATATTAAGCTCCAAATACGCGATGTCTTGTAGACTCCAGCCTGCAAAATCAATACTACATATGCGGTTTATCTTTTTTTTATAAACTTACCACTATCCCGCTCCAAAAATTCGGTTAATTTCTCATTCAGCACTTGGATGAGGTCTTTATAATACTGCTCCAAATCGGTCGATTTTGTGATAATAACATTTTTTGTGCGAAAAGATTTTATATCAGCGATGTCCTTGGTTTGTAAAAAATAGTTCCCAAATAATTCTGTGTTTACTTTGATTGTGATTAATTTATCGAGTTGTTCTTTAATTAACTGATGAAATTTTGGCCAAATGTCATTCATAAATTCTCGAACAATTATGTGTTGCCTTCCAGATGTTATTCTGTACGATACAATTCGGCTCTTGAATGCAGTATGCATCATTTGCACGTGATCATCCAATGGAGTGCAGCAGTTGTTTTTATGTTTGATAGTATTTTGGTGGGTGTGGAAGTCGCTAACGTTTATTTTGCATTCATCACAAAAACGTGCATCTAAAATTAACATTTGAATTAATTTATGAGCTCTCAAGTCAAGCGTTGATTGCCTTACCTGCTTTTCGAACTTGTTTGACCGGTCGACTACAAGTTTGCTTCAGGTGGCGCTTCAAATTAAATCTCGAAGAAAATGTTTTTGCACAAACACTGCAGTGGTCTGGTGTAAGCTCGTCAGTAAAGTTCGTCTGTAATGTAATGTGTTCAATCTTAATTTTTCCTCATTTTTTAAGTTTCGAGAGTTCCGCGTTTTGTAAATAAATTACCATATTTAATTGTTTGACCTGCCTCTCCAAATTTCGTAAGTATCTTAAATTTTGTGCTCTTGCTTTCGAAATTTTCAAAATTTTATTTAAATTAGCCGTTTGCCGTCTTTCCTCCGCTTCAACGCATTGTACCAAAAGATTATCATCCTCATCATCCATGGAAATTGAAATTTGATTAATTGATGATGAGGGTTCCACTCGCGTTTCACATCTCTCCTCCGATTCAACGTTTTGACTCTCTTTAGTCAAAATTAAATTTTGGGTAATTGGTGATTGGATTGAAAAATCAAAATCAAAATCGATATCTTTAATATCCCACTCAATTGCTCCCGACGGTTGAAGCAATTGGCTAATTGGGATATTTTCAACCCCTTGAGAATCCGGAATGTCAGTCAAGTCAATCACGTCTTCGTTCGTTTTTTCAAGCACCAGTCCAAATGGACTGGGCTTTCCCCAATTCTCAAGGTATTGTTTCAGCATTGAAGCGTCTGACGGGGCAGGAAAAACATAATGGCTTAATATTTTTACCTTGTTTTGTCGCTGTTCGTTAGAGCTTTCACCATTTTCACTATTAGCAGTATTCATTTTTATAAATTCACAAACAACACACACGAAGATCTGCTTTGAAGCGCAGTGGTGGAGGTAATGACGCTTCCAAGCAGCATGTCTTCTTATGAAGACGGCTTCTCCCACCTCCTTCAGGATTGAATGAACTTTGAAGGCTAAGCTGAAACCTGTTGAGACAAGAGTTCTGGATGTACTTAAGAGAGGTTATTTGAATTCAAACAGCTTTTCAAGGTTAGAGCACACTCGAGCGAGATAAAGGTGAATATACTTTAGATAAGGTTATTTAAATTCAAACAGCTTTTCAAGGTTAGACCAGACTCGAGCGAGGCGAGACAGGGAGAGATATGGTGAGATAGATTGGACAGGTTATTTCAATTAAAATGCTTATTTAAAAAATATGATTTATTTAAACTTTATATTACAAGATTCTTTCTATTAATCCAAGATGGTTCCTTTATTCCTAACCACTTCACAAAAATATCAGGTCCTTTGCGTTGAAGAATGCGTTCAACTAAATATGCGTCTGGATGTTTCACTAATTGAAGTTCTGATGAGTAAAATCCTCCTAATATTTCTTCATCCTTCTCGTCTTTCAACATATAGTGTCGGGGGTTAGTCTCCTTAATCTTAACAACAGTGAATATTTCATTAGACCAGTTTGGACGATATCCTTTAGAAAAGGCTTCCCTATGCTTGCTTATTCGTACTTTATCTCCAACTCGAAACTTAGGTTTTCTAACATCCACAGTCTTTATGAAACTATATGAATCATTCAAAATTTTCTTCTCGTTGCTTTTATTGACATCCTTTGGTTTGAAGCCAGTTGTTCTATGTTTCGTTTCATTATATTTTTTGACAATTTTCGGTAATAAGTTTAGCCACTTGTAATTGCCTTGTAAACTGAACTGTCGAAACATTAGGCTTTTGAGGGTCCTATTGACCCTTTCTACGACACAAGCTTTCATTGTCGAATACGTGCTGTAATGATTGATGTTATGTTTTTTTAATAACTCTTTCACACTTTGATTATAGAATTCTGTACCGGAGTCCGATTGAAGATGGGTCGGGGTAAATGTTTTGAAGATTTTCTTAAGTGCATTAGCTACATCCGACCCGGTTTTGCGTTTAATAGGTATCGCCCAAACATATTTAGAGAACACATTGATTGCAACGAGTATATATCTATAACCCTTGTTGACTCTTGCATACGGTATCATTTCCACGAGATCGCATTGTAGCAAATCACCTAATCCCTTCACTATCACTCGTCTGCGTTTAAAGTTTTTTCGAGCTGGTCTATGCAATTCATCAACAATGTCTTTTTTCACCGACATTATTTTTTACATTTAAATACAAGAGTTGCAACTAGCGTTGATGGTCTTTTAACACTATTGGAATAGAATGAAAATTTGAATCGTCTTTCGTACGGAACTTTTTTGATATCTTCGTAAAAAGTTAGTGTGTTGGTTATTGGATTGAGCGTTACAACCCCCACCTTTGCAGTTATGCTTGCGTCAACGAGTTCAACCACTTCAAAAGGAATTTCATAATTGTTGAAACCAGAAATATTGTATAATTTATATAAAAAGTATTTTTTGTCTGGATCTGTAAATCCTAGGGTATTACTAAAAAAATTCAGTGTTACATAAAAATATTGATCTGTAGTAGTTTGATGATGTGATATCTTTTGTTCTAAGTTTTTAATTGCTTTTTCCGAGTCATCACTCTTTTTCTTATGCACCAGTGATCTGCCAAACTTGTCAATCATGTTAACTGTCTCTGATATGACTGCGTGTTGATTGAGCTTTCACTTCATTTTATAATGCGTGATTGTTTGAGTTCTTGAATTATATGTAACACTTCATTGCCCACTGCTGTATTGCCAGCATGCTGTGCAGCAATCAACAATCTCAATCTGTTGACCAATTTATTTGGGTTTTTCCATGGGATGAATTCTACTTCTTTATTATTCAAATGAAGAAATGCTCCTGCACCTGACTTGGTACGTGAGCGTTTGTTTAGAGATGTGGGTGTTGTGAAACGTCGCGGTGTCATGTCTGGTTGAGATAAAATTCGTTTTACTATGGAATACTTTCTTCCACCGTTTCCGGCTAGGCGATGTGTAGGATCATAGTGTTGTCTAGCCGCACTAGAGAGTTCCATAATTGCTTTATAATTTCTTTCGTCTTCGAGTGTATAGTTTCCAGGTTCCTTCTTAAAGAGGAACTCATACAGACCAGGTGTTCCTTTATATGTCACACCATCAATTTTAATATCATCACCAATAAACTGTACGCTTTTGTTACCAATAGAGAATTTTTCTGTAGAGCGATCTAGTCGAATTCCATATTGATGATCAAATTGGTTTTCAGTATCTCCAATCATATTCCTGATATATTCTTTAGCTAAACCACTATACTGCTCTAAATATTCATTCATTACTTCTTCATGTTTGGATATTTCATGCAATGACACATATTGATCATCTTCCTGAGTTTCCACATCGCTGGTAACAGCATCATCATCATCATCGTTGGCAAAAACATCCTCCGAGAATGAAGGAGCACTTTTGCGACCGGGGAACTTTTCTTTGTAACTGATTTCACTTTTTACTTCATTTTTTACTTCATTTTTTACTTCATTTTTTACAGGTGTTGTGGGGGTTTTTCTTTCTAATTTGAAATTACTTAATAGATCTTTCAAGGGTTGTGTGATAGGTGCTAAATTTTTTTCACGTTCAAAAGTCATGCGTGTTATATCGGAACGTAAGCCACGAAGTTTTCTTCTAACTGCTGCACGACTCTTGATCAATTGGCGTGCTATCTGTTCATTCATTTTAATAAACTGCTTCCGGCGAGGTTGTTACTTAGATGTCTGTTATAAAACAATCTAGTCCTATGCGATACCTTCCGTTATTTATAGGCGAATCTTTATCAATTGTTAGAAACCCATAGGGCTCCCGCCAACACAATGAACATATCTCCCTAAACCGTTCTTTGCTCATGTCCGGTGTGACGTGATTATTAATTACATGATCCAAATTTAGTGTGTCTTGTTTAAAAAGGACAATAAAGTTTCCATTGTCTCTTATCAATCTTTTCGGTACAGATGAATAAGACTGTGAAAGATAGAAACAGTCAATATTTCTATGTCTGCCAAAACTAAAGTAGTCTCTGATAATATTTTGATTGCAAGATATGACATCATCAAAAATTATAACTGAATTCTCATTTGCTTGATTTGGTGGTATAACATCTGCTCCATCTTCGAATTCAAAAAATCCAATTTCTTTAATTGGTTTTAGAATTTTTTTTAAGTGCAAATATTTAGGTTGGAAGAGCGTTTTGCAGTATAAATAAATATTCTGGAATCGTAAACCATTCGGATGCTCTAACAAACTTAACATCAAATTTGTCTTGCCACAACCGCTCCCACCAACAACCAAACCTCGTTTACAGCCACCTAAGAGTGCACCATGTTTATTGAAATTTTGAGTACTTGAAACAAGTGCGTCATAGTTTGTAACAGGCAACACCAGGTTCTGCTTTTCTGATTTCATATTCTCAACTGAGTGGAATCACTAGGAATTATATATATATATATATATATATGTATATGAAACGCGCATGTTGTGTAAAGTGCAGTCGCACCACCACCACCACCACCACCACCACCACCACCACCACCACCACCACCACCACCACCACCACCACCACTTTTTTTTTTCGTTTTTTTGCTTTTTTTCTTTGATTAGGTTTTTTTTCCTTTTTTGTTTTTTTTATATTTTTATTTTCCAGTTTTTGCAGCTGCTCCTACTCTTTCTCCCACCTTTCAATACCTTACCTGCGAGCACCATAGCCCCACACCTCAGTTTACCTGAAACAGTGAAACTAGCAACTTGCAATGGCGTCATCAGTTCAAGTAGAAGAAAGTTGGGATGATTGTGATTACACAACATATACCCCGAATCCACCCAGCAATATCATAAAAACGCAACCTCCAGGGCTTACAAAAGCACAAAAAAAACGGTGGCGGGAGGAACAGAGAGAGATCCATGCAAAATGGGTTGAAGGTACTTATAAAATTACTTCTGTCATTATTAGTTAATTATTGCTTATTGAAGTTCTTTTAGTTATTCCACAGTTTGTTTAATTTTGAATTACTGAATAAATATTTGTAAAATGTGAGGTAATTTATTAAAATTGATAAGGAATATATATATAACTTCAATAACCTATAAGTACCTACTGCAATTTCACTGCAAGCATGGAGTTATTTAGTTTTCACATAAAACTAATCATCATTGATTCCAGATACTATGAATATACCACCAGTGGTATCACCAGCAGCAGCATCGGTAGCAGCAGTTGCACCGCAGCAAAAAGAAGAAGAAGAAGAAGAAGAAGAAAACTGGGACACATGTGATGCTCCCACTTACATCCCAAATCCGCCACCATATATCATAAAAACACAACCTCCTGGGCTTACAAAAGCACAAAGAAAACGGTGGCGGGAAGAACAACGTGAGATCCATGCAAAGTGGGAAGCTGGAAGGTACTTACTAGAACTATTTACTTTTGTTGTTATTAGACATTATATATAATTGTGATCACACTCATTATATTATTATTGGTTCCAGATACTAAATATACGGGGCAGCAGCAGCAGCAGCAGCAGCAGCAATAAAAGAATATATTATAATTTCACTTATTGCGATAATAAAATTTATTTGAAAGTAATATTTGTCTTTATTATGCTAAACATAATATATTTGTGCTAAACAAACTAAGCTGATTTGAGCTTATATAGACCCGCACTATGATCTGTGGAGGTGTGAATGAGTTATTAAGACCGAGGTTAATGAGCTCTCAAGGTTGAGAGGATATCAAAGTGGTTGAGCGGTCAAGGTAAATGACTTCTTGAAGAGTCAATGGTTGATCATGGTCAACGACCTCTCGAAGAGTCAATGGCCGGTCAAGGTGGATAAACCTGTTGAAGGTTAATGGTCGGTCAAGGTTGAGATGAATGACCTCTGTCAAGGTTAAGGTGAACGACCTTTTGAGCTGAATGACCTGTCAAGGTCAGGTGAATGACCGTCAAGGTGAATGACCTGTCAAGGTCAGGTGAATGACCTGTCAAGGTCAGGTGAATGACCCGTCAAGGTGAATGACCTGTCAAGGTCAGGTGAATGACCCGTCAAGGTCAAGGTTGCTCCCCCCACTCCTGACTCCGCGCCCTTATATCCCCTACTCCCTTGCACCACTTGAAGAAAGGACTCCTCCTGAATCTAACTCTTGCACAATTCCAGCAACTATTGCCGATGATTGAGACCGTCCGATAGGGCGTACTGATGAGCTGTAGGTAAAAGCTGAACGATTCCCATCCCCATGCAACCTTGATTGGTTATCTGAATGGGCTGTTTTTTTTTCGATTTCTAGATTCTCTTCCCATCATCTGATCTCCTCTAGTAGACAGTGGATTTTTGATTTTAGATCACACCCGCGCAGGCCACAACACCAGAAAAAGTAAAAGTAGGTTGCATATCAAAATTTAAAGCACGTATATCAACGCGCAAAAGAAAAGTTGCAATTTATCGTACCTAGTTTCAACGACCGGCCACGCAGAATTATTATCATTACGCCCATAATAATAGTAATGGCGAGTGCGATAATGAAATCTTTGGTGTAGTACGTCAGAATTGCGCAATGACCCTATAAATTTCTTTCTTTCACTCACACACAGCTCTCGCGGTTAGGCACTATACAAACAGCTCGACGACGACGACATCAAATTGCGGACACTTACAGAGTGGTCTCTCTGTCTGTCTCGGTCGCGCGCATGCAGAAACCGTTCCGCAGATAAATCCCGAGATTTTGCATTAATAGTCCAGTAAAATAAGGATTTAACTTGGAACAAATTAGGGGCAGGATGAAAAAAATATGGCGATGTAGATAATGAAAAACTGAATAAGAAAAACCAAAGTTTCATTTCCAGTCATCCCGGGAACCATGGAAAAAAAATGGAGAAGATGGAAAAACATGCGCCGCGATCTTTCTTTTGAAACGGTGAGAGAACGGTAAGAGATGTGTGAAAACTGTCAGAGACAAAGTTGTAGGGAATTCAATAATCTACAAAAAAGTCCCTGGGGGCATATGTCTAACTTCTTCAGTTTGGCCGTTTATTGCAGTCAAAGTTGCGCGCCGGTCTGGTGAAGTGGAAACACTGTCCGCGTGACCTTCCTTCTTGGATGCTGTGAGAACGACAAGAGATATCAAAAAATTTTGAGCGACAAAGTTGTAGAGAATTGAATGGTCCACTAGAAAATCTTCAATGCAAATTATTATCTCTCCTAGTTTAGCTGTGAACCAAGTTCGAAGTTGCGCGACAATCCTGTTGATAAAGTGGTTCTTCTGGAAAACTTACAAAAACTCTAGACTCGATGAAAAAACTATGACAATGTAGGGGATGAAAAACTGGATCTAAAAAACCAAAGTTTCATTCCACACCGTTTCGGGAAATCTGAGAAAAAAAAAAGAAAAACTTGAAAAATAGTGATTTGCACTCGCAGCTTCCTCATTGAATACTGAAATAAACGTAATGAATATGGAAAATCTGAACAAACCAGCTTGTAGAGGATTAAATGATCTATAGAAAATCCTGTAATATCATGTATGCATCTTTGTCGACTTAGCTGCGGAGCGCTATCAAAGTTGGGGTACATGACTCGTGACGCGTCGCATATGTGTTGAAACTGGCACGACGTTGCGGTCATTGTTTAATTGATTATGAAACATGATCAAATGATTTGAAAAAATTGCGTGCTTTGTTCAACATCTGGGTAGCTACTTATTGTTTGAATTATCATTGTAGTCATCATCATCGTCTTCCTAAACGACAATGCAGGAAGCGCAGAACAGGTGGCTCCACCGCAGTGGTGGCAAAACTTGGTACACTTGAGGTCAGCTTTTCTGCATCCACAAAGCTTCTCGCAGTTTTTCAAGCATCTGCAGGAAATCAGCCGTAGCAGATTTTCGAGAGCTACGTTATCCTGGGTCCAAATTTCTAATAGGCATCAACAGAAAAATGTTTTATTTTCAACCCCATTGTTCAGGTGGACAGTTATTTATTATCTCCGGGCTGTTGTTGAATGATCATTGTTCATCAAAAATCAGTTGAAAAACATATCATTATCTAACGTGAATCACGTTTTTCAATTATTATACATATTGTGCTACAAAATACGAGTACTTTCTCAGTTTTAGGCTTGAGTGTCACGATACTATTTTCGTACTATTTTCATGCTATAAATATACATATGATTAGAAACGACAAATTCAGAAATTCCCTAGCAACCTAGTCTCTCGTCCTAAATTTCTAGAATGAAAATATGACGAAAATAGTACAGTGACACTCACGACTTTAATTTTGCCAAACAAGAAACTCTATACATAACAAAGCGTTCATCCGCGGAGTTACATTTCCAACAATAGTTACCAGACGTTCAACAAAGCACGCAACTCTTCCAAATCATCCAATCATGTTTTATAATCAATTGAACAATGACCGCAACGTCGTGCCAGTTTGACCACATATGCGACGCGTCACTAGTCATGTACCCCAACTTTGATAGCGCTCCGCAGCTAAGTCGACAAAGATGCATAATTGTCATCAGGGCATTTTCTATAGATGATTTAATCCTCTACAAGCTAGTTTGTTCAGATTTTCCATATTCATTACGTTTATTTCAGTATTCAATGAGGAAGCTGGGAGTGCAAATCGCTATTTTCCAACTTTTTCTTTTTTTTTCTCAGATTTTCTGAAACGGTGTGAAATGAAACTTTGGTTTCTTGGATCCAGTTTTTTATCCTCTACATTGTCATAGTTTTTTCATCGAGTCTAGGGTTTTCGTAAGTTTTCCAGAAGAACCACTTTATCAACAGGATTGTCGCGCAACTTTGAACGTGGTTCACGGCTGAACTAGAAGAGATAATGATTGGCCTTAAAGATTTTCTAGTGAAGCATTCAATTCTCTACAACTGTGTCACTCACTATTTTTTGGTATCTCTTATCGTTCTCACGGCATCCAAGAAGGAAGGTCTCGCGGACAGTTTTTTCCACTGCACTAGACCGGCGCGCAGCTTTGACTGCGATAAACGGCTAAACTGAAAAAGTTAGACATATGCCCCCAAGAACTTTTTTGTAGATTATTGAATTCTCTACAACTTTGTCCTTGACAGTTTTCACACATCTCTTACCGTTCTCTCACCGTTTCAAAAGAAAGATCGCGGTGCATGTTTTTCCATCTTCTCCATTTTTTTTCCATGGTTCCCGGGATGACTGGAAATGAAACTTTGGTTTTTCTTAATCAGTTTTTCATTATCTACATCGCCATATTTTTTTCATCCTGCCCCTAATTTGTTCCAACTTTGGCCTAAAAATCGCCTCATTTTACTGGACTATAAGATACAAAACGAAATAATAAATTATTGCACCATTGCACTTTGTGTTATGAAACAAATTCCGACACAGCAACACCTACTGCACCTATCCTCCGGCCTTTTTATGTATTAGAGCTGATATTATATGAGTATAGATAATGCGCGCGGTATCGGCACACCGAGCACCAAGCAGAGAGATGTGATTCAGCCGACGGTGTCGTTGTAATGGGGATTCTTCTCGAAAGAAAAAAATCCCCCGTATATGTGCATGTTGGCAATTAATTCTCAGAGACACAATGAACAATAAGTCAATAACCAAAGGGATGGTATTGTAGCTGTATAGGTATATCGTATATCTGTAAACACGCTTTGAAGCGGGGGAAATGCAAAGTATCGGAATGACTTGGTGTTGGAATTTGTGCATTGCGGAAATGAAGATTTTTCAGAAGATCTAAAAGATTATTTCGATAGCTGCGTTAATAGGTCTTATGCTCAAAATGCTTACTTGCACAAACTGAAAAGATGCATAATGCCACTGACTTGGGCTTCGCTTACCGCCTTGGCAATCACGTCAGCATGTATCACCTGAATACAGTTCTCACCCAGTTCAATCCACATGCTGAATTATCGGAAGATCAAAATGGCCCTGAGGTCGCCCTATTGGCAAGTTCCGATTGCTGACGAGTAATCTTCAACACTGCGTCAAAGTACCGAGTCCCACCGTGCGGTTTATTTGAGTCAGCCGGGCTTCCCTTCGGACTTCATAATGCGCCGGCCACCCGGATGAGGGCGAGACAAACCGATTATGCTCGACTTCGGAACATATTTGTTCGCGTGTCTTTATAACATTCACATTACAACTCCGACGTTTCCAGTGGAAGTGCGAGTGATAGATTCCAAGGCGGAAAAGAATATTTCGGTTATCGAGCTCGAATGCCTGGCCATTGCATTCGCGGTGAAGAAACCAAGACCGTACTTAAAGGGCAGTAAGGGCACACATTTCACGGTGATCTGGTCTAATTCCATTTGAATTATGTACCATTTGAAGGACGTAACAAAGCGATCGGCGCGCTGGACTTGTGGTTGTGGATCGTAAGGGAAAATTGCACGCGGTGCCGAACCCGCTGCTGAAGATTCAATCCTCAACGTCACAGAACCGAAATTTCAAGGCGGTTCGTTTGAATTAACCAGGCTTCCTTTCGGACAGCATAATGCGCCGGCGACCTGGATGAAGGCGAGACTAACCGATTATGCCCGACTTCGGAACGGAACAGTCTTTCGTGTTTCCTGATAATGATAACATTTCATTGCAGAAAAAACCCTAGTAAAGAAATGTAACTAGTTTTGGCACCGCAAAAAATGTTTGTTGTATGCGCATCAAGACGCGCCATGCTAACCACTGACCACCGACCACCACTTTTGGAAATTTCAAACACATGGTCACCGGTGGTCACTGGGCGGTGGAGAGATGGTTGCAGTGGGACCAGTCCCATTACATTGCGTGCGTTTGATTTTTGGTTGATGGTAGTGGGTGGTGGTGGGTGATAGTGGGTGGCTCCAGTCTGGGATGGGCAAGGTAGAGATAGCCCACTCTATAGGCAATCAGCCGGACACATGTTTCAAAGCGCCATCTCTGAACGCTGCATATAACCAAAACCAAATTTCAACCGAGAAGAGTAGATTTCTGTAATTTGGGATGTAAGAAATATAGCGCGAAATATGAAATTTAGATATAGCGCGAAATTTGAAATTTATATTGGTCCTATCCAATATCTGAGAAAACTTCATTATTTAAGAGAAAGGGTCAGTAACTTAACACTTTTTAGGTTTTAATGCCAATGTATTTATGTACTATCAAACAAACAAATACACATAGATACACGTTATGTATGTACATACTAAATTAGAAATTAGACTAAATTATTTGACATTATTTAACATAATACAGCAAGGGTAACTTACACTTTTTTGGTGTTACTACAGATGTATTTATGTAATACACATACATACACGTTATGTACATACCAAGTTAGATTATTTTTTTTTACAATCTGAAATCCTTAGCCTACGACAATATTCAACATAATACAACAATCATTTTACAATTGAATCGCTTATTATTGAAAGGACTTTCGACCCAAATATCGCGCACCCGCTTCTCTTTGGGGATTGAGTACCTAAGAAAACAAACATTATTATCATCATAACTTAAAAAGCATGGAAGAAGCAACAGGTTTTTTTGAGGTTATGTTCATTTGTTTTCATTTTTACAACTTACCTCGCCGCAGTTTTGTCCCCGCATCCAAAAACACAACACGGTCTTTTTTTTGCCATCTTGAATCAAGATGAAAGCAAAAAAAATTTCGAAAACACTTGTTAAACACACTGGATTAGGATAAATACGTATCGACTCTTCGCAGCATTCACAACAAGAACGAAAATGGCCGCTGCCAAAGTGACCACGAGAAATGTCGAAAACACGACAGGACAGCGGTAATGCGTGTCCTGAGTGTTTTACCGGCATAATTTGAATTTGCGCCATCTAGCGTCACTGCATAACCGTGTCCCTTCACGCTGCTATAGAGTGCACAGGCCCTGGCTCCAGTGTGACTGCTGCCTCAGGGTAAATAGGCGAAATTCAGTGGCATTTCTGCGCTGGCGCAACCATGCTAGGGGATTTGAGAATAGTGCCGTATGCTAACACATGTAAAAAGCGTAATTTCAACATTGTCTATTATTGAAACGGCTGGAAATGAAACTTTCAAATAAGCTATGGAAGAAAGAGTGTTTCTTGATCTTTCATTGTGTTCAAGACCAGCAATGATGGATCAGTTCTAGATACACAATGAGCGAAAATATGGTAACGTGTTTATCAGTTGGTGTGTTTTTGAAAATACCGCCGTACTTCTGGTATTCTTCTCTGCCTTACGGTTGCCGTCCTGTCTGTCAGTGGCATGAAACTGCATGTAAACAAATGGTAACTAATATTTTATCGGGTTATATGTATAATATATCAGAGGTTCTGTGTTTTTGTTTTTTCAAAAATGACGGGCAGTTTGTTGAGTGCCTGGCTGCAAAAACCGTACGAAAAGAACATTACAGTTCCATTTCATGTGTGTTCCCAAAAACATCACCTTCTAGGCAACCAGTTATACACTGAAAACGGCTTTTTCGTTCTTTTCGGAACACTACGCGCGGAATTCATTTTTTCGACAGCAATGCACATGGACAACATCATTCCACATAATCTAGCATGGAAGTCAGGAGTTTATTGTCATCCATTTTCCTTTGTTAAATCGATGGCTGAAAATCTGCAGGTTTTGACTTTTCCTAGCTCGCGCAGACGCATGAGTTCCATCCCCTAGCTTTGCGAACCTACAGCGCAACTCGTGCCGCTGAATATCGCATATTGAGCCAAGAGTTCTCTTCACCTTTCGTGCTTTCGGCACAAATAGTACAGATGGCTCTGAGGGAGTTTTTGAGAGAGGAACCGGTTGGTAGGTATGTATTTTTAGTTTTTACATCGCGAAAGTTGTAGTGGAACGGAATCTTTTGGATCCCCATTGAGCTGACATAGAGGTAGGTTATTATTTCAGGGTGAGGGTCTGATTGCGTTGCCAGGGCGTTTTGAAACTCTTTTAGTGGGTTTTCTTATGTTCATTTTTTGAGGCCCGTGTGCAAGTTGAGACTAGAGTATAGTGGTTAGTGGTTGATGCCAAATTGTTCCTTAGATCATGCTGAACTAGGAACGCGATGGCGAACATCTGAGACCCGCGACTGGGCAGCGGGAGGAGAGTAAAATGTGATGAAGACATAAAATATGTTAAATCATAAACCTAAAGAGGTACAGTGATGAAAGTTACCGTACGTATTCATCATTTTATGCCAATGAAGGTTCAACAAACCGATTTCAAAAATATCAATCGTTTCCAGAGATATTTTCACAAATATATATCTCGTTTTGTGGACATTTTATTGTTGAAAATATCGAAGAATTTTGAAGATGGAAAGATGAAAATTGACATTTTGACTATTAGGGATGTTAGAAATATAGTCGTGATTGGCGAAAATTCCTCGGCCTACTATGTTAGGAAACAAGACCGTCAACTGTTTTCACCAGCTTGGCCGCCACCTTGGATTTTCTTTTGGTGCAGTAGTCGCAGAAACGACAGGGGACTGTGGGTATAGTAGCATTAGATCATTCCAATATGAGAAGTAACTCCCCAGAGGAGGTGAGCTACTCCTGTGTCGAAAAAATTGCCATTTTGTTATCTCCGGCTCCTGCCGAATCCAGTGCCAATGATGGCTGATTTGGAGATGAAAGCGGCACAATACGTTTTGTACCATAAAACTTGATAGTTTGTGGAGTCAACCACCAAAACTTATGATCATGAATCGAATGGTTTATTGTTGGTGATCGGTTGAAGCAAAGTATGCTCATTTTTGGCAAAAAATGCGTAAAAACTGAGTTCTTAGTGGACATTTCAAAGCTCTGGAGGGAGACCTGCGGCTAAGATTGGTGGCGAAAGTCATGAAACTAGTTAAAGTGAGTATGCTCTACAACAAGTAGCTACAATGAATCGTGTAGGTCGCTTGAAGACCTCTAGAGGAGTGGACAGATATGTTTTTCCATGATGATATTTTCAAGTACAGTCCCCCTCAAAAGTCTGTAAGTTCGTGAACAATCACCACCACAAATCTTTCAGCTCCGTGAACTGCGGTGATTTCGAATAAACCGAACAAATGGATTGTTCGAGTCTTGCAAATGTTCCGTGGTCGAAAGAGTTGGTCCCTAGAGAAGAAAGAAACTTTTGGAAGGGACTGTACTTAAAAATATTATCATGAAAAAACATCTTTGGCGACCTTCCTAGAGATGTTCAAGAAACCTACACCATTCATGACAGTTACTTGTTATAGAGCATACTCACTTTAACTAAATAGTTACATGACTTTCGCCGCCAATCTTGGCCGCAGGTCTTCCTCCGGAGCTTTGTGATGTCCACTAAAAACACAGTTTTATGCAGTTTCTGCCAAAAATGAGTACACTTTGCTTCAACCAATCACCAACAATGAACCATTTGATTCATGATCATAAATTTTGATGGTTGACTTCATAAACTATGAAGTTTTATGGTACAAAGCGTATTGTGCCACTTCCAGCTTCAAATCAGCCATCATTGGTACTGGATTCGCGCAGGAGCCGGAGATAATGAAATAGCTATTTTCCTCGTCAAAGAAGCAACTACCCCTATCTGGGAAGCTATTTTTTGTACTGAAATGATCTAACGCTACCATACTCATAGTCCCTTGTCGTTTTTGTGACTACTGCACCAAAAGAATAAAATCCAAGATGGTGAAAACAGTTGACGGTTTTGTTTCCCAAAATAGTAGCCCGAAGGGTTTCCGCCAAACACGACTATATTTCTAACATCACCGATTGTCAAAATCTAGAGTTTCATCTTTCCATCTTCAAAATTCTTCGATTTTTTCAACAATAAAATGTCGACAAAAAAAAATACATTTTTGAAAATATCTCTGGGATTGATTGTTTTTTTTTTTAAATCGGTTGGCTGAACCTTCAATAGCGTAAAATGGTGAATACGTATGGTTACTTTCATACCTGTACCTCTCTCGGTTCATTATTCAACATTTTTTATGTCTTCATCACATTTTACCCCCCTACCGCTGCCCAGTCGCGGGTCTCAGATGTTCGCCATCGCGATCCTAGTTCAGCATGATCTAAGGAACAATTTGGCATCAACCACTATGCTCTTGTCTCAACTTTCACACGGGATACCATAAGAAAACCAATTATTTGTTTTTTTCTCACAATAGGCTTTAGGAAGAGTTTGAGGATAGCCTCAGTAGGCGAGCTCCAATTACGAGGGCGAAATATAAGCGAGGGCCCGGGCCGTAGCCTTACGGCTCGATACCAAGTTGGGGCTGAGACCGCCGTAAGTGCGGTTGCCATAGCAACGGCGGATACCAACCAATCAGACACCTGTATTTGGCGAGTTACGCCGTCCCAAACTTTGCGCCTGCAACTTGGTATCGAGCCCCTAGTCAGTAAGGCGTCGGCTTGTGGTTGTTTCTTACCTTACACAGGCAAAATACCTTGCATATCCATTTTAGAAGTATACTGTGCCTGACCATTTTGTGACAACTTCATTATTTTCAAATAAATTTGCCTTCGGCAGTTTTTTTTTTTTACTTTAACTTTGTTGTTGTTCCGTCATCCGTCATTTCCGCGTCCAACAGGACGTCAAAAGTAAAAGTAGTTGCGGTTGCGCTGGTGCACTGTTCCGTTCTTACTTACTAGTCGTCGCGTAGGCCTTCCGATTCTCACTTTCCGGAACATATACCAAGTGGTCGGAAAGTCAGTGGCTTGGGACTCGGATTATGTTTGCGATAAAGGAGCCAAGAGCGTATCCAGATGGCATACATCTGAAGACCATAACTGGACAATAAGCACGCTGCACACTGGACTTGTGAACTGAAGGTGAAGGAGAGTTGCACGTAGTGCCGGATAGGTTGTCTCGGGTCAATGCCGCAGGAGATCACTTCTCTGCGCGGAATTTACCGAAGGAGAGTATCCCTGGATCGGTGGTGTGTTGTTTTGAGAAACAAAGTCAAGACGAAGCCTCTCAAGTATCGACGATGTTTGACTGTTAGGATCTTCTGGTTTCGCTGAGGTTGTGAAACATTGGAGATGAATTGAGCTCCGTGGGTCTGGAAACCTGGATTAGCGGATACCAAATTCAAGCGGAAGGAAGGGCTTCGTAGACACTGCTCTTTTGTTTGGCGCAAAAATATCGATTTTTGACCGTAGGGCTATCGATGCTAGAGGCAATTTCTGTTCGCCGTCGCGGGACATGTGCGTGGCCAAAATTTGCTTAGTTGATGCAACTCAAGTTTATCACTCGATGTCTGGTACATCATTTTTCCCGACTTGATTAACCGCCAATAAATACAAATGAATAGTTCTGAGATATTTAAATTACGACAGCAGGCGGCCCAAAATATCTCTTGAGAATATTGCTTACCTATTTGTTTATGAAATCACCTGGTAGTCCTGCTACTTATAAGAATTGGAGTTGCTAATGATGAATATTTATTGCATTGCGTAATATTCATCTAAACTTCAGGTAAAATTGCCACAGACCAAATTCCAATTTTACCGAGCGATGATAGTATTACTCAGCCTTTTCTTTCTATACGTTTCATGTTATACTATATAGGATTATTATCATACTGTTACGAGCGGCGATCCCGTGCATATTGGTAAACACGCGATCTTTCTGGATTCTTCAATCCATTAGATCGTAGTGTAGCAGTGCGGAATGTTCTGGTGCATTCCAGAGCGCGCGTTCACGTGAAACCTAATGGAGAGACTTCAATGCTCGATCGAGAAACATCTGTCTATTTTGGCGGAGGCGCCGTTCCAGAACCCAGTAGAATTATACGGGTAATGTGTGTGATTATTCAGGAATGGTCTAGAAACCGCATATGCCGGACCACTATGGAATTTGCTCGGAGTAGACAGAAAGTTCGGGAACACTATTCGGAGGCCTTATACAAGGCATCAGCCGGCAGCTCAGGGCAGTATTAAATTAGAAGAGACAGCGAGCGGATAAGCGAGCGATAATCACAGTGATAATTCAAGTAGATAATTATTGGCGTGTATTGATTGTAGTATGCAGAAATAAACAGTGTGTGTATCAAATCGATCGTCTCAATTATATTCGATCCCGTACGCGAGAAATACGTAACAATACCAAGACGCTTTTCAAGGCGTAACAGAAATTTTCGTCTATCGAACGCGAATTCCTGGCCATTGCGTTTGCTGTGAAGAAGCCAAGACCGTACCCAGAGAGCACACATTTTACAGATTTTTCATTACAGTGCTGCTTAAAAGCGTCAACTTTTTCATATTCAATAATTTTCAATGTTACCGAATACCGATCATAATTATCACCACCCAGCCCTTCCTACCTACCTTTCATCGTATACTAGAATTATTATTATACCACCAGTAATGTTGCCGGCAATATTTCTTAATTAAGTATGGATGGGTACCCATACCGGACATAATGCAGGTTATGAAAGTCGCAGCCTCGGAGCAGCATCAGTAATGGCATCGCGCGCGATTGCCGCGTAGAGCGGTCCTCGGAGCCGGCGGCTTTAATTGAAAATACTGTCGAAAAATATGGCCGGATGGGCAAAAACTGGAAGGCTATATATGCGGCGAAACAGATGAATATAGATGATTCGCAATTGTCACCCGTAATTCATTAGTTGATAATGACCGAAAACGAGGCCCCGCCCTCGGTCCGGTCCGACAAGCTGTTCACTGTGTTTTTCGACGGTGGTACCACCATTAATGCGACGGCCGAACAACATTACAACCTGATCACCAAATTATACGTCACTTCCCCTTTGTCGCTCCTGCTGCTTGCTGCCTGCCTGCTCGATGCACTCTCCGCTGGCAGGCCTGCCGTGCTGTGTGTGCCTCTCGCTCGGCGTCGTCCGATGCTTCTTCAGCTGCTCGTGGCGAGAGATGCATGGCCATGTGCACGGAAGAGGCATCGAGGCATCGCGCTCGATGTCACTCGACGCGATGATCATCGATGAGTTACCTAGATGCCGTTTACGATTTTGAAGATTTTAAATAAAGTTGATTATAATGTTCATCTGGAAAAATGCTCGGGAGCTCAGGCGCCACCCCAAATGGAACATTGGCATAAGTTGAATATGTACCAACCACTAAACAGGTCAAGACATGAAGTGATTAATCCCGAAAATTCGCCTCACTTACAGGTGTTCACTGAATTAGATGTCGTACTTGATAATACAGGGTGACAACTGGAGGAGTGTCGAAGTGGTCCATTTTAAACCATTTTTAGAAAATTCCATTTTTTGTAAAATTTGAATTTTTTATTACAGGAGAAATAGTAAAAAAATCGGCCAAACTTCGGAAAAAATATGAACGTCCTGAAAATTTGATATTCTCCTCAGAATTGAATGCTCTACTACATATCCAAAATCACCAGAAATCGCACCCGGGGGTTTTGAGTTATTGGAGGGGGGTAAAAAATTGCAAGTTGAAATAGAGGGGATGGGACACGTATCTCCATTTGAAGCAAATACGTTATAATTCGACGCATCATATCTTGTTGATACCATTTTGGCAAAAAAAGTGTCGATCACTGTTGAAGGGAGGTCGTGGGTAGGGCGAAGCTTTGCTAGGTGGTCCATTTTGTTTTTCTGGCCATGTAGAACCGATCACGACAAGTTTGGTATCTTTTCCGACTGAATTCAATCTCCTGAACTCGAATCCAATGTGTAAATTTGGATGAAAACAAGTTTGAACAAGTTAACTTGAAAAAACTTGTTTTTTCTTTGACTTTTTTTTGAGGTTTCAAACCAATAGCGACGCTGTATTTGGTACCACGTGTTGCCATTACAACCAATCTCAACAGTTTTGCAATGGCAAATCAATGGTGGGGCGACAAAACTTCTGCTGCTACTGAACAAACCTCTGCAGGGTGACAAAACTGGCTTGTTGATACACTCACCATACCAACGATAACGTGAATGTCAAATTGTGAAGTTTAATAATTATTGCTTGATTGTCTGTCAGTGTTTGTTAGCCCAGTCAATGAAAGCATAATTCAGGAGAGTGGCGAAAATAAATAGTGTAGTCTGAAAATTGGTAGAGATGTTCTCGAAAGTTTGCTGATTACTGCGTAGAAAGTCCCCATCGATAGAGGGTGTGGAATTGTTGCCATCTTGGATTATTGGTACATTTGAAGTATTTTCTGCAATTATCTCGAATTGGGGCAATCCCATAAAAAAAAGGCTTAGTTCAAATGAAAGGCCATCAATTTGTCTTCAAAAAGTTGCGTATCACTTTCACGTATCTGTCATAACTTTGGAGAAATTGGCCTGTGAGCGTCAGTTGTGAGTCGTGGAGGAGGTATTCCATTTCTCACGATGTTTTTGAAGAATCGCGAAAAACTACAATGCAGTGCTGTTTAGTTATTATTCGTGATGAATAAAAAAAAATTTAAAAAATTCTTTGGCCTTCACTTCAGAAAATATGGGTGGGTCAAAGAGAAAAAATTGAGCCTCTAGTGTTTCGGTTATTTGAGAAGTTTTTGGAAACATTTTTGCAAGGAATTATGAGTGATCCATTCATGATACAAGGTGCAAAAGACAGACCAATCATTGTGCAGGGTGAGTCTGTACCCCGGATTTTTTCAGACCGCGCGTGAATCTGCAAAGGCGCATCTAAACATCTGAAAATAATCGTAACCAACACTACCAAAATCAGAACAATAAGTGACAGACAAACCAGTTCAGGTTACCCATTGTTCTGATTCTCGTTGTGTTGGTGACGGACATCTTCAGGTGTTGAGATGCGCTTTGCAGGTTTACGCGCGGTCTGAAAAAATCCGGGGTACAGACTCGCCCTGTACAATGATTGGTCTGTCTTTTGCACCTTATATCATAAATGGATCACTCATAATTCCTCCTGAAAATGTTTTCAAAATTTTATCAAAGAACCAAAATACTAAAGGTTCAATTTTTTTCCCTTTGACCCCCCCATATTTTCTGAAGTGAACGGCAAGAATTTTCCCCCAATTTTTTTATTCAATAACAAATATGAACTCAACAGCATTGCATTGTAGTTTTTCGCGATTCTTCAAAAACACCGTGAGAAATAAAATATCTCCTCCACGACTCACACCAGACGCTCACAGGCCAATTTCTCCAAAGTTATGACAGATACGTGAAAGCGATGCACAAGTTTTTCATAGACAATTTTGGGGCCTTTCATTTGAACCAAGCCGTTCTTTGATGGGATCGCCTTAATTCGAGATAATTGCAAAAAATACTT
Organism: Anaspis maculata; assembly: GCA_949128115.1. NCBI lineage: Eukaryota > Metazoa > Arthropoda > Insecta > Coleoptera > Scraptiidae > Anaspis > Anaspis maculata. The sequence goes on from OX421967.1 coordinate 32,224,298, forward strand.
CAAATGTACCAATAATCCAAGATGGCGGCGATTCCACACCAACTATCGATGGGGACTTTTCACACAGTAATCAGTAGTAACATCTCCACCAATTTTCAGAACTACACTATTTATTTTCGCAATTTTCTTTTCGCTGACTGGGCTATATGTGAGTTGAAAATACAAACAGTTCCTAATAGTGCGGATGTTAACAGCAATATATGGACCGAACCTTGCAAATCGTGATACCGCGTTGCCGTTTGGTACGAATGTTGTCTATACCAATACCTTCACGTTGAGATATGGAGCCATCGCAGAGCCCCATGCAGGGCCCCAGGGCGGCGGGTTGTCTCCTTACCAGGGACAATTTTCAAAAATCACGCTATTCATTCGATTTTGACGCTGACTTTTGGTTGGATCATGGTATCAGTGAGAGTGAGTCCCACAGAATTATCTTACAGTAACCATTTGACATGCCTGACCGGGTTGCCTGCTGTTTCAGGGACAGGTAATGCAAATTAGCGCGAATAAAAGTATACCTTTCGACCGGCGGTTCTAGCCCAGAAAAAATAGTTTTTGAGGTAAGACAAATTCGTAGAAGCAATTTTATGACTGTTTTGAATTGAGAATTTGATGCTCCGCAACTTATCTTGGATCCCCAAAAATCCCTTTGTAGTTTTTTTTTTCTGCATGAGGTCAAAGACCGAAGAAGTTAATCGTGTTATTTCACTCTTACAGAAAGTTGCACCAATGATTTTTTGTAGCCCATTAAATTGTGAACAATTTGATATCTCAACAATCTCTCTACAGCATATTGTTCTCAAAATAGAGCGTCTGGAAGTAAGAGCATTTTTCGTAACAGCGTCGTGCCGTTTGCTCTGAAAGCTACAGTTACCGTAGCGACAAAAAACTTTCAACTGAAGATATCTATCGAATACTTCAAGCTAGATTTGTACGAATAGTTTCAAACTCTTTGCCTTCAACTACAGATTTTAAGGTATAGTTTTTGAAAACCCTCTTCTAGTGCATATACAGGGTATACCAATGAAGCGAACGAAGGTCTCTAAAAACTAGAACATTTCTTAATTTATGCCTAGGAAAACCTTCGAAGACACACGTTAGGTACTCCCAATAACGACATCCATTTGTTTGCTAAGCTAAAATGAGATTATTAAATGCAGTTTTGGATTCATAGCTCACATTTTGGATGATATGGTGGTACCACAAAATCGTTGATTGATACAGTAGCGGGATATTAGGAGGAATATAGAAGGTCTGATACCACGGGAATGTTGGGAGAGTGACTTCTTTTAGCGTAAGATTGTGGGTCTGATATTGACTATCGTAAAATGCTGAAAAAGGGCACTGTCGCAACCCTCCTGTGGTGCCAATTCTTCCACATTCGCTCTTACATCCTCTTGCCAGTAAAAATCAACGATTTTGTGAAACTCACTAAACATCTAGGATGTTAACTGTGACTTTGAAACTGCTCTTGATGAACCAATTTGAGCTTAGTGAATAGATGCATATCATTTTTGGGCGTAACATTTGTGTTTGAAAGTTTTCCCAGGGAAACATGCTAAAATGTGTTCTTTCTCAGTGAGCTCCGTTCGTTTCTATGGTACACCTGTATATTAGGGTGGGCCGAAAAAATAAAAATTTGCCAAATCGAAAAATAATAGTGCGGAAAACTTGTATTTGAGCTTTATAAGTATTCCTATGAACATTTGAAAAAAATTAATTTAGGTCTTGGGGTGCCACAAAGCACTTGAAATTTGAAAAAATTAAAATTCTTTGAATTTTTTTTAATTTAAATCCAAGCATTTTTTCCAATTTTTTTTTGCCGAAGGTTTGTATTGGGTCTTTGACATTGTGTGTAAAATTTTTTGTTTCAATTAGTCAAGATGTTCTACAGGACATTAGAAAGTTTTAATAGTTGAAAAAAATCCATTCATTTCAGAAAATGTCATGTAAAAATCAGAAACTTGACTAATTGAAACAAAAAATTGTACACACAATGTCAAAGACCCAATACAAACCTTCGGCAAAAAAAAATTAGAAAAAATGCTTGTATTTAAAAAAAAAATCAAAGAATTTCAATTTTTTTCAATTTCAAGTGCTTTGTGGCACCCCAAGACCTGAATTAATTTTTTTCAAATTTTCATAGGAATACTTATAAAGCTCAAATACAAGTTTTCCGCACTATTATTTTTCGATTTGGCAAATTTTTTATTTTTTCGGCCCACCCTACTGTATATGCCTAAATGAGTGTTCTCTCAATTGAAGCTTCTCAATCTATAGTTAAAGACGAAGAGTTTGAAATTATTTGTACAGTTCTAGCGTGAAGCATTCAAGAATAACACAATTAACTTCTTTGGTCTTTGACCTCATGCAGAAAAAAAAACCTACAGGAGGATTTTTGGAGATTCAAAATATGTTGCGGAGCATTGAATCAAAACAATCATTGAATTGCTTATACGAATTTGTTTAACCTGAAAAGCTATTTTTTCTGGTCTAAACGCGCAGATCGAAAGGTATACTTTTATTCGCGCCAATTAGGCATTACCTGCCCCTGAAACAGCAGGCAACCCGGTCAGGCATGTCAAACGGTTACTGTATGATAATTCTGTGAGAATCACTCTCACTAATACCATGATCCAACAAAAAATCAGCGTCGAAATCGAATGAATAGCGTGATTTTTGGAAATTGCCCCTGGTAAGTAGACAACCCGCCGCCCTGAAGCCCTGCATGGGATTCGGCGATGGCTTCATACCTCAAAGTAAAGGTACTGGTATAGATAACATTCATACCAAATGGCATCGCGGTATCACGATTTGCAAGGTTCAGGCAGCTAACCGTGCTGTGCACTCGTCGTTTTTTCTGTGGCAGCTGGTTTTCGAAAAATGCTCAGCGACCAGTTATCGAGAAATTCAATTTTGTCGACAAAATAGATCCTTCTTATGGTATTGTTGTTGACAATTTTGACGATTTTTTTTCACTGTTGGAGGTGTTCATCTTTGAAAAATTTTCAGAGATCATTAGATTGTGTATTCTTCACAAAAATCATCCAGTCGATGTACAATTTTGGTTCTCGAGTTTAAAAGATCGATTTGAACCTGAGTCGGTCCGGCGCGTCGGCGTCGGTTACTACTGACCAGAAGACTACAGCATGCTTAGACCATGCACCTTTTAATGAAAATAGCTCAAACTATTTTCTACTTGTTTGAAGAACAAACAACTCATCTTTGAAAATTCGATGATCTGTACAGAATTGAATTCCCTATAACATAAACAAAATCGCCATGAATCGCAATGCAGGGTTTTGAGTTATTTGAGGGGAGAGGTAACAGTTCATAGAATACGAATCTTGACAAAATGTTATCTCCTCCTCGAATAACTCAAAATCCTGCAGTGCCATTCATGGCGATTTTGTTTATGTTATAGGATATTCAGTTCTGCACAAATCCTTGAATTTTTAAAGATAAGTTATTAGTTTTCCAATAGTTCGAGCTACTTTCATTTGAAGGTGCATGTTGTAGTGTTCTGGTCATTGGTAGAAGCCGCGCCGGGCCAGCTCAGGTTCAAATCGATTTTTTAAACTCGAGAAACAAAATTAAACATGAAGTAGATGATTTTCGTGAATAATACACTTCAATTCAATGGTCTCTGGAAGTTTTTCAAAGATGAGCACCTCTAACAGTGAAGAAAAAATCGTCAAAATTGTTGAAGAAAAAATAAGTTTTTTCAAGTTAACTTGTTCAAACTTGTTTACATCCAAATTAACACACCGGATTCGAGTTCAGGAGATTGAATTTAGTCGGAAAAGATACCAAACTTGTTGTGATCGGTTCTACATGGCCAGAAAAACAAAATGGACCACCTAGCAGAGCTTCGCCCCCCCACGACCTCCCTTCAACAGTGATAGACACTTTTTGTGCCAAAATGGTATCAACGAGATATGATGCGTCGAATTATAACGTATTTGCTTCCAATGGAGATACGTGTCTCATCCCCTCTATTTCAACTGGCAATTTTTCACCCCCCCACCAATAACTTAACACCCCTGGGTGCAATTTTTGGTGATTTTGAATATTTAGTGGAACACTCAATTCTGAACAGAGTATCAAACTTTCAGGACGTCCATCTTCATTTCGAGATTGAAATATATCTTTTAGTACAGGAATTTTAGCTGAAATATCACTTCAACCTCAAAAAAAATACTGTTGTCGTGAAAATCACAGGTTCTGTTCAGAATTTTGTGCTCTTTTCAAATTTTTGGGTTTCAGAAAAATCCCAGCGGAGGCTTTTCTTTTCGAGCTGTAAAAAGTCTGAAAACTGATAATTCTGAACAATCTCAAATAAAGCTTAATTTTTCATGAGATTTCAAGTATACACAGTTATGTGGAGACTGCAAATGTTGAGAATGAACATTTGAACAATTCTGAATCAAACACGATGAAAAATTTTCTAGTTCTGTTGGAATATTTGGTTTTTTTCTGTCAAATGTATATGATACAGGAAAAATGGTAAAAAAATCGCTGAAACCTTGGAAAAAATATGGACGTCCTGAAAATTTGATATTCTGTTCAGACTTGAATACCCTACTACATACCCAAAATTGACAGAAATCCCATCCCGGGGTTTTGAGTTATTGGAGTGGGGGTGATCAGTTGCAACTCAAAATGGAGGGGATGAAACCCGTTAATCCATTGGATGCAAATACATCGCAATTCGACGCATCATATCTCGTTGATACCATTTTGGCACAAAAAGTGTCAATCATTGTTGAGGGGGGGCGTGGGAGGGGCGGAGCTCGGCTAGATGATTCTTTTTGTTTTCCTGGTCATAATAACCGATCACGACAAGTTTGGTATTTTTTCCGACTAACTTTATTTCCCTGACCTCGAATTCGATGTGTAAATTCGAATAGAGACAAGTTTGAACAAGTTTACTTGAAAATATCTTAATTTAGTAAATTTAGTATTCAGCGGTTAGTTGAGTAGCCATCCTAGACCTCGCCGCTGGTACACAGTATATTTGTGGTATTGTAGTCTGTATGAATAAAGACATTATTATTATTATTATTATAATAATAATTATTATTATTATTATTATCATATTGTTTATATCTGCCCACATTTCAACACATAACAGTCAAAATAGACGGGATTTTTTTTTCTCGGATCAGCTGTTTGTCGTTGGGGATAGTTCACTACGAGGTCTAGCAACGAATTCTACTGCTTTACTTGGCGCCATCTGTTAACGTAAATTGTCACGCGATTTTTTATTTTTCGGGGCCTGAGCTTTACGAAGGCTCTAGTATTTGAATAATTTTTCCACAAAACCGTGGATTTATTAGCAGTGCTAATGACGCTGCAGCACACCGTTTTGCTGTAATAACCATTTCGCCTGCAATTCTCCACCTAATCCACATTTTTTGCTGCCGAATCATCTTGTTCATTCATGTTAACCACGTGAACAAATTAAAGACTTTATCACTCATTAATCACAATACTTCGAAGCTTTTGTCACTGAATTTATTACCTAATCGCTTTCGTGGCCAACACCGTTGGACTGAAAGCATGCGTTGCGAATTGCCGGCACAATAAACCAACGAGCGCCTAGGAGGACTAATTAGGCTTTTTGTAAGGTACTAACTGTCGAAGCTTACTAAGAGTACTAAGACACAAGAATAAGCGATCAAGGCAATAATCACCGGAGCAATTACGCATAGACGTGGTCAACAGGTCAAATCACCCATTACCACTAATACAATGCCTCCTTTTGTACCTACCCACCTATACGTTCAATATAAACCGACGAATACGGATTGTAAAGCTCATTTACTCTTCAAAACACAAATGTCAAGTGTGAGTTCCTTGCTCGATTTTTGTGCGGAATTTTACGGCGCCTTGTTACATTACCATAGGTAAATCTGGTACGACTTGTATGTAGTACCTACACTAGAATCCCAGGGAAAAAAATCCGCTCACTCCCTCTTCGAACTCGGAACAACAAACCATGCCTACTGCAGTGCACAGGGGCAGTATAACAATGGTCTTTCCGTACGTTATTATTTATGCTTTGAGTTTCGCAATTACGCACCGACACGGTCGTAACTCAGAACGTTTCTGTGGCGATACATCGAAACTCTAAATCATGTTTCGTATGGTATAGGTACGTATAAAATCACCCTTCAACAAAAACCAGTACTATAACGCTCAATATCGCTGATTACCTGGGCGCAAAAAGCCCGCAGAAGAGAATAATAGGCGATCGCTTTGGAATTTTATGGGTGAGCTGCATAAATTACGCGGAAACGATGGATATATGGATGCGTGTCCTCTGATGACGGACTAGGTGCTGGCTACTTCACGTCCTGCATATTTCCACAATTTGTGTTTCCGGTTTTCTTTACCCATATTACTTGATACAGACATATATTATTGTTACTCTCATCTCCGGGAGCATCTAGTCTACCTTGCCCTGCGTACATTCAAGCTTAATGTAAGCAATGGCAGGAATAGAATGGGTTCCAAAATCCTATACAAGTTCCAGATGCGATTGGGACTTTACACCCATACCCACTTGAGGTTGACAATCAAAATGCATCTGTCTGATTTTGATTTTTGACGTTTCAATAGGCCGCCATATTGAACTTTTGCATTTTTCAACCGATCTCATTGGGAATTGAAACCCGCATAGCCACTTGAGATTGGCGATCAAAACGCATCTGTCAAATTTTGATTTTTAACGTTTCAAGAGGCCGCCATATTGAATTTTTGCATTGTTCAACCGATTTGATTGAGATTTTAAACCTACACCCACTTGGGGTTGACAATCAAAATGCATCTGTCTGATTTTGATTTTTGACGTTTCAATAGGCCGCCATATTGAACTTTTGCATTTTTCAACCGATCTCATTGGGAATTGAAACCCATAGCCACTTGAGATTAGCGATCAAAACGCATCTGTCAAATTTTGATTTTCAACGTTTCAAGAGGCCGCCATATTGAATTTTTGCATTGTTCAACCGATCTGATTGAGATTTCAAACCTACACCCACTTGAGGTTGGCAATCAAAATGCATCTGTCAAATTTTGGTTTTTGACGTTTCAAGAGGCCGCCATATGAACTTTCGCATTTTTCAACCGATCTCATTAGGACTTTAAACTTATACCCACTTGGAGGTTGGCGATCGAAATGCAGCTGTCAAATTTTGATTTTTGACGTTTCAAAGAGGCTCCCATATTGAATTCTTACATTTTTCAACTGATCTGATTGATATTTCAAGCCGTTACCTACTTGAAGTAGACAATTGAGATGCATCTGTCTAATTTGCCATTTTGACATTTCCAAGGCTGCCATATTGTACTATTGTATTCTCCAACAGATTATATTGAGATTTTAACAAATACTTAGTCAAGATGGACAATCGAAATGCATTCGTCAAATTCGACATTTTGTCAGTTTGAAGCCGCAGTATTGAACTCTGGCTTTTTTCAACCGAATCCATTCGGTTTTCAAACCTAGACTTGGTTCAGATGAACAATTGAAACGTGACTGTCAAATTTTGAATTTTGCACATATTTTTATATAATCCAATTTCTCCTACAAATATTTCTGAAGGTTCCTGAAAAATATAAATGCACGGTTCTGCTTTTTCTTCCACTACACGGTGTCTTCCACGACAGTACCTTCTTCACGGTTTAGGTTTCCATAACACATATCGTCGCTTTCATTTTCAAAGCTTCATCATGTTTCCAGTATTTCCAGTAGTTACCTTGAACAAAAGTAGAAATACATATATTTATGAACAAAGTAATGGTGTATCAATTTTCCCCAACAACTCTTCACTGACCAGACACTACTCTCAGTGACATGCGTTTCGTTCACAATAGAACCCTACGAGTCCAGGCAGAAATTTGAAAACACGCGAAAAACAAACATTTTCTGGAATTCGTGTTACTCGTACACAATCAATCACTTACGTCTCTTGGAAAACTCCATCTGACCAAGGCACTATCGACGGACATGTAAAAAATTACTAAACTCGCCAAGGAAAAACCTGACATTTGCCTAAAACAATGGAAAATCAACATCATGTATACAATTCCCTTTCCACTTGTCCGGTGTCAGTGGAACAAATTTTCTGTCTACTTCTCAACCAATGCTGTCACCCAGGCGACGGCTTGCCGGCGCCGGTGACAGCTAGTTCCTATATTGAAATGGCATATAATTTCCATACCAAGAAGCATTTTTATCTTTTTCAAACCGGAATGGCCTTATTCTTCCAAATTTGATGACGTTATCAAGATGCGAGGCCAAAAGCGCACGATCTTACGTCCCTCGCTGGATGTCCAACGTCTTGTGATCATCAGTACACATAAAACAGGCTGCTGGATTGCGAATCACTTCTTGAGGACCAAAAATAGACATTGAGGAGTAGTGATTTTGATTACACCTTTTCCAGTTAAAAGCGTCACTTGTTTTCCAGAAATGATCATTCAGGTATCAAAAAGCATGATTTCTGATTCAGCACGCCTTTCAGAACATGTCACATGTGGCGTCAGCCAAAGTGTCTCATCTGCTATAAATACAGCGTAATCAGTTTAGTAGCAACCGCTAGATGTGATTATAAGGGCATGAGCCATTCGATCGTCCCATGGTCGCTGGCAATAGCTACTTGTCTCTCCAAATAATATTTCTCTAGAAGTTCTCAATACCGTAGACCACTGCAAGGGCATCTTTTTCGTTTGTTGAGAAGTTACATTCGGTTGCCGTTGAAAGGGGTGTGGTATACTCCACGGATCGTTCGTTAGACCCCCCTTCTAATACACGACGTCTCTCTTCAAAATAAATAGGTACACACATGGAAGGTTTGGATTTGCTCCAATACAACGAAAACAGTGACAAAAGAGTTCATGATTAATTTTGGCGCCCAACATGGGGCCCACGTATGAACCTTATTTCAGCATCAGTTCAGCTTTGTGATTATTGCAACTGATCAAATACTTATATAGCATTTGATATTCTAAGAAAAATACGAGGAAAAATATTCGAATTTAAAAAAATAACGAAGGATACATTTTATTTGAACTGTCTTCTAGGTATAGGAGACAACTGTATAGATAGGTCAGGGGAGTACTTGTAAACAAGACAACCGAACCCAGCCCACATTCAATTAAAATTTTCTTTTCATTCCCCATTTGCGCACGACATGTCCATCGAAGAAAAGATTATTGTTTTGAAATAACGACAAATATGGCGCGCACCTATGCACACACACAAGCACATAATTTATTCAATAAACGGTACAAACCGACCCGTCTCACATTTATTATAAACTTGTTTATTTTACCGGCAGAGCCACGGCCGGCATGGGTTTAGCGCATACGGTCGACGCAAAGACTAGGTATAGGTAAGGTACTTATAAGAGTCAGGGACCCATGCGAGAGCGTAATTAAGACGTCGAATGTCATCTTTTTCAATAAATAATTGTAAATTCCATACTAGTTTACGCTTAGCACGTTTTTCATGCCTCATTATGGTAAGTAAACAGTAATTTATTGGATAAATACGAATTCAATTGATTTATTACCTGTGGGAAGCTAAAAGGCCAAAGAGGCAGTGTCTGTGAAGAAAAAATTGCCTCTACTGGTGCTGCCCGTAATGCTGTGTGCACACACCAACAGTTCAAGATCAAGAGTCGCAGTAGGCCGTTTGTTGTTGTTCTTGTGATGTAGCATAGGGCCCCGAAAGGAAGGCGGCCGTGCCCGCCCGGCCCACTGGATTAGAAAAAAGCGCCTGGCTTGTTTGTTTGAGATTTCGATTTATTAATTTCGTCGCTCGACCGGGCACCCGGCCCGGCATCCAGCTGATTTGAGCAATGGAACGGACAAATTTTATGTAAAACGCACAAACTCCAGTGGTGTGCCGCGTGGAAACGGCTGAACTTTGAAAAATTAGTGTAGATTAGTCGCTTTCAGGAAACATGGGGCGGGTTTGAGACGTCCTAATGATCAATAAGGCCCTGCAAGCACTCGTGGGATTGAACCGCGTATACAATTTCAGGATGTCAGAGCTCAGATCGACGATTTTCAGATGTGAGAAAATGTGGGCCGTCAGGTAGGTAGTTTGATCCTGCATTTCATGGATTGTGGTAGTTTCGTACTTTTGTTGATATAGCATAGCGATACATTATTGCTAGTGAGTGAGGTCTGGTCAGGTAAAATTGATCAAAGCATGTGGCACTCAGCCTTATTATGAAAAGACATTCAAATCTGACCAGGGGGCGGCGGAAGATAATAAATTTGGAGACAGGGGGCAATCTTGTCTTATCTACCTACGTCCAATAATACGTCCAATAATACGTATCTGCGAACGGCACAAAGTCTAGTCTTCAACACATCACAACAGGAGTGCCACAGAGATCTGCATTGGGCCCTCTACTTTTCTTGTTATATATAAACGATCTACCTTATTGTACCGACACTAACTTCCTGCTGCTCGCAGATGATACTACCACATACGACAAAGGACATGACATAATTACCCTTACTTTGGAGACAGCTGCTAACTATTCCGATTTAGTTAAACAGTTCAACGCAAACCAATTCACACCCAACAATAACAAGAAAAAACACTTTGTCTTTTCTTTGAGATAGGTTGAAACAGAAAATGAGCCCGTCAAATTCCTTGGTGTCATCCTAGACCCAGGCCTGACCCCCTGACTTGGGAGACCCATATAACATCTCTGTGCAGTAAACTATCAACACAAATTCTTGATTCATCGGCTAAAACCCTTAGTTTCTATGCAGGTTCTCATGACAACGTATTATGGTCTTTTTCGAAATAACTTGAATTACTCAATATTAGCCTGGGGACACTCGACCCACAACAAAACTGTTTTTGCTGTACAAAGAAAATGTGAGAGAATCATTTCTGGTCTCCATTGTAGGGATGACTGTGAGCAGGCTTTCATAAATCTGCAAATCTTGATAGTGCCGTGCTTGTACATGTACATACTTCATTCTATAATGTACATCAAATAATACAATGAGTTAGTTATAAGTAACAATAAATGAAGCTGAAAAACTAAATTGGAGATATTCAGTTGGTAATTTATGTTGGCAAGGCCTATCCGTCGATTCCGCCGCCCCTAATGTGTCAGATAATTATGATGTTTTTATGTGTATTGTACCATGAACGCTTTATAGAATTTGGTCGCAATTTGTACCTTACCGAACTTTTCTAGCAAGCGCAAAGTAAACATTAAGCAGATGTTTTTGTCATCAGTGAGAGGGCGCCGCTTACAAGATTCTACAGGATGTCCCGAAATTAGACCGCAATATTTGACCAGCTTATTTTACGTCAAAACCACGGAGTAAGATATAGTATTACACAGGGTTTCCACAGTTCAAGTGTTCTAACTGTAGGATTGTATTCTTTGGCCAAATAATACAAGAAAATTTATCCAATAATTTTTTTTCTTTCGGGCTTCAGTTTCCAAGTTACAGGGTATCAAATAATTAGTGAAGTTTGGCGCTTTTCCGGTACCAGTCTGCACTTGTTTTTGTTTAAAACAAGTAAATTTTTCGCAATAGAAACTTTTTCTGCGCAGAACTCGATAGATTCACCATTAAGTATCAGATCGTCCAGGTACATGACGCAAAGAATATTTTTGGACCTGATAAACGGACAAATTGGTTTTGTCAATTTTGTGAAAACAAAGGGAGCCAGTGACAAACCAAACGGCAAGCAAGTGAACTCGTACAGTTGATTTTTAAACTCAAAACCGAGATACTTCCTATGGGTTTCTTGAATCAAAATTTGATAGGATGCATCTCTCAAATCGATTGTACACCATGTAAGAATCTTTTGAAATGATTTTGGTTACAGTGCGGTCGCCCCAGTGAACCAGGGACGCGACAGGAGATGAGTTCATTTGGTAAATGAAGGCTTCATGAAGGGCTCTCTGTAGATTTCAAAATTATCTTGATAATTTGAATAGAACTGTAGTATCTTCTAAAAACACCAAGAGTAAACATCCTTCGCCTCGCTTTCACACTTTGCCTATGCCGTTGTAAGCGACACACCTTTCAATGCTTTACCCTCGGCTTTTACCATAGTGAATGTTGGGTCTGAATACTCTGAATTATTAATAGTCCAAGGGTACGACCAATGTGGAGATTGGAAACTTCCCGCTAACGATACGTTTAGAGGTACAAATGGCACAAATCGCGGCAGAATTCCTCGGCCAGCTGAAGCCCGAGCAAAAAAGGTGATATCAGATGCGCCACATCGCGCTATCTATTCACAGCAACTCTTTGAGTTGCGGTAACGAGGGCCGTGCGAGTCTGCCCTGCTGCTCCAGCAGCTTTGCTAGCAAGCTAACAAATTTGCGACGACCGAAAGACCGATGTCGCTTGATAGAGCGCTGAAGCCACCGAAAAAGAAGCCGAAACGGCGAAATTCCGCAGGGTAAATTAAAAATTCGGCCGTTCCATCAGATTAGTATCTTAGCGGGCCAAGTGGCTCTCTTATTCTTGGATAATTGGTGTGCGGTGCCGGTGCATAAGGTCTCGCGTAGTTGATTCAGGATGTGAACGGAGTAATAATATGTCGCGTCGACTTACTAGGACGTCTCAAAGAATGCGCTAAAACCGCTGTCTGGTTTACAAAATGACATATTGTTGTTGTAACTTATCATGCTCTGATTAGTGACCTCCAATTTGTCGTCGCTGAAAACATTTCTGATCTGGAATAAGTCTTCACCATTTATGGACAGTTTTCGATTATATTATCCAAAAAATGTTACGATAACAGTGTTACGAGCGGCGATCCCGTACATATTGGTAAACACTCGATCTTTCTGGATCCTTCCATCCATTAGATCGCAGTGCAGAAGTCCGGAGCGATCTGGTGCATTCCAGAGCGTTCGTGTATGTGAAACTGAAGGGAGACTTCAATGCTCGATCGAGAGAAATCTGTCCATTTTAGCGGAGGCGTCGCTCCAGAACCCGGCAGAATTATACGGGTAACGTGTGTGATTATTCAGGAATGGTCTAGAAACCGCATATGCCGAGCCACTATGAAATTTGCTGGAAGCAGACGAAAGTTTGGGAACACTATTCGGAGGCCTTATATAAGGCATCAGCCGGCAGTTCAGGGCAGTATAGAATTGGAATGCGAAGTGGTAGCGAGTACGAAACAAGCGAAGTACCTGCGATATAATTCCAAGTAGATAATTGTTGGCGTGTAGTTATTGTAGTAGTACGCAGTAATAAACAGTGTGTGTTTGAAACGATTGTCTCAATTATATTCGAGCCCGTACGTGAGACATCGTAACAATATTGTAACTATATTACTAAACGAGTTTCATAAGACATAGTACTTATTGTCACACGACTGGTTTTGGGGCACTACGAGCTTGCTCCAAAGGAAGGAATGTGATAATATGTCTATTAAACAAGTGTAATACATTATACTATTTTTTCTATTTTGCGTCCATAAGAATGTCATTACGATACGCAAATGACGTCATTTGCGTATTGTAAGAAGCTCCATTTCGATACGCATTTTTTTACCCCGAAATGTTGGCAATATCAGCGTGCATGACATCAATTCACTGACAGAAGAGACAGCTTAGGTGACATGACTTCGCAGAAGAGGTTTATTTAAGAAAAATACGGCTTATTTCTGATGATAAACTGTGCTTTCACCATCAAGAGCAATTCCCAACAATTTTGTTAGCATAGGTACATATTTTACATTTTTCTATCAAAAGAAAGCATGGAATAGTTGCAAAATAGAAAAAAGTTGTATAGGTATATAACACACGTTTTATAAGACCTATTGTCACACGCGTCATTTTGAAGCACGAGGAGCGAAGCGACACAAGCGTTAGCGGGAAGTTTCCACTCTCGACATTGGTCATACCCTTAGACTATTAGACATTTCCATTGACGTAACAGCAGTGTTTCCAACTGTCCAGAATTGCCCGCCAAATTTGAACCAAATAATGTTAGGGGGACAGCCCAACTACAGAGCGCTTATGAAGTTCCAGTTTCTGCATTTTTTTCCTCGGCTATCTTTTTGAGTTTTTGTTTAAAACTTTTGTATTAAGTTCAAAGTAATGTCCTCAATGCGCCTATAAAATAAGTTCTCGTGGAAAAGTGTGTTTTTTGTGAAAAAGCAACCTGCACAGGGTATTGGTGAAAACTCATATTTTCCGACGAAATTGGGCATGGACTTTGCCAGCAAACTTCACCTGAATGTTGGGGGTTAATATTACCGGCATTGCTGGAGTGATATGCCTTGTGAGGGGCTAGGTATGTACCTCTTCGGTTTGTGCTTCCCAATCACCCAAATACTTGAGGCTCAGCTTTTACTGCCGTATTAAAGAAACAAACAATAGTTTTTATTTATATTTTATATTTTAAAAGTGCAGGAATGTCTTCACTTTGGTTGTAGAATATGAACAGAGGCAAAACATGGAAGTTCAACTCAAACAGCTGTTTGGCCACCGAAGATGTCTTCGGTCACCGGAGCCCTCCTTGGCAGAAATTTCACACCTGAATTAACAATGTTGAATTTTCAACTACAACTTGATTGTGTCAAGATACATTTCTCTAAAATACAAATATTTATTGTTCTATTGAGGATTCTAGGTTCCAAATTGTGGTCGACGTAGCAAATCCTCAGTCCGTAGATTTTCCCATTTTTAGATTGCAAATGATCAATTTATTTGGAAATTTAAATACGTGCAAGACACGTAAATTTGCCCAGTTTCTTGTTATGTAAGTATCCATCTGTCCAGCAAATATGGCTGGCTGTATACCAAAGTGTTTGAGCGAGAGAAATTATGGGCCCTTCGAAAATCTCATGGTAATTTCGATGCAAGAATGTTTTTGAACTCTCCCGTCAAGACAGACTTGAAGTGGTGACAGCAAAACTTGAAGGAAGTCCACAACCAAATTAGGAAAAAGAGTTTTGTGATGTGAGTTTTTACTGACGCCTCACTATCTGGTTGGGGATGTTTCAGTAAAGGCTGAAGTTCTCATGGTTGGTGGAACACAACAGACCACCAAAAACACATCAATTTTCTAGAGCTCCAAGCAGTGTTTAATGGTTTGAAGTGTTTTGCCAAAGATCAAAGATCTTGTAGTATTTTAGTACGAGTACGTAGCCGACATTGATAGGATAGGCAGCATTCAATACCCAAACTTGGCTGACATGACCAGAGTAGTCTGGCGTTGGTGCGAGGAAAGGGACCTTTGGATAGTGGCATCCTACATTAATTCGAAGGATAATGTGGAAGCTGATCGAGAATCACGGATTATCTCCACAGAGACTGAATGGGAACTCTCCAAAGAAAGTTTTGAAAGTATAACAGCACAGTTTGATATTCCTACGGTAGATTTATTTGCTCCGCAAATTAATAGCAAATGTGAGCTACACGTTTCCTGGTTCAAAGACCCAGACTTGATGGTGGTTTGCGTTAACAATTTCCTGGGCTGATTTTTTCTTTTATGCTTCCCCTCTCATTTCAATAGTTCTTCAAGTACTAGATGAGATAATCTCGGATGAAGCAGAAGGAATTGTGGTGGTGCCAGACTGGCCAACGCAACCATGGTACCCCATTTTTCATCGGCTATTGAGAAGGGACTTTTTAAAATTGGGACAAAAAAAAATCATTGCTGACTTCTCCATTCAGGCAAATCCATCCACTGGCAAAAAACCTTGTCCTGAGGGTGAGAGTATCATCAGGAAACCCTTTTTGAATAAGGGTATTCTCGAAACATCGATCTCCACAATGATCCCAATCAATCAACGCCTCAACTTTGAAGCAGTACCAAACAACGTACAGACACTGGTAAGAGTATTGTGGAGATCGCAACATCGATCCTTATCAAGCCTCATCTCTTCAAGTAATGGAGTTTTTCCAAAATCTTTTGTCGGGATCAGTTCACCAATTTGGAACTTTCAACTCACACAGATCCGCTCTGTTTCTTATATGCAGAAGATATAGGAAACGACGAAAACTTGAAGAGGTTCTTGAAAGGTGTAAAAAGGCTAAGGGTCATGAAACTGAAATATATCAGTACATGAGACACCGCATCGGTCCTGGCGTCCTTGAGGAAAATGTTCCCCGCGAAAAGCATTCACTAAGGAAGCTGTCTTTGAAAGTAGTAGCTCTATTGGCCTTGGCTACTACCCACAGAGTTCAGACCTTGAGTGTGATCAAGCTGAATGATATACGAACAAGTCCTTCAGAGGTCCTTCGAAGCATAATCATTGATCACATACCCTATCAAAACAAGCATCAAGACCGGCATCTGCCCAAGTTTCACCTAAGTTCTTCAAGGATCAACCCGAGTTATGTGTGGCGTCATATGTTCTTGATTACATCAAGGCCACAGAATCGATCCGTCAAGAAGAGGATTACCTTTTTGTGACATGGTCGAGCCCTCACAAGAGAGCTTATTCTCAGACAATTCTGACAATTTCGCGCTGGATTAAGTGCACTTTCCAGGCCGCGGGAGTTGACACTAATTTGTACACCTCTTACTCGACGCGGCACGCTTCTACCTCCGCTGCGTATCGCAGAGGAGTACCAGTCGAGGAGATAAGAAAATTGACTGGCCGGACTGAAAAATCCAAAGTTTTCGAAACATTTTAAAATCGGCCTGTTTTGAATTAGAACAGCCGTGTTGTCGATGCCATTTCGTTGAATTGACTTATGATATTGACTAATATTTTCTCACGTTTTGATTTTCTTCTGGGATTTACTGATGTTCATTCCCATCTTGTACACTTGTACACACTTTATTTTTCGTTCACAACAATATAAGTGTCTTTGAAGATCTACAATTTGTCTAATCAAATGATTAGAGGATGAGGAGCCGAAGTACAATTCCTAGGTCAAACTAACAGTAAACTCACCTGTGAAGTTCGACCACAATTATTGTACGAGGCTCCTCATCCGAATAATCACTTCCTTCTGGGTGGGTCCATACGAGTTACCCCTGTTGGAATGAAAGAAAAATAAAAGTTTCAAAAAATAATTTCTTTCGACATAATGACAGATAAGTTACCGACAGTGCTGACGTTGAGTTTGTAGTGATGGGTGCGTTACGGACGCATGAGGCACAGCTAGAGATGGAAATAAAATTGCTTTAAAATATGTGCGTGAAACAAAGCAAAAGGTGCTACTACAAGTTGTCTAATCAAGTGATTATTCGGATCTGGATGAGGAGCCTCGTACAATTATTGTGGTCGAATTTCACAAGTAAGTTTACTATTCATAAGAATTATGCATGACATTCAGGTCATTTTCCCTCGCATTTTCCAAACCTCAAGCTACGATAGTATCTTTCAAGACAGTTGCTACCCATTTATTTCGAGCCAGGCTCATCAGCTCTAGACCTGGAGCATCGATGGTCGTGGAGTTCCCTACCCACGTCATCTTTGTCCACATCAAAAATTTCTAGCGCGTCTCAACCTGGGTATGTTGAGTAGTCCGAGAATACGCGCGAATCTTATTACTGTCGATTTTTAAGAAATGACCTCCGAGAAATTTTGCCATCAGCGAGATAATTATTGCGAATAGCAAAACGCTCTCCCCGAAAACCGCGGCAAAAAATCATAATGCGTCCGACTTGGCCGGAGTTATTCGCCCGGTGTGCGTTTTTTCCGACCCCTTTCGTTCGTCCAGCCGCGCATGATGATGGTCGCTGATGCTGCTTGGTGCTGCAACATACTGCTATGCTGCCCGGAGAGTGGAAACTCATTTGAAATATTCGACGGTGCACTTTTTGACAGTCCGGTATGCAAGACCTGCTCGGAACCAACGTGCTTGTTTTGATTAATACCATCGTCGCATTCATTTGTTTCTGCTTATCATAATTAATTAGTTGTTTTTAAGGTGGAGTAGGGAGGGAGCTTAAGGACCCATTGTGGCAACTCGTCACATCGGGCCTCTGAGAGGGGTCATCAAATTTTACGAGTCGAGCAATTTTCTGCGTTCGCTCGAGAGTTTTTCGGATAAGAACGATCACAAGTAGCCTACTACAGGAACAGATGAACGTGCCGGTGAGGTTCCGGAAGATTACCAACGAGACATCATTGCAAGTAACTGCGAAAAAGAGCTGATACAGGGTAACAAAAGCATTGAAAAGAGCATAAGCAAACGAAATAAAGAGAGTTGGAGGTGAGCCCAGACTTCTCACACTTACACAGACAGCTCGAAGTGCTTCTGTTGAAATTTCTTGAAAAAAGTCGATCCCTGAACGGGAATGATTTTTTGAGTGGAGTCCTGCATCAAAAGCGAGTCGTCCTGGCCTGGTCAAGTCACGGGCGAGAGGTCCTCTCGGGTGGCAACGGCCAGGAGAAATTTTGAAAGTTCATAACGCCCTACTGTAAAATGGTAGAAAAGTGCCACTACCTACTTTGTTGCTCCAGTTGTGGCAGCTCCGCAATAGAATAGTTACTTTTCAAAATCGGATTGAGCTGAAATATGTAACTCCCTTCTTCTCAGGATCCTAAATTCGGTGACCGTGTCATGAAGGGGAGCCGAAGCCGCACATTTTACAGTAGCGATTCCACCACCATTCTCTTCCTCATGCAATTTTGAGTCGATCTAGGTACGAAAGAATGCGATTTACTCACATGCAAAAATGGCACTTTAGCCCAGGCATATTAGGTTTCAACCCGCAACAAATTCCCACAAAGCTGAAATTTGGTATACGGGCCTTGTAAGACCTAAGGAATAACATATCATTATATCAAAATACTCGGTGACACACCCTTGTGCGTCATTGATTGTGGGGGAGGGGGCTAAATACTGCCATTTTAAATGCGTAAATGACACCCTGTAGCTTATATAAATAAAAAAAATCATATTTAGATGCCTCAAGGCTTCACAATATTTGCTTGATGTTTGAATTGTTGATAAGTAGTTTGAGTTGCCTGGAAAAAAAAGAAGATCGGCAAAATTTATTTTGTTTTTCTTTCAAAAACCTCGAATTGATATCGGCAAGTGTGGTATCGTTTCTAACTAAATCTTGGCCTCTGATATCAAATTTGAATTGAAACACGATTAAACAAGTTTTACTGAAAAAACGACGATTTTTGCCATCTGAAATTGTCGTTTTGTAATTTCGGTTTCCGTATGGTTAGAATCATCTCAATCGAGTATTTCCAACAAAATTCATTGTTCTTAATCATTTTATACCTGAAAACGATAAAAACAATGTGCCTGTATTCATTACAAGATTAGAAAATTGATCTGTTGTGAAAGTGATCATATGCCCAATTTTCTCCCGAAAATGCATACAATTTTTGCAGTTCTTTTTTTTTACTAATGAATGATGGAGCGGTTCCACTGTTTTTATGTGTAATACTAAGCGAAGTTCTTTCTCTATCAGAAAATACCAAGCTATTGTATCTATTGGGCAATAGAAACATAAAATCATCTTTTCTGTAGCCGTTATTCCATTTTCAGAAAAAAAAGTAGGTGTAAAACTTGCTTAATAAAAAATTGATGCTCTGACTTTGTAATATAAATAAGCGTAAGCAATTGATGCTGTTTTTGTCCAAGATAAACATAAATATAGGATTTGTCGGTAATTTTTATTTTTGACAGCTTCAGACAATGATGCCCCTAAATAAAGAAACCACAATTTTTTTGTAGAGAATTCATTATTTTCGGGATGAGCACTGTGAATATCAACTGTTCACTTATCAGTCTCATCACTTGGGTCTGTTTCGAAGATGGGAAGAAGAACCTATTAACAATGCTCAGCTTTATTGGGCCATCACAAAATATTCTTACATGTTTCTCATTCAGAGATCCAGGAGAGGAATTCCACCTTGCGCGTACTATTCACGCCACTATCAAGCAGAAATGTTTCATGGCTACCGCAGTCCACTTCATAGGCAACAATATACCGTGTTTCCTTTGAGACTCACCTTATATTGTTAAAATGATTGGTTCGTCCACAGGAACAGATTAAGAGAAAAGTGTCTGGGTGAATTTTTTGACTAAGTATTTTCCGAGTCCGAGTATTTTGATATGTTGTTCCGTAGGTCCAATAGAACATACCGTCCGTTTTTTATTTTAGGCCCCAGCCCGTAGCACCTTTATTATGGGTTCCACACCCAACATATTATATATTTTTGGAATCAGAAGAACAAAATCTTTCGATTGATGGTATGTCAAATTATTTTTGACAGATGTCATTTTTTGACAATTGACAGAATAGTAATTGTGATATATCATTTCAAAGCCCATTAAATTCTAAGGAAAACTGTGTCTTTATTTTTGGAATAGGATGTCTTTCGCAGCTTCGAGAGGTCTTCAAATAGGAAAAATTGTTGAAATTCAGAAATACTCAATGAGTACGTAAGTAGGCAAAACAGGTATTTTTAATAATAACTAATGATAATAATCAATAAAAAATCACAATGAAACAAAAAATGTCCTGAAGAAGTTACTCGAAATGACCGTCTTCTTGTTCCTTGAATGAGAGATTCAACGACCGGTGAATTGGAACTGCCAGCCCAACGCGATAGTATCCGAGGTGGCCAGGTATGACCCACTCGATTTTTTCATGAGCCTATCTTAAAGATAAGGTGTTTATAGAATCTCCCGCTAATTTGGACGATTTAAAATCAGAATATTATCATCAGTTGATATTAAAAATACCTATCAATTATTGAGTAGGTATTTCTGAATTTTAACAATTTTTCATATTAAAAGACCTCTAGAAGCTGTAAAAGATATCCTTTTCTAGAAATAAAAACACAGTTCTCCTGAGAATTTTATGGGCTTCAAAATGGTGTGTCACAAGTACTATTCCCTCAACTGTCAAAAAATGACATCTGTCAAAAATAATTTGACATACCAGCATACCACCAATCGAAAGATTTTGTTCTTCTGATTTCAAAAATATACAATATGTTGGGTGTGAAACCCATAATAAAGGCGCTATAAGCTGGGGCCTAGAAAAAAAAACGGACGGTATATGTATACCAAAATTCAGCTTTGAGAGAATTTGTTACGGGTTACCACGATTTTTCGACTAAAATACCTGGGCTACTTGAACATGGCTCATTTTCCTCGTCTGTCGTCATGGTAACCACGACTGTGCTCGCTGTTCATTTTTTTGACAATGGACGTTTCATTCGCGGCCGTCAACGTTTGACAGCTATCCGACAGCTGTCTAAACGGCATTATTCCTAGGAGTTTATCGTGCCTTTCAGAGTGTATGCTGTGAAGAAGGAAACATAATACGAGCCAGATATTTCAGCTTTTGTGTCATGCATGGCCAATACGAAACTCTTAATGGGCTTCCACGGGCTCGACATAGGCAACAGTGGAAAAAGCTGTATTGTTGGTTGCCTATATCACTTGAGCGGAGAATGAAAGCACGCTACAAAAATTGCACAGTTGTATTGTTACTTGCCTGTAGGAGCTATGCGAAAAATGTGAAAATGCATGTGCTTCACAGAGCGCAGTACGTTATTGCCATCAAAAAAAGAACACCAATATAAATTGAGAAGCAAACAGATAAATTACACGCGTCAACTTCCCATTTTTCGCGACTTTCTTCGCGTTTTCTGCGTTTTATTCCCTCTTTTTGAACGTACTTTAATGCTGTTGCGCGATGTTTTTCATGCGTTTTTGCCGCTCCTCCGCTATTCTTTCCTGCATTTCATTTCTTCTTTACACGCGTCGACTGCCAATTTTGCGACTTTCTCCGTTTTTTACGACTGCTAGCGATTTATAGCCCTGTTTCTTGTTTAACGACGCGTTCTTTTTCAACTTCTCGCCGCCCAACACCCCTATTTTGCTCCTAAGTCCGGTTGGGGTCTTTTGGTAGTGTATTGCTACAAAAACAATATCATTCAGTGGTTTTCTTATGATTTGGAATTTCTTGGTTCTCCAAAATACGTATTTTGTATTCAAAAAACATTTCAAGAACTAGCAGTTTGTATTCTGTATTTCGACTATCTTGGATCGTGCATTTTGTATTTAATTACATTTTTCGAAGTATTTTGCCCAGCCTTGAATTCGTATTACATCGGTACTTATTGTGAACGATGATGACCTCGATGAATTGACCGTTGCGAGCTCGATTGCGAGCGTATCTATCAATGGTTGAGCAGTGTATTTACCTCGGTATTTAGCAGCTTTCGTTCGCTTTCTCGACACTCTTGACAGTTTGTCAAAAGCGAAGCATCGTACCTATGTAATCAAATAAATTTTGAGCTAGGGATGTCCAACTTCGATTCGATTCATACTTGAATCGATTTAATGGAAACGATGCATCTGAAAAGTTGAATCGATTCAACTCTATACTATTATTTAGTGAATCGATTCAAACTAATAAATGTGATTGTTGTTTCGATTATTACGCACGCGACAACACTCGTTAATGCCGAAAAGCCGTCCAATTTTTTGGTCATTTGTGTCCACTATTGATGAAAAATCATTTATTATTGTCAACATTAATATTATTCTGAAATTTTTCCGCCCTATCAACACCACAAACCTAAATAAGTTGCCCCGCCGAACTGAATGCACTAAGATCGGTTCTTTTCGATGCATCGATTCATTTCATACGATTTTTTAATCGATTCAAACTATTGATTACGATTCGATTCGATTAGCACTAATCGATTGACCGACAACATTTGGGCATCCTTATTTTGAGCTTACACCTCGATTTAGACCGGCTGTGCCATCCATAGCCATAGTCAAGCGCAGCATCGGACATTTTCTCCATTGGTTACGAAGATACAGGGTGTTTTGTGTGTTTCGTGTGAAACTTTGATCAGCGATATTTCTGAAACGGCTGAAGATATTGTGTTGAAATTCACCAGTAATATTTCTCTGCTGGAACTTATCCAGAAGTCATACCGGGTGAGTCAAAATCCAGGGCCGGAATTGAAAAAACGTGCCCCTTTTTTATTTGATCAAAAAGTACATTTTCTGACCGCTTTTCTAAAAAACTGTTATCGGATTCGAAAAGCTAAGGAAAAATGCTTCAAGAATCACCCTTCAATTTAGATGGCACACCTAGACCGTTTCGACAAAAAAATTAAAAGTATTATTTGTGGGTAAGTTTCCATTTTTGACCGGACATAATCGACTCATTGTTCGATTGAATTCATTAAAACTCATTTTTTAGCTTGTCTCTGTGGAACAGAAGGGCTTGGTAGTACGAAAAATTCGATAGCCGAAGATTTTTTTTTGACTATCAAATCGAGTCTAATTTTGGCTCGAATTTTGGTTTCGCTCTCGATTTTGCCCGATTTTTAGAAAAAAATTGTCAGCTCTGAAATTTTTCTTTCAACCAAGCCCTTCTATCCAACAGAGACAAGCCAAAAAATGAATTTTAATGAATTCAATCAAACAATGAGTCGATTATGTCCGGTCGAAAATGGGAACTCACCCACAAATTTTACTTTTAATTTAATTGTCGAAACGGTTTAGGTGTGCCATCTAAATTGAAGAATGATTCTTGAAGCATTTTTCCTTAGCTTTTTGAATCCGATAGCAGTTTTTTAGAAAAGCGGTCAGAAAATGTACTTTTTGATGAAACAAAAAGGGGGCACCTTTTTTCTAGCCCGGCCCTGAATTTTGACTTACCTGGTATGGCTTCGGGATGAGTTCCAACAGAAAAATATTACTGGTGAATTTCAACAAAATACCTTTGGCCGTTTCAGAAATATCGCTTATCAAAGTTTCATACGAAACACACAAAACACCCTGTATCTTCGTAACCATCGGAGAAAATAAAATTTCCTCAGTGGATCCTGACAGGCCTCGAAGTCCTCTATCTCTCATTAGCCTATGTAAGGTCACTTAGAATCACCCTGTATATATAGTGGGAGCGGTACGCAAAAGCATACCGCATTTTGGAGTGCAGTAACGAGATTTTGCATGGGCGTACTTTATACCAAGACAAGCGATTTGACCCGCAGCACTCGATATTTCGTCCCTTAGGGGGCCAATGGGGGCCCTTCAAATTTTCAAGATACAAGAACTTTCACAAAATGATCATTGAGTATCGTCATGTATGTCATACTCATAAGTGAAGCTTACGGGTCTATTGAAAATGTTTTCATCAAATGTCGTCGTGTCCGATTCATTCTTCACATTTGAAAAAAAAATTCTTTCGCAGAGGTCAAAAAAACTGTTTTTATTTTTTCTGCTGTGCAAGGAAACGATAAATTCATATGTTTTGTTGCGTTCCCAACTGAATCGCGTTCCGTAAGCCCAAATATGAAGACAATTTTTTCGCAATATCATTTTCCCAAGAAGAGGTGACCTCTTCAGTACACTTTTTTCAACAGCATTTTTTTCAATGTTCCTAGTGGATAAGACTGTCAATTTTCGCAGATATGAGAAGCTTGAACTCTTTTATTAGTAATTTCCATGTAACATGTCTTCAAAACACACAAGAGAGCCCTAAAACTTTTTTTTTCTGCTGGGCCGTCAAATTTTTGGCATGTTGATTTTGTAGTAGGGGAGACGCGCAAATAAATAAGATCTAGTCTAGGCGAATGAAATCTACCGGAAAATATACCTACTTACACCTAACGACTCTGCGTTTTGTTGTATTGCAATAAAACATGGCATTGAAGGATATTTTCTGTTGAAACCAAATCGCCTGCGCCTGCAGCCTGGATTGAATACTGGTCCGCGTCTCTTCTACTATAAAATCAAAATATCGTAAGTTGGACGGCCCAGCAGAATTTTTTTTTTTGGGCTCCCTTGGGCGTTTTAGAGTCATGTTGCTTTGCAACTACCAGGAAAAGAGTTCGAGGTCTCCATTCCTGCAAAAATTACGAGTGATATCCAGTGGAGACATAGAAAGAAATGCTCTTGGAAAAGAGGTACTGTAGAGGTCACCACTTCTTTGAGAAATACCATTACAAGAAAAATTTCTTTATAATTAGTTTTAGGGAATGCGATTTAGTTGGGAACGCAACAGAACATATGAATTTATCGTCTCCTTGCAAAGAAGAAAAATAAAAACAGTTTTTTTGACCTCTGCCAAAGAAATTTTTTTTCAAGTGTGAAGAATGAATCGGACACAACGACAATTGATGAAAACATTCTCAATAGATCCGTAAGCTTCACTTATGACATACATGACGATACTCAATGATCGTCATGTAGAAGTTCTTGCATCTTGAAAATTTGGAGGGCCCCCATTGGCCCCTAAGGGACAAAATATCAAGTGCTGCGGGTCAAATCGCTTGTCTTGGTATAAAGTATGCCCATACCAAATCTCGTTACTGCACTCCAAAATGCAGTATCGATGTGTTTTTAGGTGTGTACCGCTTGCACTAATGCAATAGTTTCCAAAAAAAAATTAAAATTGCAATTTCATCTCAGGGGGTGTTGTTTTTTTATCTATTTTTTCAGCGCAAGCGACTAATTGAGGAAAATGTCAAAAATCAACCCCGCGCAGCAGCCGAAATAGTGTTTCACCCCAGCTTGTCTATTCTGCATCCGGGTTAATTACTGCTGTGGGCAATTATACCGCAAACTTCCCAGTGTCATAAAAAATCTCAACAGCATTGTTGTCTTCAAGAAACAACTAAAGGAACTCCTAATAAAGAAATGTTTTTACAGTATGGATGAATTTCTCAACTGTAGTGCCCTATAATATGATTTTGTTTTTTATATTTGCTTCTGCTTGCTGCCATGATTTTAATGTGTATTGTACAGTCTATCAACTTTTGCTCTTTCATTTCGTGTTGCAGTCTGTTGCACACGATATTATATTTACCGCATAAAATGTGTGTATACTCTTACTGACGAAGCCTGTAGCATAGTGTATGTTTTCTGATGGTGCAATAAATATATTTATTTATTTATTTATTTAATAACTTTTGAAAAAAAAAATACCACCGCTTCCAGATTTTTACAGGATCTCTTTATCAGGCTGCGGCTGCAGCACCTTGTAGCATAGGAAAATTACCCTTAAAATCACCTCTTTCGAGGGATATCTTTGAAAAAACATCCTTTCTATCAAGGGGGTGACTTTTTTTCAAGCATTCCTTCACTAAAAAATGCACAACCGACTAATCCAAAAAAATGCCAAGAATAAACCCCGCAAGTCTAATGCAGCCGACGCAGCAGCCGAAATAGTGTTTCACCCCAGCTTCTCTATTCTGCATGCGGGTTAATAACTTTAGAAGAAAAAAATACCACCGCTTCCAGATTTTTACAGGACCTCTTTATCAGGCTGCAGCACCTTGTAGCATAGGAAAACTACCCCTAAAACCATCCCTTTCGAGAGATATTTTTTAAAAAAACTCCTATCTATCAAGGGGGTGTTTTTTTTCATGCATTCCTTCACCAAAAAATGCACAACCGACTAATCCAAGAAGATGCCAAGAATCAACCCCGTAAGTCTAATGCAGCCAACGCAGCAGCCGAAATAGTGTTCCACCCCAGCTTGTCTATTTTGCATGCGGGTTGATAACTTTTGAAGTGGCTATGGCAAGAGGGTGGGTGGATAAAGGGGGGTGTTATAAGGTTATAGGATGTTATTAGGGTGAGACGGACAGTGGGGTGAGGGGGTGGCGGTAATTCCATGTGAAGGGGTGAGTGGGCGAAGGGGGGCTCGAAGGGGGGCGGTGGTGGTATACTTTGGTGAGGGGATGAGTGCGGCAAGGAGGGAGGTGTTAATGGCTGGAGCGATCATAGAAATTACATGAATTCCCAGCTAAATTGCATGAATTCCCAGCAAAATTTCATGAATATCCAGCATTGAACCAGTAGCCCCAAAAATAGCCCTGTCCTGTTGATGTATTATTGGTTGCCTATACTCCTTCAATTTCGAGTCATATACCCATACGTTATAGAGTTATACAATGGTTATAGGTAGGGGGCTGATCTTTTGTGTGGATAGACTCTGCAGGCCTTGCAGTACACGTGTGCAAAAAATCAGCCTCGTCGGAGGAACCGCCCCGCATGCAATTTGATTGCCGCAGGCGTTTTAGAAACTCCCATCGGTACTTTTATTTCGAAATGATTGTCATCTTAGCTGGCTATGGGATTTCAAAACTCACAAAGCAACCCACTCAACATGGTTTGATTGCTACAAAGTTGAATTAACATCTCGTTGAGATCTGCAATATATGTTGCATTTCACGAAACAGCATTCTGAGCAACATTCCTCAGAAATCTTGAAGCATATTGGTAGGTTGTAGGAACCCAGAGATTACTAGTTGAGTATTTAGTTGTCGCAACGTTAGGTAAGTACCTATAGTCCTTTTCAGCTAGGTATTTTGGCAAGTGGAAGATTAGGCATCTTGTGGATTATTTGGAATCCGTTTTGCAAAATCGGTATTACTTATTTGAATAGAATTCCACTTCTTAGATAATTGTTTTTTGAAGAATTTCATTCGAAAAAACGACTTCGTGAAATAGATTCCAAATAATCACCAAATATCTAGCAACCTCCTGTCAAAAATAACGGAAAAGAACTATACCTACTGCCTGTGGTGAAATTGAAATTCTAGTCAGAAGTCAGTATAGTCTAGAATGTGACAGGAAAAGACATTTTAGTAGGTACGGAATATTACATATTTATTCTGAATCAATATTGCGCAAATATTATGCAATGTTCCATATTTAGTGGAAATGTTTTACAACCTGAGCCACTTTCTTTCGGACAGGATCACAGATCATGATCTTGGAACAGAAAGCGAGTTAACATATACCTAGTTCTTACAGGGCACCGAAAAGCTCAGATCACGAGATCACTTGCGACAAAATCACGCTCCGGCGCTAGAAACGGGTCCCTCTCAGTCATTTTTAAAACTGTATATTCTTACTGTTGCACTTCAGCATTTCTCACTATTGAAATAACGTGCCTAATGGCGTTTTCAAGAAAAAAAAGAAGAAAATATTGGGTCAGGTCAGGTGAGCTCAGGTCAATATTGGGTCAGTGTCTCTGACCTAACAATTGAATTAAAATGGCAGTCCAGCCTAGCAAACATCACTTTGATAAATTTGATTAAGTAAAATCATGTTGACTTTTTCAATCCATCAACTTATCAAACTGTCTTACTTGAAGAAAATATATCACAGGTGACTGTGGTTTTTTGAGCATGGAATCTCGCTTGGAATGGATAATAGCCCCCCTGGTCATTACTAGCAACCTCCTTCGCCCTACTCATACTTGTCAAAACTAACTTGGGGAGGGGGTTGATGCTATAACCCGCCCAGTACCAACCACCACCATATAAAAAATTCCATCCCATAACCTCATCAACGGCGTTCGATTCACAATGTTCAAATTCAAGTCGCATTACACTTCAAAAATGGTACTGCATTCATTATACCGAGAGTTCATGAATTGAATATGGGTCAAGGGTGTCTGTGAATCCAAAAACGTCTGTCGAAACTAGGGTAATCCTTACTCCTTTTGTGATAAATTTGTCAAACTTTGACAAGAAGGATGCTAGTTCTGACAGACTAGCCATTGAGCCATTCAATTTATGAACTCTCGGTATCATAAACAAAAAACCTGAACACGGCTATCATGATCATGCTCAATATTCTGTTTTGACCGGCTTTCCCCTAATAGTGCGGGAGCTAAGGGTCAAAATATGTTCCTACCTTGCAAATTGTGAAAGAAGCACCAAATTTGGTACACTTACTCTTGAAAGTACTCCGGACAAGACTGGGGATGGTGCCCAGCCAAATTTTTCCCAGGAGGGTTGTACCAGAGCCTCCCTGTTGTCCCTGGAGCCCTAAGGTCTATCTTCGAAACGGAAAGTGATATCGATATACTTCAAACTTCCTTTTGACTGAAGTTACTCGCAGGTGATGAACACAGATTGTGTGAACTGATCTAAGCCTCCCGTGCACCAATTGCCTATCTTTCAGGGGTAAAATTTAGAAATCTGTCAGTGGGGGCTATTGCATTTGAGCGTTCTGGGTTGATACGTGCATATACCTTGCGCTTTGTTATACAACCACGAAATTTGGTACACTTCCTGTTCGAAGCACCCAGAACAAGACTGGAGATGGTACTCTGTCGAATCTTTCCCTCAAGAGCCGTAACGGCCTCGCTAAATTGTCTCTGGAGCCCTACGGCATATTTTCGAAACGGCAAGTGATATCGACATTCTGAAAAGTTCTGCCTGATTGTAAAAACTTCCTGGTTGCGAGAGCTTCTAGGTGACTCATCCGAACTTCCCCTTCACCGGTTGCCTAACTTTTAGGGGCTAAATTGAAAAATAACCCATTGCCTACCGTACCAGAGCCATTAGAAAGTCTACGGGATGTCTTTGAAACGGCAAGCGAAATCGACATGCTGAAAACTTCCTCCTAGATGCGCGGCACACTATGCATCGCGTTGGAGGTTGGAGGTAGGCAGTATATTCATGTGGACCAAAGATTTTACAAAGAATAACCCAGTCTCTATGGATAATTTGTGTTATCTAAATATCTTCAAATATATGCCTTCGAAAGTCCTACCCAAAGTAACTCTTGAGAAATCGGAAACCTTCTTTCATACCTAGTGCCTGTCTTTGATGCCCCTAATAAATAACAGAAAACTCGACAGAAAAGGTGTGTGGGAAGTGTGAAGGGAAGAGAGACAAGCTTGACACTATCCATTAGTCATAAAAATACGAAGTCCTTTAAAAAGGTAAGTAAGTAAGTAAGTAAGTAAGTAAGTAAGTAAGTATCTTTTATTCTGTGTAAAAATATGTATACATCAGAAACGTCAAACCAAAATATATACATAAATAAATAAATAAATAAGGAAATAAGATATCTTCAAAAACATTATACACATTAAAACGTTTGCGAGAAGAAGTCCTCCAGGCTATATAGAGATTCTTTAAGTAGAAGGTCTTTAATTTTTCTTTTGAACTGTTTTTTTGAAGTGAGCTTAGTTATGGTTTCAGGCAACTTATTGAAAAGTCTGACACCCAGAGTGTTGGGTGCCATCATTCCGAGCCCAAGCCTTCGGTATGGAGCCCGTAACTGCCCACCGAATCTAGAGCCGTAACCGTGGAGATCGCCATCGACAGACATGGAGCCTCTGTTCTCGAAAACATACAGACACAAATCAAGGACCAAGATACTAGGCAATGTTAAAAATCCAAAATGCTTGAAGAGCTCCCTGCAAGAATAAGTGGGGCCAACGCCTGCAATGACACGGATTATTTTCTTTTGCGCGATAAAAACGTCTCGGGCCCATGAGGAGGACCCCCATAAGCCCACCCCATACGTCAACCTCGATTTCACTTGCGCATAATATAACTGGTGGAGTGCACTATCATCCAGGGTGGATTTCAAATTTCTTAACATGTACAAAACAGAATGGAGTTTCCCAGACAGATAATGGCAGTGCTCTTTCCAATTCAGCCGTGCATCCAAAACCACCTCTAAAAACATGTTGCTGTCCCTCCATTCCACCAATGCATTATTCACCAACAGGTGACCCGTCAAAAACTTTGCGTTTTTTGTTCTAAAGTTTACAAGGCTAGTCTTAGAGGAGTTCAGAGCCAACCTGTTGGTGTTGAACCACTCGACGACCTCATTGACACCTTTACAGCATTCCCCCTCCAAAACATCCCCTCCCGCAGAGACAATCAGAGAGGTATCATCAGCGTATAAGCAAAGGCCGGCATCATTAGCGATCCAACTGGATAAATCATTGACAAAAAGAATAAAGAGCACAGGGCCCAAAATTGAGCCCTGTGGCACGCCAATGTCAGTTTCCAAAAAATCGGAAAAACAAAAACCGCTGTCGCCATCCGCAATCCGCTCCACCGCTACGCACTGCTTGCGACCCGTCAAAAAACTAGCCACCCAGCTCAACGGAACACCCCTGATGCCGTAAGCCTGCAGCCTCTCCAACAGCAAGTCGTGATCGACGCAATCAAATGCTCTGCTGAGGTCAAAAAAGATCCCAGCAGGACTCTCGCCCCTCTCCAGAGACTGCACCACCTGGTGAATCACGCTGTAGAGCGCCGTCCGCGTCGACCGGTTGGTCCGAAAACCGAACTGGCAATTGGCAAGCACTTCTTCCCTGTCAAGAAACGAGAGCAATCTGTCCAAAAAGCCGTACTCGAACACTTTGGAGAAGCTGGAGGCCAGAGCAATCGGGCGATAATTATCAATTTTTCCCCTACCTCCCTTCTTGTATACAGGCAAAATTTCCACCGTTTTCAAGCGGTCAGGAAAAGTTCCACTGGAAAAAGACAAATTCAAAACATGCGTGAGAGGTAACGCCAAAAGAGTGCCAACCTTTTTTATAATGAATGCAGGAACTTCATCCAGACCGGCAGATTTTTTATTCTTGATTTTGTTTATTATTGAAAGAGTCTCATGTTCTGTGAATGGAATGAGATAAAGAGATTTATCAATCTTTAACTTGGTCGAAAATGTTTTCGGTTCTGACCATTTCGGTATACTCTGGATAGTTTGATACGGGACATCTTTGAAGAACTCATTGAATTTATTTGATATTATTTGGGGGTCCTCTATTTAAGCACCATCCTTCTCAATTACTATTCCTTTCTTTACCGAAACACGGTTACTGAGCTGATTCATAATACACCAAGCCGTCCTCGCAGCGCAGTCGGAGCTCTCGATTTTGGAACTGTAATATTTTTTGCGGGTCCTATTCACCAACTCACCATGCCGCATTTTAGCCTCCATGTAGGAGAAAGTTAGTTCGGGAAAGCTTTTTTTAAGCTGGAATAAATCTGTGAGCTTCGCTTTGGACTTACGTATCTCATCATTCATCCATGGGGACTGAGCACGCCTCCGTTGTGTCTTTCTTTTTTTTTGGAAACTCTTCAAGAAGTAGCGCAAAAAAGTATCCAAAAACTGTTTAAATGCTTCGTTGGTGTCTGCCTCCGCGAGAACCGATTCCCACCTCTCGCCACGCAAGTCCTCCATGAAATTCAAGACTTGTTGATCTGAAAAAATCCGCTTATACGAGACGGGGGCGACCCCACGACTACTGCAGCTCGCGTCAAGTTCAAACAAAACTGTCTTATGATCGCTAATCAAGTTCTCCAACACCACACAAGGCCTGAACTCGAAATTGACATAGATATGATCTAACAGATAATTACCTCTAGTAGGCACATCAGTAGTCAGTGACATATTGTAGCTCTGGAGAACCTCACTCACCATACGGTAATTAGCTGTAGGTAGCTACAGCTTCCAATAGTAGCCACATATGTAATCAAGAGTGTGATCGAGAACGTAGTAATTCTCAATTTCTCCCCTGAAAGGTAGCCAGCGGTGAACGGAACAGTGAAATTGATCCGTGCATTAGGCAAACGACAGTGCCCTCTAGCGCTTGTCGCGTGAACATCAAGCAGGGCCCCGTACCGAAGGTCTGCTCGATGTGCAAACCCCTGTACCGTCACGCTCTGCCGCTCTTCTTCGGAAATTTAAATTTATGCCGTGAGGCGGCGACTTGATTTCATAATTTATGAACACAAATTGTCAATTTTTAATTCCTGTTGAATGTAAACGTTACAAGAAGAAAAGAAACTTGACTAGACACCACCTCCAGTTTTGTTTGGGATACTATGAAAAGTGCATCAACACAAGTTTCCGCTAGTTCCACAAAGGACAAGACAAAGGTATGCGTATTTCAGCTCTTAGCTCCCGAAATATAGTAGTAGTAGTCACTGAGTTATTTTTTATGTAGCCCCTAAAAGTTAGGCAACCGGTGAACTGAGAGTTCAGATGAGTTCGTATAACCTTCATCCGTCACCTAGAAGTTCTCATAATCAGGAAGAACTTTTCAGAATGTCGATATCACTTGCCGTTTCGAAAATATGCCGTAGGGCTCCAGAAACAATTTGGCGGGGCCGTTACGGCTCTTGGGGAAAAGATTCGACAGGGTACCATCTCCAGTCTTGTTCTGGGTGCTTCGAACAGGAAGTGTACCAAATTTCGTGGTTGTATAACAAAGCGCAAGGTATATGCACGTATCAACCCAGAACGCTCAAATGCAATAGCCCCCACTGACAGATTTCTAAATTTTACCCCTGAAAGATAGGCAATTGGTGCACGGGAGGCTTAGATCAGTTCACACAATCTGTGTTTATCACCTGCGAGTAACTTCAGTCAAAAGGAAGTTTGAAGTATATCGATATCACTTTCCGTTTCGAAGATAGACCTTAGGGCTCCAGGGACAACAGGGAGGCTCTGGTACAGCCCTCCTGGAGAAAATTCGGTTGGGCACCATCCCCAGTCTTGTTCGGAGTACTTTGAAGAGTAAGTGTACCAAATTTGGTGCTTCTTTCACAATTTGCAAGGTGGTTCCCTTTACTTCCCGCACTATAACGAGTGCTTAGCTGTTGGTGGAAGTGACAGCCATAGGTGGCAGCATCAGTCGTGGCCGAACGACAACTCGACAACTCGACAAGTCGACAACCAGAACCAGGGATGTGTAGTGGTGGAGGTGGACACTGGTGACTTGAATGACTTGAACTAGTTGTGATCGTGAATCGCTACCGACCCCTGATCATTTACACCTAATTTTTGGAGAACGCAAGTATTTTAGCTTAGCTCCTCTTTGAAAAGTAAGGTATGGTCGGGCTATAACTAATAACACCATACCTGCGGTTGGGGTTACCTTTACCTACATTCTGCAGCCTGCGAGGTAGTCTATCTGTAGTACCTACGCGAGTACCTACGCTTCTACGCAAGAGAGTAAACGGCACTTGCGAATTTGGTAAGTACCTATACTGTAATAATTTAGTTTGGTTACCTATTTCTGACTACGCTTTTTCCACTAGTCTGTAAGAAAACGAATGGGATATGGATATGGAAGCTTGTACTGAATACACTGCTCAACACAATTTTGGTAGCTAACTAGCTGCAGATTTCATGACTCTTGAGTGATGGTAGGTATTAGTTTTTGTTGTTCACTAGTGCATCATTTATCACGTTGTCACACATGGGTGGCAATCTGTCTCCCTGTCTGGTATTTCTAGAGCTATCTAAAGCTCACGCTACTTTAAACCTTCAAATTCCGCTGAAGCTCTCGCTAAAGCTAGCCAGTGACATGACGCTTCATTGATTAGACATATGTAATATAAATACCGTAAGTTCCGATTGTTCAAACTAAAAATTGGGTTGACAGTTCGAGCATCTAAAAATGACAATACTTCTAATAGGAGCAACTACCAAATTTTCTTCCACTAGACGGCGCTGAAGTGACTGGAGTATTCCAAATTTAGAAGCATTATACAGGGTGTTGCACTTTTTTTGTCAATATTCCAGGAGATGGTAGGGCATCAAAAAATGAGTGGACTTTCTCGAACAAATTTTAATCGGAAACGCATTATAAGGGAGATAGAGGCTTTAAAAGTTGAGTTTGAAGAATGTTCCATAACTCCAGATTTAATCATTGGATTTGCACCAAATTTGGTGCACAGAGTAACTTGATGCATGCCTACAGCTTGGTCATATTGACTTTAGTCCTCTACTCGCTTTTGTCACATTTGTTGAGTTCTTGATTTTTTTTTGGCGAAAGCACTTCAAAAGTGATTTTTGAGAACTGTTTGCGGCAGGATAATCAGTCAAAATTACCAACCACCGGGTATGCATTGAACGTCGATTCAATATACATGGTCAGGGTCATTCATCAATCTCAAACATTTATTCTCCTTCAAAAACGCCAATAAAATTTCTCCCTCCAGTTCTTCCATGGAAACGCAAATAGTCATATCTTATTGTTCTAAATTGTGTTAGGAATCAATGAAATATTTTAGAGGCAATAATAAAGAAAACTGGATTTTTGTGTTAACAGAAATTCAGTGGTTGATAATTTTTACTGATTAGTCTATCACAAACAATTCCCCGAAATCACTTTAAATGACGGCTCGTAGTGAGGGGCGAAGTCTCAACCTTTGACTCCTCATATCTTCAAAAATAAACATCAAACATTTACGTCATTATTTTCTTATATTTTTCTCACCTTCATAATTTTAAACAAAAAGCCACTTGAATATTTCACAAATCAGCAAAGCGGCGCTGCAAAGAAGTGGCTGCTTTGAAATTTTTCCTGTCAAAGGAATCCCGTCCTATCGGCACGTTCCCAGCTCCACTGCCAAGTATGGTGGGACTCGTTCAAGCTTAAATATATATTTGCTAAGCTAATCTAATCTAATTACGACTGACAAAGTGTTTGCCTTCTTCCCCTTGTGAATTGTGGTATTTGCTTTTGCCTTGCGTCGAGCCTGGTGTCTTGTGTCTGCCTTTGACTGTTTGACTCATCTCGTTCCGTTCGTAGGTAGCCTTATGCTGTTTTCAACGTTGTACCCAAAAACCGACCTGTATCTACGTCCACGTAACAGTGTTTACTTTTATGCGCTCGATAATTATCATTTGACGACTGTTGTGTGTGCCGTGTGTGATGTCGACGACGCATCTCGCTATACGATGAAGAGACCCATAAGAGATGAGGATGAGGACTTTTTTATTGTTCCATTTTCATTCTTATTGGGCAGAGTCGTCCGTCTCTGATATTATCATCGATCGCGGTTTTTTAATTAGGTACCTACTTACCGTTAAGTTATTTAATGATTTAGTGCTTCATAAATATTCAAGTAGAGGTATGGTCCGCCAGTATGTTGTGTAGTATAGTACCTATAATAGTGGTGAGTAAGTGAGTAGCACTTACTCTTGCAGGTATATCTACGTGTGCTTGTGCTGTTATGAAATCACGTACGTGTTCATGATGGGAAGTGCAACAATGTAGGAGCACTACTTGTACCTGATGATGATCGAACGGTAGCTTTTCGTCGCTTCATCACCGAGCGTGGGCGTTTGGAAAGTCCTTGTATCGAAAGCGTAAATATTCGCGCTTTCTTCAAGGAAATTGTCACAATGAAAATTTGTGAGGACGCACACGTGAGAACCGTACACAGGATACACGCAAACATAGTAGCTTATACAGGTGTTTCAGAACTGATCGTCAAAACTTCGACAGTTTGACATTGACGACTTATTCGAAAAATTCGAAAATTGACCCTTGAAAGGATGAAGCTCGAGCTTTTGACATATTTTCGTTGGACGTAGCAATTTACTTTCATTGGGAGAATCGCCAATTCGTGTAGGATGCTTTAGGAAATGAATCTGTTCAGTAGGATTAAGTTGTCATCATGCAACATCGCCTGTAACGTCAGTTGAGGATTGAGGGTTGAAACATCTGCTGTCGATGTCTCACGTCAGTTGACACATACACTTTTGTAGTTTAGGTAGTAATACAATTAGTCGATAATTTTTTAGTTATATTATGAGTTATAATCCCAAAGCTGAAAATATTTTCTGAATGCTGCTGAATGTATTTTCTTGCATTGGGATTATAACAAAATGATATTATTAAAAAATTATCCGACGATTAAGCGTACAACGCATTGTATTTGATAAGACTACATAGTGAATTGACAGAGCGCTACCCAAGGTTCTGGTTCTACCAGTGTTGTTCAAATGGTTGAAATTTTACAAAGAACTTTGTGGTGTACACTGATTAATCAGGGTAATCTTATTCTTTACTTTATTCTAAACTGCGTTCTTATTACCGCAATAGCGCTTTTTTCTTAACGTCGGCAACGGAAGAGGTCAACATGCTGCGTCGGTAAATACGTCAAGTTGGAAACGTCATTGTTTGACGTTCGACGTTCGAGTTTGCAGGTTAGTTTCTGTTGGAAATCGGAAGATGAATAGTGCTTCCACACAAAAAGTGCAGTAGACCTATTTAGAATCAGAAGTGACTTTCATGCCATATCCAGCTACACTGGAATTTATCACCAAATTCAGCGAGTTACTGCGAAATGGACTAATCGGAGGATATTATACCTGAGAATAGGCCTTTTCATGGCCATTCATTTCATACTCATTTTGCACGGAACTGAACGCATGCGCGAGAATTGACAGATAATGTAGTCCAAAAAATCCTGGGTGATACCTGCAGACACCTGGCCAGTGGCGGACTAAGGGGGGGGCGGCGGGGGCGGTCCGCCCCGGGCCTCGGGGCCTCAATCATCTGATGGGGCCTCCAATTCCTGTTGTTCGTGGAATATAGCTGCAAAAAAATTGGCAAAAATCCAAATATTTCAGTTTTTTTCCTTAATGATAATTTTTGTCGTATATTACTTAGGTGAGTAACATTGGTTTTTTTTCCATTTTGAAGTTACCTTGGCAGGCTCCATGACAACAGGTTTGAGGGCCCACGCACCGGCAATATAGAGGTGTGTCTGTATCACGACTATCACGTAACCTCCAAGAATTACATTCACTTTAGACTTTAGGGGCCCTGGCCCCGGGTATCAGAGTGCCAGGGGCCTCAAGCCTTTGAAATTTTGTATTTTATCATTGCTTCTCGAAAGAAGGCAAAGACAAAACAACAAAATTATCGGGTCTGGGCGCTGCCAAAACCGAAATCGCAAAACGCAAAAAATATACCGATTATTATCAGCATTATTATTATTATGCCCAAAAAATTTCGCCTGCGGCGCTACCTCTCGCCGACTTGCACCCTCGTCGTTGCCTTTGCTCTCTCTGCCCTCAAATTCTGACTACACCATTAGTCCATCCGCTAGGTACTATTCTGTATTTTTTTAGTGGTCGAAAAGTTTTTTTTTGGAAGTCCAATCAGTTAAGGTCCACAGAATCATATTTTTTTGGTGGCAACGCTCAAAAGTGGTGCGGTCACCCTGTGCACCCCCATGGGGGCCAGCCCCCAGTTAATCGAATTTCAGCTCTGTTACTCGGAGGATCGACACAGAATTGCAAAAAATTCAGGATGTCATAAAAACTGTCCCCCAAAAGTCATCCACAATGAAGATACAGCCCTTCAAGTTTCAAAAAAGGCGATTTCCGTGGAGGTACAATTTCCACAATTTTCAACCGATTTTGCTGAAAATTTGGCTAGGCCCCTCTGTAACAAGTATCTAGAAGGGGGAATTTCATTTTCTGGATAAATTGTCCAGTGGCGGAGCAACTGGAAATTTTGACATAATGCCGTCCCTCCTCATTTCTCAAGTCCCTGGTCAACTTTGAACTCTGAAACTTTCACTATGTATCGAATATATTGTTCAGCTACGATGTTCTCAGAAAAATTAGAATCAGAGCTGTTTTCTGGGTTTAATGTTGAATATAGAAGAGGAGGATTTGCTTTAATTTTTTTTAAGTGGATATCCTAGTATTTTTTTTATATAAAAAAATTGTGTTCGAATTTTTTGTTTTTTTTTGGGAACATCGTAGCTGAATAATGTATTCGATACATAGTGAAAGTTTCAGAGTCCAAAGTTGACCAGGGACTCGAGAAATGAGGAGGGACGGCATTATGTCAAAATTTCCAGTCGTTCCGCCACTGGACAATTTATCCAGAAAATGAAATTCCCCCTTCTAGATGCTTGTTACAGAGGGGCTTAGCCAAATTTTCAGCAAAATCGGTTGAAAATTGTGGAAATTGTACCTCCATGGAAATCGCCTTTTTTGAAACTTGAAGGGCTGTATCTTCACTGTGGATGACTTTTGAGGGACATTTTTCATGACATCCTGAATTTTTTGCAATTCTGTGTCGATCCTCCGAGTTACAGAACTGAAATTTGATTAACTGGGGGCTGGCCCCCATGGGGGTGCACAGGGTGACCGCACCACTTTTGAGCGTTGCCACCAAAAAAATATGATTCTGTGGACCTTAACTGATTGGAATTCCAAAAAAAACCTTTTCGACCTCTAACAAAATACAGAATAGTACCTAGCGGATGGACTACATGTAGCGTTCAAAATTTTCATTGAAATGAAAATTCAAAATAAAATCAGAGGTAGCGAAAAAAAAAAAAAGAAGGTCAGACGAAAAGCAAAAAAAAAAGGGCCGTCAAAAAGAAAGTCTCTGAAATATCGAAAAAACTACCGTTTATCGTTACCTACAATAACCCTTCCGCCGATAGTGCGAAGGTAAGTTCAAATCTTTGAAGAGAAATCAAAACTAAGACCAATTTTCTCCACCCAGGGTTTTTTCCCGAGGCTTTATCTTGGTGCAGTCGTCGTTGTCACACGTCTCGTCTTTTTGCCGAATCAACCCAACAAGAGTTATTCTCCGTATCGAGTGCCGAACGCATAATAAGTAAGAAGACCATTTCTCCCAGCACCGACGTGTTTTCTTTCCGGTGTCTGGGGAGTCAAGAGTGGAAGTTTAACTTCGTTGTGGTTGCTCTTCTTCGGACACAGAGGACGCAGACGTTCGTGGTGCAGACGCAGTAGGCCTTCCGATTCATCCAACGAGGATTTGTGAATCTCGTGGACATTCTCGACACTGCGATTTGAAAGATTTGACGGAACACGTCATAAGGCCAGATTTTACCTTTTTACATTTTTACCTATTTCCTTTATTTTTGTCTATTTACCTACTGTCAATTACCAATTGTTACGGTGTTCTATATCTATTATCGGACGAATTCAAAGCTTTTACAAAGATACCTAAAGCTATATCTTACGGAGTGCACTCGGCGAAAGAAACACAAAGGTATATCGTCATTTTCTATTACGTTCGGTACTGGCATTATTTCACTTTTTCTAAAAGAACATTTGTTAAAATTTGTAGGCTGATCTGAATTCATTACGATAATTTCTCTCTTGGTTTGATTGAACATTAAACACTGTTATCCCCATTTATTTCTTTCATCTTTATTTTATTTTTGTTGTTGTCTTTAGTGATTCAGACAACTCTCTTTTCTAAATTTTGAATATCGAATTACTTGGCGCCCCAGAACCTATTTCGGATCCCATAACCCCGCTCTACACGTAACATCGAGCTGACCGGGTGCTCTTTGTTATTCGGTCACAATTCACCGGAATTGTCGAGTAGCAAGGTAGTAACCATTGTGTGGCACATCTATGACCGACTCTGATATGGAATGTTTAGGATAACAAGGCAAATCTTTGATATGATCAATGAACGGTTTTAGTTTCGGTTTCATAGTCAAGTTAACAATTAATGTTTTTGTTTCTTATAGGCTTTTGCTCAATCACGGCGGAGCAGGGCGGGCCAAAAAATCTGCCGGCCCCCCTTAATATTCTTAACTTTCGCTCCTTAGGGGCCCCATCTCACAATTCCGCCCAGGGCCCCCAATTCCCTCAGTCCGCCACTGCACCTGGCTGACACTGACACTACTGACAGCGACAGCGATTTGTAGGTGCTTTAGGTCATGTTGAAGGGTGATCCCTGGTTGACAGTTTGTGCCTCATGGTTGTTCAGGTATGTTCGTGGTTTTCATCAGTTTTTACCTACTTCTCATGTAGCTGTTCGGATATTGTTTTCCCTGAAGTGCTAATATAATTTCACCGTGTTGAACTCAAATGAGCTAAAACTATTATATGGATGGACATCATGAATGTGGATCACTTTGAGCAAAGCGCTACAAAATGGTGCGCTTTTGGAGGTTGCAAGTCACATAGCCGGCATGTGTCCATACCTTTTGTTCCTTTCCGAAAACCGTGTTCATGGGTGAGAACACAAAAGGTGACTGGTGATGAAAATCACCTGAAGAGGTGCAGTTTGTGTGCCGAAAGCAAGTTATGGATTTCTAAATGTCAAAGGGAGAAAATCTCTCAGCTGGCCACTACGTGGTAAATTCCTGCACTCCAGCCATCGTTTCAGCTGCGCCACACTGTTTGCTTCCAAACACGAGACGTTTGATAATAATGCGCCCGGAACGTCATTATCGCACAATGCAATAAGCGGCTTTCGTTGAGAAGATGGCATGTTTGGTCGACTTGACTACTTTATCTGTCAATTGTTCCATGGATACCAAGGATGATCCTTGATGGATACTCGATCAGGCTTGCGTATGCAGCCTGATGAAAAGTGCTATGGACAAGACCAGCGTAGGTTATACGAAGTTGAGCTATGATTGATTCTACTAAAATACTTGAAGGATTTTTTTTTAGCATTAAGGAATCCTTCGACTGATTTTGGAAAGTACAAGAGCTTTCAGAAATTCTCTGAATGAACCAATGGAGATGGAACGTTTTGATCGATTGACACGTTGTAGACATACAATTTTTCTCAATACAAATTATTTGTAAAAGGCAATTAAGTAAAATGCGTTATACAGGGTGGCCCAACGAAAACAGAACAGAGGGGTTTTCGGGCATTTCACATCATTTTTTTGAAAAAAGCTCGAACAGGTCGATTTTTACATTGAGGGGGACATCTGAAACATACATTGGCGGATTTCTATCTTCAGCCCCTTCACCCCCACCCATCCCAACTTTGAAGTTTCAAATGACACTACCCACTTTGCGATACATCAAATTGGAGAGAAAATAATTCTCTTTCTGAAAAAAATATTTCTACAATTTTCAACCCCACGCCCCTTCTTCCTGAAATTGTCAGAGTTTCCAATGTAATATTATTTTGATCTTTTAATTCTCTTCAGTACAGTCAACGTCATCCTGCACAGCATCGAGGGAGAAAATTTTCTGTGTGAAAAGTGCCACCCAAATTCACCCCTCCACTCCCCCACCTCAACTTCAAAATCTAAAATGACACTACCTACTTTGTGATACATCAAATCGAAGAGAATTGAATTGTCTTCCTGAATAAAATATTCTCAGAATTTTCAAGAAGCTCCCTTTCCCCCTTAACTACTCCGAATGTTCAATTTATCAGGAGAGGAGTTGAAAATTTCAAAAAAATTGTTTGCAAAAAGAAAAATTAATTTCCTTTTATTCGATGTATCACAAAGTAGGTGGTGTCTGTTAAGTTTTGGAATTGGGGTGGGGGAGAGGAAAGGGGTGAATTTGGGTAACACTTTTCCCCACCGAAAATTTTCTCCTTAGATGCTATTTAGGATGA
The DNA here is from genome assembly GCA_949128115.1 of Anaspis maculata. Taxonomy (NCBI): domain Eukaryota; kingdom Metazoa; phylum Arthropoda; class Insecta; order Coleoptera; family Scraptiidae; genus Anaspis; species Anaspis maculata. Next base: position 32,266,172 of record OX421967.1, read on the forward strand.
CGCTGATTAAATTGAAGAGAATTGAAAGATCGAGAATAAGAAATGGGACAGTCAGAGAAATTTAGAAAAATGTGAAATGGGGGGCGGGGTTAAAATTTTTGAAAATATTTTTTTCAGAAAAGTAATTTGATTCTCTTTGATTTGATGTATCTCAAAGTAGATGGTGTCATTTGAAATTCTAAAGTTGAGGTGAGTAGGGGTGAGGGGGCTGAAGATAGAAATTTGCCAATGTATGTTTCAGATGTCCCCCTCGATATAAAAATCGACCTGTCTGAGCTTTTTTCGAAAAAATGATGTGAAATGCCCGAAAACTCCCCTGTTCTGTTTTCGTTGGGCCACCCTGTATGTACTGAATTTGTTTTACTAATTTAATGAAACAATACGGAAGTGAGACGAAGTTTAGAGTTGAGGAACATACTCAAAAAACATGATTATTGCTTGAACGGTAAGTAGGTTGTGACACGAAGTTGAGATTCAAGACACATACTCTAGTGAAGCATGCATGGACAGATTATTAAAGAAACTATTGCCTACACTTTATGTTGTCACAATTCACTTAAGTATTGTAACAGGCTGGGGAGAGTCTTCACATGCAAATATGTATCTTGATTCAATGTTTTTAATGAAACCGAAGGACATTTTTCTTTGATGTAGCAGAAGCGTCTGCTTGTGAATTTGAAAGCCGCTGTCTTTGTGGGGTGTAAAGCCATTTTTGGTGAAGTCCGTGAGTAGATAAAATTGAGATTTCTCTTGGTAAATTAAACAGCGTGTGTTCTGTTTCCAGTTCAACAAAACTTGGTTTCTTTTGCTCTTCTCCTATAAATCAGAAAGCACAAAATTTAACAACTAACAGTGTGGAATAAAAATTTACTAGGAAAGTGGGAATACTATACCTTTAAATGGTAGAAAATAATACCTACAATGCATGAAAAACGTTCTTTCCATGTTCAGTTTCATACATTTTGATTGTGACAATTTACAGAACTGATATTGCGTAAATGCCTATGGTAAATGCGCTCCAAATGACAGTCACTGCCCTGGTCTGAGAGAGGGGGAAGGACCACGGTACCACAGCGACAATTCACCTCACTCCTTGAAATAGTAGGCCGTTCAAGTGTATTACCACCAAGGTCATTGGTGAGAACACCCCTCCAGAATGACCAACCTTAAACATTCAAACAGTTTTCACTTTTTCAGGAAGATTTTCAGTGTGGTTCGGTTAATTGTCTTAACGAATACACCTCTAGGTTCGATATATTATCGCTTACATCTCGATTTACACTCGGATCCCCTCGTGAAAATCCTCGATGTAGCGATAATACACCTCACCTATCGGTGTATTACATACGATAATATTTACGTCAAGGAGGGCGCCTGTATTGCCGGGGTGGTACGCGTACAGACGTGCTGCCTATTCGTATTTTAAGAGTTTTGATTGGTTCTTGTTTAATGTATTATATAGTCATGATAATATTTCCAAGTACAGTCCCCCCCAAAAGTCTGTAAGTTTGTAAAAAATCACCACCACAAATCTTTCACCTCCGTGAACTGCGGTGATTTTGAATAAACCAAACAAATTATTGTTCGAGTCTTGCAAAATGTTCCGTGGTCGAAAGAGTTGGTCCCTAGAGAAGAAAGAAACTTTTGGAAGGGACTGTACTTGAAAATATTATCATGAAAAAACATCTTTGGCGACCTCCCTAAAGATCTTCAAGATACACACACCATTCATGACAGCTACTTGTTATAGAACATACTCACTTCAAGTAGTTACATGACTTTCGCCGCCAATCTTGGCCGCAGGTCTTTCTCCAGAGCTTTGTAATGTCCACTAGAAACACAGTTTTTATGCATTTGCATGAGCACACTTTGCTTTAACCAATCACCAACAATGAACCATTTGATCCATGATCATAAATTTTGGTTGAAAACTTCACAAACTATCAAGTTTTATGGTACAAAACGTATTCTGCCACTTCCAACTTCAAATCAGCCATCATTGGTACTAGATTCGCGCAGGAGCCGGAGATAATGACTTAGCAATTTTCCTCGCCAAAGAAGCAACTAACCCTCTCTGGGAAGTAACTTTTCGTATTGAAATGATCTAATGCCACCATACTCATAGTCCCCTGTCATTTTTGTGACTACTGCACCAAAAGAAAATCCAAGATGGCGGCCAAGCTGGTGAAAAGTGGAGCGGTGGTGACCGAGTGGTATAAGCGATGGCAAGCCAAGCCACTCGCGCTGCACCGTGTGGGTTCGAATCCCACTACATCCATGTATATTTTGTGCTGTCCTCGAGGTTGCATGGTAGAGCAGCTAATATCTGAATGTCGCCTCGTGAAATAAGTCGATTAAAAAAAAAAAAACAGTTGACGGTTTTGTTTCCCAAAATAGTAGGCCTAGGAATTTTCGCCAATCACGACTATATTTCTTACATCACCAATTGTCAAAATTTAGAGTTTCATCTTTCCATCTTGAAAATTCTTCGATAATTTCAACAATAAAATGTTGACAAAAAAAAATTCTTTAAAATATCTCTGGGAATGATTGATATTTTTGAAATCGGCTTGCTGAAACTTCAATATCGTGAAATGGTGAATACGTATGGTAACTTTCATAACTGTGCCCCTTTCGGTTCATTATTCAACATTTTTTATGTCTTCATCACATTTTACCCCCTCTCCCGCTGCCCAGCCGCGGGTCTCAGATGTTCGCCGTCGCGATCCTAGTTCAACATGATCTAAGGAACAATTTGGCACCAACCACTACCATACTCTATTCTCAACTTGCACACGGGATACCATAATAAAACCTACTATAAGTTGAATCCAGTTGAAGTATTAAGGGTTGTCTACTCATTTAGGCCTATTAGCAAGAGAATTGAGGAGTTCCAGAACGGTCAGGAGAGGTCTTCTGGAGTGAGAAACTGGTCTTCGATTCCACTTGAAACGGGAAGTGGAGGTGGCTAGACGCAATCATACTTAAGAATTCAGAACGATCAAGAGAAATTGAAGCGGTGATGTAACGGGTTCAAGCTTGGAATGGAACCTTTTGATAGGGCAAGATCGTTATTGAACACGAAAACGTGGGGAAGAAGTCCAACTGAAAAAAGAAAAATTTCCATGGTCCGTGGGAAGAGGAAGAAAGCAAGAAGAAGACTTTTTGTGAACGTGTTATGCTTTGACGAGGGCCAGAGAGAATGACGAAGAAAAACAAGAAGAAAAATCTTCCTGGTCATGGCTAACATGTAGTGCGCAGTAAATTAGACCGATTCTTGACTGATGACCACCGCATATAAACATTCAAAGTTCTTGCGTCGCGCGAGATCCTTTGACCGCGACGCGATGGTCCACTTGCCTCCGTCGATCGGTCGAGGCGGCGAGCCTGGCGTCTCTCCATTGGTGGGCATCGCTGATGATGTACCATGGCAATTTGTGCGGCATCCGCGCACCAGAAATTGGCACGAAACAGATGCATAACTCGTTAAAACGTATGTGAACCCGTCGAAACAATGCCTTTATGTTTGTTAATTAGCGTCGAAAAACAGAATCGGCGGGATGCCTTCGACGAAAGGCCCCAAGCCGGAGGCTTTCGGTAGCATAGCGAGGCATTTAAAAAATTCCTGTTCTCGTACTCGCCAACAGAGAGTCGTCATCAGGGGCGGCGGCGCGCGGAGACAAGAGACGTACCGCATTGTCGTCCGCGGGGCGGCAAAAAATTTCTGCGCCGAAGTCCATAGGCCACGTGATTCGGGGAAAGCGCCGAAACGAGCCAGGGCATGCAGACATGATGATGACGACGACGACCACGACGACGACGATGATGATGATGATGATGACGGTGATGATGAAGGAATCCGAGAAGTTTCTCTCTCTTCGGGTTGCGGTGGATGCAGGGACTATGATTGGTTGGGCTGTGGTATACCAGGCTTTCATTTCAATACGCCCACCCTCAATTTTTCTCCTACAAAATTTTTCCTCAAAACAAATCCCGAGACAGGTCGCTTCTCTAATGGAGGGGGACACATAATTGGGATAAAAATCTGAAATTAGAATGATAGGGGTCAAGTCATACATCATTTTGAAGGCCTTTCAACTTTATTTTGCTATAAAAAGAAATGAAATCTAACCACCAGGTTTCAAGATTGTCTGAGGCAGAGTGACTACACTTGAAAAAATTCAAACGTTTAAATTCAAATCAAACCACTTATTTCCAAAATAAGATTTTTCTTGATTCTAAAACTCTTCATCTTACAATGTGTTACTCGACCCCTCCTATTCCATTCATATTCTTCCAGTGGTGGTTACCCTGCCTTATGGGATCTTAAAAAGGAATGGTTCGATTTGATTTATTGCCATTTCAATTTTTCTCAATTTTTGATAGGTTTACTGGACTAAACGTTTAAAGGCCTTCAAAACTATGTACCTATTACTCAAACCTATTCTCATTTGAAATTTTTGAATGAATATATACAGGGTGGTGAAAATTTCGATGCTCACCATTGGTATCTTGGAAACGGTAAGAGATACGAGTTCGGTTAAATTAGAAAAAAGTTGCGCATTTTTATGGCGATTGACAATCTGAAAAGAAACTTTGAATATTTTGATTGGTTTACGATTTATCACGAAAAAACAGAAAATTTTGATTTCAGAAATTATTTTTTATCTTTCCAACCATTCAAGCTATTTCAATCAAACTTGGTAGTTTTATGTTTTTGATCACTCCGAGTCGATCAACATTGGCAAAAATTTTCCAGGCCTTCTAGATGTCAAATTATGATAGTCAACTTTTGTTTTTCTTATAACCGCGATATTGGATTTTTGCACTGATAGATAGAGAAAAAAATTAGATTTCTGAATTAGTAACCAACATGTTTTTTTATGACATTTTCAGCGTCAAATTTTGGAATTTTTATAAATTATTGACAAAATCGGGAATGCTTTGAAAAACAATTGGAATATTATCAATTTTCCAGACCTTCTAGATGCCAAATTATGATAGTCAACTTTAGTCTTTCTTATGGCCGCCATATTGGATTTTTGTACTAATAGAGAGAGAAAAAAATTAGCAAGCTAATTTTTTTCTCTATCTATTAGTGCAAGAATCCAATATGGCGGCCATAAGAAAAACAAAAGTTGACTATCATAATTTGACATCTAGAAGACCTGGAAAATTTCTGCCAACGTTGATCGACTCGGAGTGATCAAAAACGTAAAACTATCAAGTTTGATTGAAATAGCTTGAATGGTTGGAAAGATAAAAAATAATTTCTGAAATCAAAATTTTCAGCTTTTTCGTGATAAATCGTAAACCAATCAAAATATTCAAAGTTTTTTTTTAGATTGTCAATCGCCACAAAAATGCGCAACTTTTTTCTAATTTAACCGACCTCGTATCTCTCACCGTTTCCAAGATACCAATGGTGAGCATCGAAATTTTCACCACCCTGTATAGTCACCTTCTTTAAAGGGATGAATCAGAAACTTTGCATTAATGCTAATTATGGGGCCCCCTCCCCCCCGGATTTCTTGAGATTAATATTTTTGGAGAAAAAATCCGGGATGGGACGTTTTGAAATGGGAGCCCTGTATAGCGCTCGGGTAGCATGCTGGACCCGGGCCCCAAAGAGAAGTGGCGTTTTTTGCGGGACGCTAAATGAGCCGACACCGGGCATACTAATGCTCCAACGGATACAAATGAATGCTGACAAATATTCGGCCGGTTTGCTTCTGACTTCTTCTTCCTTCGATGAACGGCATTTGACCGACGGTATGGTGATGGTTGTTGGAAGAGAAAGAGCCGAAGGGCGAAGAGAAGACGGCACAAATACGTAATGTGTGAATGTGGCACCAGGTTCAGGGAAAGTTCAAAATATTTGCGACGATTGTGTTTAAACAGCAATGTCGGTAGGGAGGACCAATAAAGGGTGAGATGACACGCTGGAATGTCTCTTCTTAGTCTTCTTACTATTCAAATGAGGCGCCTTAAACTTTTTATCTGCTTTCCGGGACGGGTGACTTCCATATCTTTCATAATTAGTTAGAATACAGGGTGTTCCAGCTAAAACAATCCAGCGCGATTTTCTCAGAAAATATCAAGGTAACAAAAATATTGTTTCAATTGGGGGGAAGTCTATCTTTTAGCTTCCTTTTGAGGGGGGGGGGGGGGCAATGCTTGTAGGTGCTCTAGTTTACAAGAAAGTGCAATTTGAATCGGGCGAGTCACTAAAACTCAAAAATTCATGACCGATAAAACAAAATGCTTCAGTTGAAAAAAATCCTACTTCTCTGGGCTTTCCATTGATGTGTCGCTGATGTCTGTACCTGGCCCAATAAGCCAGAAAGAAATTCTGCTTCAAAGTCCAGCAAACACAATAATCGGAATCCGTACGTCATCGATCACACGCTCTCTGATTTTAACACCAGCCGTTACTAGCACTTTTCCACTCAACATACCTGGATTGTCCATAGCAATGAATACTGGCTGATGTGAAAATCAACAAGTGTGAGGTCGGTGACGTCGTTATGAATTCCGATTATTGTGTTTGCTGGACTTTGAGGCAGAATTTCTGGCTTATTGGGCCAGGTACAGACATCGGCGACACATCGCTGGAAAGCCCAGAGAAAGAGGTCTTTTTTTCATCTGAAGTATTTTGTTTTGTCGGTCATGAATTTTTCAATTCTTGTGACTCGCCAAATTCAAATTCTATTTTCTTGAAGATTAAAGCACCAACAAACATCGGCGCCCCCTCAAAAGAAAGCTAAAAGTTCAGGCTTCCCCCAATTGAGAATTTCTTTTGTTGCCTTAATATTTTCTGAGAAAATCGCGTTGGATTGTTTTAGCTGGGACACCCTGTATAATATATGCGGATAAGTTCTCGTTTTGCCTGTTATCAATATTCTTATCAGTTATTATTGCTGTATCAAGCAATTTCACATAGTACCAATGTTTATTGGAAAACTCAATTAGGGGCGGCTCGAGGGGCGGCTGTGGAAATTTGAAGGTATGTCCATAAGTTGATTCAGAACCATAGGCATCAAATGAAAGTGTCAACAGTGATAGGTTACGTGATTGGAAGCTCAAAATAGTCGTGTAAGCTATACGGGCAACCAGGCAAATGCCCGGAAAGCCAATCCCCAGTTTGAAGGCCAAATTGTCCACATTTGGAAAAAATTGCACTTTGATGCTTTTTTTTTCAATCCAAATTTTTAATTTTGTATTAAAGTCTGGTCCACTTTTGTTTGTGCATATCATGCATTGATTATTTTCAAGTAGTCACTAGTCGTGGAATGACAAGATTGTATGTGTGAGGCTCCCGGCTGCTCAGGGCCGTCTTATAGTCTTCGTAGGCCCTAGGCACATTTCACATGGTGAAGGACAAGCTGGTATCAGAGAATAAAGCGCCACACCTGAAAATTTTCTAAATTTTGAAGGGTGTTTTGGCTCCTCGACTCCCTCCCCCTGACAATGTGTGTTACACTGAATAAAACACAAACAATTATCATAAATAATCTCATGTTACTTTTTATTGTGATATGGCCGGATATCCTCAATGGCCGGATATAATGAAAAACATATTTTTTTTTATTCTTGAGTTTGAAAAAGTTGAAAAAAAATCGAAGACGATAGTTCGTATGCCCTTAAAAGCTCGTTATTGTGATATTTTCTCTCAATAGCTGATAATAATAATAATAATAATAATAATAATGTTTATTCATGACCTTTACAGGTGTCGAATATATAATATTAGATACATAATAGTACATATGTACATATACATATTATATATATATATATATTATATATTTACTTATATTCAATAAGTATATTGAACAACAAAAAATTGTTTTCTTGAGTTCAAAAAAAATGAAATAAATCGAAAAGGATAGCTTGTAGGCCCTCAAAAGTTCGTAGACCCTAGACACTCAGCCTACTCTGCCTTATGAATAAGACGGCCCTGCCGCTGCTTTCGCAGTTGCTTTGTTTTATCTTTATCTGCCATCTAGTCGTGCTCTTTCTTTACCGTTTATGTAGAATTCACATCTTCATCCACATGCAGAAATCATCGACAAATTCGCAAGTAGATAAAGATAAGTATCATAGAAAATTTTGAAGTAAAAACTGTTGATGAGCTTATATGCAAAAATCCGGCTGGGTTCCATTTTTGTTCGCTACTATTTCTGTTATTCTTGGACTAATGTTAGAATAATGTTACGAGTGGCGATTCTGGATACGCGATCTTTCTAGACTCTTCCCGTTAGATCTCAGTGTACTAGTGCGGAGCGTTCTGGTGTGTACCGGAGCGTGCGTGTAGGCTTTTTCCCGTACAACTGTATGGAGACTTCAGCAGTGGGTCAAGCAACATCTGTCCATTTTGGCGGAGGCGCCGGTTCTAGAGCACAACAGAATTATACGGGTCATGTGCAAGATTTTTCCGGAGTCGTATGAAAACCGTATGTCGGGTCACTGTGGAGACTGCTGGAGAATGCATGGAACATTCAAGATAAATCAGTCGGACCTATATAAGGCATCAATCGTCGCCCCACGAGCAGTTTTGAATTGGAATGCGAAGTGGTGGCGAGCGGATTAAAAGCGAGTAGTAATCACAGCGATATTCCCAAGTAAATAATTGTTGGCGTGTATTTATTGTAGTACGCAGTAATAAGCGGTTTGTGTTTTAAAACGATCGTCTCAATTATATTCGAACCCGTACGCGAAATACGTGACAATAATAAAAATGTTTTTTCCTCCGTTGTGATACCATTGTGTGATACAGTCTCCCAGCAGCGCTGTTGACTGTTTTGGATATAGGAGACTTCTTGAATAGTGTGTTTTCAGGTGAGAAAAAAAGTCTTAGAGTGAGGTCAAATCTGGGGACCTCGGAGAAAATTCTGGTCTGCAGCTTACGCTGATAACAACCCAGTCATCGAAAGTTGGCGAATAAATCCAATGGTTCCACGAGCCGTAGCAGTTTTGGCCCCATTCTGCTGGAAAGAACCTTCCACCCTCAAGTTTACTGTGAAGTCATCAAACAATACTGGCTCAATAATTTCTTGTCCTGACAACATAACAAATTTGGTACTCGATGACATTTGAATTTGACTTGAATTTTATGAGTATAAATCAAGTCACGGACATACGTTTTAGTTACCACAACCTCCCCTTATGAATTTTTTCAATGAACATACAGTATACCTACTTACTCTCTGTTGTTGTTACAATGTTTAACAAAGTTTTGTTGTTACAATGCCATTATACCTGCCCAAAAGATATTATTGTTATTATACCATCAGAAGCTGAAGATATACCTGTGATAAAAAATTCACCGGATTACTAGCTTCTGTTTCATTAGTAGGCCGATAACATTGAATTAGTTCACCCCATAGAGGAGCAGTGAATGCTTATAACGCCGACTAACTCATTATCATTATGTACGTATAGCGCGTCGCGCCGAATGCTCATAGCATTAAAAAATCCATGATGTTCGTAGCGTAGAAACCTAGGGTTCATATGCAACGACCCACAAAACAATCGTACCACCAAGCAAACGCTCCAACTTGTATGGACTCATGTTCATAGAAACTTATTTCTTGGAATCGTGGCATCATCTGAGGAATCACTCCCTGAATATTTCGCAGTACTTTTGGAACATCCTCTTTAATCCGAATTTCTTGGCCATAAAGTCGCAATACAAATTAGTTATTATTGGTAATTTTGTCGCATGGCTAAGTTTTCGGCGCTACGAACATTAGGGATTTATCGGTGCTGCGAACATATTGATAATGACTTGTTAGTCTGTTGCGTGCCCGTATATAATAATAATAATAATATTAATGAATCTGCCGGCGCTGTAATGAGCTTTCGGCGCTAAAAAAATGATGGATTTGTCGGCGCTACGAGCTGTCGGTGCTATGGACATTCGGCAGTTTGATCGGATGTTTTTGACAGGGCTGTGAGAAATGGCGATATTATAGCAAAACGGCCAATATAATTTGCAGAAAATGTAATAAGTGCCTTGCTAGCTACCATTTCCGCATTTTACTGGGTCCATGACAATGTACGGTTATTGTCAGTTCAGTCTAGGTACAGGTCCAATGGTCCATGGTAGTCATGGTACAAACGAATGAAATCTTGCGAGGAAAAGGACTGCATGCCTCTCCACTCATCTAAATAAATTATCATGTCTCACATGATGGGTTAGTCAAACATGAAACCAAACTGGTGCAGTGTTTTCTGAAAATCAAAAGGTTTATAATTTTTCTAGAGAAGGAGAGAATCGAAAATGGTACCTGATTGTCTGGGAATTTTTGAAAAATTCATTAGAGGAGATATGTGAAAAACAAAGGATTATAACAGGAATTATACAGGAGATCTGCAGTCTGGTATACCTTTCTTGCCAGCGCCAGTCTGGCACTTTTCCTTTCAACGCGAGGACATCCCAAGAACAACACATAAATTATCCCGTGTTAGCGTTTATTATTGTGATTATTATTGTATATTATGAAACCACCTCTGAATAAAAGCAAATTATCCCGCATTGTGCTGAAACGATGCGCATCCGAGAAGGCGAGAGCTGATGTTCTTCAAAAATACATGTATATGAGAAGCATAATGCCAAACGCCGAAGCGAAAAAAGAACCAAATGAAAAGGTCGAAGAAAAGGTGGCATAAAAGAAACAAGAAAATTTTTATTATGTGTACGAGTGTGTGGTGCGACTCATACTAGCTATGCAATACAGAAAGGAGGCCGCGCCAGACGACCGTATCTCCCCTACGTGTGTATGTATGTATGGGTTCAAAACGGAGAATAATAAGAGTGTGAATATGTGGGCTTTGAGAACACACGACGTTAAGCTTTCGTGTCATTTTCAGATGTGGTCTGTCAGAACTTTGCTGTTCAATTTTTAATTTATTTTATTTTTCAAATTTTCATATAAAAAAAAATTATAAAAAACATCCAACGGTCCGAGGACCAATTCTTACAGGATGAAAAGTAGACATGAAAATCAAAAAGTAAAAAACACAGTTATATACGAGTACAATGACAAAATTTAGATTAGACCGTACTTAAAACACGTTTTGTGAAAAAAATGTCAATGCTGCTCTCGACTCTGCTGTAACAGGAGAACATTTTGAAAATTGGTGACATTTTTAGAGTGTTACTTCGAGGAGTCGGTATGATAGACATTGTCCGTCTCGAAGACAGTCTATATATAGGAACCCTATACTCGATGCGACCCAGAAGGCCAAGGCAATCAATAAGGTCGCCAATGAGCTTGTACAGATATTGAATGGCGAAGGACGTCCTCCTGTCCTCAAAAGACGGCAAATCAAATCTCTGCAGCATTGGAAAACCATGAGGGGGTTGAAAGCGAACCACCACATCACAAGCAACTTTCAATAAGAACCGCCGTTGTACTTTCTCCAGCTGAAAGCTATGAGTCTTATAAATTGGATGCCAGATAGGGGAACCACACTCTAACCTAGACCGAACAAATAAAATGCGGTGTACAGTGAACGCAAAGCATGCTTCCCAAAACCCGACCCATTACGTAGAACCAGGCTGAGACCCCGGACCGCGAAAAGCGTCGCAACAATGTCAGGCCTCTGCAGAATTGTCTTGCCAAGACAGTAGTTGTACTCAACGGCTGATATATTGCGGGTATATGACATGACATTGCACTTTGATGCATTCATGGAGAGACCGTTGATACCGCACCACTCACGAATCAAGTCCAAGTCGCTCTGAAGACGCTCACAATCGGACAACGACCTGGTCTCGCAGAACGACTTCAAGTCGTCCGCATAAAGAAGCGATTCCACCGAAATCGGGAAGACGATGTCGTCGATAAACACACTGGAAAACAATGGGCTCAAAACAGAGCCCCTGAGGCACTCCCGAGTGACAAGCTGGAGCACTGGAAGGATACGACTGCTCAAAGCTGGGCGACTGCTAGCCCCCCAGCTTGTCACTTTAGCTTTGATTCAAAAAACCATTCTACTGAAAATAAAAAGTGAACGGGATGTACTTGTTTTTAGATAAGACGAGTTCTGGAACTTAGTCCCTCAATTATTAAAAATCTACTCTTCAATGGATATAAATCAAAGAATACAGTCGAAGTTGTCGAAGTTTTGGGCCCCACGAGGCCCTTATGACTCTTTCACAATTTTTTGGTCATATATTGGAAAGGTGCCAATCTTCAAATAGGCGAAGTTACAGAGAACAGTCATGTGGGGATCATTTTGAAAAAAAAAATTTCTTCTCCACTATCCCAGGTCATCAACTATTTCATTTAATTTCATTTGATTTCACTTATTTCTTGCCTTGGAATTTTACAAACCATGGCTATGAACTATATGAGCCTATGAATTGTACAGATGTTATATCGCTTGGAATGTCCTGAGAGTTGCTACTCGTGGTATCGCGATGCAATTCGGCAAGATTGTCACATGAACCAATGCCTTAATTTCAAAATGTGTCTCTACGATGGTAACCCCTTTGCAGATGACTACAGGGTGATCAAAAATCGAGAAATTATGTTTTATGAACCAAAATAGGTGGGAACATGAGGATTATCACACACATTCATTATCTGATGTTTATTAAGGTGGAACAAACCATTTTGAGATATTTCAAACAGTTTCTCAAAGCGTATATAGGTACCCAAAATACAAGTGTTACTCATATTGAAAGTAGGGACCTACCTACTGGGTGGACCTAGCAAAAACCTGACTGTTTCATTTTCCTCGTCAAATATCTGTTATTTCTCCGATTTCAGCAAACTTAGTATCACTGAATAGCCAAATGAATAGCTTGTAAAAGTCAAATAACAAAATGGACGAAACGTCAAGATTCAAAATAGCGGGGGCAAGTAGAAATGTACCATTTTCTTTCTTTTTCTTGATTCTTGCGATGGTAACGTTAACCTATTAATCATCAAGGTTGATGATTGTTTGGGAAAGAACAGATCTCCTTTAACAAACCAAAACAACAACGACCTAAATCTATTCATCCTGTACCAAGATATAGCGATTTGAAAAAATTTGGCTAATTACTTATTTTATTGATTAGTCTCTTGCCTGCCATTGTATTTTATTTTCATTTGATTTTCCATTTTTTTTTTGTTATATAGAGCCCCTTGGATCCCCTTGTGTCACCAGTATTATTTGAAGCCCTTCGTTTGAATCCCTAATGAGCTCCCTTGTGTTTTTTTTGTGGTTTTCAGAATTCCAGTGTCCGCAAGTGTAATTTCTAGTTAGCCCTTTGTGTTTTTTTTCTGGCTGTTAGGAATCCAGTGAGCCCTCTTTTGCCTTCTTGTATTATCCAGAGCTCCCTTTGGCCCCCTTGTTTCTTCAACGTCTTTTGAAGCCTCTTACATTTTTCCAAGATTCTTCCGGAGCATCAGTTAGTAAGCACCTTGTGCCTTCATGTGACTTTGGACACCGACACCTTGTGTCCTCAAGTGTAGTATGGAGTCCCCAGTGAGCCCTCTTTTGCCTTCGTATGTTATATGAAGCTTCACTGGGCCCACTTGTCTTCAATATCATTTGAAGTCCTGCTGAGCACCTCTGCATTTTTGCGTGGTGTTTGGCCCGGCGCGGTGGCGGAATGAACATAACGTCAAACTGTCTCGACTTAAACCGGCCGCTTTAGACAATCTAGGTGTCCAACCAGCCGCGTCAAACCGTTATGTATCCGGATGACCCCATAGCAGGGCTTCAAAGACGTTGAAGAAACAAGGGGGCCAAATGGGCTCTGGATTATACAAGAAGGCAAAAAGTGGTTTACCTGAGAGCCAGGAATAAAACAGAAGGGGGCTTACTAGGGCTTCATATTCTTTGGAGGACACAAGGAGCCCGATAGACCTCCGAATATCACATGAAAGCTTGATGATTTACAAATGCTCCGGAAGCCCCAAAAAAATTAAAAAACATAAGGGGATGAACTGTATATCGCATAAGGCACAAGGGATTTACACTAGGGCTTCCAACAACGCAAGAATGCACAAGGGGGCTCACTGGAACTCTGAAAGCCACGAAAAAACGTAAGGAGGCTCAATCATGCTCCAAACGACATATGAAGGCACAAAAAAGCTCAATAGAGATGCAAATGACACAGAAAAATACAAGAGGGGCTCAATGGGTCAAGCTTTATATTACAAATGAAGGTAAAAAAGGCTTATTGTACTCATTCTTGAAGCCAGTAAAAACTAAGAGTGCTAAGTGGGTTCTATACCACACTTGATGACACAAGGGGGCCCGATAAGTCTCCGAATATCATATGAAGTCATGAAGTGCTTCCAGCAATAAAATAAGGCACAAGATGGTTAAGGTACTGGAATTCTGGAATACTGAAAGCCACGAGAAAACACAAGAGGGCTTATTAGGTTTCCAAACGAAGGGCTTTAAACAATTCTGGTGATCCAGGGGGGTCCAAGGGGCTTCATATAATAAAAGAAGACAAAAGAGGGGCCTACTGGTATTCTGAAAGTCAATAAAAACCGAGATGGAAACAGGTGGGCTGATTTATAGGCCTCCTAACTATACATGAGGGTACAAGGGGACCCGAAACGTCTCCGAACGACATGACGGCACAAAGGTGGTTATTATGCTCTGGAAGTAACGGAAAATGCAAGAGGGTCAGCAGGGCTCCAAATCACATTGAAGAAGCAATAAGGGGAGGGGGGGTCCAATTGAGCAGATTGAGCCTAGATAGCACAAGATAGCAGAAGGGCTTATTGGAATTCTGGAAGCCATGAAGCACATAAGGGGGTTCATAAGGGCTCCAAATTATCCTTGAAGACACAAGGGGGGGCCCGATTTTGGGCTGAATATCACATAAAGGCACAAAGGGTTCACTAGTGCTCCTAAAACCTCGGGAAACTGCAAGAGGGCTCAACAGAACTTCAAACGGTATTGAAGACACAAGGGGGCCAAATATTCCATGAAACTGGGGGCCGACAGCAGTTTCCTCATTTTTAGGACGTGAATTATTGGGAGTCGGACAACTCGCTGACACCCATCTCATCGACGGGATAGCTTGGCGACACTCAACTCATCGACAAGACAACTCACCGACAAGACAACTCGCCGACAGGACAACTCACCGACAGGAGAATTCATCGACAGGACGACTCATCGACAGAACAACTCGACGACAGGAGTGACAGGACAATTCATCAACAAGAGAACTTATACGATAACATTTAACAACTTACAGAAATAATTAAAATATTGTAGCATGGTTTGAAAAAACGCTTGCACCTCCAACTTTCAGAGACCTCGCGCCACCCTACGTGCAAATTTGGCTAGAAAGCTGATTTGGTATGGCATAATACAACTCTGCCAGGTGGAATTCCTCAAACACAAAATGCAAGGTGAATCGCCTTAAAGACAACTTGGACATGTTAAAGCCGTGTACATAGACCTCGTCAGGTCCCAGTTGTTTTTTTTTCGTAGACCCGGTCAGATTTAGTCAGGCAATTTAGTTCTTTGATTCGAAGACAGCTAGGACATGATAAAGCCGTGTAACATCGCATGGGGTTGGCGCCATCGTTCTTAGTATGAGACACGTGCGTCTTGCATCTAGCAATCATCATTTGTCTGATTTCGAGACGAAAATCCGAGCGCCCACAGTGAGACTTGAGCCCACGACCTCTGGTGTGATAGTCGAACGCACTGACCACCACACCATAAGCTCCTCGAGTCAGGCTATCAAGTTCTTTGATTCGAAAACAAGAGCGACAGGGTCAGGTGCTGTCGACAAGTTTTCCTAGTTGTCCTGTCGATGAGTAGGGTGTCGGCAGGTTATCCTGGCGATGAGTTGAGTGTCGGCAACTTATCCTGTTGATGAATTGTCCTGTCGGTGAGTTGTCTTGTCGGTGAGCTGTCTTGTCGGTGAGCTGTCTTGTCGGCGAGTTGCCTGGTTGGTGAGCTGTCTTGTCGGTGAGTTGTCTTGTCGATGAGTTCGTTGTCGGTAAGTTATACTGTCGATGAGTTGGGTGTCGATGAGTTATACTAAACCCAGTTGAATGTATGCAATGGAAATTTTCAGAATAAATGAATTTTTCGCAATACCGAGTCAAAAAGTGCACTTTTTCTCTCCCTTTAGCGAGAAAAAAGTAGATTTTTATTCCCTTGGTTTTTCTGCAATCAATTTTCTCAATTTTCTTTGGAAGTCTGTAGACGAGGCATTACATTTTTGCACTGTTGAATAGGTCTCTTTTTGGGTAATCACACATGGTATCACAACTCAGTCACATTGTTATCAATCGGCTGGAAAAGCTTGAAAATTCTGCAAAATGACTACGAATTCTTTCATTGTTTGTGTTCAATTCACGATAACTTTCGATTTCACGATATTGATTTGAAAAAACCTTACACAGAAATGTTCCTTGATTTCCGGTGAAAAGAAAGTCTCGCATAGCAAGGGGTCACGTTTCAAAAATAAAGGCGCTATAAGCCATTTTGTTGGAGCGCACGCTCCCTTCAAACGCCAAAATTTACAGTGAATGGTACTGGTACATGAAAATGGTACGCCAGTATTGCGAAAAGTCTTGTATACACCACGGGACTGACGTTCATTTTTATTCCCTCTGGTGAATTGCTGCCCCGGGCCCTTGGGCATCAAACTTCACCTGCGGGAATAAAAACTCACTTTAGTCTCTGGGCCTGAAATTCGCCCAAACCGGATAGTGTCCAGCACTGCATTTTTTTTTTAATTCAGGAAATGTGCAAGTTTCATTTTGAACAAATCACCGTCGGAAAACTGAAACCGTGTCGAGTTTGAAAACAGACCTACACGACGCCCAGTGCAATCTACTTTCGATATCAGTTGTAATTTTTTGAAAAAAGTTGATGTAAAAGCAGGAAAGAACAAATTGAGTAGGATCCTGCACCAAACGCAAGTATTCCTAGTCAGAGCCAGGGTGAGCGGCCGTCTCGGGTAGTAACGGCCAGGAAAAATACGTTTTTGTGTAGAGGCATGATTGTGGACAGCGTTTGAGGGATATAATTTTTCACACGTAACTTAACGAATTTCCCTTGTTCCTTCTTCAAGATTAAAAAAGAAATATTCAAATACATTGAAAAATCCAAAAGTTATCTATATCTCAATACCTACCTACTCTGCTATCTGAAAATCCTACAATAACAATTCTGAAAGACCAAGTGACATGAAGATAGGCAAGCTGTGATCAATTATTGAAATTAGAAGCAAAAATAGGACAATTTTTCTGAAAAACCACGAAGCTTTTTCCAAACAAAATCACTGTAAAAATCGTCAGTAGTTAGAGCTTCATTCAAGTTTATCATAGGTATTTGAGTCCGGTTCCGATAAGTTAGGCCAGGTTTGAATTTTCTAGTGGAAAGGAACCCCTCGGAAAATTGGAAGGATTTTGACAGAAATTGTCGGAAAATGTTCAAGAACCAGTAACGTCTCGTTTAAAAAACAATTGGTGAAAATCTGATTACAGGTCGAAAAGTTGAAAATTTGCAAATATTCTAGGGAGGAAAACACGAAATCCGTTGGTTCGATTTCAAAAATTTCCCCCTCAAAGCTCAATTCAATCTTTTCTCTAACTATGACTTGCAGCAAGTCTGCACCTAAAATAAATATTTCGTATGGCTTACCGCAGGTTGAAATTCGTACTGCATTTTTTCTAATTCACGAAACACGCAAGTTTCATTTTGAACAAATCCCCGTCGGAAAACCGGAACCGTGTAGAGTTTGAAAACAGGCCTGCACGACGCCCAATGCAATCTACTTTTGATATCAGTTAACATTTTTTGAAAGAAAGCGATCTACGAGCAGAAAATAGCATATGGGTAGAGTTCTGCACCTAACGCGGGTATTCCTAGTCAAAGCCAGGGTGAGCGGACGTCTCGGGTAGTAACGGCCAGGAGAAAGGCGTTTTTGTGTAGAGGCATGCGGGCAACATTCAATGAATATGATTTTCCACACGTTTCGTAACAAATTTTCCATGTTTCCCCTTCAATATTAAAGAAGAACTATTTAATTATTTTAAAAAATAAAAAAGTTATCGACATTTCAAAACCTACCCACTACCAACCTGATGTGAGTCAAGGCCCAGTTATGAGCTTTTTCTCTTCTTGAAATCAATCACTACGAAAACAACCGGGGAGTAAAAAATCATGTTTAAATGTACAAAATCACTACCTTGGGAACATTTCGATTTTATATAAGCAAATACGGCAGCTGATTGACCACAATTTGAAAAAAACCTATTGCGCCGGGCCCTAAACTCGCCCAAACCAGATAGTGTCCAATTTGGCAGGAAGCAACGCAACAGGAGAATCAAATTAAATCTGTAGTTCGAGCTTTACACCGTTTCCCAGTCTGGCGTTACGAATTTAAAATTTTTTTCCTGGCCGTTACTACTCGGGGCTGCTGCTCACCCGGGTTTTGACCAGCATTACCCGCGTTTGGTGCAGGACTCTTACTCAGACGTTCTTTTCTGTTCGGGGATCGACTTTTTTCGAAAAATTCCAACTGATATCGAGAGTAGATGGCAACGCGATTCCCTACTGAGCTTCTTCCCTACATCAAGCAGTTACGATTCAATCCGTGTCGAGTTGCTTGCGAAAATCAAAAATGCAGTTGCGCATTTCTGGCCGACTAGACGGTCCCCTTAAGGGCGTCTGATCTGTTTGATGACATAAAGACGCACCGTTGCCACATAATAACTTGTTGCGCTTGTTGCGACAATGGAGCTTATGGGTTTGAAATACAAATCGCGGCGACGGCCATTAGCGCTAATTAGTTAATTTCCAGCGATTCGAAACTTTCAAGACCACCTTGAAAGCACCATCAGCAGAAACCTACTAACATTGAATTTCCGATGCCAATCACCGCAGGGACTTATGGGCAATCACGGTATACTGGCATACGCATTCGGCTCAACGCAAAATGCGTTTCCTGGGGGCCGTTAGGGCATTCCGCGGACTGTCAACCGTTCCGCTGTTCTCAAACGCATATCATCATCGTGGACTCGGTCTTTATTGATTTAGAAATTGTTATGTAAATTTTACCGCGGTGCCGAAAAGAGAATTTTTACGAGCCGACCGGGTTTCATTATGTCCATAGGTACTATACAATATTTTTATGTTCTCACCTCTTGGGGTACCTACCTCCATACCTTTGTTCTTCCTTTGTCCTCTACCTTGCGCCGTGTCTAAATACCAATTTTTTGCCTTTGATTTTTCATTCTTCGGCGATGCGCAAAATAAAAGATCCAGCGATTTTTTCGAACTTGGCGGAGGAGGCTATACAGGGTCCAGTCTAGAAAAACCTCGCCTGTTGTCCTCTCTCGGATCATAAATAACGTTTTGAATCGGAAGGTAGCTCACAATATTTATTGCCCACAGTGTATCTGTACGTATGCAAATATTCTAAGCTGGGTTGTTAATGTCTAAATGCTCCATGGCTGCCATAACTCATGCGTATGGATATGTCAGATTCGTATATGTAATGGCACAAACATTTATATAAGTGGGCAAAGCTCCGCGTCACAATTTTTACGTCGCGCGCACTCACCAGGGCCGCCTGCGATCGTAATAATAGCAATAATAATGAGGAACGGGCGTGGTGCACATCTATTTCTTGATTTTTCTTGATCCTTTTTTCCTTGCAAGTACAGCTAACTCTCTTTCACCATTCTCTGAAGCGTTTCGTTTTCTTGTCGGTGTGTTTACTGTGTTTGCTGTTCACTCCATCCGAGCGATTGCACAAAGCTTGAAATACTATATTTCAGCTAATTGATCATCAGGGTCATGTGGTTTTGTCTAATTGAGCGATTCATCCAGGCGCCGGCGCCAATTAATAAAAAGTGTAATGGTTCTTGTGCGGAGTCCCGCAGGGCTCAGTTTCGGGACCAATTCTATGGATTGTATTCCATGACCTGATTACACCGACTTACATGTATCCGAGCTACATAGGTGTAACTGTCCAACCTATAGTAGTTGTAGGTAACTAAAAAAAATGAACTAGGGGAAAAAGCAATTGGACCCCTATTGAAGAACGTGACCAAGATGCCAATGAGGATGAAAATAAGCCAGATGGATTCTTGTTTCGAATACTTGAGCAGCGCTACCTTCTGTTTGATCTGTCATCATCATCATCATCATCATCATCATAATCATCATCATCATCATAATCATCATCATCATCATCATCACAAATTTCTCAGTCCTAATATTGGCTAAATGCGTACCTCTATCTAACCCTATCCTGCGCTTACCTATGATGCATTTCCTTAATAGGTGAACACCCTACATCTCGAACTATCTGGTAGCAGTAATCTAACCTGACTCTACTCTGCCTCTCTTTATTCCCACCTTTGCCTCGTTATTAGTCTTATTTTGTTGATTTTCATGCCGTAAATCAGGGTTCATGCACGAATAATTCAACTTTCACTTCAGCTTCAAGCTTTACTTCAAGATGATGGGAACAATGCTTGTAATAGTATGGTTTGTGCACATTATTCAATTTAATTTTACTTTAAGGGCTTTTACTTTTGCTCTAAGATATGCCAAATTCTTATCTTTTTACGTTAGATTTAAATGATTCGCCGAGTTGGGATTATTAAGAGGAGGCGTTCGAATGCCGTTGAAACGTTCCTGTGGGGGGTGCTTTGCGATGCATCTGGGCGTCATTCGTATGTCAAATATGTCAAATTTATATTTTTACTTTCACATTTACTTTTTGAAAATGGCTACAAATTGATTAAAGCCTGGCCAGTGATCATCTAGTATTAGGACGACATCCTGTTGTGCCTTTCTTTTTGTTGTTCGAGGATAGAGGCAGCAATAAGACACAGTAAATTTAGTAGTAGTAGTAGTAGTTTAAAATTTTTAACATAACATCAATCTATTGACTTCTATGTACAAAACAAAATGTTTAAATAATGGCTCGGCCCTGTACCTAGCCCTACTTTCACATTGCGGGCTAAAATATCTGAAGGATCCAAGCTATTCCTGAAGAGATAAGTTTCTCCTAATTAGTTCAGGCGTCTCAACACCCCAGCCCTCCGACGAACACGTGATTCTACACCTTTACCAACATTTATTTTTGACTGGTTTTCGTGGTTCAAAGTTCTTTTTGTGGTTCAATCGAATTCAACATTTATGTTAGTGTTAGAGGTTATGTAAGGGTTAGGCCCGGCTTCTAGACACTAAAAAAGGGGAGAGTGACTTCGACCACGAATGCAATCTAAGATTTCTGAGCCGGTGTGTGCGGTGGCCCGTTTTTGTGGAGCCTCTTGTCAAAGGCTAACGCTATTTTTGGGCTATGGTTCTCTTTTGCCTGTTTGGAGAGAATTGGAAATGGCTGGCCTTTGTGCAGGCTTTAAACCTGTTTTCGCCGTGAATTACCCCTAACGCTCAGCAAGATTTCCGCGGTCGCGAGTGCTCATACCGGATATAATAAACCACATTTTACCCTTCCAAAAACTTTCGAACCGATCGATGGTGTACGCGAAACCATCACTTAAGTCAAGGGACAAACTTAGTGTGGTGAACTTTTTGAGCACACCCCGAATACGCGCTAGTCCGTTGTGGTTTACCAGTCTATGAGAGAATGCCGCAGTTGGGAGAGACTTGCCTATACCGGGTCCGGGTGTTCGCCGAAAAGCCGATGCGGAGAGACGTCAAAATAATTATTACTCTTACACTAAATAACCGCCGTCTACACTATACCTACTCGAGCCCTAATAACAATCCATTCTACAAAGTCCCTATCTGAACGGTTACGTTGTTGCGTTTTTCATTCCAGTAGCAAACTTGGACGTTCCCAATATCTTCAGTCGACGGCTCTTCATAGTATCACTATATGCTCTTGTCCAACCAAGTTGGAAATATTTAAAACTGCAGTAGCGCTGAAACAAAGTCATTCGTTTCAAGAAGTGGGGATTTCATCATTAACCAATTCTAATGAAAATCACGACTCCTCGGCAGGGTCCGAACCCCAATACAAACGCGATTCTATTTAATTTCAATTACTCAATCTTTCACGTGGTTCTCAAAATTTACATTTTCCGAATAACTGAGAGCTTCCGAAACGCAGAGGAGGCTCACACGCGAGTTTCCAGATCTAACCCACCCGGTCCGGTGCTCCGAGTACCGCAGTCACAATACCACTCCAGAGGGCCCAAGGGCGCAAGTACCTTTGCTATGTAGGATACCCAACAAAGGACGAGGCTTGATAGTGGCTGTACCGATGGCAAACACTGGCGCAGATACAAGCACGTGTAGGCAGATTCAAAACGCACGCATAATAGGGTGGGCCGCTGCTATAGGTGTGTTTTTTTTGTTTTCATAATACGGACTTCTAATAGCGCGGAAAAGTTGCAATTTCATATACTTTTCAAATATCTAGAAGCTTTTTGTCCCAAGTTTTCGTCTTCAGCCTCCGCAAGACGTGTCTTTCAGAAAAATCTCAACATTCAGTTTTTGCAAGATAACGAATTGAGTTATGGAGAAAACTGTTGAAATACCTTAGTGGAAAAAAAGATAAAACTCTTTATTTGACAGAAATTAAGTGATAAGACTTCAATTATCAATATTTATCAATATTTTTTGTTTTAGGTCACTCTGGGTTAAAATTTTTCTGACTTACCAATATGAACATCAGTTTCTCAGATTCATTCTTGCTGTAAATAAAGCCATATCTTGATTCAGCTCCACAAACTGCTGATGTTGCTTCTAAAACTGTTTCCACAAATCGCTCTACTGATTGGGTATAACAGGGAAAACGTGGAAATTCTAATTGAAGAATTGTATCGTTAACATTCAGTAATTCTTTTAGTTCATTATCCGACATACGGGGTGTTTTTGAAAAGGACTCACCTCCAATTTCTCGCTGCACAATTTTTTTCTGAGAAAAACCTGACACAAGTCGATTTTCTTTTTGAGAGGGACATCTAGGACACGTATTGCCAAATTTTTATCTTCAATCCCTCTGCCCCCCCCCCCCCTGCCCTGATTTGAAATTTCAAATTGCATTATCCATCTTGTGATACACCAAATTGAAGGCAATAACATTGTTTCCGTTAAACATATTCTGAAATCTTCAAACTACCCTCTCAACCCTTTTAAAAATTCTCTCATTGTTGATTGAAGGAATGTTTTTCTGTTAACTGCAGATTCTTGAGAAATAGATTTCCCAGCAAAAACAGGTCGATTTTTATTTCGAGGGGAACATCTGAGACATGTGTTGCCAAATTTTTATCTTCAATGCATTCTCTCCCCAATTGAGACAATTTAAAAAAAAAATAGCGGGTGATTTAGGCAATTTGAAATTATTTTTGCATAAAGGAAATTTTCATACTTTCAATTTGATGTATCACAAGGTTGATAATTTATTGCTATTAGAATTGAAGTAGGCTAGGATGGGGCCGAAAGGGTTGAAAATAAAACTGTCACTTGTCACAACATGCCACCCTCGAAATAAGAACCGACCTGTTCTCGTTTAAAAATATTTTTTCCAAGAATCGGGATAGTTGATAGGAGAAAAGCTTTCCTTTAATTAAGGATAAGAGATTTTTCGCAAGGGTAGGGAGGTGACTTGAAAAAATTAAAATTTGTTTGTCAGAAAGAGAATTCTGATATCTTCAGTTTGATGTGTCACAAGTTAAGTAATGCTATTTGACATTTTAAAGTTTTTTTCTTTTCCTTTGGGTGGTCTCTTTTAACAATTTCAGTAACGTTTTGATTGATGTATAATATCATTTCATCATTGCTAAAACTCTTGTATGAGAAACAGTTGAAATTGAAGTTTTCGCCCAAAGTTGCTCAATTTTTGTTGTGACTGTTTCTGCAACTTTAAGGCAACTGGGCTTTTTCGGTGAATCCAATATCATTTGTTTTTTTGTGATTGAAAAACCAATACTGAAACACGGGTTTTTTTGTGCCTAACTGTTTAATTCCATATTTTTTTATTGTAAATATATTTTTAAACATCTTCTGGCCTAATGAAAATTTGCGATTTTTTTTTCCAAATATAGAAATTTCATCGTCATTGCGGACCCTGAAGTGATGATTTTTGCTCAAAAACGCTGTAACGATTTCTTTTTGTAATCTGATTATCCATCTTTTCCGCACTATTAGAACAAAAAAATCGAAAATATGATTTTTCGGCCCACCCTAACGCATAAGCCCCGTCATACATTCTCCACGACAAAGCTTAATCGTAAGCACCAATCTCAACTCATCAAGACTAACCCTCCGCTCACCGAGGTCATCACTCCGCTACAAGAGATACCAAAACGAGAGAACTTGCTTTTGTCAGGCCTGGATCATTGAGGGGTTTTAACTCTACATCCACGAGGTGGGTTAAAACCAATCTCAATTCACCAAGACTAACCCTCCGCTCACCGATAGGTCATCACTCCGCTACAAGAGATACCAAAACGAGAGAACTTGATTTTGTCAGGCCTGGATCATTGAGGGGTTTCAACTCTACATCCACGAGGTGAGTTAAAACCAATCTCAACTCATCAAGACGAACTCTCCGCTCACCGAGGTCATCACTCCGCTACAAGAGATACTGAAACGAGAGAACTTGCTTTTGTCGGACCTGGATGATATAGGGGTTTCAACTCTACATCCACGAAGTGGGTTAAAACCAATCTCAACTCACGAAGACTAACCCTCCGCTCACCGATAGGTCATCACTCCGCTACAAGAGATACCAAAACGAGAGAACTTGATTTTGTCAGGCCTGGATCATTGAGGGGTTTCAACTCTACATCCACGAGGTGGGTTAAAACCAATCTCAACTCACCAAGACGAACTCTCCGCTCACCGAGGTCATCACTCCGCTACAAGAGATACTGAAACGAGAGAACTTGCTTTTGTCGGGCCTGGATGATATAGGGGTTTTAACTCTACATCCACGAGGTGGGTTAAAACTAATCTCAACTCACCAAGACTAACCCTCCGCTCACCGAGGTCATCACTCCGCTACAAGAGATACCAAAACGAGAGAACTTGCTTTTGTCGGGCCTGGATCATTCAGGGGTTTCAACTCTACATCCACGAAGTGGGTTAAAACCAATCTCAACTTACCAAGACTAACCCTCCGCTCACCGAGGTCATCACTCCGCTACAAGAGAAACCAAAACAAGAGAACTTGCTTTTGTCGGGCCTGGATCATTCAGGGGTTTCAACTCTACATCCACGAGGTGGGTTAAAACCAATCTCAACTCACCAAGACTAGCCCTCCGCTCATCGAGGTCATCACTTCGCTACAAGAGATACTGAAACGAGAGAACTTGCTTATGTCGGGCCTGGATGATATAGGGGTTTCAACTCTACATCCATGAGGTGGGTTAAAACCAATCTCAACTCACCAAAACTAACCCTCCGCTCACCGAGGTCATCACTCCGCTACAAGAGATACTGAAACGAGAGAACTTGCTTTTGTCGGGCCTGGATGATATAGGGGTTTCAACTCTACATCCACGAGGTGGGTTAAAACTTTTTGTCGAAGGATCGCGACTCAGCATTCTGGAGGGGGATCGAAACACACCATCTCAAAGAATCTCAACTTTATGACTTGGAGATGGATTCAAAACTCAGCACCGGAGGGGCCTCAGCACAACTACCTGAAGATGGATTGAATCTCGTCATCGAAGGGTTTCGACTCGACTCCCGGAGGTGGATCGAGACACAACATCCAAGGGCTTTGACACTACATCCTAGAGGTGGGTTGCAACTCAAAGAGTAACAACTCATCAGCCTCTAGGCGAATCAAAACTCTTCCTGGGGGGATCTCAACTCAACTTCTCCAAGGGGAGCAAAATGCATCTCCGAAGGATTCCAACTCAACATTATCAGGTGGGCTAAGGCGCATCAGCCGGGGTTTATGAAGTGAATCGTTCGGTAGAACTCCGCTCGGTTCTCACGTATGAATTAAATAACTAGCGACATCTCTTAATGATCACTTGACTCTGAATATTTGCATAATTCTCCGACTTTTGCGGCTTTGATTTATTTATCTGAAACTACTCCTTACTGTTTATTATTTCCAAAACTTCAACACCCTGTCTCTTTTCCAGAAAATATTTCAGAACCATGACTATTTTTTTACTTTTCGATTTCATTTTTAATGGGAAATCATCGCTCAAAATTTGTCTTGACCACTACCAAAAACTTTGTAGATCCATTATTGAAATATCGAAGAGATTCTAAGCCGATCACCTCTGCTTATCTTCATATGGTGAGAGGTAGGCACAAAATCGTGAATTTCGCAAAAAATGCGGTAGGTATCTATGCCTAATCGTGAGAGAAAAATGCGATGATACAAGATCCTTTCTCCCCTGTAGTACACACACTTATGCCTTACTTATAGTTTCCCGTTAAAAATTAATTTTCGTCTAATTTATGAGCCCATTCTTAATATTTTTTATGCCAGTACGTGAATTGCGCATCATGTTATTTAAACGTTTGTTTAAGTATTACCTTCGCGCTACACGGCCCACGTCGATTTAATCCCATAATAGTAGTCCGAACGGTTATTAAAAATAATACACGCCCACGTATATTATGTGAGCCGAGCAGCTCTAAGCGACTAAGCGCGCTCTCGCTCAATGCTCACGTCTCTAAACATCATCATGCGAAATTGTCGGGTTTCGTAAAACTTCTTCTCGGCTTAGCCCATCGTATTATAGCCGCGCGACGTGGTTGTTTTATTGAACACGAAAAGAATGTTATAAGGAATTGGGTTACTGTGTGTGCATGAATGTCTGATGCTAGGTTGCGCGGGACCATTATTATCCTCGTCATCTCCACCTTTGACGTTTATCTTGACAACGCTTTTATGGCGTACAAGGATGGACTAATGACAAAAATTTGTTTCTGGCTAAGAGAACCGTCATGGGCGGCATTGGGTGACATCTCACGCTTGTTTTTAGACAGTGGCAGTTCTTTTGTTGCGACTGCTTCTGCAACTTTTAGGTAGGTACCCAAGGTACCTAAACCTGAACAGCAACAAAGGGTGAATGAATGTAAATCCCCAACTACTACGAGAAAGCCAATAGTTTCATTGATATTTACATTTTATCAAATGAAAGTGTCGGAAGACTATTCAGTTTAATTCTCAGAAAACGTAGAAAATGCGTTGCAGATCCAAAGACGCACAATGTGTGTTGTGCATGTCAACCGAGTCAGCCACCTGAGTCCTGGAAGGTTATGTCTCGCCGCAGAAGGCTTGAAAAAGGACACAGGGACGAAGCCGCAACAATTCCGGAGAGGGGGGGAGGCAGTCGATTTGCCATAACTGGAAGGGAGGTACGGGGGACTGTGCCCCTTGCCAAGCGCTCCGCAGGTCGTTTCTTTATTTACCGGGGCTTAAACTTCTTCAGATTACTGAGATTTTCTTGTTCAAAGTTGGAATAAAAGAAACGTGTTTCATCCTAACCAGTTGAACCCCTCAACCGATGTTTGTCAAATTCACATTACTGAAATAATCTATTGTTACGTATTTCGCCTACGGGTTCGGATATATTAAATTGAGACGATCGTTTTAAAACAGACAGTTTACTACTGCGTGCTACAATAAATACACGCCAACAATTATTTACTAAGGAATATCGCTGTGATTACTACTCGCTTTTAATCCGCTCGCTACCACTTCGCATTCCAATTCATAACTGCTCGTGAGCTGACGGTTGAAGCCTTATATAGGCCTCCGATTAGTGCTCCCGAACTTTCCATCATCTTCCAGCAAACTCGATTGTGACCCGGCATACGATTTTTTAGGCGACTCCCGAATAATCCCACACATTTCGCGTATAATTCTGCCTGTCAAATGGACAGGTGTGTCTTGATCAGGCGTTTGAGTTTCTATGTATTTTAATGCCATCACGTGTACTCTAGAAATGTCCAGAGCTCCGCGCATTTGTACACTGCGGCCGTGGAAGAGCCTAAAAATATCGCGTGTTCACCAGAATGCAAAATAGCACTATTATGAAATAGAATAACAACAATTTCGATTGGGAAAAAACCAGTAACGCAGAAATCAGAGGCTGAGATCCTTTTTTATCTCCCTTCTTCCACCCTATTGGTGATTTCCTAAAATTGATGGCATTTTTGAGAACTGGGGCCCGTTTTATAAAATTCGGTACTAAACACAAGATCAAATCTCTGAAGTGGAATAAAATGCAAACCCAGTTATTGAAGGAGAGATCAATTTTTTTTAAATTTAATTGACTTATTTAACGAGGCGACATTCAGTTATCAGCTGCTCTATCATGCAACCTCTGGGACAGAACAAAATATCCATGGATGTAGCGGGATTCGAACCCGCACAGCGCAGCGCGAGTGGGTCAGCTCGCCATCACCTATACCACTCGGCCGCGACCGCTTCAAATAGTGTATGTTATGTGAAAATTCGTGTCGGCCATTGGCTGTTGCCTAGGTATAACAACGTAACAGAGCCTTTATGAAATGTAATTTTTTAGAGAATCGCACCATATGATGGGAATACAAAATATAGCTCCAAGCGATTATTTGGCTACTGAACCCAGGTGGAACCTAGGACAGTTTTTATCCCGGCTTGTAGAACACATCTCACCGGAACTGTCAGATATTTTCTTTTTCATAAAAAGTTAGCGACAAGTATACAAATAATCATAGGGGCTATATTTTGTATTCCCATCACGTTTTTCCTTGAAGTAACTGAATTTGCATTTTGTTTCACTTTGAAAAATTTGATCTTCTGTTTTGTACCGAACTAAAATTTGATACATACCACGTTTGGGCAATCGGGCATGATTATACAACTGTGTCGTGTTGGTTACCATCGAGGTTACCATTGTCGCAACAATAAGTTGTCAAAGTTGTACAAAACGTTCATAAGCTTAGACTTTGTCACGTGTTTTTTTGTTCCCCAGCTGTTTAAGGTTTGAAATGCCGATGCCAAAAAGGCCTCGTGCCATTTCGGTGCGACTTACTTATCGGTATGTCTTATTCAGGAACACGACTTGCCAGCAAATTAGCCCCGAAGGCCGGGTTCTTCAAGATGGTCGAGGGCGCCACAGTAGATATTGTGAGCCGAATTCCAAAAAATAATTATAAATAGTACCAAGCAATTACTAATACAATACTGAAGATAAAGCAAAGTAAGGATTACGAATACAAATTTCATTTACAAGGCAGAGAAAATAAACAGGTGCCGGTTGACTACTGTTTATTTTGAAGTTGAAGTTGAAGTTTGAAGTATATTGAAGTTGGTCTGTCGCCAATATTTCCACAATGAACGATATATTAAGTATGTTCTGAAAAGAAGCTCGGCTTCTACACAAGCCGGAATTAATTGAACGTTATCTGTTCGGAGGAGGTAGGTACCTGCCGTCGAAATTTCAATAAGGCCAGATGAGAACTATTCAAAACAGTTAAAGGTATAGCCCTATCTGTGATCTGTCAAATAATAAAACATATCAAAGTTCAAAACTTTACCAGTTAATTATTTAAAATCTATCTTATGGATTGGAACCACATTTGGCAAGGAGCAACACAACAAAAAAGTCAAATTAAGGCCGCAGTTGCAGTTTTCCACCATCCTCCAGTTGGGCGTAATGAATTTTCAAAATTTCTCCTGGCCGTTGCCACCCGAGAGGGGCTGTCGCCGGCGTTTTGACCAGAATGACTCGCTTTTGTAGCAGGACTCCACTCAAAAACTCATTCCTGCTCGGAGATCGACTTTTTTTGGAAAATTCCAACTGATATAAAAAAAATTGGATTAGGCGTCGCGTAGGGCTATTTTCAAAATTGACACGGTTCCAGTCTTTCGACGGTAATTTTTTCAAAATGAAATTTTCACATTCCGTGAATTTGAAAAACGCAGTGCGAACTTCCACATGCAGTAGGCCCCACGGAATATTGATTTTAGGTGCAGGCATGCTGAGTTTCCTTCTCTGGAAAAACTGCAAATTTTCCAACTTTTTATTTCCAGAACCGATTTTAACAATTGTTTTTTTAAACAAGAGATAACTGGTTTTTGAACATTTTCCAACAGTTTTTCTGAATTTCCCTGGAATTTTCCGGTTGAGAATAATTTTCTCCAAATTATTTTCAATCTTTCTGTAATTCCAACTTCCCACCCGAAGTGATGGTTCGAACAAAAATTTACATAGGTTCCTGGATATTAGTCGGGAATGTTTTGGGGTGACATAACCGATTTTTGTCACTGTCTCCCGCTGTGGTCAAGCACAACTTTTTGTCCTGTTAGTCCAGTCAAATTAGGTTTTCATCTCGCATAAAATCATAGGGTTCCAATTTTTTCAGGATTGTGTAGAAGGTGGTCCCCTGAACAACACCTGATAAAGTCCCTTCGATTTTAGGCGCCGCCGGGCGGGGGAGGGGGTGACAAATGTCACTTTGGTCAGTTTTCACGTTGCACAGAAATTTTACACCAATCGAAATTGAAGCTGAGTAAGCTGATGGAATTCTCTCCAAAATGGTGTACTCACGTTTCACCTAAGTGTTACCGATTTTGGGATATGAGCCGTTGAATATAAAAATGAAATTATGAATAAGGACACTGTCTGGTGCCAAAGGGACCTTGGTCTTGATTGGGATAAAATAAAATGAATTCGGAGTTATCTCAGAAGTTATTGAGTAGTGAGTTAGAAGAGAAAGCTTGACAAAATACTCTAAACGGCTCTACCACTTTTTTGAAAAAATTTCATATTCAACGGCTCATGTCCCGAAATCGATAACAGTTAGGTAAAGCGTGGATACACCATTTGAAAGGGAATTTCATCAGCTTCAATTTGGATTGGTATGAAATATCCGTGCGACGCTCCGTTTTTGAGATAAACGGCAAAAACTGACAAAACTGACATTTGTCACCCCCTCCCCCGCCACGCGGTGGCTAAAATCGAAGGGACTTTATTAGGCGTTGTTCAAGGAACCACCCTCTACACATTCCTGAAAAAATTACCACCCTATGATTTAATGCACGATTGGCCGCCATTTTGGGCTAATTTGACTGGACTATGTCGTTGATGGATGACAAAGTTGATGGATGACAACGGTATCGAAAGCTCAAAGGTTCTAGAGGCTCTTTTTCCATTCCTGCATATTTCAGCATCACTAAATAATGCTAGCATATTCGCGAAAGCTCTAGTAAAGGCTGGGGGCGGCTTCTTAGAAATATTCCGGCAAACTCTCACTGTACGGCTCCTCCACCAATTGTGCAGGTGTGTGGCTTATTCTCACGTCGGAGTCTCCTGCGACGATCGTTAACAGCAGATACCCCCACTTCTAATTCGGCTTACACAGTCAGTCATATTGGGCAGGAAGTGATAAGTAATTTAATATTATTTGATATTGATGATTATTAAACACGTAGTTACCGAATTATTACAACGGAAACTGATTAATTGCTTACTAATAATTATTGAATAGCTATGGATCAACACAACTTCAAGTAGCATTATCATTGTTAACGCAAAGGCCAGCCTAACTATAAAATCAATCAGTTGTTCAGAACCATCAGTTCATACGTACCACTTTTTAAATTACAAAAAAAAACCTTTGATATCTGAAGTGCCTTTAACACACTTGTTATGTAAGTTTCGTTTGACTTGACTAATTCATAACTAATGATAGCATGCTACACCATTTTTATCAAGTTGAACATTCAGTTCAACTGACCACACCACGGTCATTGTTAGTTGTTGCAATCAATTACCCAATTTCCAAATAACACTAATAATATAAGTATGGGTCTTATAGGATTAGCAACAATTGGAAAAAACCTAATCTACGCCTATGATTTCCAACCACAGCCGCCTGAGATCGCGCTTGCCTCTGCTTGATGATGATATTTACCCATGCCTAATGTCTATAATCCTTCGAATTAATATAATTTGCTCGCACAGTTAACTTATGTAGAGAGAAGCCCGGTTCAGAGAGCTCACAATCATATGGATGGACCATCGACCGTACCATACGAAACAACATTTATAGATATGAATAATAAAGATCAGGTTACCTACCTATACCTATGAGTAAAATATTTCGAGGCCAACTGGGATGTGTCATTTTTTATTATCCGTATTATTAATAATGCAGTAAGAAAAATTAATTTTACCATTTAGACGCCTATAAATATCGCCGTTGCTCTCGGGACGTGTCCCGCGGCCGCCGCCAGCTCTCGGACCTTTACCCGCGCGTACAACACACACAAACGAGAGACATCTGTATTCATTAAGTTGGATAATCGACGTATATGGCATACAGAGTGACATCTAAATTTTTGTTTCATTCAATAGAAAGTACCCATTCGTGTTTTCGATATGTTCAACACTACCCTGACAAGTCATGATTTACTAGACTTTTTCCACAGCAACTTTGACAATGTGGAGCTGTAAAAAGTCATTTGTTGCACAATGACGTCTGACAAATCAAGGAGATCTATGTGTCATGATCAGTGGACAACCCTGGAACATAAGGCACTATTTGTGAATATAAGTAACCAATTCCGTTGTAAACAATTCGTCAATACGTCACCTTGTTGTCACCTATCATACTTGTCAAGCAAATGTCAAGCAAAAGTGACATTATGTCTCTTAGTCTGAAATGTCATCAGTTATTGTGAACGCGTTTTCAAATTGACGCTAGATGGCCAATAATTCCAATTTTGGGCAGGTCAAGTAGCGACGGCAACTGCCTTTGACATTGACATATTACAACGCAATAACATATAAATTTTAGAATAAGGAGCATGAACGAATTATAGAAGCAATAATGTCGAGATTGAGCAGTCATCCTCGAAACATGCTTTTACCTATACGGACCTGACCTACCCATCGAAATAATTTAGCCGCATCCTCGACGAATTCCGTTTACGAATCGAACATAACGCTGATTCCCAAACAATTTTAACAACTCTGATGAATATTTTTTGCCGTTGCCAGAAGCAACAGCTCTGCTTGGCTCATGTTAATTTCTTAATTACCACGCATCAATCCAGAAATTAGTCAAATTTTTGGAATATCTTCCGAACTTGATCGCTTGATTTGGGTGCTTTTCAGCGCAAAGCTATATCATGTTTGTGAATCGAATCCCGGCGAATCAAAGCAGGTTGTGTTTGAAAGAGTGCCCGGAGATAAACAAACACGCGGAAGCCAGGCCACACCATCAACGATAATATCTATATTATAAATTAATCCAAATCCCCAATTATTATTATTAATAATCAATTTTATATGGGCCTCTGTGGCATACAAAATTCGATTAAATCCAGATTAATTAGTCCACCCAAGACACACACTCTTGCATTCATAATCGTCGATGATTTATCCGAAGGACCAGATTCGGATCGAATGCTCGCCTCTTCGAAACGTTACGTGCGGTTAATAAATCCTGTGCGAGGCTGATAAAACCTTTTAATACGTCACACCACGGCAAAATATCACATTATGCCATCAGATGAGAAAGAACCTTGTTCGAAAATCGCAACAACAAAGTGATCCCAAGCAATTCACACATTAAATCGGCAACTTTTCACATTTTTATCTCCTTATAGTCACCTTCAGGACTTCAAGTAACTCCAATTTCAACTTATACAGTATCTTATCCGTTTCACCCTCATTTGCCACACCAGCAAGCCATGATAGTGTTTTGTTAGGTTCAGCATACTGACGCAACTTCATCAGCTTATTGACAAATTTTGACAATGTCAGGTCAAATCAGTTTTCGAGATGCCATAAATCATCTCGCATCAAGCGAAAATGCCATATTCAGCACGTTAAGCGCCTATATACGTGGCTAGAGATGTAGAGGGCTCAATGAACGTGAAAGTTGGGTTGAAGTGATCGAATCTTTTTTTTTTGAGAAAAAAATGAGAAATTCATGGTTTTCTCGAAACGCTGGGCTCGTGGAAGTACGAGGCATCACAGAATGTATCCCAAAGCGCCAAGAAATGGAAAAGAGGAAGAAAGAATATCTACACTTGAGAAAATATACGGAGGTTGTACCAATAACGATTAGGATGGGTAACTAAATTGCTGTGATACAGTTATGATGTTTGCACAAATTCATCTGTTGCTAAGCCTCTCTAGTTTCAGAAAGGACCTCTGTCAAAAATTGTGGCCTTCGGCAATCTGAAAATGGGAAGGTCTACGGACTGAGGAATTGCTACGTCGCCCACAATTTGAAACCTAGAATCCTGAATAGAACAATAAATATTTGTATTTTTAACAAATGTATCTTGACAGAATCAAGTTGTAGTTGAAAATTCAACATCCATTAAATCAGGTGTAAAACTTCTGTCAAAGAGGGCTCCGGTGACCAAAGACATCTTCGGTGGCCAAACAGCTGTTCGAGTTGAACTTCCATGTTTTGCCTCTGTCCATATTCTACAACCAAAGTGAAGACATTCCTCCACTTTTAAATTATAGAATATAAACAAAAACTATTGTTTGTTTCTTTAATCCAGCAGTAAAAGCTGGGCCACAAGTATTTGGGTGATTGGGAAGCACAAACCGAAGAGGTACTTACCTAGCCCCTTTACATATCAGTCCAGCATTGTCGGGAATGTAACCCTCCCCCCACATTCAGGTGAAGTTTGGTGGCTATGCCCAATTTTGTCGAAAAATATGAATTTTCACCACTACCCTGTGCAGGTAACCTAACATGTTTGGGTTGCTTTTCCACAAAAAACACACTTCTCCACGAGAACTTATTTTGCAGGCACAGACATTGCTTTGAACTTGAGACAAAAGTTTCAAACTCAGACTCAAACTCAAAAAGATAGCTAGGTAGGAAAAAATGCAGAAACTGGAACTCCATAAGCGCGCTGTAGTTCGGTTGTCCCCCTAACATTATTTGGTTCAAATTTGGCGGCCATTCTGGACAAATGGCAACACTGCTGTGACGTCAATGGAAATGCTTTATTCAGTGACGTCACGATTAGAGAATTTTTTTTATTAAAAGCGTGTATTCTTTCCCGCTTGAATTTCGGATGTGAAAAACCATTTTTTTTTTCAACCTAATCCTGATTCTCACTTACCTGCCTAGATAGGTACTCAGGGTAAAATCAAGGTGAATTATAAACATTTATCATTAGTACTCATTCATTAGCGTGCCCTCATTCTTTGATGTCTCACTGCATTTGAAAATGTAGGTCTGTGTAGAGACGACAAGCCTCAAATGGTTGAATAATATGCCAGGTAGCACTACCAAAAAATAGTTTCAAACCATTGTTGTACCGTGGCATTCAAAAATGGTGACTTGTACCTACCTGCTCGACCATTAAAAAATTGCGGAGGAAAATCCCAAAGCGCGCGCCTATGCTTTTTATTAATAAGTATAATATCGCAGGAGGCGACGCGACGACGCAATGATTACATGCGAGAATTATCGTCGATAAATCAGAATTAAATTTGGAGAAATCGACTTTTGGCTTTTTCGAGCTGGACGGTTTGGTTGTACCTCTGCTTGCCAGCGGGCCGGTGTGTGAATCCAGCGGCGGCGCAGCGGGTCCAGGGGCCGAGAGGGGGCGAGTGCGCCGGGGCTCCCATCGACATATTATGTTAAATTTATTCGGCGGTATCCGACAATTAATTTGTCTAATTAATTTGTTTTAACGAAGCGAATTAATTATTTTTTAATCTTGTGA
Source organism: Anaspis maculata (assembly GCA_949128115.1). NCBI lineage: Eukaryota > Metazoa > Arthropoda > Insecta > Coleoptera > Scraptiidae > Anaspis > Anaspis maculata. Next base: position 32,301,822 of record OX421967.1, read on the forward strand.
GAAAGAGAGAAGCATCCGACGGCGGCGATAAAAAGACGAACATCGACGGGTCACGCTTATCAATCACATTTAGGTATACCCGGTGGTTGCGTGACCGCGCGTCAGGGCCCACTACTTACCAGCACTTCCCGAATATTTTGTGCGGTAGGAACCTACTTACCTTCAAGTTCATTGTGTCGGATTTCATGTCGGCTTAATTTAACAACACTGATGATTCTGAAAATTCGTCTTCCAATCTGCTGCAGCATCTGTTCTTCAGGAAAATTATTGTCTCTGTAACCTGACACTGATTTGGCCAAAATTATTGTTGTTATTGTATTGACTTATCGACATCTATCTCGCGATAACTGCTGGCTTTTCGCAGTTTTACACAGGAAGCCGTTTTTAGCGCACTTCTCCAAACGGAAAGGCGCTTTTGTCCTCGCTTTGTCCGTCCGTCCGTCCGTCCGACCGACCGTCCGTCCGTCCGTCACAGCATCTAGTCCTAGACGAAAAGGTTTTTGCGAAAAATTTCCACTCCAATGGGTAGTTCATGACCTTGTATCCCGAACCAAGAAAAATCTCGACGAGATATTGACAAACAATTACAATAATAACAAATAAGTGTGACGCGGCATTGCCGTTGTATGCTGCATTTCAGAAGCCGGCCTGATCTCGAAAGTTATCACATGCGATCAAGTACCCGTTCTTTTCATTTTACAATAATACATATATGCCGTACACGTTTTAAATTCAGTAGAATGACTTTTTGGAGCAAAAATAAAGTGACAAGCTGGGGGGCTACGGCTACGGCCGATGGCACCTGCAAAGTTTTGGAGCGAAACTGTCAGCGGCCATCAGCCGTATCCTCCCAGCGCTCCAGCTTGTCACTTTATTTTTGCTCCAAGAAGTCATTCTACTGAATTAAAAACGTGAACGGCATATATGCGGATGCGGAGTTATATTTAGAGGAGAATTTGAACTTCGTTTTAAGAAAAATTCCACATTGGTGCGAGGTACGGGTCAGTCCTTATGAATTTTTGAAAATGACTCCGAAGCTGCGGCTCGGCCGCAAATGATTATTCGTTGTTTGCTGGGGCTTGGAATCTTCTTCTCTGAACGGAATGGAATGCTTGACAAGAAAATTTCAACTCAAATCCAAAACCAAGAACCAAGAAGAGAACCAAGAAAAAGCTTGCCCTTGAACTTTATCCGATGGATAGCTTAGATCCTCAAGGACCAAATAAGCATATTGGCTTGATAATTCCGCCGCCATCTTGGCCGCCATATTGAAATCTCTTATTAGTTGAACGATTGTCATGAATCTTGAAACTTATCCTTGTCTAGTACGATAATTCTTATTTTCAAGCCGAATTTCATGATTCTGCCGCCATTTTGGCTGCCATATTCAAGTTTCTTATTACTGAAACGATTTTCATGAAACTTGAAACTTATTCTTGTCTAGTACGATCATTCTCATTTTCAAGCCGAATTTCACGATTATGCCGCCATCTTAGCTGCCATATTGAAATTTCTTATCAGTGTAACGATTTTCATGAAACTTGGAACTTTTGTCCAGTACGATCATTCCTATTCTCATGCTAAATTTCATGATTCCGCCGTCATCTTGGCCACCATATTGAAATCTTTTATTAGTGGAATAATTGTCAATATTGTCATACAACTTGGAACCTAATCTTGTCTTGTATGAACCTTCTTATTTTCAAGCTAAGTTTCATGATTCCGCCGCCATCTTGGCTGCCATATTGAAATTTCTTATCAGTGGAACGATTTTCATGGAACTTACCCTTGTTTCGTTCGATCATTCTCATTTTCTAGTCAAATTTCAACATTCCGCCGCCATTTTGGCCGCCATCTTGGCCGTCATTCTGAAATCTCTTATTACCGGAACGATTTTCATGAAACTTCGAACTTACCCTTGTTTAGTACGATCATTCTGATTTTCAAGCCGAGTTTCATGATTCTGCCGCTAGTTTGGTCGCCATACTGGATTTTTTCCCAAATAACCATGGAACCCTAATCAACATCTTGCGTCCTATAATCCTTCAAAAAGGAAGTGCGGTACTGAGCCTCATGCCCATGAGGCATATTCGCTTGTTGTTGTTTACAAGGCAAACGTCTGGCATACATTCCTTAGTGAAGCTCTTTCACTGTCTACTCTGCTCAGTCATTTGCCCAAGTTCAGCTGATAAGACCTCACTCATTGACATATTGTTTCGTTAGGTTCATACCATTTCACATACCACAGTACCAGTAACTATCAATGAGATGTCAGCAATAGCTCAGTGTTTCAAATTACAGTTTTATGTTTCTAAAATATCGCGGGAACATTATTTTTGACGTTTCTTGTGAAACATTGCAAAAATGTTATATTGCAGGATTGTTGAACTCTGTCCAATCCGAGTTTGGCCATCACCACATGGCCACTAACAAATGCAATAGATGTTTTCGATGTTCAACTCAGTCTCGGGAATGTACATTGTACAAGTATGTCGTCAGTGTACATGATGGCAAAATAAAAATCACCTAAGACGTCGTGCATGAGGCGTTGCATGGTTTGGCATGCGTTGCTGAAACCGAAAGCCATTTTTTCGAATTCAAACAGACAACAGTAATATAGCGGTTTCGGGAATGTCTTATTTATGAATTGTCTCGTGAATTGTAATATACTACAATGAGCTCTGTTTAAATCCAGAGCTGTGAAAATAGTTCCACCTTTCTGTACCAGTGAACCTAAATGCGAGAAATCCTGGATATACTTGAGGTAGGGCTAGGGGGTGCGGGTCGCATATTCATAAATAGCAGACTGATAAGCCGTTCAGCCAGTGGCGGCTCGTGAGTTTTTTGCAAGGAGGGCTCAAGTTAATAACAAATTCGCGAGCTGAGAACTATAATGTTCTATCTGCACTTCTTGTAGAAAATGTTTTTCGAACTTCGAACCAGCAAAACATGGACAAAATCTCGGACAAAATGTTTCCTGATATAATAGTACAAGCCAGTTAGAATAAAAACTGGCTCAACCTGGAAATTTCAAATAACAAGCTGAAATTTTGAGGATATGTTCAGGAAGCTACTGTGAACAAACCCTGAAAAGTCCCAAAAAATCCCACTTGGGCAAACGCCGCCATCTTGATTTCTAACATGATCTCAACTTTTTCTCAGTTTTTACAGTTTTATTTTAATTTTTCGTTACAACTAAACTAAGTATACATATTATAATTGAATAGGGTAAAAAGATTCCTGTATATCCCGTACACTTTCTATTTCCAGTAGGTAGAATGACTTTTTGGATCAAAAATAGAGTGATAAGCTGGAGCGCTGGGAAAATACGGCCGATGGCCGCTGATGAATAGTTTCGCTCCAAATCTTTGCAGGTGCCATCAGCTGAAGCTTCCCAGCTTGTCACTTTATTTCTGCTCCAAAAAGTAATTCTACAGAAAATAGAAAGTGTATATGGGATATAACCGCTACGCCGGCGCCTCGCAACGGGAGAATCCGCATAGTGATGCGTATACTCCTCTCCTCATAGGTGAATTTTGTCATCTTCGTCTACCTACACCGACCTTTTGCTGCAGCCATTGCCAGTGCAGAAACCACACTCATTATCAAAGTGCAATGGCTTATTATAGGCCAATTATGGCCCCGGTTCTTGATTCGATGTTTTATATAGGCTTGTATTTCCCATCCGAGTTGCTACTGGTTTTACAGAGTTTCTTTGCTCATGATGGCTAATGCGGTTTTTAAAGGAATGAATTACATAATTCAGGCATTCTTGTGTCCCACATTTAGTCAAATCAGTCCACCAAAATCATCATCGTCAATGAATAAGAGGTTCGTTCCTGGCAGCTGGCCAAACTAAGTTTGTGCCATTTCAAAAATTATAAGGGGTTCGTTGCCATCCAATGCTTGGAAAGAGTATATGGCCACAAGATTCACCTGGGAGTAATTTGATAGGATTTGGTGTTGACACTGTTCTATAGTCTCTGATAGTTCAACGCAGAAAGAACGATAAAGGCTCAAAAAAATTTGGGTCGAAATTTTCGTGGTTGTTCCATTTCTTTTTCCTATATACAGGGGCTACAGGGTTGGCGCCGATGGCTACACTTCCAAATTGGAAGAGTATATTTCAATCATTCACTGTGCCAAGTGTCATGTTCCAACCATAAAGTGCAGGGTGCTTTCGCCTACTGCCCTGATCGAGGTCCAAATATAGTTGAAATTCCCCTTTTCTACTCTAGAACGTCTTCCTCGTCTTTTATGCCACAAGTGGACACATCTCACCCGTTTTTCTTACCATTTTTAGCATCACTGTTAACATCAAATTTCATCAAATTATTTCCATGCCAATTCCCACCTTCCGTGGTAATAGATTTTTCTCAAAATGCATTCGATAACGATGAACCTTTATATAAATATTTTTGCAATTTTCACACTGGCATGGACAAACGTTTCCATCGATGATGATAAATTTTTGTTGATGACTTGAAAAAATGTGAGGCATAAAACTGCCTGACGTAATAATTCTCCCTTTCGAAAGCCATCTTAGCCATCATGAGCAAAGAAAGTCAAGACAATGTTTACTCTACAAGGAATCAGTTCTCAATGTTGAGATTACTGTTTGTGTGGAACAATGATTGTACTTCACCAATCTTATAAGTACCAGTCACTTTCCTAATTATTTTGTGAATAGTGAACGCAAGATGGCTCTCGGAAGGAGAAAAAAAAGGAAAATGTCTTTTTTTCTGGGGATAGGCATTGGCACTGGCTACCGATCATTTTCAATTTGTTACATTACTGAATAAAGAACTATGAAGTTTCAATCCTATACTTTGATAATTCACTGATTTACTTGAAAATTAAATTTTTATGGAAAAGACCAGTTTTTTTCAGAATATCTCAGGAACGCTTCAGTACATCTGAAATGGTTTGATGGAGCTTCATGGGCATGACAGCAGGCTATGTTTTCGCGACTCTACGACTCTTTCGGTTCATGAGTTAAATTTTTTTCTTCTTCCTTGTTCTTTTCCAGCCTGTATTCACAGCTGTATGTCTGTCTCCGATGGCTACACTTCTGGTCCATGGTTATGGTCAATACAACAACTATATGCCAAGTGGAATGTTTTAACGATAAAATACAGGATGCTTTCGCCTAACATCTGGACTATTAAAACAAGATCTCCATTTTTTATATTTTGTAATTTTTTGTGTTGACATTGGGTTTTTGCGTTGAATTAATGATTTATAAATTTTGAGTTACGCTTATCCACTCTTAAAAACCTCTGGAGAAGCAAAAATTTATGAAGAGCGAGTCGCTGTGATGTTTTGTTGATGAACAGGCGACTAAAAACCGAAAAAAATGGAAGTAGGATGAAAAATCAAGATATCGGCGTTTGCCCAAATGGGATTTTTGGGGACTTTTGAGGGCTTGTTTCTATTGAGTCTATGAAGATCCCCTCCAAATTTCAGCTCGTTATTTGAAATTTCCGGGTAGATATCTAACTGCCCTGTACTATAAACAATTAGATCAGAAACTAGAGAAAGAGGCTTTTATTCCTTTCCCGTTTCTGATCTAATTGTTCAAATCATGGAACATTTCGTCCATGTTTTGTTGGTTCGAAGTTCGAAAAACATTCTCTACAAAGAGTGCAGATAGAACAGTTCTCAGTTCGCGAAATGACGAAACTCGAGACAAAAACTTTTTTGTCGTATCCACAGCACAACCATATGGAGTTTTAGCATTCACTGTTTTGTCAAAATTACGTGTGAGTTAATGCACCACGAATTTATTCTTGCGGGTTCGATTTGCTTTATATTCAGTAAATCAATGCTGTAATCGGACGTCCGTTGTTTTGTTGCATTTATTTCTTCTTGTAGGCTTGAGTAGGCTTGATGACCTAAATGTACCTTTTTTAGGTCAGCTATCTTCATGTTTGCAAACTGTTGACTAATCGAAGAGTACATAAATAATTATATCGGTTATTTCAATCGGCTGGGGGCTCGAGAAACGGAGCCCATATTCTGCAGTATAGAGCGGGAGCCGCGTCTCGCGTTGCCATGGTTACGGTACATGTTTTGCGCGGGTGCACCCCGGCATCACCGCATCGGCGGTGGGCGCCGAATGCGGAGCCCAAGACGAACTTCTTCGACCGTGCGATCGCTTAGAATTATTTTGTTGAAATATTAATTGACTAATGACAGAATGTTTTTGCACTAAACCAAATCTTTGGAATAAGTATAATTATTAAAATGCATTCCTGCCGATAAAAATCTCTTGCCGCCTTTAGCTTTGGGGGGGCGCCGCCCTTGAGCCCTCCCTCACCAGCCGCCACTGCGTTCAGCCCATTTCGTTCTGGAAAGCTCGTATTTTGCCATGGTTACGACCATGGAGGTTACGTCCAACCTCCATGGATACGACAACGACGAATCCTTTTTATCGTAATTCGTCTAAATTTTCTACCCCCATTTTGTATTTTCAAGTAGGTATCTATTACAATATTAGAAAGTGGGTAGTGTGAGAACTCTTGACACATTTGGAGCTCCCAATAATGATTTGTAATAAAAGAATAAATTGAATAGACTATTATGTTTATTGTAAAATACAGGAGAATGCTGATGAGGTGAGAAAATGTGAGTGCTCTCAATATTGGTGTTATGACAACACAGGAGGCCAGGTCCTAAAGTAACTATGGGGGCTGTTTGAGTCAAGCAAAATGGGATCTGGGATGAGAAGGTAACAAGCGAGATCTCCAGTATGTGGAGGTTGCCTAAGGCTAACAAAACTGGGACCTAAGCTTGGGGGGTGGAACCAGGGAGCGGAATGTACAGAGCAAATAGTGGAACATGGCAAGACTTCTACAACATAATTAGGCACAATGGGAGCAAAAGGGCTCTAGATAAGACAAGTAGACAAAATGGGGCCTACTGGAGCACTGAAAATCATAAAAAAGCATAGGGAAGCTTATCAGAGCTCCCAACGACAGATGAGAACAAGAAGGGGTCCGATGGGGCTCTTAATATCACACGAAGTCACATGATTGCTCATTAAATTGCCCACCACGGTTGCTTACTAGAGATTTGGAAGTGTCAAGAAAATGCAGGGGGGTTCAACCGGACTTCAAAAGACATTTGCGAGACAATGAGGCTCAGCAATTCAGCATAGCTTGTATAACTAACAACGGAATCAGGCATGGGGGCCAATGGGGTTCTAGATAACAGAAGAAGACAAAATAGTGCCTGCTGGAAATCTGCAAGCCATTAGAAAGCATAGAAGAGCTCATCAGAGTTCTAAACGCCAGGGGGACACAAGGGTCCCAATAGTGCTCCGAATGAATAAGGCACAAGGTTAAGGTTGCTTATTAAATCGCCCAACGCGGTTGGTTACTAGAGATTTGGAAGCTCCGGGGAAAAATGCAAGGGGGCTCAACAGAGCTACAATAGACATTTACAATATAAAAAGGCTCAGTAGGGCTTCTAACAACCGAATAAGGCATAAGGGGGCCAATGAGGCTCAAAATAGCACAAGAAGGCAAAATGGGGCCTACTGGAATTCTGAAAGCTACAACAGAGCATAGGAGGCTCATCAGAGCTCTAATAATAAACGACAGATGAGGACACAAGGAAGTCCAATAGGGCTCGAAATACCACATAAAGGCACAAGGATGCTCAAGGGTGAATAAATTACCCACAGGGTTGCTTACTAAAACTCTGGAAGCCGCAGAAAAATTTAAAAGGCTCAGTATGGCTCCAAAAACATTTACGAAACAAGGCGGCCCAGCAAGGCTTTAACAACGCAGTAAGGCACAAGGGAGCACAGTGGGGCTCTGGATAACACAAAAAGGTGAAATGGGGCCTATTGAAATCCTGTAAGCGTTAAAAACCAGTAGAAATCTTATCAGAGCTCTAATCGACAGATGAAGACAGAAAGGGAGCCCTATGAGGCTCGGACCAACACGTGAGGCAAATGACGGCTTACTTATGCTCTGAAAGTTCCGGAAACAATGCAAAGGAGTTCAGCAGGGCTTCAAAAGACATTTACGAAGCAAGGGGGTCATTAGGTCTTCATTTTCACAGCGCAATAAGGCACAAAGAGGGCACTGAGGCTCTGGATTCCACAAGATTACGGCAAAATAAAGCCTACCTACTTCAATCCTGAAGGCCATAAACAACATAAGGGAGCTTATTAGAGTTCCAAACGACAGATGAGAACATGAGGGAGCCTCCTAGTGCTCCGAATAACATAAAGGCACCACAAGGTTGCTACTACAGTTCGAGAAGCCACGAAAAAATGGAAGGGGGTTTTGCAGGGCTTCAAAAAAACAATAACAAAACAAAGGCCCAGTATGTCTTCTAACAACGCAATAAGGCCCCTATGGAAAGGGGGCCAATGGGATTCTTGATAACATAAGAGGGCAAAATGAAGGCTAGTGGAAGTCTGGAAGCCATTAAACATAGGGAGCTTTATAAATCTCCAAACAAAGGATGAGATCACAAGGGGGCCGATAGGGTTTCGAATAGCATATGAAGGCACAGGGTTGCTTATTAAATCGCCGAAAACCATAGAGAAATGTAAGGGAACTTGATAAAGCTCTTAACAACATTGGAGGAGGAAGGGAATTCAATAGGGCTACTAGCAACCCAATAAGGTACAAGGGTGTCCAATGGGCCCTGAATACCATAAGAAGGCTAGAGGGAGCTTACTGAATTCTGAAAGCCTAAAAACAGTCTTTTTAATGCTCAAACGACAAATTTAGACAAAAGAGGACCAAACGGGGGTTCCGCAGGGCTACAGATGACAGTGAAGAAAGAAAAGGATCCAATAGGGCTTCGAACACTACAAAAACGCAAAATGGGAATCACTGGGATTAGGCAAAGGGGGTCAGCAGGGTTTCAAACGACATTTACTGAACAAAACGGCCTAGTAGAGCTCCCAACAGCACGATAAAATTCAAATCAGACTTACTAAATTTTTGAAAGCGAGGAAAAATGTAAGAGATCACCTTACAGCTCCAAACAAAAACTAGCAGGGGGCTTACTAGATCTCCGAAATTCACAAAACCATACATACAATGGTGCCCATTAGGGCTTCAAATTATACAAGAAAGCATAAGAAGACTCACTGGAGCTCCAAAAGCAACAAGAAAACACAATAGGGGCTATTAAAGTTGAGGCAAAAGGCAAAAATTTTTTTGTCCGCGCGACGAATTGTCCGTGCGACCAAATTTTTGGGTCCTATGTGGGTCACGCTCCTATGTGGGCTGATGCCGAGGTACCACCAGCAAGTTCGAAAGAGTAGAACAGTAGAGTGGCCTCAGATTAACTGACTCATCAAGGATTGGATTCGTCAAAATTGGTTCTCGCCTGAAGAATCTACAACATAGAATTCATGCCTGCGTAAATATCATCAATCTTACAAGAAGTGATTGTAAGGACCTCTTCATATGATCGGAGGGTAGCTAGTAGTTGGCGATGAATTTGGCCGTCAACAATTCAAACGGCACCTGAAACTGCCCAATCTGCCGAAGGTTTAGGCGACATCTGCAATGAGGACTATGATGAAGATTTAGAAGGTACAAAATAGATATTGAAGAAACCTTACCAGATTTATCTACAGGAGCATTTCTGAACGAAGTGAAATCTCGTGTCAAAATTTTTTGACTCTTGTTTTCCTGACGTTTCTAACTTACCTGGTTAGAAACGATAATCAGCGATAATCTGTATGATCGGTCCTTTCGCGAACGCACGAAGCATGCCGAACGGCTAATTAACCCGTCTTCTATATAAAAAAATACGTGCGGGTCAGGTACTATTGGATCAGTTGATCGGCGAAAATCACGGAAATCATGAAATCTATCCACGACATCCTCGATTCGTAGGTTACGTAACTTTTGCAGTTGTCAGTCGAAGCCAGCAAGTCTATCATATAACTCGACAAAATTCGCCCCTCTAAAGTTGTACTCACTGCAACAAGTAACGGGAAGAGGCACATGTTTATGGTGTTGTCTCAGTTTAGATCGATGCCATAAACGATTTTGCTTCGAATTCTTCTCCGACGTTGAATAGCCCTCCCTGGCAGTTGGCGTGTCCGAACTCTCAGCCTGATACAAACTTGATGTCGGAGTCGTATGTCCTAAGTGAGAGCGCTTACCTCTGCAGTCGGTTAACAAAATGGCTGGAATGCTCTTCTTGCCTCCAGATATGCTCAACAACGGCTTGTGGTTAGTCTGCAGTGTGAAGCAGCTCCATCTTGTGGAACTTCATCATGGCGAAAGAGAGCACAAGCCCTTCCTGCTCGATTTGGTCGTAATTATGTTCTGTCGATGTCAAAGATCTTCATGCTTTCATGTTTGAATCATTATCACTAGCCACAATGATTTTCTTTGACAGGTCGAAGTGGGCAAACAGTAAATCGGAACGTAAAACTCCTTCGAATGCTTCGGATTTCGGAAGAATTTTGACATTCTTTCGACCAGTCCACTCAACGTTTTTCTTGAGGAAACCATCAAACGAATTTGTCATATTAGACCTTGATTTCGAACGGAAGCCGACTGTATATCAAGTATCCTCTGTGGGTGTTGATCGTTGAAAACTTTCTCCTTTATCAACAAAGCTGAACAGCTTGAAGAGTTCTACGATGCTGAACATGTCTTCTGATAGCGGCAGTTAGTAATGGTGTGACTCGAGGTGTGGTTCAAGAGCGTCGTTGAGTCCCGTCGAATAGTTTGCACATATTTGGACGTTTCCATTGGCTTTCTCGACGATCTGTTGTGAAATATTGAGCTAATTCCTTCGATTCTTTCCGTAGTAAGATGCTCAGGCACTGCTGCTGGTACGATGTGTTCAACTTCTGGAGCAGTAATCTGGCTACTTCAGCCTCGTTTTCGATTATAGGCTGGGCATATCTTCTATGCCAGGCGGCAAATGTGATGCCTTCATCCGGGTTATTGTAGACGAATTCCGCGATAGTATAGGTAGGTACTGTTCGATAACGTCTCCACTCTTCATTCGGAATTCTTGATCATTTTGAATGCGGACTCTACTAAGATGGACATGGACAACTATCTTTGTGCAAATCTTCAGCATGAATTTGGCTGTGTCTGCATCAGTTATTGTTTCTGTTGCGTCCTCACTAGTTCTTGTTCTTCTTAATTGCAAGTTTACATCGCTTTCTGCATTGCCTCGAATTGCTCCATGATTTTTGATGATTTCCGCTGGGTTCTCTTTCACGGTTCTCGTCGCTCCTGTTAGATTTTGCAATTGTTGAACGGGCTACTCAAATGTACGCGTCCAAACAGACATGATTTCCATCAATTGTCTTGACGCAATTTGAGTATAGTTTTCTTTTCAATTTGTTGTTGTTCAACTGAATTTCTAGTTGAGCTGTTTTGGGACGAAAGCGGAAATAATGAAAAAAACATGAAAGCATTCTTAGTAACGAATTCTGAAGTTGAGAGTCTTGAGCAGTTTGAGAATGTATAGGAGTGAAGAAAGCTCTCGACAGTTACATGTGTTACAATCCTGCAACAAAGTAGTATCCAATCGGAACGTCCCAATCAGTGCTGATGGGTCTCATTACCATTTACCGATGATTAAAAAGTATATCTCTTTTGATGTCTTCTCTCTTCTGTGCTTGTATAGCCCGACGTCTATGGTACAGAAGTAGGTATACAAAAGCCGCCGGCAGGTATCTGCATCGGGCAGAAAATGATCGAACGAACGCCAAAGATCGCGGTAGAGCTTTTTCGTCGGAACAAATTCGGGTTGTTAATCTGAATTATTTACATTACGATCGTGGTCCGTGTAAAGCGGCGATGTTATCTCGCGTGTGTGATGGTCTTCGCTCTCGAGAACCTCTCGTCCTCTCGAGAGACGGGTCGCGCTGGCTCTTGCGGCTGATGGACCCGGCATAAGGTATACCACCGTCGCCGTACGACGATGAAAGGTGCATCTCTCGATGGAGGAAAGCGCGACGCAGAGGACGAGGAAGAAATGCCAAAGACTAGACTGGATGGCTCTCATCTGGTTGCGGCGACGATGACAATGATGGTTGTTTGTGCATGGTCTTCGTATGGCAGCAGAGAGCGCTTGTCGGTGATAATGGGAACTGAAACGGCGGTTTTAATGACCGAGGATATGGATAAAATGGGTATGAAATGCAAAAATTGCCGCGCGGAATGCCAACAATACGGTTTTGAACGAGCGTTGATGTGGTGCGATGGTAGCGCTAAACGCTGGAGAGTAGGTACGCTTTTTAACATGGTCGGAACGAGCATCAAGGAAATTGAGAATTCCGCTAGAGATATTTAGATATAGTCGTGTTCCCCAGTGGAGCGATCCAAAACTAGATTTATGCCTCAGGGCTGGAGGCAACAATACCAGACAGACCTCTGATCTGGATTCATTAACGCAAGTCTATAAAGAATAAAGATAGCGATCAGATCTCGTTTTTTTCTGCACATGAATCATGTAGGTACGTACTATGCTTCCGTTTTGAAGAAGCACTGTTTTATTCATGTCTACGTTCGAAGTTACGTTTATAGTACGTGAGATAAGAATAACACCTTATTCATCCATAATAGCTACAATATAAGGAAATCCTTATGGATCAAGTCTATACCGTTAGGATTATGATAAATTTAATAATAAAAGTGGAGAACCTGATGCTCTCGTTTCTTAAACAATATAGGTAGGTATGTACTAGCTTTCAAAAGACGTCTGGTTGTCTTGACTATACCAAATACATCGACTACAGGTAGGTGTCACGAATGGTGGATTCAAGCAATCTGAACAGCTACGAGACTCCTTAGCTTTGATAATTAGTGTTTCATTCAAACCAACTCGTATGATTCTGTTGCTGAGATTGTGTAAGAGAGTGGCAGAGCCTTGTGCGGCTCTGGTGTGTGCCCATAACATTTTCATATTCCAGTGTTTTTCTTGTCTATCACATCCCTTCCGTCCAACGTGAGTGTACAAAGATTCTACGTATTCACGTACTTACGTTGAGTGGTGTGTCCTAGGATCCTAGGAGGAGGAGGTACAACACACTTCCACAACTCTATAAGTCTACAGCGCATGACGTGTGATGGTACGAGTTTCCTCCTTTGGTTTCCAAGGAATTAAACCTAAAAATCTAATACGCATTTGAGATTTGGTTGGCATCGGGTAATGAACACTTTTCACACTTTTCCAATTGAAGTTCACCTTAAACGTGATATCACCTGGATCACTAGTTTTATGTTTCCCAGGAAATTCGATTGGGCTTCGGCTGGTTTGGCTTTATTTGCATTTGGGTTGACCTTCGTACCCTTATCAGCTTCCCGCCTTTCTAGTAGGACTTTACAAGTATAGCAGATTGGCTCTGTCTTCATCTGAAGTATGATAGGCACACTGAATAGGAACAGTGAAGAGAGATGCTTGTGTGGAGGAGTAGTTTGTCTTGAACCACGCAGTCTTCCATCTAACCACGGTACCCGCGAGGGGTCTCTTCTCCTTCAGAAAAATTCCTCTCGGGTTGTCGAATGCGCCGGCAAAAGCATCAGCTCATAGACCAAGTCTTAGGAGTGGATTTGGAGAAGCTGGTGTTTATTAGTTGATCCAGACGATATCGTCGTCATATAACTTGGCTTTCCAATAAATAAATCTAGAGATACTTGAGGAGGCTCTCACTAAGACTGGATTGACCCTTGGACGCGAAAAATAAAAAATGTCGCTTCTGTCGATCAAAATTGAAGCTTTTGCATTATGTCGTGGATTCAATAAGAATCCATGTAGATCTGTATAAAGTGGAAGCAATGTTAAGGGTTACTGGACCTCGATCACCGAACGAGAATGTATAGCCGTTATTTGGAGTGTAGGAAAGCTGCGTCACTATCTCGAGGAGGCTACCTTAATGATCATCACCGACCATGCTTTCTCAACTTAGCTGGACCCGAGGCTGGACCATTTAAAAAGACTCTACGGGCCGATTAGTGTGGAGGGCGGATACATATTCAACCATACGGTCATCACATCCCAGGTAGTAATAGGGCGATCGCATGGAATTTGGTTCACCGTTTGACCGTCGCGAACGGGACAGTCGCTGGGGGATTTTGCTTTGGTTGGGTTGGTATGACGACAACGGCTCCAAAGGCAATTCATTGGAAATTATCCCTTTCTCACCTGAGCGTGAGACGCACTGGGGCACAAAAAAATGGCAGGCATTTTCAGTGGTTACCAGACAACGTGGTTAAGGATGATGGATGAATAAGTATTGAAATTATTGTTAGCGACATTAGCGTAGACCTACGTTGATGTCAGATGTTGCCTGTCAAAAATGGCGTGATTGACAAACATTTGACGTTTTTCATTGCCAATATGTTACGTATTTTTTCGCTTTCTATACTCGTTTTGGTTTGAAATGTCTTATTGACCGAATGGGCTGGGCCGGGTCTGCCTCGCGCACGAGAGAATTGATACTTTTCTTGTACTTCTTGTGCCATCGTCTGTTGCGGTGCAGTTTACGCTCCATCTGCCACCATTTTGTGGGCATTTCGTTTTGTTATGTCGAAACTCCACGTTTCCTACACTGTTCGGGTTCGATTAAGCTGACGAGAGCAGATAGGGGTAGTTTTCCCCGGAGAGGCTTTATTGCCAACTGACTAAGTAACGCACCACACGGCCTACTGTACGGAACCACGCTCCAACTAAGGTAAACGAAAGAAAATTAGTTTTTTGCTTTGGGCCTGAGTTAGTTTGTTAGCTAGTTCCACTTTTACGGAAGGATTTCCACTTCTTATTGGGGAACTCCCATTTTACTGGAGGATTTACACTTACCGGAGGACTTCCAATCACTGAAGGATTTACTTTTCTACTGGAGGATTTTCAAATTGGACGGCGATTTCTCATTTACACGGCGATTCCGACTCCAGATTTTATTCCATCTTTTCAACAAGATTCGACCTTGGAGGACTTTCACACCTTCTGCGGAGGATTCCGGATCGCACGAGAGTCTAGCTCATGACAAGAGGCTCGCCTACGTCGAGACTAACTTCATCGAAGGCCTAACCCTAGCAGCGGTGAGATGTATACAAATAAAAATCCTACATAATTTCTTTTCAACAACAGTAATTGTAAAGTTATGGATGAAATTCTCACCTACACTTATAAAGCAGAGAAATTCTTTGGTAGCAATACAAATGTGACCACAAAACATTAAATGGTGGTCTATTCAGAAATCTTGAGGTGCACCAGCCCCATCCAATACACCTAAATACTTTGAATCAAGTTAACATACTAAAATGTCAAAATGACGGTTAAAATGTCACTAATTTCATTATTAGATTTTAAATTTTCTCACAAAGAGACGTGGGTCATAAATGAAGTCTCATACATCTGCTGATGACCAAAACGTACCTTTCCCGGCTGGTAGCCGGGGGCTTAGGCCGCTATTGCACTTCAAAGGATGAAAGAAATTCTAAGCGGAAGAAACTAGCGGTGGTTTTTGAGAAAAAATTTAACTATATGAAAAAATATTAGTATTGATGGGGTGGTCAGAGAAACGGTGTTTTCCGAGAAAAAAATGAAAAATGTAAAAAAATATGAATTTTTAGAAATTTTAATTTTTGAAAATTTGAAATACATACACATTTTCTTTATAACCCCATTTGAAATTACCCTTGTTTATGTAATCATCATTTATCCACTGGTTTTTATAAAACCTATGTTTACAGAACACGAAAATGACGTCTTAATTTGAATGTAATTTTCTCCCGGTCGTAGGAAAAATAGTGTACGTAACTCGCCGTAAAGTGTCTTATTTTCATTCGTGTGATTCCTGCACTCGGCTGCTCCTCGTACATTAACTTACACACTCATGCGTAATGTATCACTTTCCGTACTTGTTACGTAATGTACCATTACAACTAGGTGAGGCGGTACAGCGACGATGATTCAATCAATGGTTCAATTATTTTTACACCATCTTATTGAGCATACAAATTATTGACGCCTAATTATGAGACACCTTGGATACAATGAATATTAGGTACGAGTATACAAAATACTAAAATGTGCCATTTTTGTTGTTCAGTATTTGTGTTTTGTTTTCGAAAAGGTAACAGGCTGTATGCAGTGGCGGACTAAGGGGGGGGGGGCGGAGGGGGCGGTCCGCCCCGGGCCTCGGGGCCTCAATCGTCTGAGGGGGCCCCAAATTCCTCTTGATTGCAAAGAATACTGCAACAAAATCGGGATTGAATCCAAAAATTTAAATATTTTTCCTCAATGGTCATTTTTTTTGTAAATTACTTAGGTGCATGACTAGGTCAGTAACATTGTTTTTCTTTTTTTTTTCCATTTTAAAGTTAACTTGGCAGGCCCCATGACAACAGGTTTGGGGGCCTACACACAGGCAATAGAGGTGTGTCTGTATCACGGAATCTCTAAGAATTATTTTCACTTTAGGCTCCAGCGGCGGCTCGTGAGTTTTTTGCAAGGAGGGCTCAAGTTAATAACAAATTCGCGAGCTGAGAACTCTGATTTGTTCTATCTGCACTTTTTGTAGAAAATGTTTTTCGAACTTCGAACCAGCAAATTCTGGACAAAATGTTTCCTGATATAAACAATTAGACCAGAAACTAGAGGAAGAGGGTTTTCGTTTTCGGTTTCTGATCTAATTGTTCATGTCTTGATACATTTTGTCCATGTTTTGCTGGTTCGAAGTTCGCAAAACATTTTCTACAAGAAGTGCAGACAGAACAGTTCTCAGCTCGCGAGATGACGAAACTCGAGACAAAAACTTTTTTTTGTCGTATCCGCATCACAACCATGGAGTTTTAGCATTTACTGTTTTGTCAAAATAACGTGTCAATGCACCACGACTTTCATTCTTGTGGGTTCGATTTGCTGTATATTCAGTAGATCAATGCAGTAGTCGGACGTCCGTTGTTTTTATGCATTTATTTTTTCTTGTAGGCTTGATGAACTAAATGTACCTTTTTTAGGTCAGCTATCTTCATGTTTGCAAACTGTTAACTAATCGAAGAGTACATAAATAATTATATCGATTATTTCAATCAGCTGGGGGCTCGAGTGACGGAGCCCATTACTCCAATATAGAGCGGGAGCCGCGTCTCGCGTTGCCATGGTTACGGCACATGTTTTGCGCGGGTGCACCCCGGCATCACCGCATCGGCGGTGGGCGCTGAATGCGGAGCCCAAGACGAACTTCTTTGACCGTGCGATCGCTTAGAATTATTTTGTTAGAATATTAATTCACTAATGACTGAACGTTTTTACACTAAACCAAATTTTTGGAATAAGTATAATTAATAGAATGCATTCCATGTCTTCCTACCAATAAAAATCTCTTGCCGCCTTCAGCGTTGGGGGGGCGCCGCCCTTGAGCCCTCCCTCACCAGCCGCCACTGTTAGGCTCTAGGGGCCCCGGCCCCGGATATTATAGTGCCAGGGGCCTCAAGCCTTTGAAATATTGTATTTTATTATTCATTTTTAAAAGAGGGGAAAGACAAACAACAAAATCATCTTGTCTGCGCACTGCAGGTACTAAAAATCCATATTATTATTCCTAATTTTGCATATATAAGTAGGTTTTATAGCACTGAGTCAACATTCCAAATCCAATTCAACATCCAAAGCTGGAACCGAAAACTTATTGTGGGTATTGGCGGTCAGTGGGACGGCCAAGGGGAAGGGGGGCGAGAGTGGGCTATTGACCTCACTTCCCTACCTTCCAAGCGCCCACGTCACTTCATCCCACACTAAACCGAGAAAGAAAAAATCTCTGGCGAAAATTTTCAAGAAGCGCAGAGTTTTTCTGAAAAGAAGTTTGATTATCAAGTAATTTTGGTAAAAACGTCAAGAACCGTCATCGCAGAACGCATGAAATATACCGATTATCATCAGCATTATTATTATTATGCCAAAAAATTTGCCTGCGGCGCTACCTCTCGCCGACTTGCACCTTTGTCGTTGTCTTTGCCCTCAAACTTTGACTACGCCCGTGTTTTATAGTCAAGCTAACAACTCATTTTTTTGTTTCTTAGGCTTTTGCTCAATCCCGGCGGGGCGGGGCGGGCCAAAAAGTCTGCCGGCCCTCCTTCATATTCTCAACTTTCACTCCTCAGGGGCCCCATCTCACAATTCCGCCCAGGGCCCCCAATTCCCTTAGTCCGCCACTGGCTGTATGTCCGGTATTTCAACTTCCATGGGGTAGCTTATGTTACACACCTACGAAAAAACCTATACCTAGTTCACACTAGCTTGCATCTGTCATTTCGACAACGGTTCTTACTGGTCCTATTACCGATCGCTTTGCAGGGCTATATTCCATCCACAAGTCGGCCATGCGGTAAGAACCATAATTGACGATTCTAAGTACTTCGCAATGAGTTTCTTATCATAAGCTTCGCCAAGAAACGTCCCTGACCGTTTTCCCTCTTTATGTCACAATAATTACGGAACGTCCTGGGAAATAAAAATGGCCATGTCGAATCGCCGGCACGGACACGTCCGCAACTCTAAATCATGTCGCGATGGAACGCTACTAATAACTCATGTGGTGGCTGCCACCACAGCCCACTTGATTCTGCAAGACCAGCTTATACAAAGAGACCATAGGGATTATGTAGGTCGTTCCGATATTGCCGCACTTAATTTTATGTGAAATGATGATGATGATCATCATCATCATCATAATAATGACGGCAACGAGTGAGTGGATTGGCGGCGGTGGTACGAGTCGCCGGGAAATGTCTCTGGGTTTGTCGACTTTTTTTCACTTAAACGTACCACGCATTGTTATTGAATTGTTAAAGAGCCTAGATTGAAACTAGTCTAGGGGCTCGTCTAAATAGACCGGAGAGGTGATGACGTCACAACATGGCAACATGGCCGGCGGTTGACATTTTCTGGAGGCCAACGTCACATGAACGTGACGTTTCTATGTTTGGTTGTGTTTGGCATGACATTTTCTGGAGGTTCACAACAAAAGTCACAAAAGTCAGTGCAAAATGGCAGTGAGCATTGCTGAAATTGCCAGCCTAAGAGACAGCCAGCGTCATACAGGCGGACTTGGTTGCAAAAAGGCCAGACATAGCCCAACTCATTGACAGAGAGCTGCGCAAATCTGCACTCAGAACCACCAGTGCCTACAGAACGGTTCCGCATGATGCAGCACGAGCGCTCTCGGGTATCCCACCCTTCGCCCTGATGCTTGCGATTAGAGGAAACAAGCCTAGGAGTGCCCACCAGCAAACCAGAAAGCAGGAACAAGGCCAGAGAGCAGTTCGTCGAGCAGTGGCAACGGCAGTGGAACGCCTTGGTTCAAAGTTGGATGAAAGAAATACTGGGGAGCCTCAAAAGCCTCAGCGCCAGGACAACGCGGAACACGCTCGTTTTTATTGTAACGGTCCATCAAGGCAGCGAGAAGACCTCGAAGAAAAACTGGGCAGGAGAATCGCCATCGACAATCTCGTTCATGAGATGCTCAGAGGCAAAGAGCAATGGATCGCAGTTTATAGTTAGCAGTTTTTAGTTTATAGCAATATAGTTTGATTTCCTCCACCTGATATAGCCCAAAATATGAATCTTTTTTTGTTATATCCATTTCCGTTATTTACCTTCGCAAAAATTTGACAAACACATGACAAGCACAAACAGAGAAACGTCAAGTGCATGCCACGTGCCGTGCATCCCACGGTCATGTCACGTTTGACGTTGGCCTCCAGAAAATGTCAACCGCCGGCCATGTTGTCGTGTTGTGACGTCACACTTCTTCGGTCTATAATGACCTGAGACATCAACTTTCGATTCGTTTTTACATCACTGACGTTTCAATCTAAACTCGACGTTTCTTAAATTCGTATCAAAGATACATAGATGTGAATTAGTGACATTTTAACCGTCATTTTGACATTTTAGTATGTTAACTTGATTCAAAGTATTTGGGTGTATTGGATGGGGCTGGTGCACCTCAAGATTTCTGAATAGACCACCATTTAATGTTTTGTGGTCACATTTGCATTGCTACCAAAGAATTATTCTGCTTTATTGACCTTATTCGTAAATGAAATGCATCATGGGAAACGGGTCCCCACAGTGTAGGTAAAGTAGATAACTACTATATTACATAGATGTCAGTTCGACTTCTACAGTTTGATTTGTTAAGAGGGGGCATTGAAGAGTCATCTTTCCGCAAGTAGCTGAATTAATTTGATAAAATTATAATTTGGAAACAATCGAAAGTGCAGTTTTCTACTAGAAGGAAAGTGTATAGTAAGCTACCAACAGTGAGAGGGCGTTTTTTTGATATTTCGATTCCGACAGTGTAGTGATTTTGGTTAGAATTCAGTCTGTTGCGTCTGTCATTAAAAAGTGACACAGTTTCTTTATCACTCTCCCAAAACAGATGATTTCAAGCAAACTCTCTCTCATCTCAGCGCCACAAGTCCAAAGAGTCACAAGTCTTGCCTTAATAGAATCCGCACTTCGCAAAGCACACAAGGCATCGTTTTGCAACTCCGTTTGAAAGGCAACAGTGACAACTACAGCGATAGCTGGAACCGCTCGACGATCTCTGCGGCTCGTTACAGCGGCCACTACCACCCCTGCCGGGCCACCGGGCCTGAATCCAAGCCTCGATCCAAGCCGAGGGAGGCGAAACCTGACCTGTCGCTGGAGAAAGGCAGAGCCCCGCAAGCATCGAAGCCATGGATGGCATGACGTTTTGCAGCAAACCAGCACCATCTCGTCACCCGACAACGATCTCAGCACCGACAACTTTGTCGACGACGGAGACAAAGGAGCGTCTCAAAAAACGAAGAAGGCCTCAAAGGCCATCAGGAGCAATGTCAAAGCCTAGGAGCTTGCCACGAGCTTGCTCACAAGTGTGGCTATCATCGACATCGAGTGATCGCAGTCAGTTGACACATACACGTCAGCGTCGTCAGGCGTCACCTCATCAACCCCTGAAATTTCCAATTTGTGTCACAGTCGCGTCGTGTATTGCCCTCAACAAAGGCTCTCAACTCAACAAGGGTGCTTGCTGCTCAGCTTGCTGCCGCATTTCAAGAAAATTATTGATATTCCAATTATTGCAAGTTGCAGGTGAATTTCGAATGCTAGAAATCTGAAATGAGAGCTAATTTATTGCTCAATTTTGCAGCTACTTTTGGACCGGCAAAGATGTGTTGTGACTGGTGTGGATTGTGGTGTGGTGTTGTGTTGTGTTTGGTACCTATTATTATAAACGCAAAACAAGAAATCAGAAAGTGTAGTAGGGAGATGCCCTGTAATTAAACGTGTCGGTCAGTGGGACAATGTCACGCACTGTGAGGATTATTCTCATTCATGGACAACTTTTTACCCTGTGTTGACCAGGATACTTACGAGTACGACACCTCTGAATGAATTTTTGTAGGTACCTAATAAAACCGATGTATTATGGTCTTCTTGCTTTTATTTTAAGGTATAATTGACATTGACAATCGTTCTTAACCTTAATGACAATGACAGTCGCTCTTAACCTTAAATTTAGGCAATACCTGTCAATCGAGGTGAATAAAATTTGCCAGCAAGGAATATCCGAGTTACCTCAGGGATGTCCTGGTGCAGCGACACCTGTCAGACAGTAGCCAAACTGTTGAGTGGTGAAAAAATTTCGAAGTGCATCTACTTTTTGCAAAGGCATGATCTCAAAAACCAAGCAATTTCGTTTGATGACCTTTTACAGTAAGTTTCAGCAAAAAGTGACCTAGGGAATGAAATACTGTTCATTCGCTAAACGTTAAATCCCGACCCAGGAAAAAAAGAATTCAGTTTTTGCTTATTAGCCATTTATTCAAAAAGCAGTGAAGAAAATGATGGGATCATTGTTTCATACCCTGGAGGATGATTACTGCCGTGTTCGTGCCAAATAGTTTTGCGTTCAGTTGAGAAATACGCCTGAAAATGCCTTTGAAAAATTATAAACGTCACGTGTATGCGCCCTCTTAATCCAAGTTGTGAAACACCGACCTACCAATGCAATGGTGGGAAGTCGCAATCAGCAAAGGGGTATACAAGGTGCTGTGTACCTGGCTCACGGACCTGGCTGCAAGTCGGACACAGCCGAAAGTCGAAATGTTTCAATTCACGCGTTCACCAAAGACAAAAGAAGAGAGAGGTCTGGGTAAAGCGCGTAGAAGAAGGAGTTATGAAAAGGACTCATGCCAGCCTACAAAATGCCAGAAGATCTGCGGCGTACACTTCATTACATCGGAGAAGAAAAGTTACGACGATAAACTGCCAAGGTCCGTCGTCTTGCTGGCTTGCACATTGCACCACTTCAGCGTTTCATATGGGTACATCGCACCATCCAAGCTGATTCAAGCACCGGAGAGCCATTCCACTGGAGAATGACATCAGAATGACTGAAGAAACCAAAAATTACAAACACCTGAATAATACCATAGTGATGATAAATATTATTTTGTTTCTATGTCACTGGCGACGGGCGCGCTTTTGTTGTGTTGACATTATAAATAAAGTTGACATGAGAAAATCTGGTGCATTTTGGTTTGGGACTCAATCCCTCCAGATATTTCCACTTCAACATGTCGTCAAAAGATGGCAGAGGAATTTCGAATAAGGTCAATAAGTGTAGGTGAGAATTTCATCCATAACTTTACAATTACTGTTGTTGAAAAGAAATTATGTAGGATTTTTATTTCTATACATCTCACCGCTAGGGTTAGGCCTTCGATAAAGTTATATAAGCATGTCAAACCCATACTTTCGGTTGAGAGGACATGACTGAGGCCAGTCCTGAGGACATGACTGAGTCCTGTAGGTGCGAATTATTGTTGGTTTGCTTGTGAATCAGAGATAGAGTGGTATTGAAAGCCGGTTTTTCGAAATTGTGATTGAATCGTCGTTTAAATTCGTATTGTTTCGTGATCCGAATGAACTGTGCGTTATAATAACGCACGACTATAACGCACAGGTTGGGTAGGTTGACGTAATTGACAACTTTCGGGGCTACTATAGCGTGTGAAAGGGGTCACATTCGTAGGTGGTCGTAGGAAAACCCCATTTTCTCAACTCAATTCGAGGATTCAAATATGTTCGTGAACTTCTCTCACATCTCACAAAGTGTTTGTTGCACCACTCTAATAAAAGTGCTTGATAGCAGCGTTTGTGCTCCGCTGTTAGTTGCTAGCGCGGGATGTTTGAAAAATTGCGGTTCCAATTTGCATTTTTCCCGTCCCCAACTGGACCGAACGCGTCGATGAATCAAGCGGCGGTTGTTGCACAAGGGTGGCATAAATGCGTGTTCAAAGAGAGCCAGTTCGTAAATTGCTGTGTGCGAGTGGAGCGACCCGGCGACATGACAAAAGCCGGGTCTGAATGCTTGCGTTATGCACTATGCGCGTTTTATAGCGCGTTGCTTGAATTATTCGTATTTTGACGGTGCGGACAATGGGCGACAATTTGCGACAATACGCGAACACTCCCAAGTCATCACAATCGGGCAATAATAATAATCGTAAAACAGTGGAAGAATGCCGGATGATGACGGTATAACGCATCGGGGTGGAGAATAAGCTCAGGTTGATGTAGCCTTTGTGCCATGGCAAAATAGTCGTGGGAGGGTGTTTTCCGCAGACTTTCTCTCATGCTTTCTACTTTCACCATCCGTTAGGCAACTTTGTAGACTTTTATGGAATTCCATTTCCAGTCATTCAGTATGGCATTTACAAATAAATTTGAATAATTGACCTTTCCAATTTTAGGAGATAGAAAATAGATAGTTTTTTGAGGTCACCTTTGACGTTTTGACGTTTATGACGTTTGGACGTTTCGTTTCTGACTTTTGCGGGAATTTTGAATCGGTTAGCTATACTGTTCCCATTATCATGTGGGGAAAGTCACTAAAGCCCATAAGGGAGTTTTTAATGGACAAAGTAATAGAGTTTTTTTCGTGGTAAAATGCACGTGTCTGGTGCAGCGTGATCCCTACTGGTGCTGGTGCAGCCACACTTCCATCAAGTTTGGGTCTTTCGTGAACCGGTGCATGGTTATGCCGGGTGTATTCGTCTTATTCTCGCACTCGCATAGAGCGACACAACACCCTTGAACCATTTCTGTAAGTATCTTCTCAGTTTTCCACTACATATAACACACTTATTGGTTAAAACGAGGGTAAGAACAAGTGAAATCATGAAATCCATGCTGAAATCAAATAAATACACGACAGAGCGCTTGTCAGATTCGAAAAATTTCCCATTGTCAGAAACGAAATGTCATATCTCAAGAAACATAGGGCGCTTTCTAATAACTGCGACAAGACGGATACACAATGTCAAAGTGCACTTGCCAGCTCAATTCTAAACTCAGCCTCGCCAATGTTTCGATTGTGTCGACATGTGGTGCTATTACTGCTATTGGAACGCTAGCTGTGTCAAATTGTGTCCATATGTGTCGAATTGTGTCCTTATACGCCTTATTGGGACGCGCCCAATGACCTCAATTAACCGTCTCTTATACGCATGACGTCACAGTAAAGAGAGACAACGGAAAATTGGAGACCTCAATTCCATCCATAAACTAAATTGAAGACGACTTAGACGCGTACTCCACACGTGGATAGCATCTTGGGACAACGGGCAAAAAAGTAACCTTTGTCCAGCCTGGATTTTAAGGCGGCCTACTGGCAGATCTGCCTGGAACCCGACAATTGCAAATGTACCGCGTTCGACTTTCGTTCTGCCCCTAGCGGTTTATTTAAGTTCAAAGTCCTACCAATCGGACTACATAACGCACTCGACGTTCCAGCGTCTGATAAACCGTCTACTAAATCATGATTTCGAACCCTACGTATCAGTATGCTTTGATGATATAATCATAGCAACGCCTACCTTCGAACACCTGGAGGTATTTCACTTAGTACATTCTTGTCTGGAAGAGGCAAACCTGACCAATTACCTCGAAAAGTGCAAGTTTTGCGAACCGTCGCTGCGATTTTCGGGATTCTCAGTGAACTGTTGCGGGATCCGTACGAATCCCGAGAAAGTGACAGCGAGCATCAACTTTCCTAAGCCAGCGCGCGTAACAGAATTGAAGTGATCTGTCAGGATGGTTAGTTGCTATTGCCTCTTCTTACCATTTTTCTCTAGTCGAACTGCTCCATTGACCGCGCTAATGAACGAGAAACTGAAGTCACAAAAGTTGGAGTAGAACGAAGAAGCCGAGACCAACTTTGCGGAAATAGAAGAAACTTTATTGAGTGCGCTGGTTGGTCATGCAGTCCCAGTTTTTGTCCTGGTAGTCCGGCGGATTAGTTGATGAATCGTGCATTTCGAGTAAAAGCTAGAGTCAAAATTTTTGAGGGTGGGAGGCATTCTGGGATTTCACCCAGGGGGGTCTGAGAGGGGGTTCTTCGGGGCACTCTGGGTGATTTACTTGTTTCTCATGAGAGAAGCCAAAGCCATTTTTTTTCAAATTCTGTGATCTATTTCGAGATTTTTGGGATGTTTATTCACCCCCATTTTCAACCGGGGGGCCTTGGGGGGACTATTTAGGGTTGTTTCTACGATTTTCATTTTCTGCTGAATTAAGACGTATATTGACGTGCTTGATATCGTTTTTTTACTAAATCCCGCCTTCTGAATCCATATCTGGCGTTGAAATTACAACACGAGCTGGTTTGAACTAGTTATGCAAAAAACAGGTTTTTTGGGCCCACTTTTTTGACATGTCTTGATTTGGGTCCAAGGCTCAAACTATTAAAATCCTCACGAGGATCATTAGTTTCAAGTATTTTGAACATGATAATCATGCACTGGATGCGCCTGTTGCTTCCAGAACCACACGCAATTGATTTCTTGGAGATAGTCCAGTAAAATAAGGATTTAACTTGGAACTAATTAGGGACTCGATGAAAAAAATATAGCAATGTAGAGAATAAAAAACTGAGTAAGAAAAACCAAAGTTTCATTCCCAGCCATCCCGGGAACCATGGTAAAAAAAATGAAGAAGATGGAAAAATCTTCTCCGCGGCCTTTCTTCTGAAACGCTGAGAGAACGGTGAAAGATGGGTGAAAACTGTCAGGGACAAAGTTGTAGAGAATTTAATAATCTACAAAAAAGTCCCCGAAGGCATACATCTAACTTCTTTAGTTTAGCCAATAATCGTGGTCAAAGTGGCGCGCCGGTCCAAATGAGTGGAAAAACTGTCCGCTTGCCATTCCTCCTGGAATGCTGCAAGAACGACAAGAGATATCCAAAAACTGCGAGTGACAAAGTTGTAGAGAATTGAATGCCCAACTAGAAAGTCTTTGAGGCCAATCATTAGCTTTTTTAGTTTAGCCGTGAACTAGGCTCGAAGTTGCGCAAAGATCCTGTTAATGAAGTGGTTCTTTTGGAAAACTTACAAAAATCCTAGACCCGATGAAAAATATATGACAATGTAGAAGATGAAAAACTGGATCTTAGAAACCAAAGTTTCATTCCACACCGTTCCGAGAAATCTGAGTAAAAAAATAAAAACTTGACAAATTGCGATTTTCACTCCCAGCTTCCACACTGAATACTGAAATAAACGTAATAAATATGAAAAATGTGGACAGACAAGCTTGTAGAGAATTGAATGATCTATAAAAAATCCCGTGACGTCATGTATCTATCTTTTTCGACTTAGCTGCGGAGCGCTATCAAAGTTGCGGCACATGACTCGTGACGCGCCGCATGTGGCCAAACTGCTACAACGTTCCGGTGTTGTTTTTTGTGTTGGTTTAAGATGATTAGATTTCATTTAGGATAACTTTATTTTTATATTCCTTATTTCGCATTTGCTGACCGCATTAAAGTATGTTATATTCGTAAATTTTTGAAAACCCTGGTTGGGATTAACAACAGCCGTCGGCTGACACCCCGCCAAGTAAAATAAAGGCTTAATAATAATAATAATAATTATTATTGTTCGATTCATTATAAAACATAATGAAAGATTTTGAACAATTGCAAGCTTCCTTTAACATCCGGTGACTACTATTAAAAATGTAACTCCGCGGATTAACGCTTTGTTTTCTGTAAATTTTATTGTTCGGCAGAATTAAAACTGAGATACTTGTCTTCGCTGGACAACTACAGATAATATATAAAATTACAAGCCGCTGTAGGACAGGCAAAGACAGCAGTTGGCCTTTCACAGCTTCCCTCAACGTCGTCTGCGACAAAGGAACACGTAAAACGGGTCTACCACCAAATTCAGCAGTGGCTCAGAAATAATAACTGTTCATCTGAATAATGGGGTTGGAAACTTAATGATTCCCTACTGATGCCAATTGGAACTCAGGATCAAGTAGCTCCCAAAAATATAAATCTGCTTCGGCTGATTTCCTCCAGATGCTTAAATAACTGCGGAAAGCTTTGCGGATGCAGGAAAGCTGGGCTCAAGCGCACGGAATTTTGCCACCATTCCGGTGGAGCTACCCGTTTGTGCTTCCTGCATTGTCGTCTCGGAAGACGATGATGATGACTACAACGACAAGGATGAAGAGCGATGTGCCGTTGAAGACGCGCCACCACCATATGTCGATGAAAATCCGTCCTGCTCCCATGCAATATCGCCGCCATATAAATGAAGAAGGCGTCATCATTGGTCATAAAAAAAAATGTTATAAAACATCTTCCCATGAAACGTCCCACATGTTTTCCAATGATTATATTGTGTTACAAAATACGAGTATCTCAGTTTTAATTCTGCCGAACAAGAAAATTTATAGAGAACAGAGCGTTCATCCGCGGAGTTACATTTTCAACAATAGTTACCAGACGTTAAAGAAAGCTTGCAATTGTTTAAAATCTTCCATCATGTTTTATAATCAATCGAACAATCACCGGAACGTCGCCGTCGGTCGTAGTAGTTTGGCCAGATGCGGCGCGTCACGAGTCATATGCCGCAACTTTAATAGCGCTCCGCAGCTAAGTCGAAAAGGATAGATACATGACGTCACGGGATTTTTTATAGATCATTTCATTCTCTACAAGCTTGTCTGTACACATTTCTCATATTTATTACGTTTATTTCAGTATTCAGTGTGGAAGCTGGGAGTGAAAATCGCAATTTGTCAAGTTTTTATTTTTTTTCTCAGATTTCTCGGAACGGTGTGGAATGAAACTTTGGTTTTTAAGATCCAGTTTTTCATCCTCTACATTGTCATATATTTTTCATCAAGTCTAGGATTTTTGTAAGTTTTCCAAAAGAACCACTTCATTAACAGGATCTTCGCGCAACTTCGAGCCTAGTTCACGGCTAAACTCAAAAAGCTAATGATTGGCCTCAAAGACTTTCTAGTGGGGCATTCAATTCTCTACAACTTTGTCACTCGCAGTTTTTGGATATCTTTTGTCGTTCTCGCAGCATTCCAGGAGGCAGGGCTGGGCGGTATTTCAAATACAAGTATTTGAAATACGTATTTGGAATACATTCAAGTATTTTGTATTTTGTATTTAAATACATTTGATTGAGAAGTATTTGTATTTTGTATTTTGTAATAGTTCAGGCAGCTAGTATTTAGTATTTTGTGTTTTAAATACATTTTTCGGAAAAGTATTTTGATTTTCAAAATACAAAATACAAAATACATTTGTTTCCCATGCTCTTTAGTCTGTTCGGGCCGAAATTGTTCTGGTAATACTATTTTCACCCCATTGACATCTCTTGCTTCTGCACACTATCTGTGATCGATAATGAGTTCGATTGCATCTTTCACGTTTCACGTTTTACTGGTAAGTGCATCCCTACTGTCAGCCACGAGAGGTTCCATGTCGGATGTCGGACAATATTTTCGAAAAGCTGGTTGTCCCCAAAGGAAATCAACATAATGTTATTTTGAAGAATTGATGAATGAAGTGAGGAATAGGTTTAAATATGAAGTTTTCTTCACTTTATGTTTATTTTATTTGTCTTTTCATAGTTCATAATAACTTACTTATTGTTGCGACTGAATCAATGAAGTGTTCCCATTGAAATACTTGCATTTTACGGATTTTCCAATAAAATGGTTAAAATACGCAATAGGAATGTATTTTGTATTTTGTATTTGGAATACTCTAGGTTGCATTTTGTATTTTGGAATTTCTTAGTTTTCCAAAATACGTATTTTGTATTTTGTATTTCAAAGACATTTCAAGAAGTAGTTTGTATTTTTTATTTCGACTATCTTGGATCGTGTATTTTGTATTTTGTATTTAAATACATTTTTCGAAGTATTTTGCCCAGCCCTGCCAGGAGGAATGGCAAGCGGACAGTTTTTCCACTCCATTGGACCGGCGCGCCACTTTGACTGCGATTTTTGGCTAAACTAAAGAAGTTAGATGTATGCCGTCGGGGACTTTTTTGTAGTTTATTAAATTCTCCACAACTCTGTCCCTGACAGTTTTCACCCATCTTCCACCGTTCTCTCAGCGTTTCAGAAGAAAGGCCGCGGAGAAGGTTTTTCCATCTTCTTCATTTTTTTACCATGGTTCCCGGGATGGCTGGAAATAAAACTTTGGTTTTTCTTACTCAGTTTTTCATTCTCTACATTGCTATATTTTTTTCATCGAGTCCCTAATTAGTTCCAACTTTAGCATAAAAATCGCCTCATTTTACTGGACTAAGAACGATCCAATCATTTTTGAGCTAAATAATTAATTTGCATGAACAGTTGTGCATTTCCTGTAAGAAGCCGACATCAGCAATTTTCCTGATCTACGATTGAAATGAAAATTTTTGAGAGTGGGAGGCATTCTGGCTTTTAACTCAGGGGGGGGGGCTGAGGGGAGGGGAGATTTTTTTGAGGCCCTTGGTGGTAATTAACTTGTTCTTCATTAGAGAAGCCAAATCCATCATTTTTTAAATTCTGTGATTTGCTACAGAATTTTTGGAATGTTTACTCACCTCCATTTCCAACAAAGGGGCCCTGGGGGCACTTTTTGAGATTGTTCCCACGATTTCTATTTTTGGCTAAGTTAGGATCTACATATATTGACGTGCTTGGTATCGTTTCTTACTAAATCCCACCTTCTAAATCTTAATCTGATGTTGGAAATACGAGACAAGCAGGTTTAAACTAAATAGTTGTGCGAGAAAAAGCAGGTTTTTTGGATCCACTTTTTTTGACATGTCCTAATTTGGGCTCAAGGTTCCAAAACCAAAGGCGCATGCTTTTTATGTTGTAAATACTTCAAACTAGTTATTGTGAAGAGGATTTTGATCGTGAAGCCTTAGGCCCAAATTGAAGGATGTCATAAAAATTGACCCAAAAAACCTGTTTTTCTCGCCTAACCAGCTCAAACCTGCTCAAATGTTATTTTCAATACCAGATTTGGATTGAGAAGGTGGGATTAAGTTAGAAACGTTAAGTTAGAAACAAAAAGTTTCCCCAGGGCCTCTTGGCTCAAAATGGAGAGTGAGTGAACATTCCAAAAATTCTGTGAAAAATTACAGAATTGAAAAAATGATAGATTTGGCTTCTCTCATAAAGAATAAGTGAATTACTCCAAGGGTCCCAAAAAAGATCCCCTCTCAGTCCCCCCTGGGTGCAAAGCCAGAATGCCTCTCACCCTCAATAATTTTCATTTTGATCGTAAAACACAAAAATTACTGGTGTCTGCCTTTTACACGGAATGCACAATTGTTTAAGGTAATTAATTATTTAGCTGAAAAATTGTTTGACCGCTTCTCCAAGAAATCAATTGTGTGTGGTTCTAAAAGGAAAAGGCGCATTAAGTGCATGATTTTTTGGTTTCAAACACTCTCAACTGATGATCCTCAGGAGGATTTTGATCGCAGAAACCTTGGGCCAAAATTAAGGCATGTCAAAAAATGGGCTCAAAAAACCAGTTTTTTTCTTGCATAACTAGTTCAAACCAGCTCGTGTTGTAATTTCAACGCCAGATATGGATTCAAAAGGCGGGATTTAGTGAGAAACGATACCAAGCACGTCAATATACGTCCTAATCTAGCAGAAAATGGAAACCATGGAAACAACCCTGAATTGTCCCCCCAAGGCCCCCCAGATGAAAATGAGGGGTGAATAAACACCCCAATAATCTCGAAATGAAACACAAAATTTAAAAAAAAATGGATTTGGCTTCTCTCATTTAAAACAAGTGAATCACCCAGAAGGCCCAAAAAAAACCCCTCAGCCCCCCATGTGTGAAATTCCAGAATGCCTCCCACCCTCAAAAATTTCCATTTTCATCGTAGAATACATAAGTAACTTGACCCTGGCATTTACTTGAAATGCACGATTCATTCGGCATTAAAATTGCAATAAGCTGCCTGACTATGGGTTTCTCCGATCGAGACGCTGGGCATCTCCCACCAGTGTGCATGCTTATCTCTTTTACCTGTTTTACATCCTACTGTCCTTACTCTAATTATAGCCCCCCGAGTAGCCCCCTTTACCTACCACTGTGGTTCAATTGTTGCTTTAGCTTAGTCAAAATAATTCACTCTCTCTCATTCCATTCCATTTCACACTTCCCCACGATTCTGAAAAAAAGCCAGGCGACTGGGATTTGGAATGAAAAGAAAAGGTGTGATTATTTTTCAAGAAAACGGATTTATTTTCTGGACTTATAGGTTAATGGATATGGAAACAAAGAAACTTATGGATTATTGGGACAGGAACGTAAACAAAACACAAAATTGACTAAGTTACGATGGGGCGGAGGAATTTTCTTCACCTGATATTTTGGAAAAATGCCCATTGGGCATTTTCACCAGCTCAAGGGTGACACGCTCTCTTTGGGCCAAGTTGGGTGACCGGTTTTTGGTCCCTTTGGGTAGATTCGGGGCGGCTTGTCCATGGGCATGGGGAAATATGGTTCCGGAGAAGACGACGGCGTCCTCCATTTGATCACCTCTTCATTGCACATCGGAAACCGGCATCTCCGTTTTGTTCGGATCGGCCCTGGGTCCGGCCCTGCCTCTGATAATGGCCACACTGGTGGTGGTGGGGAGCGCTTGCGCAGGTGTTCTCGGTGTTTCCTTGTTCTTGTCTTTTCGCCGGCACTTCGTGCAACTGCAAGTAGGGGCTACATTATGGGGGTATATTTAGTTGGCGCCCGCGGTGGTCTCTCAGCTCCGTCCCGCCCACGCTAACGGTTATCCTCTACACATTGCCGTAATGCCGGTTGCAGGGGTAATACTCGGAGGTTTGCTCAAAGCCATCCAAGGGAAATTGATGAGTCAGTTCAGCTGTTGTCAGCAGTCATGAGCAGTTGAAAGCGGTCCGGCTAACTTGGTCACTCGACGAAAAAAATAACTCGACTGTAGTAATGTACCACGCGCTATGTGGTCCCGTTGCTATGAGTGTCAGAGAAAACATTCTATTCCTAAATTTGGACCCTTTCCTGTCTCGGAAAAAAGCTCGAGAAATTGCGTGTGAGAAAAATTCCAATGTCATTTCAATCCCATCGGATATAATCCCTAACCTATGACATTGCGCGCATATTACCATCGACTGCTGCTATTTTACGACCGCACAGACGTAAATCAGCTTGGCCATTGAAAAGTGCATTTATTTGCATATACACGTCCCGTCGTTTCGCACACTCTGATAGAAAATAATCCCCGCGTCGTCCTCTCCTTGTCGCCTCTTTCCCCGTTTTCTCTCTCCTCTCCTTTCTCCTTTCCTTCATCCGCACCAGCAGAATGTTAGATAGAATGAATTAGAAGAGGCGATATATGAATGTGATACCTATTTATGGCGTGTTGTGATATAAAATATAAAACCACTAAACGTCGTCGGGAGGTAATGAATCAAAATATTCCCCCCTTGTTGTAGCTATGTAGGATAGGATCGAATCTGTTGTTTTGTTGTTGATTGCTATGCGGTTGGGTTTTGCTTTACGAGGGCCAAGAAGATGGCCTCAACGGTCATCCAGCATCAGAATTCTATTGTTAACCCATACTTCAGCATTTGTTATGGGTGACAGGGTAAACGTGCGAAAAATTCAAGAACATGTGTTAGAATTTGAATATCTTCGATTTATGTTAGGTGTACCGTACCAACTTCAACAATGTAACAAAGTAGGGGTTTTCATTCATTTAGCGAATGACGGTGATGTACATCATAATGAATAAAATATAAATACCATTGAAACGGCCCCAGCTATTGTCTTGTACCCCTGAATGGGTAGGCAACCCATTATACTGGCATTTAATTCAACTTATTTGGATTAAATCACTTTTCCCGCTTTTGGAACCGCTTGGCCGATGATCATCTAGTATCAGGACGACATCCCGTTGTGCCTCTCTTCTTGTTGTTCGATTATAGAGCTCTCGAGATTGTTGAGATAGGTCTGACTACGAGTTTGAACGCAATAAGACACAGTATAAAATTTTAACATAACAGCAATCTATTGACTTCTATGTACAATTCAAAATGTTTATATAATGGCTCGCTCCTATACCTAGTCCTATCTTCACCTCGTAGGCTAAATTATCTAAAAGATCTAACCTATTCCAGAAGAGATAACTTTCCCCTAATTATTTCAGACGTCCCAACACCCCAACCCTCCGACGAACACCTGACTCTACACCTTGACCGACATTTAATTCTGACTGGTTCTCGCGGTTCAAAGTTCTTTTTGGGGTTAAATCAGATCCAACATTTATGTTAGTGTTAGAGGTTATGTTAGGGTTAGGCCCGGCTTCTAGACACTGAAAAGAGAAAAGTGGCTTCGACCACGAGTGCTATTCAAGATTTGTGGGCCGGTGTGTGTATGGTAGCCCACCTTATTGTGGCATTCTTTTCAAAGGCTGTTGCTTCTTTTTGAGCCATGGTCTCTTTTGCCCGTTTGGAAAGAATTGGATATGGCTGCCTTTGTGGGGGCCTATTTCCTTTTTTCACCGTGAGTCGCCCCCAACGCTTAGAAAGATTCCCGCGGTCGCGCGTGTCTATAACCGGAAATATTGAACCGAATTTCACCCTTCCAAAAACTTCCAGACCGATGGTGTCCGCGAAGCAATTACTCTAGTCAAGGTACACATTCAAGATGGAGAACGTTTGAGCACGCCCCGTATACGCGCTAGTTAGTTCGTTGTTGTTTAGCAATTTGTAAGAGAAGGCCGCAGCCAGGAGAAACAAAACGCAGAGACTTGACTATACAGGGTGTTCGCCAAAAAGCCGATGCGGAGAGGCGTTGAAATAATCTTTGCCCTAACAAGAAATAATTGCCGTCTACACTATTCCTGATCGAGCCCTAATAACAATTCATTTTTACAAAGTCCCTATCTGAACGGCGGCGTCGTTGGGTACCGGATAAATTCATCAGTTTCGAATAAGAACGTTTTCATTCCCGGGACAAGCTCTACATGGAAATATCCGGAACTGTCGTGGCGCTAAAACAAAATCATTAGTTCCAAGGAGGGGGGGGGTCCATCAATCCGATCAACAATTGCGACTCTACGGCAGGGGCCGAACCCCGATACAAACGCGATTCCATTTTCCCAATTACTTGATTTTTCACGTAGTTCTCAAAATTTACATTTTCCGAATAACTAGGAGCTTCAGAAACGCAGAGGAAGCTCACCCGCGAGTTTCCAGATCTAACACACTAGGTCCGGTGCTCTGAGTACCGCAGTCACAAAGCCAAGTCCAGAGGGCCCAAGAGCGCGAATACCTTTCTATGAAGGTATCCAACAAAGGACGAGGCTTGAAAGTGGCTGTACCTGACGGCAGACAGTAGCGCAGATACCAGCACGTGCAGGCAGATTCAGAACGCACGCGTGAGCCCCATCATACATTTTTCACGACAAAGCCTAACCGTAAGCAACTATCCCAACTCACCAAGACTAACCTCCCGCTCGTCGAGGTCATCACTCCGCCACACGAGATACCGAAACGAGAGACCTTATTTCTATCGGGCCTGGTTCATTTAGGGGTTTCAACTCGACATCCTCGAGGTGGGCTAGAACTCATCGTCGAGGGAACGCGACTCAGCATCCTGGAGGGGGTTCGAAACACTTCGTCAACGGGTCCCAACTCTACGACTTGGAGAAGAGTCGAAACTCAGCACCGGAAGGGCCTTGGCACATCGACCTGGCAAAAGGCTGGAACTCATCGTCGGAGGGCTCTGACTCGACATCTGAAAGCGGATCAAGACTCAACGTCCAAGGGCTCTGACACGACATCCTAGAGACGGGTTGCAACTCAACGGGGGAAGCAACTCATCAGTCTCTCGGAGGGTCAAAACTTAACCTGGAGGGTTCTCGACTCAACGTGCCCCCAAGGGGACCAAAACACGTCTCCGAAGGGTTCCAACTCGACTTTCTCCAGGGGGCCTTTGAGACACATCAGCCGGGGAGAATCGACTCGTCATTTTCCAAGTGGACTGGGGCTCATCATTGGGGCTTCGACGCTTCGGCCTCTAGGAGGGTCGCGACGCAACATAAACGGGTTCTAACTCAGCTTCCTCGAAGGGGGCTAAAACTTTTCGCTAACAGGCCCGCAGAAGTACTCGGCAGCGGACGTGACAAGTCGGGAGCGGACGGAAGTCCAGGAGGATTGGTCCAGGTACCACGGTCAATCTACGGCGATATCTTCCATTCCCAGCAATTTGGAATATTTTCTTTGCATCCAGAACGATCGCGAACGGTGTATAGATGTAAAAATTCCGATAGGTAATTTGAGACGGCGCACCGGAGTGCGGTGCCGGCGAGTCGGCGACGTGGCCGAGCGCGGACCGCAGAGCTCCAAGGCAGCAGGAGCAGGGGTACGCCAGCACACTAGCCGGTCGTTGAAGCGCGGGTGCGTTACTTAATGCGCACTTCTTTCCACCATTTCATCGGACGCCGAGCAGGAACGGATATTGAATGTCGATGAGGAGCCAGTAAATTATGTTGTAGAGCATCGCGGGATTTACACGAATGGATTAAATAGCTAGCGACATCTTTTAATGATGCCTTGACTCTAAATATTCACATACTTATACCTCAATTTCATGGCTTTGAATTATTTTCGGCCCGCCAAATGCGGGTGGCTTCACCATCAAGGGCCATTTCTCCCACAATTCAAGAATATGCATTCCAGACTGGCATGGGCATGTGATTTTGTCATATGAATGGGTTGCATCTCGCCCGTGTGAGAAACTCACACATTTAAGAATACCGGTCCAGTACTTGTGCTACCTACTTGTGTTTCAAACCCTGCAAGCTTTCTTGCGTTGTACTGTGTTAATTGTAGCCCCATGAGCCATTTGGGTCTTCATGAGTTATCTGCAACCCTGAGCACTATAATTTTTTATCTTTGTGGCTTTTGGAAGTACAGTGGGTCTCTTGCTTGGTCTTCATGTGTCGTTTGCAGCCCTGAGAAGACCGAACCCCCTTGTTTTCTTATGTGATTACGAAGACCCACTGTGCTCACTGCTCCTTGTGTCTTGTGTTTTGAAGCCCTATCAAGTATCTTCACACTTGTTGTCCTGTTGACCCTGTTGCCTTATTCGAAGCCTCCAGCGAACCCTCATATCCTTTGCTATTGTGCTAGTGCTAATGTGCTATTGGGATTCTGATGAGCCTCCATGTTGTTGTGTCTTCTTGCGACTTCCGTGATTCTGGAGGGCTCTTTGCTATTTTTTCATGCATCGTTTGAAGATTGAGGCCATAGGGATTGAAGAGGCCCCAACGAAGCCCCTTGTTGTATTCTTGTTTAATTCGGAGCCCCAATTTGAACCCCCTGTGTCTTACGTTTCCAAACCCTGGTAAGCTTTATTGCACTTTGTTGTGTTAATCGAAGCCCCAGCGGATCCCCTTGTTTTGAAATTTTGTGTGTACTCCTGATGAGCTGCTCCTTGTGTCTTCTTTTGGCTTGTGGGGCTCTGGTGTGCCCCTTGTGTCTTTTTGTGTTGCTGAAAGCCCTGATGAGCGATGACACCCTGACGTCTTTTGAATGGCTCCCTCAACTGTAGTGTTTCCCTTTGTCTTTTTCTGTAGTTCGAAGCCTTTCGCGGGCCCCTTCGTGTGTGTATGTCTATATGCCGTTCAAAGGCCTAGCCCACCTCCTTGTGATTTAATAATAATAATAATAATAATAATATTTTTACTTCTTATCGACTTATTTTTTGTCATAGGAGGGTACCCTTTTTATTGAGTGTTTCTTTGCATTTGGCCATATGTACACAATCATGGTTGATTATCAGTAATCAACAAATTTTCATTTTTAAATACGTAACATAATACAATATTCACACAATCATCAACACTTGATTGGCTCAGGAGAAAAGCTCTTCTGGAACGGCCGGATTTCGAACCGGGTACCTCTTGGTTGGTGGTCTTGCGTCGTAACTCCTGAGCTACCGGCCGCCCTCGTGATTTAATGTGACGCTTAGAGCCCTGATCGACTCCCAAGCCTCTTCTTCTGGCTTTCGGAACTCTGGTGTATCCTCTTGTGTCTTTTTGTTCTCTTAGTTGAACTTTCCAAAACTCCCTCAGGTCTAACTCCTAAAACTTTGTGCCCCCTCTATCTTCTTGGACGTGCAAGAACCTTGAACCTCCATGCGCCGTTGGAAGCTACAATCTCCTTGTCACTTCGAGCTGTGATAAGCCTTTTTTTGTCTTCAGTCATTACTTCCAAAGCTCTCTCGGTCCTTTTGTGAATTCACGTGTGCTTTGGAGCCCTAGTCCCTTATTGTGTCTTTTGTGACTTCCGGAACTCTTTGTCCTCTTGTGTCTTCCATCGTTCGGAGCCCGTTCAATTGTATCCATGTGCCATTAACAGTTTTGGCTCTCTTGTGACTGAGTGAGCCCTTTGTAGCCTTCATGAGCCTCCTTGTGTCCTTATCTGTGGTTTTCAAAATTTTGCACTATCCGTGTCTTTGTGTGTTTTACGTAACTCTAAGGTTTCCTTGTAGATCTATGTGTCGTTTTGGAGCCCCACTTCCTTCATGGGTCTTTTTTTGTGTTCTTGTGGCTTCCGGAACTCTGTGCCTCCTGTATATTTTCTGTCGTTCAAAGCTGAAGCGGGCGTCCTTGTATATCCGTTTGCCCTTGAAGCTTCAGCTCTTTTGTGAGTATGTATCACTTCAATAAGACACTTTCACTTTAATAACTTTCACAACAACACTAGGGAAGCCGTTGGCAACCAATGTTCTGTGAACAACAGTCCTTCTCCTTCAGGCACATGATGAGTTTTATGTGTGGATATATTCCGTGTCCAAGTGGTCTGTCTGTTGTCTACAGGGCCATGTAAAACACGTTTTCTTGGAGATGTTCGGTCTGTGGACGTTTTGTCCAGGAACAGTATGATTTTCAAGAACTCCGCCACAATATTAATAATGACAGGAAAATATGGAGAAGAGTCTGAGTGGTGATGAACCTTTTGAGTCTGTGGATAATAGCCTAATAGGCATTCATAAAAATTGCTCAATCATCCCGTCTTTGGCGAAGGCAATGATTCTTTATTACATAATTAATTAACGCGAATACATACACCACCCGTGATCTTTGGAACCTTTTTTAACCCCTGTTTTTCACCATTGACCTTGCTCTAGGTGACTCATTAGTTCGCATCTTAGCCGTACATTATTTTGAACATTGATTAATGAAATAGGATATATAAGACAAAACCAAAAATTTAAAACTCCAGCTGTATATTTCAAAATCGGTACCCTCAAAAGAACACATCAAATAGAATTTTCTTTGTTGATAAAACTTTTCCAATGTCTTCTTCAATTATAACTTTATATAATTACTATATTTACGCATATTTACTCTTCTGTTTCAAAAATTTCACATAGTCCATCGCTGGTCCAAGTTTTCGCGTCTCTTCAATTTTCTGGCTGTGCAATTCTTTCATTTCCAGTTTCCAGGAGGCTTCATCTTGCTAACGTAAACCTAAAAATATTACTAGAATGAGCAAGAGCAATGCAAAGGTTGGTTCTACTCGCGTCAATTTTTTTTCTGTCGTTTTTTCAGACATCTTGTTGCGTCCTTTTCGATCAGGAATTCTTCGTTCTGGCCTGGAACAGTTTGCTAAACCGGATCGTTGTCTGCAATCGCGTCGCAGATGTCCGACTCTTCTACAGTTGAAGCAGCACGGTATTCCTCCACTTCTCTCGTTGTCTTGGGGTTTAGGGCGAAGTTCAGAGTCATTACTCAACCTACACTCACATTTGATTCTCACTCAATTTGACTCTACACAGTGGTTTCAGGTGAGAATCCTATTGTGTTAGGCTAAGTTGGGTGAAGAATAAGTGAGAGTGTAGGATGAGTGACGTCTCTGAATTTGGCCCTTAACTTGAGACATTCCGCCGAGGAGTTCCCCAAACTCACCCTTTGTCGATTGCTCGGGAGTGTGCGGTTCCTTAGAGTTCACCTTCCGTCTTTTCTACCCAATCATGTCCTATAGTGTTCAGCTGGGTTTTATGAATCTGCCATACGTGATTGTTCCCATATCGGAGCTTCCAGTACTCTGGTCAGCTTGACACAGTCTTCTTATTAGCTCCAAATCGCCTCCATCAACGCGTCTCTTGTAGATTGTCCATGGGTTTTGTCAATCGAAAGTCGGCAACTCCACGCGATGTTTACATTCAATTATTTATTCACCTGTCGAAGTTAGTATCGTGGCACCAGCGGTAGTTCTCTACCCCTGTTGCTCCAGCTCCTCAGCTCCATCATATTGGCTTTCTTCCTTTCTATTTTTCTTCTAGCTTGATTACGTTGCCGTTGAACTACTGCTTCTCTTGATCCACAATGGCCATTATTTCTTCTTTTTCTTTCAACGTCTCTTTTCCTGTTAGACGTTTCTTTTCAAGCTGTTTTTCTACTTCAATTATCTTCTGCTGCCGCATCGTTTGCATCGTGCTAGCTAAAGCGTCTCCATTCCTGTTATAGCTTCTGGAGCTGCTAGTCTATTTCCGGGTAAAGTTCACATCAGTTTACACGAAAACACTCCATTGCTCCAGGTTTTCATGCGATCAACAACAAAAAACTGTATACGCGTATACACGAAATTATCACCTCGGCTCGTCTATGAACAACTACCTATAAACTAAGTGCTATGAACAATGATAATTATTATTCCTTGAACCTTGAAGTAAAATACTATTTATAGATGACGACAGGATAATATACCAATATAATAATCTAGACGAGTTCAGAGTAGGTACTAAAACGAAATTACTCGGGCGTCCCCTACTTGAAACAAGCCGGCTATTGCCACAGTAACCCCGGAGGGCCTTTCGATAACAAATTATGCGATGCATTGCAACCGATCATTAACCCAAAAATTCCGGAAATTCGCGAAAATCTCCCCCCTCTTTGACCGTCGAATCGATTTTATCGTAACCTCTCTACAAAGATATTGTCTTTTTGCCTTTCGCAAAGATAATATATTCTTCTTGTTTCTCTCTCGACAACATATTCTTAAAATAATAGACGGTGAACGTATCAAAAATTCGGTAATTGCATAATTATAGAACGTAACCATCGCACACCCGGTTCAAATAATAATATTCTTTACGGTGGTGGCAGAGCTGGTGCGCTCCCATCAGAACTTAATTGCATTCTTTCGTATCCGTAATTTTATTGATATGGCGCTGAAGAACAAGAAAACGAATAAGAAATGCCGCGCAGCAACACAACGGAAACTAATGAATAATAATCAGATTGTGTGTACAGTAAAACATTTCTTGAACCAGGTGTAGCAGAGATATACTGCACCAATTTTCCAAGAAAAACCGATGCTTCTGGTGTTGTAATTGGAACGGACGTTAATGTATAAAAAACATCAAATTAATGGAAGACCGATGCAGACGATAAAGCCAACAGTATAAAGACAACGAAAAATATCGCAAGAGTGGTCACGAAAATTGTTTGGGAATTGAGTTGTGTGCCTATGGAAAAAGGAGTGTTTATAAAATTCTCGGTAGGACTCGCATTATTATTGTTATACCTTAATTTTATGGGATAACAATTGGTGCTAATTTTGGCAAAAAATTGTTCTTGCGAATTGGTTTTTGTCGGCGCGGAAAAGATCCGTTAAAATTGTCAAAATTTGCAAAGAATGCATGGTGGAAAGATACGGAATTATCATTGCTGAAATTCTATGGGGAGCTCCGGTGGTTCAGTGTTTAGTGCGAAAATCCCACATCCCACATCCGCCATCCATCCACTTCCGCTTCCCAGCCAGGAGGTGGGTTATAACATTGTATATAGTAGGTTCACCTGTACCGTGATTCTAAACTGCTGGACAACTTAGTTGTCGGTATCGGGAAAATGGCCCGACTTTGGAGGTCAATATCTCTCGATTGCCTATTGCGATTTCAATTTTGTTTGTTGCGTTAACTAGCTTAATCTTTCCGTAACCCATCCTATAACAGTGAATGTTGAGAAATTTCATGTAAATTTTCTACAGGGTGATACATAAAATGGTGCAAAATTGCAACAACTTCATCGTACCCCCATTTGTCAAAAAAAAATTTGTTATGTATTCTAATACAAAAATTATGAAGTGTGGTGTCTTATCTCGAAACGGTTTTGGAATTTCCCGGATTGGAAGTCTAACATTGAAGATATAAATTTTTATGTTGAATGTTGCAGATTTACGAGACTCAGGCATCGCACAAGCAAAAAAAGTATAACGTCTAGGGGGGCTTTACTTCACTCGGACACTGAAGTTTCACATCGTTACCATGTTCAGAGGCTTAAATCTACAAAAAGAACATGTTCCATATCTAAAATTCTGATGAAATTCTGACGAAATCCAACGTACGGAAAACAGGCAGGGACAACCACTCAAAAAAGTGCCCCCTGCTTGGCCCCACACCAAATATTCAGGTTGTGTTGAAAGTTGAATTGTTCTGGACTGTTGTATGAACAATCTTGCTCAATGTCAACATCCATTCATCAGAAGTGACTTAATCTCGCGTGCCAACAAGGCAAATCTGTATCAATCGAAATAGAAATTTATATTTTCGATGTTAGACTTCCAATCCGGATAATTCCAAAATCGTTCCAAGGTAAGACACTACAATCCATGATTTTTGTATCAGAATACATGAAATTTTTTTTCGACAAATGGGGGTACGATGAAGTTGGTACAACTTTGCAGCATTTTACGTATCACCCTGTAGAAATTTTACATGAAGTTTCTCAACATCCACTATTATAGGATGGGTTACGGAAGCATTAGACTAATCAACACAATAAACAAAACGAAAATCGCATCCGGCAATCAGAAGTTATCGGTCTTCAAAGTCGGACCATTTTTCCGATACCGACAACTTCGCTGTCCAGCAGTTTAGTCGGCTCTGAGATTTTGTTTATAAGTTTCCAAATCTGAAATATAGAAAATCCCCAAAACTTTGCGGTTGGCTGCTCTGGCTTCATTTAGCGTTCGGCGTTCGGACCACTTTTGGAACGTATTTGTTACGCATATCCTCTGTAGATAGACGAAATATTTTTGCGGGACGTGATGTCTGACGCTTTTTTTCCATTATATTGGAAAATGTAGTAATTTTCCGACCTGTTTTTGATTTTCGCCAATGAACAAATAAATCAAAGCAGCTTTGACATTTGACAGGTGTCAAAAATATTTCCAACCTCTTGAAGCCGGTTCAACTTTAGGTTGATTCAAACTAAAAAAATACTAGGCCTTCGTCCAAAAAAAGAGGTACCATGGAATCATCAATCCTTTCACCTCTTGCAGTCGAAAAGACATGACGAATCATGAAGCACTATTGG
Source organism: Anaspis maculata (assembly GCA_949128115.1). Classification (NCBI taxonomy): domain Eukaryota; kingdom Metazoa; phylum Arthropoda; class Insecta; order Coleoptera; family Scraptiidae; genus Anaspis; species Anaspis maculata. Next base: position 32,344,528 of record OX421967.1, read on the forward strand.
CAAGACAAGGAACATCTCAGCAGGCCTGCAGTTGCAGCAGGATTCACGTATAAAAAGTTGATTGAACCGAATTTCAAAAAACCCAGCAGCTCAAAGTTGCGTCTTGGACCGAAATTCATGTGAGTACCTTCAGTTTGTAATTTGCTTCCGTTCTGGAGCTTGGCGGAACGAGTTTTTGTCGGCCTTGAATGATGTGAATTAGACACTTGATGGTTCTGGTGTCTAAATGACAGTGATACAGCTCTGCGCCCCTCTAGTCGCCTTTTCATTCATGACAAGGTCAGTTTTCCAAGATTTCAATATCAATTTGATAAGAAATATAATTTTACTTCCGGAGAAGTCAGTTTCACACTAAGTAAAAAGGCGGCAAGCCTACAATGCTAAAGTAGAAAATTTGCCCAGCCAACTAGAGTCACAGTACAAGTGAACCTACTATATTATATTTTTTTTTGGGGGTCCATGTTTTCTTCTTCTAGTAGGAGTATGTATACAAGGTGTTGCACGTTTCTTTTGTCAATATTTTGGGAGATGGTAGAGCATCAAAAAATAAGTGGGCTTTCTCGAAAAATGTATATCGGGAACGGAACACAAGCTGCGATTTTTGTCACATTTGTACAATGGCGTATAAATATTGGAGGCTTCTTTTTTCAACTTTCAGCCAACTACGCTAATGATTTCCACTGAAAACTTGTAAAATTTGTGATTTTTAATTTTCAATTTGTTTTCAATTGGTTTTTTGTTTTGTTTTCGGAGAAAATACTTATTTTTCGATGCTTTGCACCCTGTTACACCCTGTATAATAAGGGTTGTAGATTTATCTTGTTCAACAGTAAAATTTCTTTTTGATTGCAGTTTCAGCCTTTTCAATACCTAGCCATTTTCAAAAGTCATGTAAATGACAAAAAATTATTACATATAAATGATATACAGGGTGATTCAGAAGTGTCGGACCAAAACAATACACGGTAAAAAGTCACATGGAGTCTTTTATAAAGCCCACAAAAACTGTTAGGAAAATTCTTCGACTTTTACTACTGAAGTTATAACGGGTCAAAGGGTGGTCTTTCGAACCCTTGTATTTTTGTTGGATATTTCAAAAAAAATTTGATAACTGTTGGTGTAAAAATTATGAACAAAAAATATCAACTACGGTGTGTGTACTACATTTCCATTTAATGTACAGGGTGATTCATTTAGTAAAAAAACACAATTCCTCCAAAAAAGCCCTTTCAAAAAATTCTTTACTACAAAACCGTGTTATCGTCTGCTTCACATCAGTTGAGAAACTAAACAAATGATCTAGAGGCATTTTTGAAGAAAAATAATTTCTAAAGTCTCTGACTCACCCTGTATAGAAAACAAGAATTCAATAATATCCAATGGTTGATTTTTCTTGCTCATGATTCTGTCACTATCACTTTGTTCAGTTCTTTTGAAATAACGGAACTGAAATGGTTCGGAGGACCACTATTTGACCCTTCATAACTTAAAAAATAAAAGTCCAAGAATTTTTTGAATTTTTTTCCTGGGCTTTGGGAAAGGATTCCATGCACTGTATATTGTTTTGGTCCGACACTTTTGAATCACGCTGTATAACAGTACCTGATCTAACAATTAACCGCGTAAAACAGTAAGGTGATTGCATGCAGAGAGAGTTTATGGCAAAATGTCAATAGTGTCATTGTCATCTGTCAAGTTTCACTAATGTCGGAGCAACGTCAACCGGACTAACCTCACTAACAGGCATATTATGTATCTCGTAACGACTCGTTAACGCCAGATAGACAGAGAGAGAGGTATAGAAGATTCATAGATACAGACAAAGATAGCATGCACATAACGATGTCGTTACGAGATACAGAATAGGCATGTAAATACTGTCATTTTTACGTGTTTTGTTTACATACTGTTTCTTCGGCGTTCACGAGATCGAGATTGTGCTGATTGTGATTTCTAATCATTCTAACATTTCTAACAATGCCTCATACCTGTTATGTGATGTGCCCTAATGCAATTCCGTAACAAACAATTAAACATAACTCAATCCTTGCGCTGCATGCCGGTGATTAGGTGAACGAATTTCATGCAATTACCCTATTGTTACGTATTTCGCGTACGGGTTCCATTATAATTAAGACGATCGTTTTAAAACACACACACTGTTTATTACTGCGTACATACTACAATAAATACACGCCAACAATTATTTACGATTGGAAATATCGCAGGTACTTTGCTTTTATCCGCTCGCTATCACTTCGCATTCCAATTCGATACTGCTCGTGAGACAACGATTGATGCCTTACATAGGTCCGACCAATTCATCTTGAATGTTCCATGCAATCTTCAGCAGTTTCCATAGTGATCCGGCATATGGATTCTAAAGGACTCCTGAATAATTACACACCTTTCGCGTGCTCCCCGTGTGCTTCTGAATGTCTGCACCTCCGCCAAAATGGACAGATGTGTCTTGATCGAGCGTTGAAGCTTCCATGTATTTCAATTACCAAGCTATCACGTGTATGCTGGAAACGTTCAGAACTCCGCACTTGTATCTACACCGCGATCTGATGGATTAGAGAATCTAGAAAGATCGCGTGCTCACCAGAATGCACGGAATCGCCCGCCGCTCGTAACAGTATGTTAGAAATGTTATTTATATCAATGATGATAACATATCTGTCAAAAATGACATAAGAAAGATAACAAGTGGGGCAGAAGCCTGGAACATTATAATTTCATGTTTGATGAAATTTGAAATTGAGATAATTCATTCAATCATGCAGCAGAAAATTCAAGTTGTCAGAATGTAATGAATCCACCAAAATCCTCTGGAAATGTCAGAAATGTTTTCAAACAAAGACCGCGCACTACGCACTGCCAACTTCAAAGGTCGGAAATCCCCTATACGTTGCATTATTGTGTTCTTCGTCACTACGTAGGTATACCTAATTGGTGTTTTGTTCGAAATTTTTGTGTACCTTAGGTCTCGATGAACAACTGAACAACAATGATTGGAATGGCCGAGCTTCCCCCTATATGGTCGGAACCGTGTGCAATACACTCGATAATAAAAGGGGCATTAAAGCTCACCAGGCCATTGGTAATTTATTAAATAAAGAATCGGGTGGTTTTATGGTGGGATGTCATTAAGTCCATACGTCTGGTGTATGATAGGTATGCAGGTATATGTTATATTACGGCCGTTTATATCATCACACGCAGCCTGGTGTGATGCTTATATATGCATAAAGTAGGCCCGTCTTACCGAATAGGTGTAGGAGTCCATCAAACACGTCGGTATAAAATGCATCGTTTGTTCGACTGTTTTTTTTCAAATGCACATTTATAAAGTACGTACATATACCATGACAAAACAACCGTCATCATAACGAAAAAACTACTAGCCAAAGTGCCGATTCCATGAAGGATTGCAGGCAAATTTTTCTAAAACTTTCTCCAGTGGCAGAAATCTGTTGTGGGTGACACAATACTCTCCTGGATTCCTGGGTGGGATCCAGGAGATCCAGGAGAAAGCGTCCCTTCGGGAAGGGGGATTTGATTCTAAAAAAGTAGAAAAAACATATCTTATTGAGCGAGCATCCTGGGAGACAAACTTTGCCTATACAACCACGACAAACAGCACTGTGGCTCAAGAAGTCTCAGGGGGCTACAGCACTTTAACGTCTAGTGAATCCAGTTTTATCAGCCCCTTCTCAGAAAGCACCATTAATCCAGTTTCACAACGATGGGTTACTTTTTCAAGTTTCATAAGAACTTTTTAGTGGTAACCAAAGACATTGTGACAATCATGGATCAAACACGATTAACGGTACTGTACAGGGTACCTCTACTCCTATACGGATGAAGTCAGAAGTTACGAGTTTTCATGCTCGTATTGTTTCATTCAACAATCATCACAACTTCAGAACGCAGAAGAAGCGAGAGATGCGGGACGTACACGAAACAAATTACGACACACCATCTCTCCGGCAAATAATAATTGTATGGTTTATGATCCTGCGATGGTCCTGATGTGGCCATAGGACGGTTCTTCGCCTGACCTGATCATCATCAACATCATACATATGAGAAGAAGAGAAAGAGATGATGGCCGCGATCGCGAGAGAGGTCCTCGCCGAAACTCCTCTGATTGGTACAAAAAGACCCATCAGCGCCCGTAACGGTGGGGCTATTATTTTTAACGAATTACAATTTATTTGCGTCCACAATCGCCTCAGTTTTGCGCTAACTATGCGTATTTATGGGCGACGGTTCGTTGGGGGGGTTATTAATTTTGTGCAAATTGAGAATTTGCCAGGTCAGGTGCGCGCCGGGCTCGCCGCGGACCTGACCGACAGAAGGATAAGAGAGCTCCGTATACCATTATGTCTGTTGATTACCTACCTAGAGCTCAGTTCCAGCGATAGACGAGTGAAATCTTGTGAATCTCTCTTCATTTCTTCAATAGTTTTTGGTTTCTTTCCTATAGTTGTTAAGAACGCCACTTTTTGCTGTTCTCTATGCGAGATTCTTCTTAATTTTTTGTTATAATTTAATGCGTCATTTTTATACATATACATAGGTAGGTCATTTTCTCACCTTACGAGTGTGAACAAGCTTTTCTGATTATAAAAAGAAAAAAAATCACTGGGAAAAACATAGCACTGCTCAGAAGATGACGGGTAAAATGACTAGCTTGCAATCAGGCCAGAAACCTGCCTCAACTTCTTTGAGAAAGACTTTTGTGAAAATTCACAAAGAAAAGAACAACGTAGAGCTGGCTTGAACAAAAATCCTCCTACGGAGTGTTCACAGCGGCAATTATTTGCTCTTCATTCCAGCCGTCGTATTTCGAAAAAATGCCGCGATATAAGTCGATAAAAACTCTTTATCGCCCAAATAAGACGTATTTGAAAAATTGGTACCTTTACAAAATCCCTGCAGTACTTCTAAATACTTCCTAAATACTCTGCAATACACTGCATTATGTACTCTGCAATACCCTGCAATACCCCACAATACCCTGCAATATTCTGCAATACAGGCATGTTACGGTTTAAAAAATCGACTTGGCGATACAGAATAATGAAACCAGGGGAACCAAAAAAACAAGAAAGAGTTGGTTAACAATTTTCGGAGGCTCCGACTGATTCTGAAAAGAAAGATCCAATAACCATCGGCCAAGTAGCGATTCAGTGTTCCTCTGCTGTTCCTGTTGATGGCAAGCAGTACCACCAATCATGTGATGTGCCTTGAGAACCAAAATCAACGAAAGAAGCGCTGAACGCCACTCCTAGAACGCTGCCTTTGTTTGACAACAACTGTCATCACTAGCGATTCAGTGTTCCTCTACTGTTCCTGTTGATGGCAAGCAGTAGGTACCACCAGTGGCGGACTGAGGGGGGGGCGGCGGGGGCGGTCCGCCCCGGGCCTCGAGGCCTCACTCATCTGATGGGGCCCCCAATTCCTCTTGTTTGTGAAAAATACTGCAAAAAATTGGGATAAAATCCAAAAATTTCCATTTTTTTCCTCGATGATATTTTTTTTTCGCATATTACTCAGGTTAGAAACATTGTTTTCCTATTTTTTCCATTTCAAAGTTACCTTGGCAGGCCCCATGACAACAGGTTTGGGGGCCTACACACAGGCAATAGAGGTGTGTCTGTACAGACACTAATAATAATGAAGTGAGCTTCTGGAATGTTCAAAGGTACCAAATGTACCTTACCTACCTTACCGTCCAATCGGCATCTTCACCAACGTTGTCAGTTGGTCCAGATTATCAAGATCCTGCTAATCGTTGCGGTTGTTCCGAAGCTCATGCGTTCAAGACTCGTTGATGGGCAAACCAAGACGTGATGCCTCTTATCTTTGATTTTACTGTTTTAGAGTAAGTTACCGATTTGATATTTAGCGTGTTGTTGTTATGTGTAGTATTATTATTATTATTATTATTATTATTGTCTCTGCGTGAAGTAAGAGACGTTATTAGGGGGTAGATATACCGGTTTACTACACCAATTTCCCTTGGGGTAGAACAGCAGTATGTTGTTTTTCGTGTAGGTACTCTGTTTTAGTGTCGTCGCTGGAGCTTCGTTGGGCCCTTCGAGTTCTCGCAGCGTCATCGAAAAGGTAGGTACCTACGTTATAGTTTGTAAGCCAAATCTCGCGGTATTGCTCACCCTTCCTATTGGCGTCCTCTGCGCAACGCCCCTTTATTTTTGTTAACACGCCATGTCAAGTTGAACTGTGAATATTCTTGAAGCCTTTTCTTTCCGATCATAAACCTGATTTTTTGTAGTTTATTCTGTATTTTCAATTATCTCAATCCCAACTATCTCTACCTCGGAATCAATCACTTCCAATTACGATTTCAACCCGTAATAGACTGCAGTATTATGCAATACCTAGAATATTGCTGCAACATCTGGACAAATTTTCAACAGTGATAGGCCCCTCGGTACCAAAAAACGAAACGTGAGTTGAACAACAAACTAAGATGAGATGGGACCCCCCCCAACTGGACGCTACCCCTTTGAGATATTTTCCAAAATAAAAAACTAATCCTTGATCATTTTTCCTGTAGTTTACGAATATATCTATCACAGTTTTCTATAGTTATCTCATAATATACAGGGTGTTTTTTTTTTGTGACACCCTGTATTTACTTATTTTATTCTAGACAGATAGTTTGCTTTGCTGATTACAAAAATGTATGACACTTGTGGATTTTTTTTTAATAACTTGTCAAAAATAATAATATATCAATTTTGTGGATATTATTCTGATAAGATAGCTGTGATAACAGCACTGAATTTCAGAAGTGAGACTTGTTCCCAATCAATTCCGATGCTTCGTTAATCTGTAGCCTAAAAATTAGTTTTAGTGTTTTTTGGGTATTTAGTGCTGTAATCACAGCCATCTTATCAGAATCATATACATGAAACTCAGATTTCAACTATTTTTCTGACAAGTTATTCGAGAAAAAATCGACAAGTGTGATACAATTTTGTAATCTGCAAACTGTCTAGATTAATAATAAATACAGGGTGTCGCAAAAATCCAACTTTTTTCTTCAACACCCTGTATATTATGAGATGAAGAAAATTATGATGAATACATTCGAAAAGTACAGAAAAAATTATCAAGGATTAGTTTTTCATTTTGAAAAATATCTCAAGAGGGAAGCGTTCAGTTGGAGGGGGTCCCATCTCGCGTGAACGTCAGAAATGCAAACCGGAGATTCAACTCGGAATCTCCGGTCTGAGCCTCTACTTCGGCTTCAGAAACATCAGTTCGGTCCGTCTTCAAGTCTTTGACATGCCAGACTCTGGCTAAACAGCCACGCGGTTCCTTTAGTCGCACCGTTCAAAACGGACCCAGGAACTTTGGAAAACCCAGGAGTTTTGCCGGACTTCCTCGTAGATTCGGCGGAACTCCTCGGAATTAGGAACGGCCAAGTCTGGCCGCGTCTAATTGGCATCAAACTCCTTCCCAGGCACGGACATCTGTCGACCGAAATTGATGTAGCACAGTATTAATAAAGAGCTGTAATGTCACGCGATTCAAAGATTCGCAAGCTACTTGATGCAAATAGCTCTCTCACTCACGATGATTCCCGCGAAGGTACGATAAATACAAATAAATACAAATACAAATAATTTATTGTCTTTCAAACTTTTAACAAATTTATGACAAAAGAACAAAAGCAAGACATAAAACATAGATAATAAAATATGGAAACATAATTAAAAATATGACCAAGTGTATCAATGTCATTCGTTCCTACAAAAAGCTCGGATCCTTAGTGCATTCATAACAAAATTACAAATATCTTTCATTACTTTACCCCGCGCATTTTCATCTAAAGATACAAACAAATCATCGGTGTTACTAAGATTTTTGGATATGTAAGCAGATCTTATATTGGAGTAGAGAGGACATTTGAACAAAAAATTATTCAGATCTTCATTTTGGTTAAGATTGCAAATGGAGCATATCTCATCAGCAGCTATTCTGTAACATGTGCCCTTGAACGATAGCTTTATGTATTTGTCACTAGCAAGTCTCATTTGAGCGATCAGTCTAGTGTAGTGAATGGGCAACCTCAACCGCAGATAATCTTTGGGATTTCCGTCAAAGTTAAAAGTGACAAACCGACCCGAAAAGCTGGAGGACCGAGCCCTCTCAATGTCTTCCCTTAGGTACTTATCTCTATAGAATGAGAGGATGTCACCCCTGCACAAGTCAAAACTTCCGCTTTCCAAATTCAACCACGACTGTCCATGACCCGCCTCAACAAAGTACTCTTTGACTTGCGAAGCCCAGTTGTACCTTGACTCACCCGATTCAATCGCGGCCAACCTATCAAAGCATAATCTCGGAAAGCGTCTGTTATTCAATCTAAGAATTCTTTCTATCCAGTTGAGCGCCATCTCCAAAATGTACAAGGACAATCTGGGTTGTCCCATTTCCAGACGCACAATATAATCAGGCGTGTTTCCAGCCAATGAGAGTAGCCTTTTGAAAAAATGAACTTGTATCCTTTCTATGAGTTCTACATATCTTAGACCATAAACCGCTATGCAATGTGAGATGGAGCTTATAACTATTGCTTGATATAACCGGATACGCGAACCCCAGCAATCAACCTTAGCTCGAGACATCAAAGACATCACCCCAGTGGCCGTTTTAGCTTTTGTCACTGCAGCCTTGGACGTGAAGCCACCCGCATTTGGCGGGCCGAAAATATTCCGGAGGAAAATAATTCAAAGCCGTGAAATCGAGGTATGAGAATGTGAATATTCAGAGTCAAGGCATCATTAAAAGATGTCGCTAGCTATTTAATTCATTCGTGTAAATCCCGCAAAGCTCTATAACATAATTTACTGGCCCATCATCGACATTCAACAACCGTCCCTGCCTGACGTCCGACGAAATGGGGAATTGGTGCATATGAAGTGAAGCACCCGCATATTGACCCAGCTAGTTGCTGCCGTACTCCTGTGCTATGTTGACGCGCCGTGTTACCGCCCGCTCGCCGCCGCCATCATCCGATGTCCACGTGATGTCACCCGGTGTCCCAGCGCAGTGTATTGAATTACCCATTGGAATTCCACGGCTATATGCCGTTCGCGATCGTTTTGGATGCAATAAAATATTCCGGATGGCTGGGAATGGAGGATATCGCCGGAGATTGACCGTGGTACCTGGACCAATCCTCCTGGGCTGCCGTCCGCTCCCGACTTGTCACGTCCGCTGCCGAGTGCTTCTGCGGGCCTGTTAGCGAAGAGTTTTAGTCCCCTTCGAGGAAGCTGAGTTAGAACCCGTTTATGTTGCGTCGCGACCCTCCTAGAGGCCGAAGCGTCGAAGCCCCAATGATGAGTCCCAGCCCACTTGGAAAATGACGAGTCGATTTCCCCCGGCTGATGTGTCTCAAAGGCCCCCTGGAGAAAGCTGAGTTGGAACCCTTCGGAGTCGTGTTTTGGTCCCCTTGGGGGCACGCTGAGTCGAGAACCCTCCAGGTTGAGTTTTGACCCTCCGAGAGACTGATGAGTTGCTTCCCCCGTTGAGTTGCAACCCGTCTCTAGGATGTCGAGTCAGAGCCCTTGGACGTTGAGTCTTGATCCGCCTCCAGGTGTCGAGTCAGAGCCCTCCGACGACGAGTTCCAGCCCTTTTGCCAGGTCGATGTGCCAAGGCCCTTCCGGTGTTGAGTTTCGACCCTTCTCCAAGTCGCAGAGTTGGGACCCGTTGACGAAGTGTTTCGAACCCCCTCCAGGATGCTGAGTCGCGTTCCCTCCACGATGAGTTCTAGCCCACCTCGAGGATGTCGAGTTGAAACCCCTAAATGAACCAGGCCCGATAGAAATGAGGTCTCTCGTTTCGGTATCTCGTGTGGCGGAGTGATGACCTCGACGAGCGGGAGGTTAGTCTTGGTGAGTTGGGATAGTTGCTTACGGTTAGGCTTTGTCGGAAAAATGTATGATGGGGCTCACGCGTGCGTTCTGAATCTGCCTGCACGTGCTGGTGTCTGCGCTACTGTCTGCCGTCAGGTACAGCCACTTTAAAGCCTCGTCCTTTGTTGGATACCTTCATAGAAAGGTATTCGCGCTCTTGGGCCCTCTGGACTGGGCTTTGTGACTGCGGTACTCAGAGCACCGGACCTAGTGGGTTAGATCTGGAGACTCGCGGGTGAGCTTCCTCTGCGTTTCTGAAGCTCCTAGTTATTCGGAAAAAGTAAATTTTGAGAACTACGTGAAAAATCAAGTAATTGAAATAAAATAGCATCGCGTTGAGATCGGGGTTCGGACCCTGCCGTAGAGTCGTAATTGTTGATCGGATTGATGGACACCCCCCCCCCCCCTCCTTGAAACTAATGATTTTGTTTTAGCGCCACGACAGTTCCGGATATTCCCATATAGAGCTTGTTACGGGAAGGAAGACGTTCTTATTCGAAACTGATGAATTTAATCCGGTACCCAACGACGCCACCGTTCAGATAGGGACTTTGTAAAAATGAACTGTTATTAGGGCTCGATCAGGAATAGTGTAGACGGCGATTATTTCGTGTTAGGGCAAAGATTATTTCGACGTCTCTCCGCTTCGGCTTTTCGACGAACACCCTGTGTAGTCTATTCTCTGCGTTTTGTTTTTCCTGGCTGCGGCCTTCTCTCACAAATTGCTAAACAACAACGAACTAGCGCGTATACGGGGCCTGCCCAAAACGTTCTTCACAATTAATTAGTACCTTGATTTGAGTAATCGTTTCGCGTACACCATCGGTTCGAAAGTTTTTGGAAGGGCGAAATTGGGTTCAACATTTCCGGTTATAGGCACTTTCGATCATGGGAATCTTTCTGAGCGTTGGGGGCAATTCACGGCGAAAACAGGTTTAAAGCCTCCACAAAGGCCAGCCATATCCAATCCCTTCCAAACGGGCAAAAGAGAACCATAGCCCAAAAAGAGCGTTAGCCTTTGAAAAGAGGCTCCACAAAAAGGGGGCCACCGCACACACCGGCCCACAAATCTGAGATTGCATTCGTGGTCGAAGTCACTCTTCTCTTTGCAGTGTCTAGAAGCCGGGCCTAACCCTAACATAACCTCTAACACTAACATAAATGTTGGATCTGATGTAACCACAAAAGGAACTTTGAACCGCGAAAGCCAGTCAGAATTAAATGTCGGTCAAGGTGTAGAGTCAGGTGCTCGTCGGAGGGTTGGGGTGTTGGGACGTCTGAAATAATTAGGGGAAAGTTATCTCTTCGAGAATAGGTTAGATCTTTTAGATAATTTAGCCTGCGATGTGAAGGTAGGACTAGGTATAGGAGCGAGCCATTATTTAAACATTTTGAATTGTACATAGAGGTCAATAGATTGATGTTACGTTAAAATTTTATATTGTGTCTTATTGCGTTCAAACTTGTAGTCAGACCTGTCTCAACAATCTCGAGAACTCTATAATCGAACAACAAGAAGAGAGGCACAACGGGATGTCGTCCTGATACTAGATGATCATCGGCCAAGCGGTTCCAAAAGCGGGAAAAGTGATTTAATTCAAATAAGTTGAATTAAATGCCAGTATAATGGGTTGCCTACCCATTCAGGGGTACAAGACGATAGCTGGGGTCGTTTCAGACGCTTGTAGGAATACCGAGGAGGAGCAAAACTGGATTCCCAGGTAAGTATAGCTGTTTGCCGTTTTTATTTTCTGCTCACCATAAAGAAATGTTAAACCCCTGTCCCACCCAGAACAACCTCTACCAAAACAAAGGACGCTACACTTTTCAACATTGACTGTCAATCGATTGTTCCGACAGTAAGACTGGAGAACTCGAAGTTTGCGGTTGATATCAGCAGGCGAATCACCCAGGATGACCAAATCATCGGCATACAGCAGCAGTACAATATCGGTATAGTTGTTGATCTTCAAACCCGTAACACCCGACTCCCGGAAGAATCCTTCCATATCCGAAATGAAGAGAGAAAACAGAAGTGGGCTCAAAGTCTCTCCCTGTAGAACGCCGGACGTTACACCAAAACTTCTTGTGTATTCACCGCCAACCCTGACACGCATAGTAGCACAATCATACAGTTTTTTCAAAATCCGGATGATCTTGGCACTCAGACCCAGACTGTACAATTTGTGCCACAAAATTACAAAAGCTCTTTTAAAATCAATAAATGCCGCATAGACTCGTCTTCTCTTTAGCCTCAGCTGAATCTGAATCAGCGAATTCAAAACAAATACGCCATCCAGGCATCCGCGTCCCTCTCTGAATCCTGACTGACATTCAGGAATGACTCCAGTCATGTCAGTCCACGCGACTAGCCTCTCTAGAAGAATCTGAGTGAAGATCTTAGTGCAGCAGTTGGTTAATGCAATACCCCTGTAATTGAGAGGATCATCTACGGGTCCCTTTTTGTGCAACATCACAATGGATATATTACTCCATTGTCTTGGCAGTACCTCGGATGACAGCACCGCGTTGAACATGCTCTGTAAATAATGTAACCAATTCTGCGGTAAACCTTTGAAAAACTCAAAAGCAAACCCATCAGGACCGGGCGATTTTCTTGATTTACATTTACTCAATGCACCCGAAAGCTGTTCAAAAGTGATAGGGGAGTCCAAGATTTCACTTCCAGCATCAAAAAAGCTGACTCCCAGAGAAACCCTCGGGGTGTAAACGTCTTTGTAAAATTCTTCCCACTGTTCAACTGTGAGATTGACCTTCGCGTTAGTAGGTGAACTTCGAAGTCCCCTCAGGGATCTCCAGAATGTCGCTGAGTCCTTTGCATCACCAACCGCCTCCACGCACGCTTCATCATAATTACTCTTTTTTGATCTAAGTAACTTACAGTACTGCTTTTTCGAATTCAAATAAATGTGCACGTGTTGCGCTGAAAAATTATTTTGTTTACATTTTTTCAGATTATCTTTTAAAATTCTTTTTGCTTCCCTACACTCCATATCAAACCATTTCTTGCTGGCAAATCTTTTTGTAGCGAACCCAAACACTTTTTGCCTCCTGAGGCCAAGATAACCAGACACCTGCCGCATCACGTTACACAAATTATCGAAAGATTCCTGAACCCCACCCCTTAACGCGATTCCAGGAGAATATTGCATTGCGGATGCATAGTTCAAACTTAGATCTTCTCTCCATGTCATATATGTTTCGCTGGTTATCAGTCGCGTGTGCATTACGGGAATTTCACGGTTTAAAAAATCATGCAGTTCTAATTTCGCAGGGAAATGATCAGATTCAATAACATCATCCATTATCCGTAAGTCACTAACCTGACTCAAGCCCAGTGCCGAGCAGAAAACATAGTCAACGGTGCTCCTCCCCCCCGGGCCACAATAGGTATACCCTCCCGGACAGTCGTGTCGAGTCCTGCCATTGAGGAGAAAAAATCCCCAGAACCCGTTCTGCAGTTGAAGTCACCACCAATCACACACATGATGTCTGGGTAATCCGAGACCACATCGTCTAGCACAGAATGAAAGAGCTCTAATACTGATTTGATCTCAAAAAGCGGTCTAAAATGACCTTCAGCGCGCGGTTAACCCATTTGACGAGTTAGCTTGGGGATGGTACCTTGCAGTCCGAATCGCCTCCATTCCATACTGGATCAAAAGACGGTTTTAAACGCGAGACACGAAAGGTTTGCCATTGTCCGACACAGTTTTGCGTGGGACTCCAAAGACAAGGAACACCTGTGTGTTGAGGATCCTACAGATGGTTTGACTGTTGGCCTGTCGTATGGGGAAGAACAATGCGAAACGACTAAAGTAGTCTTCAACCGTTAGGATGTAGATGGTGTAGGATTTCGGTAATGGGCCGACGACGTCGATCGAAACCATTTTTCATAGATAGGTCACATCTGGACAGCCACAAAGGAGTCCAGGCGAAGTTCTCTGCTCGGGTCTCTGCGAATGGCAGAACTTGCATGCTGTGACGAAGCGAGTTATATCCACTCTCATTTTAGGCCAATAATAGGTCTGCGCGATGCGCTGGAAAGTTTTGCCCAAATGTCCAGCCGTCGGTGACGAGTGATTCTCATAGACAATCTCACGCCAGTAATTTTATGGGACGACCTTCCTTCATGTTCTCCTTGCAAAGTTCACGCCATGACAATCTTTCCAACTTCTGTAGGTACAGCTGGTCGCTCTCCACCTCGCCACAACAACAGATATTCTACCGTCCTTCTTCTTATTTCAAGGTACCATGGGTCCCGCGCCTCGTCAAACACAACTGTCACAATCTCGACGTCTACGACGGACACGTCCCTGTTGAGCATGTCTGGCACCACATTATCCTTTCCCTTACGGTATACCACGGCATGGCTGTACTGCTGCAAACGGACGCTCCATCGCTCCAGACGTTTATTTGGCTCCTTCAAGTTGTTCAGCCAGCCACGGGCAAAATGGTATGTGACCACCGTAAAATGCATCGCCTCAATTATTCCCCTGAACTTCTCGAGAGCTCATATAATGGCTAAGCATTCCTTCTCGGTGGCACTGAAGCGACGTCCCGCTGGCTGTGAGGATCGGCTGATACAGCTAATAGCATGTTCTTTTCTATCGGGACTATTCTGGGTTAAGATGGCACCCAGTCTATCTTCGCTGGCATCCGTTCGCACTTAGCAGGGCTTTGGAAAATCTGGACGTGCCAATACAGGGACCGAAATCACGTGTTGTTCGAACAGGGTGAAAGCACATTGACAATCCTGGCTCCAGTGAAACCTCGAGTGAAACTTTGTGTTTTTCCTGAGAAGGTAAGTAGTGGTGGTGGTGGTAAGGTTCGACCAACAAAGCGAAACTCGGGAGATATCGGCGGTACCACCCGGCCATTTTTAACAGCCGTCTCACCTCCTTGACTCGCGATGGGAGTGGCAAGTCCACAACTGCGTTCACCTTCTCAGGATCGACGCGCAGACCGTGGACATCAACCAGGTATCCTAAGTAACGAAGCTCGGAACGGCAATAGCGACATTTTTCTGTACACAGCGTTGATCTGGCCTGCCTGAGGTGGTTCAGGACCTCCTTAAGTATCCGGACATGGTCTTCGAAACTCTCACAAGTAACAATAACATCGTCCAGGTACATTATACGTATTTCCTCAGATCTACATCAAGAAGTCGGCCAATCAAGCGCTGCCATGTCGCTGGGGAATTATGTAAGCCAAAGGGCATTCGTGTGGATTGATAGACCTCGTCCTGTCACCCTGAAAGCCGTGATAGGTTGTAAGTCCTTCGAAACGGGTACCTGCGAGTACGCAATTTTGAGGTCTAAAGATGATAGGAATCGTGCTTTGCCCAACCGGCCACAAATAGAGGAGATGTAAGGCAGAGAATAGGCATCCCTCTCTGTAACGGCGCAGTCGATCGCGGCCATCCGCACTTCACAGGCTCCGGGAATTATTGCTAACAACGTTTTTGATGATATTATGTAAAAATCTTCTTGGAATGAAATTCATGCAAGGACCCTGTATTATTCATACCTACCGCACGTTTTATCCCATACTATAGACTACAAACGCGTTTTGGCTTAGAAAAAGCTATTGGTGCCGGTGCCGCCGGGATTCGAACCTCGTGTCTTCGATTTGGAGTTCTGGTAGGTCGAGCTTCCGAGCCACCAGCCAGCTGCAAAACTCATTTTATAATCCTAATTAGATGCACTTTCAGCGCGTTTATGATAAAGCTGGATGCCGTAGAACCCTGAACGCTAAAAGCCCATCATGCCTACATTGTAGACTAGGTACCCATATCTCATCTGCCTACAACATTTTGCCGCAGTGTAAGGTAATTAAGACAGAGGATCAGTGGCAATAAAATTTTCCCGTTTGACCTATACCACGAGAGCACCCATAACCCTCTCGTCATGTCCTTACCTCTTATCCGAGTTTATTAACTTAGCAGCATCACTATCGCCATAATAACATATCCTAATGGCCTCATCATGGCCGTGACTCCATACGAACAAAAAAAAAAGTCCACGCAAATCCCTGCGTGCATACGTACAAGACTAGGTTCTGCTAATGTCTTCCACCTCACATGGTAGATAACTTACTTCTTGCATTATAGGTGGTGTTATACGAGCAACGCGCGCGCGGCACCTATAAATGAGGCAAATTAAATTGTTATTATAAGAGAGCATGGTTATTGCTCACCAGACCCATTGGACACACTTTATTACGTACTGTTCTGTACTAGCCCGGATGCTATTTATAGTTGAAAATACTTTGCTTTCAAGATACCACTCGATGGAAATGTTACTTGCATCATATTCTTGTGATTCAGGAGAGTAGTCATCAGCGTCAAACATGCTGGCGGCGTATGCAGGGTGTGCAAGAAAAAAAATTGAAAATTCATGTCCCATGAACCGAAGTATGATGCTAGTAACATTCCCACCAAGTGGCTCTTTTTCATTAAAAAATGCAAAGTCGTACTACAAATACCAGAAAAGTCTAGGTATATTTTCTATTTTTCTCTCCAGCCGCTCCCTGCAAATCTCTATCCTAATTTATAAACAATGTTTTTTGTTGAAGAACCGTCGACTTAGTTTTAATAAGTCTTATGATGAAAGAACTGTGGAAAGATTTCCACTGACGGAACGAATGACTTTTCAAATGAAAAGTACATACTGGAAGGTGGTAGTTTTCTCCAGAAATGGAAGCTGTAGACACAGTGTTCCGCTATATTATTTCAGCTCTTCAGTACAGCATACCAGACGTGAGTTTTCTGTGAAACTACCAAGAGAGTTGTATATATTTTCAACAACATACCTCTGCAAACGGGAGACATCAAACTATAGCCAAACCCTGCTGGTTTCTTTTCGCCTTTCGGCAAGCTCAATGTTAATTTATGAACAATGTTTTTTCTTGAAGAACCGTCGACTTAGTTCATGAGATGAAAAAGTGTGGAAAGATTTCCACTGACGGAACGAATGACTTTTCAAATGAAACGCACATACTAGAAGGTGGTAGTTTTCTTCAAAAATGGAAGCTGTAGCCACAGTGTTTCGCTATATTATTTTAGCCTTCTAGTATGTACTTTTCATTTGAAAAGTCATTCGTTCCGTCAGTGGAAATCTTTCCACAGTTCTTTCATCTTATGAACTAAGTTGACGGTTCTTAAAAAAAAAACATTGTTTATAAATTTACATTGAGCTTGCCGAAAGGCGAAAAGAAACCAGCAGGGTTTGGGTATCGTTTGATGTCTCCCGGCTGCAGAGGTACGTTGTTGATGTATACATATAAAACTCTCATGGTAGTTTCACAGAAAATTCACGTCTGGTATGCTGTACTGAAGAGCTAAAATAATATAGCGAAGCACTGTGTCTACAGCTTCCATTTCTGAAGAAAACTACCACCTTCTAGTATGTATTTTTCATTTGAAAAGTCATTCGTTCCGCCAGTGGAAATCTTTCCACAGTTCTTTCATCTTAAATCTCTATCCGAAAAACGAAAAACTGTTGATTTTTTCTGAATCAGGTACCTACTTTTGTGTGTCTTCACTGAACATTATGGCGCGTAGACATTTAGGCCAGTCAATAGGGAATTTGGAATGGCAAAACGTATACTCTGGCTGAATTTTTGCATACACCTAGGGAATCCTCCACAGAGCCCCGAACCGCTGAAATCCACCAAAATTTCCTTGAGCTTTCCGAGATAAAGGTGTTTTTCTATATCTTGGTTGCTATTGGTTGGCTTTCGATTGTTTTTTTTTGAAATGTTCGAAAAAATATAGGTATGGAACAAGTTGTGTTCAGGACTTTTCAATAACTTGTCGAGAAAAAGTGCCAGAAGCCGAAAACCGTCGTTTTTTAGGGGGTTGTTTTTTACAATTTTCTATTTGCTTTTCTATGATAGTTATGGAAAAAAATCCCAACAAAAGTTGTAGCTCCTGTAAGTCCCTACAAGTTTCAACCGAAATTTTTTTTGTGTCGCGAAAATTACCCGCCCCAGAGGGCGCTAAAGTCAACCTCGTTTGGAAAATATTATTCCAGGTGTAGGGGGCATCGATTCCAACTCCATCGTGTGGGGATCTGAAGGCCAAATTCTCATTTATGGTCGTACTAACTTCACTATTAATTGATGAATACCAGAACCTTCGCACAGGGTGACTTTTTTGAGAAGGACCCACCCCCGATATTTCGCTGCACAAATTTCTCCTGGAAAAAACCGGAACAGGTCGATTTTTATTTTGAAAGGGACATCTAAGACACGTAGTAACAATTCAAATGGCATCACCTACCTTGTGATACATCAAATTGAAGGTTATAAAATTCCCTTTCTGTCAAACATATTTGAAATTGTCTCGAATCACCCCTCCAACCCCTTTCAAAATTCTCTCATTGTTATTGCAGGAAAGTTTCTCCCTCATTACCTAACTCCCGATTTTTGAGTATCAAATTTTCCAGTAAAAACATGTCGATTCTTATTTCGAAGGGGACACCTAGAACACGTATTGTCAAATTTTTATCTTTAACCCCCTCGCCTGAACTCCGTCCAACTTTGAAATTTCAAATAACTTACCTATATGTGATACATCAGAACCAAGGTAATAAAATAGTCTTTCTGTCAAACAAGTCTGAGAAGTTTTTATTAAGTCACTTTCAACCCTTCTCGAAATGATCTTTGTTTATAAATTAAAGAAAAGTTTTTTCTCTTATCAACTTCCAATTCTTGAGAAATAGACTTTCCAGCAAAAATAGGTCGACTTTTATTTCGGATGGGACATTCAGGACACGTATTGTCAAATTTTTATCTCCAACAAAGTGTAGAGGAGTAGGGGGTGGTTTAGAATATTTGAAATAACTTTTCACAGGATGAAAATTATATTCTCTTCATCACAAGATAGATAATGCCATTTGAAAGTAGGGTAGAGTGGGGGCGAAGAGGTTGAAGATAAAAATTTGTCATCACGTGTCTTAGATGTCCCTCTTGAGATAAAAATGTTCCGGTTTTTTCCTAGGAAAAATTTGTGCAGCGAAATATCGGGGGTACAAAGGTTTTGTCATCAATCAATTATTATTAGTAAAATTAGTACGAACATAAACAAGAATTTGGCCTTCAGATCCCCACATGATGGAGTTGGAATCGATGCCCCCTACACCTGGAAATATGTTCCAAACGAGGTTGACTTTAGCGCCCTCTGGGGCGGAAAATTTTTGCGGCCCAAAAAATTTTTCGGTTAAAACTTGTAGGGACTTACAGGAGCTAAAACTTTTGTTGGAATTTTTTCCATAACTATCATAGAAAAGCTGATAGAAAATTGTGAAAAAAACCACCCCCTAAAAAACGACGGTTTTCGGCTTCTGGCACTTTTTCTCGACAAGTTATTGAAAAGTTCTAAACACAACTTGTTCCAAATATTTTTCCGAACATTTTAAAAAAACGAAAATCGAAATCCAAGCAATAGCAACCAAAATATAGAAAAACACTTTTATCTGGGAAAGCTCAAGAAAATTTTGGTGGATTTCAGCGGTTCGGGGCTCTGTGGGGGATTCCCTAGGTGTAGGCAAAAATTCAGCCAGAGTATACGTTTTGTGAATATAAGAGACTTTTTGAGCCAGGTTGACTGGCCTAATTTATCTCTTGACGAAATGAATTGGCCGGTAGGGATGCTTGAAACAGGAATGCGACAAAACGAGGTTGCAAGGAGCCTGAGTACTTCTCAAAGTTTGTCTCAAAGTGTCATATCTCGGTTGAACGCACGATATCTAGACACTGAGGATGTCTCCAAACACCACACAGGGCAAAACCGCAATACAATCCCAGCTCAGGACAGATATCTGCAACTTGCCGCTCGCAGAAACTCCAATATCACTGGCCCTGAACTGAGTCTGCGGCTACAAGAAGTGTATCATGTTACTGTTGGCCTTGATACTATCCGAAACCGGTTGCGCGAAGTCAACCTCTACTCCTGGAGGCCCTGGAGGGCACCACCTTCAACAAGAGGAAATCAAGGAGCTTCAAAGCTTGTGGGCACAGGAACATCATCAGTGGGATTTTCAACAATGGTCGAACATTCTCTTCTTGGACGAGTCCCGTTTCGGGATATACTCTGATTCCAGGAGAGTGCGAGTGTGGAGAGAGCTCACCCTCATCATGGTGGGACAACCATGGTATGGGGTGGAGTGTGAGCCGGAAGAAAAATCGATCTCGTTTCAATTAAGAGATCGCTAACTGGAGCCCGCTACCATGATTTGGTACTTGAACCTATTTTTTTGCCCCATGCGAACGGTTTTGGGCGAAATTTTACGTTTATGCAAGACAATGCAAGACCTCATACCTGCAGGTTGGTTGATGAGTTTCTGCAGGACCACCAAATTAATTTTTGCCGTGGCCAGCGTAGTCTCCGGATTCAAACCCCATTGAGCACGTGTGGGATACTTCAGCGAAGGGTGCTACGTATGGGTTTGCCCCGTGAAAGTCGCAGAGATTTCTTCGCAGCGCTTAATGTCACATGGCAAGGATATCCACGAAATTACATTGATAACCCATGTCTAGACGTTGCAGAGCTGTTCTAAATTCTAGAGGAGGCTATACTCTTTATTGGTGTATGCGGATATCAGATATCACCTAATTTCTCAAAAAAAAACACAATTTCCATATGATTTTTGTGAAAAGATTCAAAATATATGCTATTTTCTTACAAGTGAGTTGTTTTTTTGGAATGTATAATAAACAGCTTGACAAAAATTCAAATTAAGTGAAAAAACCAGTTTTCTGGGCAGCAGATACAAATTATTCGGAATATCCCTAGTGTGTCTTTATACAGGGTGTCGTCTTCTTCTTTAATTTTTGGTCCGAGCCGAACACCCGCAACTGAATTGGAAACGTCGCGCTCAGCAGAATAGACTATAGCATGATGTATGGTTATCATGTACGGGACCTCCTGCTGGTCGCGACCATGGAGGACCAGCGGCGCGCCGCGCACATCTCGAACGCCGCCGACAAATTGCCCGATTGAGACGGCAAAATGCACATATGCCAATGCACATACCCGTCCTCTTCGGCTTACAAACTTCACTTCTTTATCCTTATGGTTCTTCTTGTTATTGTGATTTTTTTCTTCTTCTGTACCCGTGCAGCAGTCGTCATCATCATCGACATATCGCGGTGTGAGTGTGTATGCGTATATGTATGTCGGTTTGAAGATTCGTTTATGGAAAACAAACAAATGAATAAAAAAGAAACCAAACGCGCAAATTGAAACAAAGAAGAGGCTCAGAGATATTAGCATTGGAGATTCTTATCTGGAACCTGCGGTTATTTTTAGTTGAGCGGTTGTGGTAATCTAATAATCTATATATCGTGTAGTTTCTGTTCATTTGGCTAGGTTCATTAAATCCTTATAGCCTGTTACATGGGCAACTGATGGTTGGGTTGCTGTAGAGACAGTACTTCCTGATTAAGTAGGTACTTCCTTCGTTCCGTCAATCTTATAGGTATGTACCTCACCTACATTTCAAATTTCTTGTTCATATTTTGTTAATCGTCAATCTTAAACGCCTTTCTCGTCATCAGGACCGCGGGTGGCAATTTGGTGCCCGAAGGCGCCTAAATGCAAGGGGCGCCAAAATTTTCTATTTTTTGTTTTTTATCTATTTTTTTCGTTGTTCGCAAAAAGACTTAGTAATCTGATGAATTAGTTGAAACCAAGCCAAAGTTTAGCGGGCGCCTTTAAGTTCTTCGGTTAATCAGTTTTGATCAGAGACGCCATCTAACTGAAACCGCTCGAAGTAAAATGTCTGTACTTAGATGGGAGCATGCGCCGTGGGCACGTTTTCTGTCTCCTAGCCCCTTTTGAACTGTTTTGCTGGAGGTATCTACATAGAGCGGTGGATGTTCTAATCTAACTATTTTCATTGTATATTTTAAAAGGGAGGGTCAATTCTGGCACCGGTCCGCCTAAATTCTGAGAATTTTTCGCAATTGGTCCCTGCCCGATCTCGCCCAGCAGAGGGGCGGTGTTTTCTCAGATTTCTACCCACTAATATATTTGATCTGGATGTAAAGGTTATGATGTTTGGCCTTCTACTTTCTCAAATTCAATGGTTTTGGCTGTCTCCCAGACCTCTCCTTGAAGAGGGCTGGAAAAGAAAACAAGTGAAAGATAAATGTCAGAAAAATAGCAAAATCGAGAGGATGGTTGTTCATTTTGGTGTAGATAACGGAATAAGCATAAAAAGTAAGTGGATGAAGTAGCGTTGTCCAAATTATCTGAACAGCCTCTGCTTCTAATTTTCGCTGGAAACTCCATAGAGCGCGGGCGTCAAAGTATTCAACCCGCTTGCTGGAGGAACTGCTAGCACCCTCTGCCAGCCGACAGTAGAAGCTCATGTGTTGATGTGACGTGAAAAAAAAAAGTCAAATGAGAACTGCCAACGCATCAACGTCAATTGGAAGTTTCGAAATTCGTCCGCGTCGTGTGCAATTCGTTCGAAATTCGAAAATCGTATTTCCATATTTCGATTGCGTGGGTACGTGATAATCAGGATGATATGGTAATGGTACAAAAAGTCAATGGCTTCTCTCTCAATCGCATGGAGTGGAACAGACTGAATTTACATGAATAAATTATTGAAATACTGAAAGTATTTTTCATATTAAATGTTCATCTTCAACACTTGATAATCAACGTTTTCATGATCAAGTCAGTAGGTACACATTGGAACTTAACTTTGCAGGCAATTCCTCGTCACTCTAGGGGCCTCTGGCCTGCCGCAAATCTTCCATGATATGGAAATAGTGAACCTTGGCGTTGGGAAATTCTTCCATGTACTTGATGAAAATTGTATGAGTCTACGCCACCATGATGCGACCTACTCACGGTACCCCTTCGCAGCACGATGCCGACAAGCGTGTTAGTGTAGCCATCCAGAGTCTTCTTTTCAAAATTCGAACGTGAAGGAAAAGCACAAAACGATTTAACTTCACTCCAGACACGAAAAACTGAAGATGCTGAAATTTTTGACATTTTAGTAACATCTACCAAGCAAAGAAACAATGCATAATGAACATTAATATCACTAATCAGCAGTGAAAACAGGATGAAAGCAGCGAAAACAACCAAATACCTACCCTAGCTTCTCCGACATATTTTGAAGTTTCCAGTTGACATTGATGTTGACAGTTCTCATTTTATCTTTCAAGTACATTGACACGTCATGAGCTTCGACTGCCGCCTGGCACGGGGGCACTAGCAGTTCCTCCACCAAGCGGCTTGCACACTCTTGTTGCGGCCCGCGCCCTGTACGAGCTGATTCTCCACCGCAGATAGATGGAAGTGAGGTTATGTCACCGAAATGAAAGTCGAAACTAAAGGCTTCCAACACGGCCCCCCTACACGGAATCTACAAGAACACGTTGTCCTATGGTGTATACTTTCACCTATAGGTACCCGAATGATGAATGATGATTCTACCCAAGCTAATACTTAGATCAAAGCGAATGCACGCGTACTTCGAATTTTGGGAGTTATGTTGGGCTTTGCAACTTTACAGACGCGCTCTTGAAAACTGCGGCAAGTGTAAGTGGTAGAGAATAAACCCAAACAATCTTACAACAATAAGTGCTGAATGAGTCCACAGTGCGCAACCCGAAGAAACAAAACACTCCTCTTAAAACGAGACGAAGGTGAAATTTTTCTGAATTTGGGAGGCCTAAAACCCAAAAGCCCCTCCAAATGTTGACCAAAATTATTGTGTTATCCCGAAGTGGTAAAACACCTCGGAATTCGAATTGATAAAAATGTATGTCAATGTCAATAGTTTAGCAATGTGGGCTCGCCGCCTTCTTACCTGGTGTGAAACTGTCTTGTCCAGAAGTTATGTTGCTTCGCTTGCTTGTCAACAGTGGCGTAACTAGAAGTGTCCGATGGGGGGGATCACGACTGAAAAATTTGCGAATATGCGAGCATAACGAAAAAAAAAGCATAGCATTTGAAATTTTTTCAGGGAATTCGATGGCCAATGGGGGGGGGGGTTTGACCCCGAAACCCCCCTCTAGTTACGCCACTGCTTGTCAAGCTGTCATAAAATACTGCTTTTTTTTTTCAATTTACCGTGTCATGTCATGCGTGAAAATAATGTTTTGGGGGTCGCAGAAACATGTTACCGTTATTGAGGCATCAAATCCGCACGACTGTCCTTCAAATTTCGTGGCATTCAAGATTCGTCTTGACGACCAGGCGACGCACACAGGCGGAATTTCAAAAAATCGTGGACAAAAACAAAAAATAAAAATATTGAGTTGATCAGGAACTATCTACTTTAAAATATTCTTGGATAATCTAGCTATAATTATCAGGTACCCTCAGCTTAACAGGTGCAAGGATAAAAAAGATACAGCGATATGAAGTTCATGCTGAAAAAAAGCTGTCACCAGTTATCAGTTTTGGACTTTTTCTTACTCGTTTCGAATGGCCCTTGACACATTTCCATGTGAATTTATTCAATCCAAATATATGGAATCTATAGCAGGAGGTCTGTATTATATTTACATATAGATATTTCATTGGAAAATATCCACTGGTCATCCCCAAAAAATAATATTAGAAGTAGAGTTTTCATCTTCGAAAAAAGTGAATTTTTGTTTACCTGTAGACAAAAAGTATCCTATCGAGCACGATCGAGCAGCGATTTTTATATTTTTATAAGCCAAAAGGTATACTGTACATGTTCCAGGCAACATCTTTTGCTATAACTTGCTATATTACGAGAAACTAATTTTTTTGTTGACTTTGGAGTACATAAAATCGCAAAAAAACGCACCACTCAAATTTTAACCAAATTTGGAAACTTGGTTCTATTGAACCGCTTCTCCTATACAGAGTGTTCCACTTTTTTTTTCAATATTTGAGAATATGGTAGAGCATCGAAAAATAAGTAGTTTCGCAAATAAAAGGAAAATAATAAAAAATAAAAAGTTACAATTTTCGAGATGTGACAAAAACCAATATGACCATCTTGTATGCATTCATCAACTTATGATGTGTACCAAATTTTATCAAAAATTCATTGATTGAACTCAAAGTAATAAAAAAAATCATTTGCAAAACTCAACTTTGAAAACCTCTATCTCCGTTATAATGCGTTTCCGATGTTTTTTTTTCGAGAAAGTCCACATATTTTTTGATACTCTACTATCTCCTGAAATATTGACAAAAAAAGTGTAACACCCTGTATGTGTACCTTAATTCTCAATTATCAAGACAAAAATTTAGTTTTTTTCAACCAATACTTTAATTTTAGATTCCCGATCAGAGTTTATTACCGTAGGCGTAGCAAAAAAATAAGCTAGTTCGTATCTTACAATTTTGTCAAGCTCCTAACTTCATGGATAAGTGCAAGCCATTTGCTAAGCCAAATCAAACAAGTTACCGGATGTGACGAACAGGACTTGTCATCGAAAACCAAAAAAATGAATGATTCTCAAAAGTAGTGAAACTTGTCCAATACAAGCTGTAAAGGAGGTATAGGAAAGATAGTGAGAAAATCTTTTAATAATTTTGACAGAGCTGTTTTGGAGGATGTAAAGTCAATAAATTTTGGAACCCCACTAACTACCCTCATCAACCCAAGGAGACTTATTTCCACTATTTTTTCTGTAATCTGGAGCTTGGTATTGGACCAGTTACGTAAATTACAAAATTTTCGCCGAATAACTGGAAATACACCTTCTCTCCGCCCTACTCGCTAAACTCGGAATCAATTAAATGGAATTTAGCTATAGGATCATCTGATACCTTATTGAATATCTACAATATATTGGATTTTCAACCAAATCTACGTGTCAAAAAAACATTTTATACGAAATAATTTTTCCATGAGGTCTACGCGACGTTCTAAAACATTTATTTTGTTTCTGTTCACCAAAAAAAAGGTTTTTTTTGGTGACTTTAGAAGAATTACATTCAATCTAGCTATTTTTAAGCGAATTCCTGCAAAAAAAGTCAAAAAAAATTAAAATTAAAGGACCCCGCACGATTCTTATGGAAAATGGCTCCCGGTTAAATTCTCTGAATTTTTGATATGTTGTAGCTCATGAGATACTGATCAAATACCGTGAACCCCAAACTCAAATAATGGACAGTTTTTTACCCACAGGGGGTTGAAGTTGGAGGTTTTGACGGCTTAAAAATGATATTGTGACGTAAATAAAAGTTTTCTATTTGGTTTCTCTTCAAGATGTGTTTCATGCTAAATGTATTTATTTGACAGAAAAATATAAACCCCCTCCTCCACCCCCAACCCCTATCTACCGTCATAAAATTCGAGATTACTCTCGAAAGCCATGCGGATGGCTTCTGTGATTTAAGTGATGAATTTTGCCATAAAAATTATTTTCCACCCCTAATGTTGGGGTGCCGATTTTCCAATTTTCCTCGGTTAATTTGGCTGAATTTTTGATATTGTATACTTCTAATTCTGCTGAACAAAAAGTTCTTATGCCAAAACTTATTCCTATGGACAGTTTTTGTTCTACAGGGGACTGAAGTTCAAGATTTGAGAGCATAAATATTGAACTTCAGTCCCCTGCAGAACAAAAACTGTTCATAGGAATAAGTTTTGGTATTGGAACTTTTTGTTCAGCAGAATTAGAAGTACACAATATCAAAAATTCAGCCAAATTAACCGAGGAAAATAGGAAAATCGGCACCCCAACATTAGGGGTGGAAAATAATTTTTATGTCAAAATTCACGATTTAAATCACAGAAGCCATCCGCATGGCTTTTGGGAGTAATCTCGAATTTTATGATGGTAGATAGGGGTTGGGGGTGGAGGAGAGGGTTGATATTTTTCTGTCAAATAAATACATTTAGCATGAAACACAACTTGAAGAGGAACCAAATAAAAAGCTTTAACTAACGTTATAATATCATTTTGAAGCCGTCAAAACCTCCAACTTCAACCCCCTGTGGGTAAAAAACTGTCCATTTTTTGAGTTTAGGGTTCACGGTATTCGATTAGTATCTCATGAGCTACAACATATCAAAAATTCAGAGAATTTAACCGGGAGCCATTTTCCATAAGAATCGTGCGGGGTCCTTTGTCCACGATTTTTTGAAATTCCGCCTGTGTGCGACGCCGAGAAAGCCCGTCTCGCGCTGGCCCTAAAACGGGGAAAATGACATGTTGAAGTTAAATACATTTAGGCTATCCTGAATCTAAATTTATCTATAGAGGTAAATCTTTGAATTTATGATCAATTAAGGGTTTTAGTTTTGGGTTTAGTAGTCAACATCTCATCTTTTCATTTCTTAGGCTTTTGCTCAATCACGGCAGGACAGGGAGGGCCAAAAGGTCTGCCGCCGGTCCCCTAAATTTGAAAAAACCACCTGGGGCGCGTAGCCGGGGGTTGCCGCCGGACCACCAACCATATTCGAAACTTTCACTCCTTAGAGGCCCGAGAGGCCCCATCTTACAATTCCGCCCAGGGCCTCCAGTTCCCTTAGTCCGCCACTCGGCGAAAAAATGCATTTCAAGAGTGCATGGCTTGGATGACATATCCTATGACGTCGTGAACTATTGTACCGAATATCGTCAGTGCAATTAACCGCAAATGTTTTGGGGTTTTTGTATACCAGCTTGTTTCAAATTTAGAAACTTGGGAAAAAAATCCCAAGGTGTGTTTTTTGCACACTATAAAATACAAAATGTAAGATTATAGTATATCACATAAAAAGCAACGGAAGTGATACTTTTCGCATGAGTGTGAAAAATCGCGCACTTATTTTTCCTTCGACCGACCTATTTTCCTTGTTCAACGTCTGCTCATTGACGATCAAAATATCAAAATACTTATGTCAGAAGGTGTCACTTACCGATAAGTATCCTATGTTCTAATGTTTATTTTCGAATTTTGTATTGCCACTTTTCCATTTTCATGTAAATTAAAATTATTTGAAATTGCCGAAAACCAGATGAAGTTCCTCCAATGGGGCCTTGCAATTGAAAAACTCAACGTGAGGTCGCCACTACTGTAGGGGGCGCCTCCTTCGATGAAGCGGCCGTAACGACGGGAAAAACAGGGGAGTTTGAGTAGTTTGACCAGTGACTGACAGTGACTGGAGACGTCAAGCAAGAAACAAAGGTTATCCAAATTTCAAATCAAGACATAAAATGACGGACGTCGGTCGCTGAAGCGTCAACGCCGAGGTCAACGCCGTCAAAATTGTCGAATTTGCCCCCAACGGTTGTGGCGCCCTCGGTGTGTGAAAGTGGCAGTGCAAGGCCCCATTTTGCGAAATTTCACAACAACCGGTAACGTTGCTTGGCATTGACAGTTGCTACTGTTGCTAGGGATATTTAGATATTTTGTTCTCATTTACCTAGTTACTGAAACTAAATTATTTCAATCCCTCTTGATGTCAATGTCCAAAATTCAAAACTTTGCCAACTAAGTATTCATTGAAGATATATCCGATGGATTCGAACCCAATTCGGCAGAAACTTATACAATACAAAATAATTTTGAATAAAAAAAACCACTGATGGAATTTTTGTACACCGATTTCCAAAGATTTCCAATGATTTTCAATGATTTCCAAATAATTTCCAATAATTTCGAATGATTTCCAATGATTCCCATGGAAGTGTACACCAGATTTCCAAAGTGGTACCCCTCGCTTCATACGTAATTAGTGATAACGGTAGGATCACTTGAATAAATAAAAATGTTTTTAAGATCAGTTCAGGACAAGCAATTTTTCATCACGGTGAGGGTACATGACATAATGGATGAACGTGACTGGTCCAGAGTCCAGACTAAAAAAATCTGTTGTGGGGCGACACAAAACTTTCCCGGCGGTATCCAGAGACGTCAGTAATGATTTTGATCGAAGTGTCCCTTCGGGAGGGGGCGATTCGATTTGGAAATTGATGAAAAAATTCTATTCAGTCGAGCGTTTAACGAGCATCCTGCATCCATTGTTGAGCGGACAGAAAAAATGACAGGTTAGGTCAGTTTTCCAAGGTGATGAAATGATCAAAAAGGTAGAACTAGGTAGCTAACTGCTGTGATATCTCAAAAATGCAATGCTGGTTCCTTATTGAAATTTTTGTTCCTACTTTAGATATGATGATGAAATTACAAAAACTTGATTGAAAACTTTTACTGCATCTGTGTGTCAAATTTCAACTCTATATTTTCAATTTAGAGCTTGGGCAGACAAACCCAGACCCAATGTGCCACCTGAGGGCTTCCGATCAAAAGCATCCATCCAAAGTCTAATCAGATCATTCCAGGCTGAACTTAGGCCTCCGTACCTGATTTCGATTTGATCGGATCAATAATTCGGTAATTATCGTGACAGAACCGCTTAATTTGTACGATCGCATGAGTGATTTTATACTTTCAGGAGGAAAATTTCCGGGAAATTGGAGAGAAATTATTGGAAAATGTTCAAGAACCAGTTATCTATTCTCTAAAAAAAACAATTCCGAGAAATCTGTTCACTGAATAAAAAGTTGGAAAATTTGCAGTTTTTCCAGAGAGGAAAACTCGGCAACTGTTGATCCGATTTCGAAAATTTTTCCTCCAAAAATTAGCTCAATCTTTTCTCTAACTTTTATTTACAGCATGTCTGCACCTAAAATTAATATTTCGTGGGGCCTACCGCATGTAGAAGTTTGCATTGCGTTTTTCTCAAATTCACGGAATGTGCAAATTTCATTTTGAAAAAATTACAGTCGGAAAACCAAAACCGTGTCAACTCTGAAAATAGACCTGCACGACGCTCAATACAATCTACTTTCGATATCAGTTGAAATTTCCAAAAAAAAGTCGATCCCCGAGCAGGAATAAATTTTTGAGTGGAGTCCTGCTACAAAAGCGAGTCGTGCTGGTCGAAACACCGGCGAGAGCCCCTCCTGAGTGGCAACGGCCAGGAGAAATTTCGAAAATTCATTACGCTCAACTGGAGAATGGTGGAAAACTGCAACTGCGGCCTCAATTTGACTCTTTTGTTGTGTTGCTTCCTGCCAAATCTGGTTCCAATCCATCAGATAGATTTTGAATAATTAATTGGGAAAGTTTTGAACTTTAACATTTTTTATTATTTGACAGATGACAGATAGGGCAATGTTTCCAACTGTTCTGAATACAGTTTTCCAAGGGCTTTCAAATGACATATTGCAAGTTGAGTTCCGTGAGATATAGTCTCTGACATTTGATGATAGTGACAGTTGGGTTTGACAGATGACAGCCAAAAACTAATGGGCTCTTTTCAGGAAACAACCATGTTTGTATACCAAATATCAAGTCGATCCAGTCAACGTTACGGCAGTTATCGTGGAAGATCACAGACAGACACACATACACACACACATACACACACACACACAGACAGACATCATTCTGAAAATGGTCTTAATCGTCTTGGGGGACCTCAAAACGGATATATCCGGTGAAATCTCAAAACTTTTTTTCTGCACGATTACAATACTTTCCCTCCGTGTTCGTGGGTGGGCCGGGAAAGTAAAAATCGCCCTGCTAAGCTCAGCTCAATCGCAAAAAATCGGTCGTTTAGAACTGAGCTTCAAGCACCTTTACTTTGTACCTACAAAGAGTAGACATTATATTGCATCTAATTACTCAAGTGAACACATTCTTTTATGTAGGTATGTTGTATTCCTCAATAACTAAGAATGTAATAAATTATTTATTACAGTGCCTACTTATACGAAGTCGTTGTTCGTAACTGGTAATTATTACTTAATACATATTTATCCAGGAAACGATCGCTATCAGCTTATTATAACAATTACCACCACTTACATATTATTTTGTTTTCTCACTACAATCCTAATCTGTACCATGCATAAAACTGCTCAATGTTACTGTTTTCACATGATAGGAGCAATTCTGATGTGAAATTCCACCTAAAAATGTTCAGAAATCGGTATTTTCATTTTCTCAATTAGTTTTGAAGGCAATTAAACTTCATATCTTCACCTTTTTCAGGTCCTTATGTCTTTTTTATAAAATGACAATTTTGGGGTGCCGGCACCACCTTTGAGCGTTGCTATAAAAAATCAGATCCTCGTGATTCATTCAAGAAAATCAGGAAAGCACATGCAAGGCTCCTCACCAAATGCTTGTTTTGAGGGGCTGTGTCACAGTTTTCATCAATTCTAAGAAAAGTCTGTGTGGCATAAGTTTTCCGGCAAGTATCCAGGCACGTAGTGTGGAATTTTGATTCGGGGCTTCCGTTCCGAAGGTGGGTTGGGACTTATGGGACTCAGAATAGCATCTCGTCATTTTCTACTCGCTGGGTCTCCCATGTTTTCCAGATCATTTTTTAATTCTGCCCTTTCTATCTCATGCTTTTTGTTGTTTCAAATCCATTTCTTTCCGTCAGTCATCAGCTTTTGATAGCCTACCTGGACAATGTGCCCATATGTCTCTCTTCTAGAGACATATAGACACATGGATATTTAGTTGGAAAAGCATTCTACACCTTGGAGGAATTCTTTTCTGACGCTTTCAGTGATTTACGTGACGTGCTTTGATGTTATGTATTGTGTTTGTACTCATATATGTACATATTATTTAGGTAACTATTCATATCCTGGTTATGTACAAAACAATGACTTGTGTAAAGAATTTTAAATCTGTTAGCACCAATAAATGATTGATTGATTGATTGATTGATTCTTGGGCCTTCTTTGAAAGTGTTTTTATTGTATTTTTTCCAACTCATGTTAGCCTCAAACCATCTAAATTAACGCGGCGATGACGAAACCCGTTCAAAAATATGTCCTTACCGAAGTTAAAAAAGTAGGGACTGTCGCCCGTGACGTCGTGCTTGGCCTTTCGCAAAGCGCAGGCGATCTGGGCAAGATTGCGATCCCAGTGGCGACTGACGATGATCCGGCTCATTGGTCTCAATGGTCCAGGCAAGAGGCAAGACGGTTCTTAGATTCTGGTTTACGCGCTCAGCCTCGTTAGCTTGTGGGTGGTGAAGCGGATTGAATCTGGCGGTGCTTCCATACTTCAGCAGAAACTGCTTTATCTGCCGGGTACTGCACTTTATTATCCATCTGAACAGTTTCTGGCACTCTAAACACCAGAAAGACTCGTTCTTCTAGAAGCGCGCACACCGTCTGCGCAGTAGCCATCCTAATCGGGAGCAACAGGCAAAACTTTGTGGAGACGTCCGTCCTCCGTCATCACCAATATCTGGGTGTATCCCTGAGTGGATTGGGGCAACGGTCCAAAAAGATCAACCACGACCTTCTGCCACGGTCTTGATGGTGGATCCGTGATAGCCATCAATCCAATCGGAGGCCATTTCTCGGGTTTAACTGCCGCACACACTGTGCAACGTAACACGTAGTGTTTCACATTTACCTTCGCCTGGCTATCAAAAATATCCCTGCGACAAAATATCCCAGGTCAAAAATATCCTCGCCAATAATATCCCAGACAAAAACATTCCCGCGACAAAATATCCCAGGCCAAAAATATCCCCGCCAATAATATCCCAGGCCAAAAATATCCCCGCCAATAATATCCCAGGCCAAAAATATCCCTGCCAATATTATCTCAGCCAATTCTATCCCCGTGAAACCTGTGCACATGGACCCAGTCAGGTACGTCCGAAGAGCGGTAATTTCCGGCTACACTATACATTTTTGACTCGAAAACAACTCTCGGACGTGAAAGTGTGTGCATTGACTTCGTTAGGTGCCCAAGGGGCTGTTTGTAACATTCAACCGTGACACTGTTTTCTGACTCAAAATCAACGTGGACATTTCACCGACAACCAAATCACCGACAAGCAAATCCACCGACAGCTCAACTCACGGACTCACCTAACACACCGACAGGGTATTTCACCGACTTGCTGATACACCAACTCACCGACTCACCAAATCACCGACGAGACATTTTACAGACCGATTTTTGACTTGATTGTATAGCCGATAAGGAGTCTATTTTCGTCTCAAGTATCATCCTTCTTTTTGGACCCACCAGATAAAGAACTGATTTTTCACTCAAGCATTCTCGTTCTTCCAAGATCCATCAGATGAAAATCTATTCTTGATTCAAGAGGCATTAGGCCCACCAGATAATGAGTTCATTTTCGACTCAAGTATTATCCATCTTCTCAGACCCACCAGATAAAGAACTGATTCTTGACTCAAGCATCCTCCTTCTTTCTACACCCATCAGATGAGAAGTTCATTTTTCACTCAAGTATCGTCCTTCATTTTAGACATACCTACTACATAGATGAATAGTCTTTTTTTGACTCAAGCATTCTTTTTTTCATACCAGCCAGATAAGAAGTTTATTTTTGATTAAGTATCATCCTTCTTTTTAGACTCATTGAGTACGGTGATATATATTTTTGGCCTGAGATATTGTGTGGCAAGAATATTTTTGGCTGGGGTGTTTTAGACTGGTATATTTTTGGCTGCAATTATATTGGTGGGGATATTTTTGTTTTGGAATATTTTGTCGCGGAGATATTTTTGGCTGGGATATTTTTGGCCTGGGATATTTTGTCGCGGGGATATTTTTGGGCTGGGATATTATTGGCTGGGATATTATTGGCTGGGATATTTTTGGCCTGGGATATTCTGTCGCGGGGATATTTTTGGCTTTGGATATTTTGTCGCAGGTATAGTTTTGGCTGAGATATTATTGCCGGGATATTTTTGGCTGGGATATTCTGTTACCCGACCGTCCAGAGTTTCTGACTTTATGAAAGGAAGTGATGGCGCTGAGCTCAACAATCCAAAGTCTATTGCCGATGCATTCGCTGCCTAGATCAGCAGTGTCTTCACCTTTTCCAATGCTCTTAGTGTTGACCTGTCTTTTGGTCCCCGTGATGTGTCTCATGGTTGCATTATTGCTTCCCCAGTGTCCAGGGAGGATATTCTGAGGACGACAAATAGAATATGCAACAATCTTACTGCTGGAGAGGACATGGTTCCTGGTTTTCTTGTCCGTGATTGCTCGAATGCTCTTGCAGACCCTTTGAAATACCTCTTTAATCTCATTTTGTTCACTTCAACTTTTCCCCAAGTCTGGAAGCGGGCTCGAATTTTTCCAGTGCTGAAAGAAGATGATTCTGATTTGATCAACAACTACAGGCCAATTCCAATCCTGACGAATTTTGCAAAGCTTTTCGGCATTGTTCTGTATAACCAACTGTACCTGCTGATCAAATTTCACACCCTTTGGGAGATTTTGGCTGCTTATAATAAACTGCTCAACAATGAAAGTGTTACAAAGCAAAAATTCACCCAATTTTGAACCGCTGTAATTTTTGATTGGCACAAACAATTCTGATTCTGTTTCAACTACTGACGAGCCCAATCTCTTGGCCATCTTTTTTGTCAATATGGGATACATAGAGCCCCTCATAAAACTTCTACAGGGTGATGAACTTCACGAAATTTCACCCTTTCTCCCCCCACCCCACCTCATCTCAAAAATCTAAAATGGCAATACCTACTTTGTGATACATCAAATTGAAGGAAATTGAATTCTCTCCATGAGCAAAATTTTTTGAAATTTTTTAAAACCTCCATTTTTCTCACAAAACACCCTAAATGTTTAATTTATTTGGAGAGGGGTTGAAAATTCAAAAAAAATTGTTTTCGGAGAAAGAATTCAATTCCCTTCAATTTGATGTATTACAAAGTAGGTGGTGTTTCGTTAAATTTTGAAGCTGAGGTGGGGGAGAGCAAAATGGTCAATTTGGGTAGCACTTTTTCCACCAAAAATTATTTTCTTCGATGTTTTCTATGATGACACTGACTGAATTTAAAACAATTGAGAGGTCCAGAATTAAAAATAAGACGGTCATAGAATTTTTAGGGCGAAGGAAGATGGGGTTAAAATTTTTGTAAATATTTTTTTCAGAAAGAAAATTTAATTCTCTTCAATTTGATGTATCGCAAGGTAGGTCATGTCATTTGAAATTTCAAAGTTGGGGTGAGTGGAGGCGAGGGGGCTTAAGATAGAAATTTTCCAATTTGTGTTTTAGATGTCCCTTTTGATATAAAAATCGACCTGTTTTTGCTCGAAGAAATATTCACTGGGAATCGGGAGTTATTGCAGGTGGATAAATTTCAAATGATCACCTGGTGCAGTATTCACAATAAAAAATCACATTTTGGCTGTTTGGACTGGAATCCCGAAAATCCAAAAACCGTTTCGAGGGAACACATCATTCTTCATAAATTTGGTGTTATTACTCCCAAAAATATTTTTTTGCGAAAACGGGGATATGTTGAACTTCCATCAATTTTGCACTGCTCTGTTCATCACCCTGTAGAAAATTTATGAAAAACTCTATGCATTTCATATTGACAAGGAAGATGGCCAAAAGATTGGGCTATTTAGTATTTGAAACAAAATTAGAATCATATGTGCCAATCAAAAGTTATAGCGGTTTAAAATTGGTTGAATTTTTGCTTTGAAACACTTTCATTGTTGAGCAGTTTAGAAACGTTTGATGAGTGACACTTCAAAATTGACGTTCGCCTACTTTCTAACAGCAAAAAATTGTTCCTATTGGTTGAAAAACAGTTCAGTAATATGCTCTATCACAGTATTATTTTCGATGTACCTACCTAATATTTAAGCCATCATTAATGCAAAGTATTTAGATAATAGTAATCAATTGCATCAATTGTTATACGGTCATTATCATTGTATCCTTAGTCTAACATGAAATTGAAAAATAAAACTCTAGCTGTTTGCAGTCAATTGTGGTGTCTTATCTCGAAACGGTTTTGGAATTTCCCGGATTGGAAGCCTAAAATTGGAGATATAAATTTTTATGTTGAATGTTGCACATTTACGAAACTCAGGCATAGCACAAGCACAAAAAGTATGACGTCAGGGGGGGGCTTCACTTCACTCGGACACTGAAGTTTCGTATCGTTACCATGTTCAGGGGCTTAATTCTGCAACTAGAACATGTTCCATTTCTAAAATTCTGATGAAATTCTGACGAAATCCAACGTAAGAAAAACAGGCAGGGACAACCACTTGAAAAAGTGCCCCCTGCTTGGCCACACACCAAATATTAGGGTTGTGTTGAGAGTGAAATTGTCCTGGACTGTTGTACGAACAATCTTGCTCAATGTCAACATCCATTCATCAAAAGTGACTCAATCTCGCGTGCCAACAAGGCAAATCTGTAACATTCAAAATAAAAATTTATATCTCTGATGTTAGACTTCTAATCCAAATAATTTCAAAACCGTTTCGAGGTAAGACACCACACTTCATGATTTTTGTATTAGAATACATAAAAAAATTGTTTTCAACAAATGGGGGTACGATGAAGTCGGTACAATTTTGCAGCATTTCACGTATCACCCTGTAGAAATTTTACATGAAGTTTCTCGACATTCACTTTCACAGGATAGGTCACGGAAGCATCAGGCTGATCAACACAATAAACAAAAAAGAAATCGCATCCGGAAATCGGAGGTTATTGGTCTTCAAAGTCGAACCATTTCTCTGATACCGACAACTTCGTTGTCCAGCAGTTTAAATGACTTCGGGAGTCCTGTAGAAAATCATGATGTCAAGAAAATTTTTGCACTCTTTCAACCAAACACAAGGCACTTCTTTAATGTTCACGAAACATGAGGTGACAAAACCAAATAACACAATGTAGTATAACTGTCACAATGTTTTTCAAATAAAATCAAAGTGAAAATCCCCAGCCTTGCCATGGAAACCGCGCAATCTCTGTAAACGTCGATCTAACCTATATCGACTGGGTATAGATAATGAGAGACGGTGATTTTTTTTCGATAAAACGCCTCTTTAATACAAGGTATTTCCCATGGGCATGCTCATATAATACACGATGCATACGTAAAAATCTCAACCGTGTCTTCATAACAGATTATCATTTCAATCGCAAAGTATCGATCTATTAGTTACGATGATTAATTATTCCGATGATGGTAGGCACTGATGGCATAGTAACTTTTATGTTGCCTGGTATTATTTAATAGTTTGCAATAATGTAACGGTAACTCCAATTATACATCACTTGGCCACATCTTGCAACATTGTATATCAAAATTGATATACCCACCTTTATGAACCGACAACCGATATACCGGCTAAATAAATAATAACCGCGAAATGCAAATTACGCGCGCGCGGAAAATGCGGGCGGTTCCAGAGTCGGGTGCCATTACTGTACATTTTAGAATACACATATTTCGCTAAGATAATACCGGGTGACCACTTGATTTCCATCCGTAATAACCTCTGATTCCTAGTGAATATTTCTATCACCTCGGGCCCCCAGGGGTCCGCGACAACCGGGTAGTGGATGCAAAGAACGGAAGTTCTAACCTTTGGCTTTGTGGGCCAAGGGCCAAGTCCCTCAATGGGATGTAGAGTCACACTTTCATTATTATTACTAGTGCAACTGGAACATACAGGGTGATCGAGCAAGAATTCCCTCCCATACTGGAGGTTCCCCTTCGAGATACTAGTTCTGAAATTCGGCTCACAACTTTTTCGAACTTCAAGAGAAATTATGTCCTCAAAAAAAACAAATTCAATCAAATTTCAGAAATTTTCTAGTCAAATAAATGGAAGTTTAGGTCAGTATAATGCGATTTTTGTGAATTTCTTGTCATATCAATTCCAATTCGAATATACAGGATGTGGCATCGACAACAAATAATTGCGACACTCTGTATATTATGAGATTTCAAATACTATAATTCCCAGTTTTGAGATCTACAGAGGGAATTGTCCAGGAAAAGTTTTCTCCTTATTAAATTATAGCAAAGAGGAAACCTCAAGTATGGGGGGTGGTTCTCGCGTGATCACCGCACTCACCCTGTACATTGGCGAATTCATATCTTTAATGCGATACATCAAATCAGAGAAAACTCAATTCTCTTTCTGAAAAAAAATTACAATCCCCAATCCTCACCCTCCTTCCTAAAGTTGAGCCCAGTGTCCATTTCAACAAATTTTTGATGCAGTCAACTCCCTTTCGCTTTTCCCCCACACCACAACTTTGGAATTCACAATTGCTCCACCTACTTTGTGAAAAAACTGAAGAGAATTGAATTTTCTCTCCGAAAAAAAATGCTTTGGAAATTCTCAACCCCAATTAAATTTAAGTTGAAGACACTAGACAAAGTTTTCAAGAGGAAGGAAGGGGTTGGAAATTTTCGTAGCACTTTTCTCACTGAAAATTCAACATTCGATGCTTTGCAGGATGATGTTGACTACATTGAGGAGAATTGAGGGGTCGAAAACTTATCAAGTTGAACACTTGGAAAAAAATGGGGAAGAAGGTAGGGATCGCAATAGTCCGGATGGTAAGAGGAACCACCATGCATTTTAAAGACAAGCGACGAAATTTGGCACACTTGTTCACTAGACCCTACTCTTCGATTTAAGAAATGTTGCCACCATCTGCGGTCGTGCAGACACTTTATACAGGGTTCAGTAGAGAAAATTCGTTGAAAAATCGTAAATCGTGAACCATAACCGGTGGACGTATGTAAATCAGGATATTGATGACTGATTCCATGCCCATGGAGATGCTTCAAAAAGTTTTGAAATATCTTGAGGCGTTTCCGAAATACTTTGGAAGAAGTGAAATTTCTTCAACTTTTTTTTTCTTTCAATAAATCAGTTATTTTTAGAGATATTGAGCTGCAACTTGATATTCCGGCGAACAAATATGTTTTTAATGAAACGCGATGTGGAGCCATCGACAAAGCCTGCTAGATTCGAAACTAAGATCTTCAACTTTTTTTCCATCATGAAAAAAATGCCATCTTTGAATTGCCCTTCGTGAAATTGTTGAAAAAACAACAGGTAACGACTTTATTGGACACACACATGTTTCATCATGAAAAACCAGGTACTCAATTGTGGCAATGACCTCTTCGTCCAAGAAACGTTATCAAGTTCGTTTTTCCTGTTTTTCCTCAACTAACGTGACAATCATGACCAAATGAAACTTTGGATCAATTGAATGTTTGCGATATTTCAATCAACATTGTTTTGCAACGTCAGTCACCAAATTTCATCATCATCAGTCAAGTGGTGTTCTTTTGGCAAACAGTTGAACAAAAAGTCTGCTTAAATATTTGTGAAAAAGGCAAAAAATGCAGAGTCACCTTCTGCCCTCAAACCCGATTAAAGAAAATATGTACCCAAAAGTGCAATCAACTGATACTGAAATGATTCGGAGGAATGTGATCCGTAGTTTAAAGCCATGCTCAAACTGATTGTTACATTTTAGTTCGCAGAAGGGACGTGGAAAGTGTTGCTACAGCTTATATTTGAAGCGTTTCTGGCAATATTCAACAAAAACCTTTCAAATATTAGCTGTAGCAACACTTTCGACGTCCCTCTTGCTGAAGTAGGATGGGAAAATCTATTTCAGTTCAACTTGAAACTACAGCAGACATTCCTCCGAACTCTTCCAGTATCAATTGGTAGCATTTTTAGTAACATATTTTCTTCAATCTGGTTTGAAGGGACGACGTGACCCTGCCGTTTTTGCTTCATTCACAAAAATCGGAGCAAACTTTTTGCAAACTGGCTGCAAAAAATAATGTGGACTGTAATGTCGTCAACATCTAATCGATCCAAAGTTCCATTTGGTGATGGTTATCACCCAAGTTGAGGGAAATCAAGAAAAACTAACTTGATAACGTTTCTTGGCCGAAGAGGTCATTGCTGCAATGCAGGACCTGGTTTTTCATAATAAAATGATCGCGTGTGTTCAATTAAGTCGTAACCTCTTGTTTTTTCAATAATTTCACGAAGGGCAATTTGAAAATGGCGCTCACGATGGAAAAAAGTTGAAGATCTTAGTTTAGAATCTAGCAGGCTTTGTCGATGGCTCCACATCGCGTTTCATTAAAAACATATTTGTTTGCCGGAATATCAAGTTGCAGCTCAATATCTCCAAAAACAACTGATTTATTGAAAAAAGAAAAAAGGTGAAGAAGTTTCACTTCTTCCAACGTACTTCGGAAACGCCTCAAGATATTTCAAAACTGTTTGTAGCATCTTCATGGGCATGGAATCAGTCATCAATATCCTGATTCACATACGTCCACCGGTTATGGTTCACGATTTACGATTTTTCAACAAATTTTTTCTACTGAACCCTGTATAAAGTGTCTGCACGATTTTCCGCAGATGGTGGCAACATTTCTCAAATCGAAGAGTAGGGTCTAGTGAACAAGTGTGCCAAATTTCGTCGCATGTCTCTAAAATGCAAGGTGGGTCCCATACATGTAGCTCTACGTCCGGACTACAAAACTACAAAGTAGGTGGTTGCGTGGTGATTTCAAAGTTAGGGCGAATGGGAGCAAAGAGGCTGAAGATAGGAATTTGCCTATGTATGCTCAAGGTGTTCTCCTTATTGTCATAAGAATCGACCTGGTTTTGTTCGAAGAAATATTCATCAGGAATCTGGAGTTATCCAGGGTGGATGCTTTTCAAATGATCACCCGGTATAGCCTACCGCAAATGGTGTTATTATTATTATCATCATCAATGATAATAATAATAATAATGATAGTATATTTTTAATTATTTTTTTCAGATTAAACGGTGACGCAAAAAAATGCATTCTTGTTCGATTTTTTTCTCATAACAGGACCTAAGATTCTTTCTGCATTAACTGGTCCACTAGTTAACTGGGTCCGCGTGGATGCCACAGTCTAATCGTGCTTTTTAATCTATAAGCCATCTCCTATCTATGGCTCGGTACACGTCGGCCATAATATACAAATTGGCTGTGTAATGCTCGCATCGGCCGTATTATTTAACTTATTATAATTTATATAGAAGTGCACAACGATAGGCAATTTTCGTACCAATGAAAAGAGTTTCAATGGTTGATTGAGCATTTGGGCTGGGCCATTTTGAGCATTCGAGTGCACACACAAATTATAACCATACCATAAGTTGTGCATTGACCGTTGTTGTCATCGAACACTGTTATTGTTATAAATTGCAAAATGGAAAAAATCGACTTGGAATTCCTCAAGCTCAATTCTGGAGCGATTAAATTTAAGCATCAGTGCTCATAGTGACCAACAGTACAGTACAACTTCTATATCTAGTGTTGGGTTGGGCACTTGGGCAGCCAGCTTCGCTCTAAGCTCAAACGTCACTTGTCGACGATCGGACGAACCGACTGATGGTGGGCGGATGCCTGTTCACTGGGGACAGATGATGATGTTTAGCGTGAAAATGGATACATTTTAGTTGCTGTCAATGATATACTATCATGAATGATTTGATAATGTCGGTTTTTACTTCTCATCGAGTTCTTATAAAAACGAAAAATGCGAAACGCGAGGCGAACGCGAGAAAAAGCTACACACTAAAACTTTTTCAACTGGATTTCATTTAATAACTAACTAGAGTGGAACCCCTAGATTTTCCAGTTAGAAATCTAGTTGAAAATTTCAAACTACTAAATATCTAGTGAAGTGTTTCAAAAGAGCATCTAGTTATTCGAACTGAAAATACGTCGAATTTCAGTAGAAAATCTAGTTAATCTATAAAGCTCCAGCTGAACTTTTCTAGTTGTTCTAAATAAAATCTAGTGGAGATTCAGGAAATCTAGTTATTAACTTTTCCAAACAATTCAATCAATAAAGTAATATGCAGAATTCAAAATCAATAGCTCTAGAAATGTCTAGGTGTTCAAAATCTACCTCAATCTATATCAACATTATTCAAGTGCCAGTAACATGATTGGGATGTGTCACATACCATTTTTTCGTCAAAATTCGAAAGTCGTGGGTAACGTGAATCTGCGATTTGGAACCCTCCTCCTTTGTTGGGCTTGCCTGGGTATGCAATCCTTAGAATATCGAGCGCTGAACCAAAGCGCCTGAAAAATTAACTTATAAAAAGGTCCATCGAAGTTTTGTCACTTAATACTTACAGGCAAAGGAATATCTGATCAGCCCGTTGTCCATTTGTTTGTTTAAAACATGGATATCACTCAAGTAACACGTACAGTAATAATTATTTGGAGCAGAAACACTGGTTGAATGAGATATTTTCATCAAACATTGATATTGCAACAAAGTTAGCCGAAATACCAAAAGCATGGACAAAACGGAGTGTGAACTGTGCCACGTAAACAATAAAATCGACTAATCTTCTACTTATACAGGGTGATTCAAAAATGGCCCATTTCCTCCCGTGTACGTTGTGGGAGACGTTGAGGGAGCACGGAAAAAATAGTAAAAAAAAATTGGCTCATTTGGCCTTCGAGTTATAAAGAGGTGAATTTGAGAATTGACTTCTTCAGTTTGGATGAAGTTGAAGCAACGCATTATTACTTGCGAACAGTCACATGTCGTTAGTAGTTCCCGATTGAAAATTTCTCTTGCAATTATCAAGTGACTAAGTCGTATTTTCAAATTTCAAAATTGGTCTTTCACCTCAAAAGTGCCGTGAAAATACATTTGGCAAGTATGTTTGATATGGTCTGGCAGGTTCTACGGAGTTTCCAGGGTACCTAACAATGCAATAATGCTATTGTGATGTACCTCTCTGATCTAAAGGTGGGTACTAATGCGATGCTGCCAGATTGGACAGATTTGTTTTTGTTAATAACTTGCAAATCGAAGCCGATTAATTTTTTAAATTATTTTTCCCATGCTCCGTTAACGTCCACTATAACGTGCCCGAAAGAAAATGCGCCATTTTTGAATCACCCTGTATATTTCACTTTGTGCGCAGATGCAGCATCAACTGGAATCCCTTTAAAGCTACTGTAAACTAGTCAAATCGATTGAAATCTATGGTGCGATTCTCTAAAAAATTACATTCCATAAAGGCTCTGTTACGTTGTTATTATCTAGGCAACAGCCAATGGCCGATACCGATTTTTACATAACAGAGCGTTTATGGAATGTTATTTTTTACAGAATAGCACCATTAGTTTGTTAGCAAAAGTAAATGACCTGATCGTTTGAATTCAACTGGATATATCTAGCCACTCTATCTCTCACTAGAACAAAATATTCAAATCTAGTCCAGCTACCGGTCACATCTTGGATTCAAATCGAAATGCAGTCATAATAACTAGAAAACTAGGTGGAATCGCTGAAACTAGGCATATCTAGCTGAAATCAACTAGAAAAATTTTAAGTCTGTAAATGCTAAGACGCCGAGATCTGTCGAAAAAAGAATCCGTGTCGGTGGGTCTGTGAGTGTTATACCTTGTGTCAATTTTTTTTTTTACCTCCCGATATATTTCTAAATTTAATCGTCTGACCGATTAAATGAGATTTTCAACGTGATCTGTCGACGGGAAATGCTACTGCCAAAAAGTGACCTTTGATAGATCATTTTGAAGCCCTTGGGAAACTTGAAGTTTTGACATGTCTGTCATCTGTCATCTGTCAAAAGTAAGATGTCAAATTGAAAACTTTGGCGCTCAATAACTCCAGAAGTACCGAACGAATTTCAACCGAATTTCATTTGCAGCAAGCGGCAAGAATACCCGCTACTCTCGCCAGGAACTCGAAGGACCATGTGCAGCTCCAATTGGAATCAGGCGTGCAATTTGAATGGAAAAAATCAATTTTTTTCGAAAAAACAGGTCAAAATGTACCTATTGAATGTACGACACTTGAAGACACAAGGAGGCTTAGCAGGGTTTAAAACGCTATAATGTAATCACCAAGCAGTGTGTTAGGACCAAGGTTAGGACTAGGGATGGACAAAACTATTGATAAATCGATATATCAACTGATGATATAGTTTTCACAACATATCGATAAATCAAATATCGATACTTATCAAAATATCAAATATCGATAACTATCAAAATATCAAATGTCGATGATAATCAAAATATCAAATATCGATGAATGTCAACATATTATCGGAAAATAGACAATGGTTATCATTATCACACTATTAGAATATTATTAAATAACAAGATAGAAGACCAAAGGCCCCCAAAGACGTAAGTTTCATCTATTATGCAAGTCTAAATTGACCACCAAAGATATATTTTCCATATTATTACTTGATATCCTTATTTGATTATTGATATTTTGATGATTATCAACTCTTGATACTTTGATAATCATTGATAT
This sequence comes from Anaspis maculata, assembly GCA_949128115.1. NCBI lineage: Eukaryota > Metazoa > Arthropoda > Insecta > Coleoptera > Scraptiidae > Anaspis > Anaspis maculata. Next base: position 32,388,661 of record OX421967.1, read on the forward strand.
TTGATATTTGAATCATTGTCAATTATTGATACTTACTTTGACAATTATTGATTTTTGATAATTTGATAATTATCAAATTTCGATACTTTGATAAATATCGATATTTGATATATCAATAATTATCGATATTTTTTCTTATCAAACTTTGATACCCTGATCACGATATCACCCATCCCTAGTTAGGACAATTCGTCGCAAGGGAGGCCGCAAGATGGATTACAAAAAAAAACAAGAAGCCTTACACAAGGTTCCGGAACGTAAAGGGGCTTATTAAACATAAAGACACAACCCCCGCTCAATAAAGAGCTCTGAATAACGTAAGTAAATACAGGGGGGTCCGATAGAACTCCAAAAGCCATGGAAAAACGCAAGGAGGCTTAGTATGGCTTCAAAAGATACTGACGACAAAAGGGGCCCAGTGGAGCTTTATACATATAATAAATGAAGGGAAAAGAAGGCTTACTGGTATTATGGAAGTCAATAGAAGTCTAGATGGGCTGATTAGGGCATCCATACTACACTTGAGGGAGGAGGGCGTAGCGTGTAGTTGGCCGCTCCAGTCGGGTGATAACTATGCTGCAACAACGTTGGCCGCTGCCAAGAGTTGGATGGGTGACTAGGTGTCTTTCATCTGATCCGAAGCCGGTCTGAAACTCCTCCTCTGGTGGTTTCAGGCAAATTCACCAAGTATACATACGTCCAGCCGGCGGTACGGCAATGTGTAGAGGATAACCGTCAGCGTGGTTGGGGGGCAGACGGAGTGAGGAGCACCGGCGCAGGGAGCGAGGATGTATCGGACATCTGCACCTGCGGTCCGGGGGTGAAAGACGGAGTCAAGGTCAACCGTGCGCTTGTCGGCCCCAGTGCTTGGATGGACCGACCATCAAACATCCAGGCACCACATTGCGGCTTGGTGAGGCCCGCTGGTCTACAATGGGCCCAATATTTAGGCTTACGTGCCAGGTAAAACTGTGTTCCACCGACTCCCCAAAATGGAATCCAGAAATGGAATACGGAATCCAGACTACACTTGAGGACACAAGAGAGCCCTGAATATCAAGTATGAGATGCTTACCTACTACCTAATGCTCTGAAAGTCACGGAAAAATGTAAGAGGGCTTAGCAGGGGTTTGGCTTCAAAAGACGTTGAAGAAACAAAGGGGCCAATTGAAGCTGTGGATAACACAAGAAGGAAACAGAGGCTTACTGGAAATATTTGAATCAGTCATGAAAAAATACAAGGAGGCTGACTAGGGTTCCAAACTACACTTGCGGACACAAAGGGGTCCAGTAGGACCCTCTGTATGTCGCATGAAGGCACAAGGGAATTACACTATGGCGTCCAACAATGCAAGAAGCCACAAGATGTCTAAATGGAATTCTGGAAGCCACGAAAAACCATAAGGAAGCTGAGTAGGGCTGCAAACGACACTTGAGGGCACGAAGGGCCTACCGGAGATCCGAGAGACACGGGAAAATTCAAGGAGCTCACTAGGGCTTCAAACTATATTGGAGATACAAGGGGTTCACTTGGAGTCATAAGGGGGCTGTAGGACTGCGACTGCCACCAACAAACGAAGGCGCACAGAGGCTCATTAGAGCTCCGAAAGCTAAGACAAGGTAGACGAAGGTTCAGCAAGGCGACAAATGACACATTCAGACACAGGGGGCCTGATAGGGCTTCGAGAAACCCAGGAGGCTTAGCGGGGCTTCAAAAGACGTTGAAGAAACAAGGGGACCCAATGGAGCTCTGGATACCTCACTCTGAACTCTGGAGCTCTGAACTCCAATCTCAAATGGGCTCCAAGCTGCACTTGCAAACATAAAGGCACTCGATAGAGCTCCGTATATTGCATGAGAACACAAGAGATTTACACTAGGGCTTCCAACATCGCAAGAAGGGACAAGGGAGCTTACTGGAGCTCTGAAAGCCGCGAAAAAACATGAGGGGGCTCATCAGGGGTCCGAGTGACGAATGCCATGGAAAAACGATAAGAGGGACCAATGGAGCCCTGTGTATAATCAAAGAAGGCAAATGGAAGCTTACTGGTACTCTGAAAGCCAAGAAAAGACATAAGTGGGCTAACTAGGGCTCCTATTTGGAGCTCTAACGGCACAAGGGGTCCGATATACTCGTCAAGCCATGGAAAAACGACAAGCGAACCCAATGATGCTCTATGTTATATAAGAAGGCAAAAGAGGGCTTACTGGAACCCACTCTGAAGCCAAGAAAAAACATGAGATGACTCATCAGGGCTCCGACTACATTTGAGGACCTAAGGGGGCCCCAAGGGGGACCCGAAAGGTCTCCGAATGAAATGGCAGCACAGGGGTGCTCACTATGCTGTGAAAGTAACGGAAATTGCAAGGAGGCTCAGCAGAGCTTCAAATCATATAGAAGACGTAACAAGGAGGGCCCAATGAAGCCTAGGTCAATAACAATTGCGATAACAAAAGATCGCAAAAGAGGGCGTAGTGAAATTCTTGACGCCATGAAGCACATAAGGGGGCTCCCTCGGGGGCTCCTAAGGGCTGCAAATTATACTTGAAGACACAAGGGAGCTCAGTAGAGCTCTGTATAACAAAATAACGCGAAATTAGATCATAAGATAGATATGGTTTTAGCTTATATAAGTATTTTCTATAACTATTACAGTTGAAATGCTCACAAAGATATTCTAATGTTATTCTAGATTCCAGATAACTTAAACACAAATTAAAACCTAAACTATAAATCATAAATTCATTTTGTTTGTTGATGCTGTGAGATGCGTTGAATAACAGATATTCACATTCTTCGCCTATCTCAATAACAACTTCTCTCAAATCATTTGAACTATTGAAATTTAAGATTTTCATAGTCCATACGTATTACAATTGGACAGTGGTGTAGCATGAACAACAAACAATTAGCATTTTCCGAATATGTTTGCAACAATGGAGTTAACACGCAGTACACATTTGAAATTAAGTCGCCATTCAGCTTCCTCAGACCTTTCAGTAAGTTGAAGTAGAAACTGTTGAACTCCTGATGTTTGAGGATGTTCAATCTATTGTTGATGATTTCACATATGGCGCGCCATTCTGCAGCTGTTTCTCTTGCCAAAAACACCTGTTGATGGTCCTTAATAATTTGAATTGAACTCGAACGTTGTTTACTTCAGCGAAGTGAGTGCTTATGTTTTTCAGATGTAGAGGCATCGGTTTATCAGAAGGGGTTTGGTGTTGCAGGTAATCGAGAAGGAGGTCGAAAATTTCCTGGAACTCAATCCAGTCTTCTTCTTCAAAGTTGACATATTGACTACCACCACACAATCTCACGACTGGAGCAAACTGTTGTTCAATACTCAAACCGACGCTGATGTATTTGCGTTTTGATTTACTCAAAAAATGCGTTGTTTCATTTAACAAAGGTAAATAACCAGGAGGTTGTTTATTGTTGCTATTGGATTTCTCCATGATAATGAGAACTGAACCGAACTGCTGACAATATTCATTATATATATTCCATCCCCACCATTTCTTCCCCCCACCATTATTCGATTCAAGGTCAACCTTACCTTCCTATGTTCCCGTCGAGGTACGCCCCAGCTCAAGTTTGGGAAACTTCCAAGGGGGGGCCCGGGGGGCGCAGCCCCCCGGAGCAAGTGGGGGGTTCGGGGGGCGCAGCCCCCCAAAAAAAAAATTTCAAGGTCAAGGTCACGGTCAAATCGAGGTTAACGACCCCCTGAGGTCGTTCCTTCAGTATGCAAGTTCAGACAAGTTCAGACAAGTTCAGACACGTTCAGACACGTTCATGGTCAGAGTTCAATGATCTGTCAAGGTCACTCCCTCCACCTCCGGTCTGTCAAGGTTGAGATGAATGACCTCTGTCAAGGTCAAGGTGAACGACCTTTTGAGCTGAATGACCTGTCAAGGTCAGGTGAATGACCCGTCAAGGTCAGGTGAATGACCCGTCAAGGTCAGGTGAATGACCCGTCAAGGTCAGGTGAATGACCCGTCAAGGTCAATGACCTGTCAAGGTCAGGTGGATGACCCGTCAAGGTCAATGACCTGTCAAAGTCAGGTGAATGACCCGTCAAGGTCAAGGTCACTCCCCCCACCTCCGACTACTAGCCCCTATTTTATCTACTGAGCTTACTGGTATAAGGGGGCTCAGAAGAGCTCCAAATATACTTGAGGACCCGACAGGGCTCCGATCATTACATGACGGCACAACGCTGTTTGCTGTTCCGAAAGTTGCGGAAGATGCAAGGGGGCTCAGCAGAGCTTCAAATCACATCAATGACAGAATAAAGATGCTTAATTGCTCAATGAAGCTCTTGATAACCGTAGACTGCAAAAGGGTTTTACTGGAATTTCGAAAGCCATAGAAAACACAAGAGGGTTCATTACTGCTCAAAAATTAACATCACATGAAGGTACAAAGAGCATACTAGTGCTCCTAAAGCTTGATGTACTAGCAAATGTTTTATTGAAACAAAGAGGCCTAGTAGGGACTTTTTTTTTGGGGGACGATTTGAAAAGGGCAATCTTTTTTTGTCTTCAGGTCGGTGCGCTCGTGTTTGCCAAACTCGTAGCAGGCAAAGTGGGAAATGACTAAAAATTATTATCAGGCATAATAAGAATCATATGCTTGAAATCGCGTTTTGCCGGCGTTTTGTCACGTTGCCTAGGCAGAACGCAAGGAAGTACTAGAGATATTGACTTTTTCTTGTTTTGCCGGCTTTTAACAAAATGCCTGGGCGTTTCACGAAAAGCCTGGAATCGCGTTATGACTACGACATATACAATACATGTGGGATGTTATAATTAGGACACACTTTTGAAAACTGTTCAAAACAAAAGTCAGTCCGTTTCCTTCTTCATATATGATTTTTTGAAAATCAACAGCAAATGTATTCTCGATAAATTTTTATTCTGATTTATATCTTTCTTATCTTGATTTATTTTATTGATGAAATATTTCATCGGTACTGATGTGAATGAGTTCAGGATGAGAGCCTTGGGGAAAAATTGTTGGTCCAAAAATAGATGATGCCAGTTGTTCAAGCTGCCACAATTGTTAGAAATAATATCGAAGATAATTAATTTCATTTGATAATTTGAGTTTTTTCGTCCCTCCATTTAGTTTTGAACCATCATCAAACCAATTGTGACAAGATTTGATGGTCGATGGTGAAAAGGTATAGTAGGTTCACTTGTACCGTGATTCTAGTAGGCTGGGCAAATTTTACAGTTTGGCATTGTAGACTTCACGTCCAACTGCCTAGTGTGCGCCTGAGCGTCTGGCTTCGAAAGATAGGTTATGTTGGTGTGTTGACTGTTCACTCTTGCTGTCAAAAATGGAAAAAATACCGAAATCAACTTTGCAAATTGCAAGTATGGAGTGGATGTAGTTCACCTTTCACAAGTTCCGCAAATTTCTTGTTCCAGTACGATGTCCTGATCAGTGAAATCAAGTATTAACGCCGATGAATCCCATCCAAACAAAAATTCGAAGGATGTAGCGGTGTAGCTTCCCACAGTTCCCAGTCTTCCCGAGTGTGGGTACTTCTTTTAAAAACCAAGAATAGTTCACAATGCTTCCATATTATGTGGTTTTTGAAAATAAATTCACATCTTCTCCGCAAAGCTGAACGTTATGGGGTACATGCCCAGCACCTATACTCCGCCAATTTTCTCCCAGAAGCGAGTTCTTGATGACACCCTCGAGGGCTCCAAAATGGGCACTGGACGTTATTGTTCAAGACACAAGCTGAGGCACAAACACAGTTTTCACAGTAATGAGCACAATTCCACCACAATTTCCGTGAAACTCGTGATTTTCAGTCTATTTGACATAAACGGTAATGTTGTTGATGTTGTCAAGCTTGAACTATCAAATATCAATGGCAACCAACTGCCAAGTTCTAGGGAGTTTTCAAATATCAGACTTGGAAACTTAGAAACAAAATCTCACAGCCAACTAGAATCACGGTACAAGTGAACCTACTATAAAAATGAAATTTTCACTATGATCTGTCAGACGGAAATGTCAGTGTTAAAGTGACAAGAGATTTGGGTTAACGATTTTGACATTTGACAGCTCTTTTAAAAACTCTTCAAAAACTCCACTCTTGATAGTGTCACAAGTATGGACTGACGCAAGTTCTTGACGGGTGTAGTAGAGTCGAGCGGATCGGGCCTATCCGACCGTTAAACAAGAGAGGATTGTTACTTTGCCTGCGAGTGAACGTGTGTGAGCCAAAGAACGCCAGAAGAGCCGAAGGACAGCACACGTGGACGAGGTAGGTATCTGACATTGTACTTGATAGGCAAATACATAATATATTTTATAATGACTGGACGCCCTAGCTGACACATCTGAGTTACTGGCCCCTAATGGATGATCTTAAAAGGGCATACAAAAATCTAAAATTTGAGCAAAGAGCTGTTAGCGCTCCACCGTACGTCCAACATCTTGAATTTTGGAATTTTGGTAATTTTGCAATACGTCAAGTCGATACCTGTCGGCCAAAACATCGTTAGCCACACTTTGTTCAAAATTCGAATTCTGTTAGTTTCTTACTAATCTGGTTATCAACTATTATCCTGTAACAACATTGTCGCGATTTAGAGCAATTCAGGTGATTTACAGCTACTTTGAAATATCGTAACCCTCATCCTGGGTCGCAAAATGAACGCACTTTATGGAATTTATCGTAAGTACTGTGCAAATCCCGCAAGACTATCGTAAGTGAGTGCTGGTTACGATAACTTTGTGTCACCTGCATTATTTTATGGTTTATCGTAAGTGCAGAATGGTTCATTTAAGTCCTGAGGATAGCGTAGAACTTAAGAACGTAGCTCTCTTATAGTTATTTTGAAAAGTATGTAAAGTAATCTAACCTGGGTCTACCTCTGCGACTCTTTATTCCCATCTCCGCCTCAAGTATTATGGCGAACTAGTTCTTCGTGTCTCAGAAGGTGTCCTACCATCCTATATCTCGTCATCCAAAATCAGACGTGTGACAATACTATGTCTTATGAAGCTCGTATAACAATATAGTATCATATTACTGTTCATAATTGAAATGGTTCCCGCAAGTGAACTCAATAAGGTTCGGGAAGAACATCGTAAGCGTGTCACTTACGATAGAAAAAAATTGAAGTGAAGTCACAATCGGACCCAACAAACTATCGTAAGTAACATAACATCATCACAGGATCAAGCTTCAAGTAAACTGAATCATATTGAGTCATATATCTGGACCAAAAAGCCTTATTCAAAAATTCATCACCGTTGGACAGATCCAACTATGATAGATAGAAAAAGTGGTTTCCTGAAATAATGTATTTGTGTTGCTTACGATGTTTTTGCCGACAGGTATAGAAGTATAAGTACAAAGTACCTAACCAAAATTTTATAACGGAAAAACTTTTGTGTCTTCATTTTTGGCCCACTCGGTGTGTAGATAAGTCGGTACACATAACTTCTAAATCAGTGTAGGTATACATAAGTACTATGGGACGCTTTGACGTTAATGACTTCTTATTTCTTCCAATATTTCCAAGCATTAATTTGTCAAAGCACAAGGTTTCTGAAAGCCTGTCAGATCGTGGCATTACTATAAATTCATTAATAAGTTCAAGTATTAAACGGTCGAGGTTACGTGGTGCGCGATAAACTCTCCATATATCACTATCTGCACTATTATTTATACGTAGATAAAACCCACATATTATAATATTATTCTACAGTTGGTTCTTATATGTACCTATATTTTGCAGCTTGAAGAGAGCCATTTGTCTAATACAATCAGACAAGAGTCGATTAAAAATGTGCAGTGTAGAAGTGATCTTAATTAAATTTCCATGTGGCATAGTGGTGGAGATATAGTTTACTATTACTGTGCCTATGCTTTAGTTCAGAAACAGAGTACATGGACAAGGGGACAAGGCTGTTGTAAAACTTGTAGGTACTACCTTTATGCAAAGACAGAGAATAAATATCCAATAGAGCATTGATAAATCGTTTTGGTAATTATGTAATAAAGCGCATGGTTGGGTTAATTCAAACAAAGCTGTTTTTTTCAACGGATTGTGATTATGCCATTTTTTTTTGGGTTTTGATCTGTCATTTGATAGAGGCATCAGAACGTTGATTTTTCCATGCAAGGTCATGTTTTTTTGACATCAAATTTTTCTACATCTCCACGTTGTTAAATTTTGACCTTTACATAGTTTTTTTTCTACAAATTCATGTTGTAGCCCAAGCTATTCTGTTTTTCTGAGAAATTTGAATCAAACTTTGAGATTTTATGCTGATATTAATGCTGGATATTGATGCCTTCTTGAAGCTCACAGCTATCTCCAGCTAGAGCCAACTGTCGCCTTCCAGCATCCATACCGATTTGAATTTTGGAGTTTTGCCCAGGTGATCTAAAAAAAAATGTGTCTAAGCTTGATATAGACCAAATTACAGCAAGGCATTCATGCTCTGTGATGTTTTATTTTTGTCGATCTATTCATCAATTCGGTGATACAATATACATTATATACCACTTTTTAAAAAGTGTTTTGCGTTATCTTCAGCACTCTCTGACCTCCCTTCAAGCTATGCAGGACCGCAAAAGAACAACTATTTGTGTATAATATGGCAACGAAACAAGGCTACATAAATTCGCCCCCTGACGGTGGTCATTCATTCCCATATATTCGCGTACTTAACGCACATACACACACAACGTTCCTAAGACATCGCCGCCAAAACATACATAACACTTGATGTTGATTACCCTTTAAAAAAACTCCTCGTTTTATTTTGGCCCCGTTGGATTTCGTTAGTTTTTAACGAGACCCACAGACTTACGGCCCATTGTTTTTTATGTATCATTGCCTCTCGTGCATGAGATGTCTCGTATGTATGAGACTGTGCGTATGTGTTCCTCTTATGATACGCCATCCTGCCTGCTGCGCCTTATTTTTGTTTCTCTCCACCATCAGAGAGCATCCTCCACTTCTTCTTCTATACTCTCTACTTCTGCGATGCTCTCTCATGTTCACACATTACGTAGGATCGTACAATAAGGATGAACTTAAACGGTGATAAACGCATATAAATGGAGACCGGGGCCCAGTCATCCACGAACGGGACGAAACAGGGACGCATTGACACTAAATCTAGGATAAATGAACCTACGTAACAAATTCTTGCTCTTATTGTTTTCTGCCTTTGGGAGTCTCTTCCTCTTGTAGTTCTTGCACACTGCAGTTTGTATGAAATTATTTCATTATTCTTCAATTATTCATTTTTTCATTGTGTCAAAGCAAATATGGAAGCCCTTTCGGCTGGGCATCAGGCAAGTCTGATGGCAGGTCATATAATCTAGGAGCTAGCGACGGATTTATATCATTTCAACAAAGCTACAATGTTAATTTGAACATCCCCCTACACCTCCTAATGACCAGAATGAACCTTTTCCGGCTGGTATCCGGAGCCTTTGGCCGTTATATCTTTTTAAAGAAAAAAAACAAATTGTACGTGTCCTTTATAACGGGCTATTTTGAGACTTCAAACGATTACCCTGATAGCTCGATTAAAAAATTGCGAGCCGAATGACAGCAGCAGCTAGAAGGGGCGCGAGGCTCAGCGAGCCATGTCCGAAACGAGCCCGGGTTCGAGACCCACCAAGTTCGATCTTTTTTCTAAAGAAAATCGTTCCTTTTTATTTTCAAAGTAAGTCCAATTCAAAATACTGATTCCTCACTGGACTCTTGACTGTTTTCCGATAATTCAGTAACGCCTTTTTGAATTTTTCTTGTTACTTATCACACGGACTAGGTACTTAACAAGCGGACGCTATACTGAATTATCGGAAAAAGTCAAGAATCCAGTAAGGAATCAGTATTTTGAATTAAGATTGCTTCAAAAATTAAAAAGAACGATTTTCTTTCGAAAAGGAAATGGACTTGGTGGGTCTCGAACCCGGGCCCGTTTTGGACATGGCTCATTGGACCTAGCGCCCATTCTTGCTGCTGCGGACACTACGTTCGCAGTTTTTTAATCGAGCTACCAGGGTAATCGTTTGACATCTCAAAATAGTCCGTTATAAAGGACACATACAATTTATTTTTTTCTTGAAAGATCTATAACGTCCAAAGGCTTCGGCCACCAGCCGGGAAAGGTTCGTTCTGGTAATCAGGAGGTGTAGGGGGATGTTTAAATCAACATTGTAGCTTTGTTGAAATGATATGAAAATCCGTCGCTAGCTCCCTGTCTTATAACGTATGGTCCGAAAGTTTTGGGAAATTGTTTAAAGCTGATAACTTTTTCTGAATAGTCTTCATTTCTCAACTTGATATTGCAAAAACTAACATCATATATAATAATAAGAAATTCATATTCAACATATTGATAATGGACCATTATCTTCGATGGGTCTCAATTTTCTTCTGCCATGTTCCATCATTTTCTGTATCAATTTCTCAAATGTGATATTAATGTTATTAAAAATGCGACGCCGAAATCGGTCCTCATTTGCAGCTTCCCATCCCTTGTCGTATACTATCCTGCTCAATACTTACCAAAAATCTTGTATTGGTCGAGCTTGCGGTACATTGGGAGGCAGGAGCTCTGAGAAATTAGTCCTGCTGTTGTCCAGAGAATGATCAATCATGGCAGAAGAAAACTGAGAGCCATCAGAGATAATGACCCATCTTCATTATGTTAAATATGAATTTGGTATTGTTGAAGATGATGCTAGTTCTTGCAATATTAAGCTACAAAATTAGGACTATCCAAAAAAAGTTATTAGCTTTTAAAAAAATTCCCAAAACTTTCGGACCATACGTTAGGTATACACAATTATCTTAGCCCAGACCTCATTGCTCACATGATTTATTGATACGGTTCCCTTCATACGTTTTCTTTAGTTCACAGCGTTCAACTTCCCCCTCGACTTCCTTTTAAAGAAGGTATAGTCATCTTCGCTTCCATATACAACGCTTGAGCGATGTTTTTGTCAAACTGTGTCTGGTTCTACACGGTGAACCCAAGATCATGTCAATGATTCACTGGGTCAGTTCCTTGACTCATTTATTCGATACGAAGCTGTGAAAAGTCATTTCGAGGCACAACCTGGAGCTCTTTCATGATTAAGAGATGTGGACAGGGAGCTGGTGCCTCAAAACTTACGTCATAAGGTACATGATTTGAACCCTGTAGGTCTAATGGGCGTTGATGAGGTTGCTGAAAATTGCTTTGTCTTACATGTCAGACCGGGGGCTTTAGGCTGGTATGAGCCTGTCAATTTTCGAAAAAATGGCCAAAGATTCACGTCATAAGGTACATGTATGAAACTAATGGGTTTTGTGTGGGAACATACCCTTGATCGAAAATCTGGTCGTAAGATGAAATTTTTGAGGGCTTTCGGTCCATAAGACAAGTTTGAAATTTTTAAAAAAGGACCAAAATTGATCAATTTTTTCACAGGCGTTTTGTTGACTAACCCATCAAGTGTGATATATTTGTCATCAGGATGAAAAACGAAATCGATTTCCATAATGAAATACAGGGTGTACGATTTGAGAATTTTTTTTTTATGTTGCACCCTGTAAGCGATGTACCATTAAAAATTTTTGTGAACAGATTCGAAACCTGCGTGAAAAATCATGTGAGAAACGTTTTCCATTTCTAAAATTATGCCAAAGGAGAAGTCTCCCGGAGGAGGTAAATTTTGGCCTTTTTTAAAATTTCAAACTTGTCTTCTGGACCGAGAGCCCCCAAAAATTTTGTCTTATGACCTGCTATTTGATTAAGGGGATGTTCCCAAACAAAAGCTCGGTGGTTTTATTCATGTATCTCATGACATAAATTTTTGACATTTTTCGAAAATTGACAAGCCTATACCAGCCTAAGGCCCCCGGTCTGACATGTAAGACAAAGACATTTTTAACAACCACAAAGAGCGTACTTTCCGGTCGTTATTACCCGAATCCTCACTTCTTGCGTAACGCCACCAGCTAAGTTTTGAAATATAATACGGGGACGGCAGTTTTGGCAGGGGTCGAACAGGGTTCGTGTTCCATTCACCTGTATCCGTATCAGTGATGAGCCACTGCACCAAATTACGAACTCAACTAGTATTTTAGTGATATAAATAACTAGGTAATCAAAGCCAGATTTAGGTAACTACTATTCAACATCTAATGTCCTCCTTAAGCAACGACTGTACTAATATGGGCACGGCACTAAATAGAGGTTACTCAAGGGCTGGTTTATTTCGAAGCTGTCAGGTATATCTGCATCATGATTTTGATTACGAAGAGCCCGGCCCTGGAGAATACAGAGTGTTCGGCAACACGTGTATATGCCTGCTAATTAAACATAAATATCGGGTAAGTACGAGGGAACGACGACATGAGTAGATATAGCCGGGGCTTTCGTGCGGGTTATGGACCTGGTTTCTGCGTGGAACAGCTCCACCAGTCTCTGGTGCTGGCCTCCTCTTCTTCTCTTCCACCTTATATACCTCCGCTGCACTGCTCGCATCTTTATTGCCAATACAAATTCCTTACGGTCAATTTAGGGGACTCGTATATTTAACACAATAAATTGAATTCAATGTTTTATAATATTCGCGCGTAACGTATGGGGGTCCCGCTTATAAAATAATTATTCTTTTTCTCTTCTTCTTATTTTTCTTCTTCGTGCTCTTTGGCGAGGCAGGAGAGCTTTATGAATGGTATATGACGATTGACGAACGAGGGGGTCAGAGAAGGCGGATTCGTTTAGGCTATAAGGTGGGAACGTTCCTGTCCTAAGTACACGGAGTCCCGTTCTGGACATTTGGAGTGATGTTTTGAAACACACGTCAAATGAATTACTGCGCTCGGATATATCGCTTTGATTAACTTGACCGTTGCTATGCACTCACTATCGTCACTATGGATAATTCAGATCTCGTGTCGGTCGACTCACCTGCGTTTATATACTCGACTAGCTGTCACCAGCGCCGGCAAGCCATTGGCATTGCACAGGCCACAGCTTTGGTTGTAAAGTAGACAGAGAATTCGTTCAAATGACACCGGACAAGTGGAAAGGGAATTGTATACATGATGTTGATTTTCCGTTGTTTTAGGCAAATGTCAGGTTCTTCCTTGGCGAGTTTAGTGATTTTATGCATGTCCGTCGATAGTGTCTTGGTCAGATGAAGTTTTCCAAGAGGCGTAAGTAATTGATTGTGTACGAATAACACGAATTCGAGAAAATGTTTGTTTTTCGCGTGTTTTGACATTTCTGCCTGGACTCGTAGGGTTCTATTGTGAACAAAACGCATGTCACTGAGAGTAGTGTCTGGTCAGTGAAGAGTTGTTGGGGTAAATTGAGACACCATTACTTTGTTCATAAATATATGTATTTCTACTTTTTTTTCAAGGTAACTACCGGAAATACTGGAAACATGATGAAGCTTTGAAAATGAAAGCGACAATATGTGTTATAGAAACCTAAACCGTGAAGAAGGTACTGTCGTGGAAGACACCGTGACGATTTCTAAAATCATCATAACTTTTGATGGCCTTCAGCCATTTCATATCGGTTTTCGGTGTTCGATAGCTCAATTTTTTGTTTTTGTGCTCTAATCACGTCGAATACGAACAATGTTTCATAAAGATTCTACAGGGTGATCAATGGAACAGTGTAAAATTGCCAAAAGTTCAGTACGAGCGCGATTTCCCAAAATTATATTTTTATGCATTCCAATAGCACAGTTATAAAGACTGGTGCTTCAGCTTCAGTAACGTTTTTGAATTTTGGAAATCGAAGGGAAATTGCCAAAGATATTGATTATTTTGTGCGGCCATGTTGAACTCCCAAGAAAGTGAACCGATTTCATTAAAACTCGGACCACACTCATGTCTGGTTTAAGTTATTGGAATTTCAAGGTCGAACGTCTTTTTCGGCCACTTTGAAGCCGCCACATTGAAGTTTTATGTGAATGTTATCCGATTCTAGTGTGTTTCAAAGTTTCATTCAAATCGAATCATTCATGTAAAAAGTTCAATATAGCGGCTCAAAAGTGATCGAAAGTGACATTTGATCTTGAAATTCCAATTACTTGAACCAGACATGAGTGTGTTCCAAGTTTCAATGAAATCGGATCACTTTCTTCTTTCTTGGAAGTTCAACATGGCGGCACAAAATGATCAATATCTTTGCCAATTCACCTTCGATTTTCAAAAAACCGTTACTGAAGCTGAAACACCGACCTTCATAACTGTGATGTACTATTGGAATGCATAAAAATTTCCTTTTGGGAAATCGCGCTCGTACTGAACTTTCGGCAATTTTACACTGTTCCATTGATCACCCTGTAGCAACCTTATAAAACATTGTTCGTATTTGACGTGATAAAGGCATGAAGAAGAAAGATTGAGCTATTGAACACTGGAAACCGATATAAAATCACTGACGGGAATCAAAAGTTATGATTATTTTAAAATCGTCTGAATTTGCTTGTCCCCTAGATTTTTTTGATGTGTGTATTTGTATTATTTAGGAGCTTTTCTAAACATTTGTAGAGAAATTGAGATGAAATAAGAATTTGAAATTTGACAGTCACGTTTCAGTTGTTCATCAGAACCAGGTCTAGGTTTGAAAACTAAATGGATTCGGTTGAAAAAAGTCTAAGTTCAATACTGCGGCTTCAAACTGCAAAAATGTCGAATTTGACGGATGCATTGCGATTGTCCATCTTGACTAAGTATTTGTTGAAATCTCATTATAATCTGTTGAGAAATACAATAGTTCAATATGGCAGCCTTGAAAATGTCAAAATGGCAAATTTGACAGATGCATCTCAATTGTCTACTTCAAGTAGGCAAAGGCTTGAAATATCAATCGGATAAGTTGAAGAATACAAAAGTTCAATACGGCGGCCTCTTGGAACGTCACAAATCAGAATGTGACAGATGCGTTTTGATCGCCAATATGAAGTGGCTATGGGTTCTAAATCTGAATCAGATCAGTTGAAAAATGTAAAAATTCAAAATGGCGGCCTCTTGAAACGTCAAAAATCAAAATTTGACGGCTGCATTTCGATCGCCAACCCTCAAGTGGGTATAGGTTCAAAGTCTCAATGAGATCGGTTGAAAAATGCAAAAATTTAATATGGCGGCCTCTTGAAACGTCAAAAATCGAAATTTGACAGATGCGTTCTGATTGCCAATCTCAAGTGGCTATGGGCTCAAATTCCCAATGAGATCAGTTGAAAAATGTAAAAGTTCAATATGGCGGCCTCTTGAAACGTCAAAAATCAAAATTTAACAGATTTATTTTGATCGCCAACCTTGAGTGGGGTGGCTCTAGCATTTCAGTCAGATCGGTTGAAAAATGCAAAAGTTCAATATGGCGGCTTGTTGGAACGTCGGCCTCTTGATCGGAAACGTCGGCCTCTTGAAACGTCAAAAATCCAAATTTGACAGATGCATTTTGATCGCCAATCTCGAGTGGCTATGGGTTCAAAATACCAATCAGATCGGTTGAACAATGCTGAAGTTCAATATAGCGACCACTAGAAACGTCAAAAATCGACATTTGACAGATGCATTTCGACTGCCTAACCAAAGCAAGTAGGTAAAGGTCCTAAATCCCAATCGGATAGGTCAAAAAATGCGAAAGTTCAATATGGCGGTCTCTTGAAACGTCAATTATCAGAATTTCACAGATGCATTTCGGTTGTCCGTCTCAAGTGGTTATAGGATCCAAATCCTAACTGAATCGGTTAAAAAATGCAAAAGTTCGATATGACAGCCTTCTAGAACTGTCAAAACGTCAAATTTGATAGATACACCTCGATTGTCCACCTCAAGTTAAAAATCCCAATCGGATCGGTTGGAAATGCAAAAGTTCAATATGGCGGCGGCCTTAGAACTGTCAAAATGACAAATTTGACTGAAATATTCAGATTGCCTATTTCAAGCTGTTGTAGAGGTTCAAAATCCCAATCGGATCGGTTGAAAAATGCAAAAGTTCAATATGACGGCCTCTTGAAACGTCAAAAATCAGAACAGATGCATTTTGATTGTCAACCTCAAGTGGATATGGGTGTAAAATCTCAATCGCATCGGTTTTAAATTGCAAAAGTTCAATATAGCGGCCCTAGAACTGTCAAAATATCACATTTGACAGATGCATCTCGGTTGTTCACCCCAAGTAGGTATAGGCTTTAGATCCCAATCGGATAGGTTGAAAAATGCAAGAGTTCAAAATGGCGGCCTCTTGAAACGTCAAAATCGAAGTTTGACAGATGCATTTAGACTGTCTATTTCTAGTTGGCATAGGTTCAAAATCACAATCGGGTCTTGTGGTAATGATGATAGAAGAATGTCATGTAACGATTTCCGCTTTCATCATTACATTTACTCGCGAAAACGTCCATAACTTTCAGCATCATTCCAACGTATTTAAGAGCACTCGCGAAAAATGGCACAAAGAGTCCGCGAAAAATTGCCTCAAAGAAGTGCTGTGACATTACATTGACATTTGCAAATGGCACAACACCACTGCGACGCTCAATTATGTTGCCGATCTTTGTAGTAAAATTTTGGAAGACAAGAAAAACTCCGAAACAAGGACGCACATCATGAGACGGACTTTTCCTGGAGGTCTGGCCAGAAGGTCCGATGGCATTATTATGGATTCCGTGGAAAACAAGTCGCGATAAGGAACCCCTGTAACCGGCATGAAATGTGCTCTGGAGGACCGAAAAGGCCTCTTTCTCGAAATGTGAAGCCGCTGGAAATTGCAAATAAATTGTGAGTAGGTACCCCCTAGACGTGTTTTGCCCCCCCTCAACTTGTCTGTTTTTGTGAAATACGCCGTCAACGTCTGGCCCGGCCTGGGAATTTTCAACCAAAATGCCGTCAAAATTGAAGAAGATGTTGGGTTTGTGGTGTCTGGTGGACTATCGAAAGTCTCCTCAAGACCACAATTCAATTTCGCACGCTGACACGGTACATTTTCTCCAAAAACACTGTTAAAATGCCCTGAAGTGTTGAGTTTCCCAAAACTCAGAGCGTCAATTGACGTTCCTGTCACTTTGGCCGTGCCATGGTCGAATTTGAACAATTATACAGCGAAATTTCAAGGGAAACGCCACCGCATGGCCCGCACCGGACGACACTAGGTCCTCGAAACCCTCCGGTCGGCATTTCACACCAAATTTCTCGAAATTCTCCCCGAAAAGCCGAGTTTTCGCCGCGAAAACGTTTCAAGGTATTTGGAATGGATCATTCGAACATCGGTTCCCTTGTAAAGTTTTGAATGAATTATGAAATTTCGAAAAATCTTGACAAATCCAGCAAAAATTTTGAAAAATTCTCACCCTCAACTTGGGATGCGGTTCGTTTGCGAAATTAAAAAAAAAATACCTTGCCAAAATCCGACGTCTGGTTTTCACAGAATCTGTCTGCAGGTCGTTCGGTTGCCGTCAATGGTTTCTATGAGGTGAAGTGTTGTCTTCAGGAATATTCCACAGGTTCTCTGGTATATTTCCAGCATTGACCGCCAGTACCTTCGCCGCGGCTCTGGTAACGTCCATCAGATTCGCGTATATTCCGGTAACAAGCTCTGGAAAGGTCACGTTTCTGCCAATTGTGCAGGTATGTCTTACTCACGCATCTTGATCTCCAGCTTATTCTAGACCCTTCTGGAACTGCAATGCCTCGAATATGCCAGTACGCCTCTGTGTTTATTCTTGGATGTAATGGAATGGGACGAGAGCCTCGCAACTCATAACAATACTAAATGCAGGAAATTAACGCTTGAAAGCATCGTAGCTCAGAAGAGTAGTATAGTTTAGAAAGTAACTAGGTAAGTCTTTAGTGTCAAAAACTAACTCACATTACAAGATTTGAAACTGTTAATGTATGACCCAATATAAGTAAGAATACTAAGAACCATTATTTTTAAAAAGTGACAACATATTGTCAAGTGAAGCAAGAGAGGAAAAATATTTTTTAAAAACAGCTTAGGTAAACGGCCCACCTAATGTTTTCTGTAGAATAAATACTTATAACTTCCCATAATGACAGTACGTATACACAGTGGCAAAAGCCGATAAAATAACAGAAGTTAATTGCGCGCACCGAGCAGGCAGAAGTATAAAACGTAGCTCAAAATAGCGCCATTCAGGCATCACACCAGAATCGGTCTATAAACACACAAGCGCAATTTAATTAAACCGAAGGACATGCAGGCGAGTACCGTTGCACGTTGCACCGGATTCTATAATTCCAGAACTCGTTATAATTTAATTTGCGGCATAAACGTCGAGGAGACGCAATACGCTACGGGTATTTCCGCTATTAGTCCTGGGCACTTGACGTTCAAGATTGTGTTCTCCACCACTTTCAATTACAAATTACAATTTGTTGCAGCGAAATTGTTTTGTTTTTGTTGTTGCTCAGTTGGCGGGATCTGCAATCCTTGATCGAGGTGGCTGCATGTGAAATGTCACATTGTTGTCGATACTTTATCGCCAAAATCCCGTTGTTGCTTCAAGTGTGAAGGCAAAAATTTATGTTTCTCAATGCTCTGTCTGCTGGTAACGCTACTGTCGCCGATCAGGACATACGCGATCGGCACATTGATACCAGCAGATGATGCCTGCAAACAATCATTCTTAGTATACCCACTGTGGCACTTTGAGCTCTGATTTGGTTAACATGAGTATGAAGAAGAAAATCCGATCGCAAGAAAAGACTACCTAGTTGATTAAGTTAAAAAACAGTAATGCCTGTTTGCAAGAACAGGATATAAAACATAGGACCAAACAGGCTATGGATAAGGTCACATTCCGTCAATAACCCGCGGTACATTTTATCTACTGCTTGGGTCATTTTATACGTACTACTTACCTATATTTCTGTGCCTATGTTTTTTTTTTTTTCGGGAGGAGAGGAATGCTTTTTACGCACGCCCCGGCTGGAAAGACACCGGGGGAGTGTGGGACTCGCCGCACCTTCGCAAACCCTACCCACTAATCCTCTCCCCAGACCTGGTGGTTAACCCGCCCGCTGGGACCACGTGAGCATTTCTTCACGGGGCGGCTGGTCTCAGTTTCCTCCGAATCTATTTTCCATTCCCATCTTCTTCGTTTTCCGTTCGCAGGACTTCAGTGCACCAGTTTAAGACGGTAGACCATCCTTCTGGACTTTCCAGCATCACTTCAATCACACTTTCTACCATTATCGCTTCGCGGGCGGTCACTTCCGCTTCTTGTCTATGGTTCTGCCAACGGTGGCATTCGAAGGTGGACATCTGGTATAAGCTGGTGCGTTCATCTCCCCTGCAGGCATTCGATCCACTGTTGTGCAAGGCATCTATGGTGTCTTCATGTCTTTTGACTACATTCTCCTTTTCCAGGAATATGTCTTTCCTTTCGCTTACCAGAAGTTCGATGAGCATCGTGCCTGGAATAGCTCTTACAGCCTCTGTTGAGGTGGTGCAATAGGCTGTCGTTATTGGGAGCGACACTTTGCATCCATTGGATCTTCGTTTTCCAAACCTTATACTGGAGGACTTCGGCCCATATTGGAGCGCCGTAAAGGGAGGCAGACGTCACCACGCTTGATAACAGTCTTCTTTTCCTTGTTTGTGGTCCTTCAATTTTTGGCATCAGTTCAGCGAGTGCAGCTGTTGTCTTCTCGGCTTTCCTCAGGAATGTTCCAATATGACTTGTGTAGGTCAATCGGTTGTTCATGATGACTCCTAAGTATTTGACCGACTTTTTCACTTCCACTCTGACTCTTCTCACTCGGAAGGAGACCGGTACCGTCCTTTTGAAGCCAGAAAGTAGCACAGCTTCCGTCTTTTCTGGGACTATTTGCAAGTCGTGCTCCTCCAAACATGTCGTGATCTTCTCCAAGGCAAAGTCAGTCTTTCTTTCCAGTTCCAATTCGGTTCAAGCCGTTACCATCAAGGCTAAGTCGTCTGCGTATGCTACGGTATGCACTCCTGTTCTTCTGCAACAACTTAGTACGCCATCGTACAGGACGTTCCACAGGCCCGGTCTTGAGACGGCTCCTTACGGGACACCTCCAGTAAGTTCCTGATGTTCTCTTCTCTTTCAGCTTTCAATTATGATCGACCGATCTTGAAGGTAATCTCCGATAACTTTTCTTAGTTGTGGATTCACTTCTTTCTCGATCGGGGTTTTCAGTATGAGCTGCCAGGAGGTAGAGTTGAACGCATTTCTTTTATATCCAGCGTGACGAGCACGCATAATTCACGCGTATGCCTGATGGTCTTCCGTTTTCTGGCCGCCCCTTCCTGTACCGAATTGGTCCTTGGAAAGTCTACCTTTATCTTCCAGCTCTTTTTGTAATCGGGCCTTTATAATATATCCGTAAAACTTCCCTGGAACGTTTAGCATGCAGAGTGGACGGTAGTAATTTGGTTCTCCTTCAGTTTTTCCCGGTTTTGGCAGCAGAACCAGTCTTGCTGTTTTCCATGTTTTGGGAAATTCGCCTTTTGCAAGCAATTTGCTGAGAAAACCAAGCAGTGCTTTAGGACCTTCCCGCACTATCAGCTTCATTGCCTCTGGTGGCACATTGTCCGGCCCCGCTGCCCTATTATTTTTCAACCTCCGTCCCGCTTCCAGGATCTCCTCCAACGTGAGCAGATCTATCTTGCAGCTTTCGGGCTCCGCCCATGTTAGTACTTCTCCTGGCGGGAAGAGTTGTTTTGCAATCTCTTTTTTCTCCTCCATTTCTAGTTCTTCCAAAGCCAGCCTTATTGAAGCTGTGCCTATATCTAGAATGTTTGATTCGACACATAGCATCTTACACCTCAAATGCAAGGTCCTCACAGTAATCAGCAGTTAGTGTCTGGACTACCTATTTTTTTTCTAAATATAGGTCGTTTTAGTCTTTCAACCCATATAACTCAGGAACCATCACTAGGAACAAGATTCCGAAACATGTTGTTTTTTTTGGTATTCAGTTCTCCACATATTCCCTGGATGGTTTTGCGCTACTTGCAAAATAAAGCAAATGGCATGGTTAGAAAAAAAATGGATTTTTGGGGATTCTTTGGGACATCAAGCATCGATTTCAAAGGTCGAGGAAAAGTACCATTTCAAGTTAGCGACTTCTGGACAGAAATGTGATTCCGAATGTTGAATTGGCTTTCCAGACTTGTAAAACACACTGAAATCCGCCCATTGCTGTCCACGTTACAGCTCCTGAACTGACACTATGCAAATTGCTACGTAAAATCCGGAAATAGATTTTGAGTAATTTCCACTGCATTTTTGCAGCCGCTGTATCTCAGAGACTATTGACCACAAAGTAATGAACTTAATACTGATCTCTTGGGAATTTAACAGGCCACATTTGCCTCGCTGGTAGTTGTGTTCTAAAGGTAATACTTTACAAGTTACTCAGAGAGAATAGAAAATTTTCAAGGATTGCGCTCTTTTATTGTTCCTAAAAAAGAATTCAAGCCTTGGAATTTCCGGGAATTTCAGTATGTTATTATACGTTGAATTCTGCATCGATCCATCAGATTTCGTCAACTTCCGAATTTATTTCCGGTTTGACTCGAGTTTTGCTGATAGTGCGGGCGCTAAGAGCCAAAATCGGGATGAACCTTGCAAATTGTGATGAAAGCATGAAACTCGGTACACGTACTCAGAATGAACCCTTCTTTCAGATAAGAGGTGGAGCCACGCCGAATTTTCACCGGAAGGGGGCTCAGGGGGCTCCCGAAAGTTAAAGGTGCTAGGACTCCCACTAAACGGCTTATCAGTTCGTTTTGACAATAAAAAAGGAAACTTATGATAGTCCACTCGCTGAAGTCCTGTGTCCATTTTTATGTCCCGAAAATCACCCAAGTGGATCATGTCCGCAAGATGGTCCTCATCAATAATGACCAGGGTGCCAGGCCCGCAGAGTGGGCGTAACCTCGGAAAATGCCATTTTCCGGCATTTTCCAAAATGGCGGACGCGCGTTTGACATGTATTTCTTTATGGACCAGTATCTCGGTAACGGCGCACCCAATCAACTTTGAACCTATCACAAGAAATATTTTGCAGAAAGGAACAAACCACTTTGTTTCAATGAGAAATTCTGTCAAATAAACCATAACGGCGTTATACATTATCTTCGGCAGCCGATGTCTAGATTTACGCATTGAATAGACAGAAAAAGGCCCGTATCGTAGGAATGGTGCATTTTTTGGCAATTGTTGTGGAGCAAAGAATTGTTTGGTATGGTGTAAGGAACAAAAATGAACCTGTGATAAATTGTCTCCAGAGTCACCATTTTCAAGATAACGACGGATTTCCAACCCTATTATTACCCCCATCGTTGAAAGGGTAACTTAATTTTCCAACGTCAAGTATATAATTGTTTTAATGCAAAGAACTATTCAATACATTCTTTAGGTACCAAAGTGGATAACAATAATACATACTAATAATACATTAATAATATGATATCAAGAAAACAATAAAGAATTTTGATAATAAAAATAAGGAAAGGATGAAAAGTACCTACTATTGTTAAAACAACACTGGATGGTGATTGTAGTTATTGACCTGATGATCTCTTACTGTGGGTTCACCTGTTCCTTTGAGATTGTGTTTATGAAAGGGTAAAAACCGTGCAAGGAACTTTTTCATATCATATGACATGATCAATAATTGTTATAAAAATTACACAAATAAATCCAAGCTTGAGAGACTTTCTATCGCAAAACGAAAGAAAATCGAAGGAGATGACGTCGAGCACAATCGTACTGCCGGCTGTAGCCTAAAGCTGGATTCCCAGACGCCAAATTCGGACAAAAAATGCGAAATTTCATGTAAAAGTCCTCATATTGGCCAATCAGAGCCCTTGAAGTCAAAATTAGACATACAAAATTGCATTTTTTGTCCAAATATTTGCATCTGGGAACCAGCTCAGCTCACCAGTGCACAACGCGATCAAATGTAGCTGCTCGAAATCTACCAAGTCAAAAAAATGATCCCCTTTTCAACATATGCGTTATCTGTGGGCAGGTGAAATATGCTGGTGAAGGAGAGAAATTCAGAATATGTAAGAATAGAAGAGCCTCCAAACTTTTGGAGGCAACAAATTACTTTGGAGACGAAGTATACAGAAGAGTTGCTGATGATGTGAGCAGTGTATTTGCGGCTGACCTCTATTATCATTCTTCTTGCATGAGAAATTATCTTCTTCGTTATGATCGACAATTCGAAGGTGAAATAATTGTTTCTTACCAGAACTCAAGTAGGTACCAAAAATATTTTGGGGATGATATCAGATTTTCTCATCCAAACGAAGCAAATAAATCTGAAATGATCTTTGCGGCATCTGTGTCTACTGCAGACGTTGCTGACACACTCAGATCAACAGAATAAAAGATTGTGCACAGTTTTTGAGAGAATCGTTAATGAAGTCATCTTGGGGAAAATGTGCAAATACCAGAGCCTATTCTGACTTTCATCTTGGAGCTACTTGATGTCCATTTAGACCATTTGAATTTACCACCTACTTTGAATCATTTGAGTCATGGCTTAAAAGGAAAAGAAGCGTCTTCTGAAAGTCTGAAGATAGATAACTTAATTCAGATGATGTTCTACAAAGTTGATAATGGGGAGACAAAAACTCCACTTCATATCATGATTGAAGTTGCTGTGCACGGTGCATGTAAAAGCAGCACTCTAATCAAGAGTCTAACTCACGTTGGAGTCAGTATAAGTTATGATGAAGTTCTTCGCTATCGTTCAAATTTGGCTTACACAACAGCTGCTTTTGACAATTTTGATCATGTCGAGCCAGTGGCGTATCTAGGGTAAATTGCGCCCAGGGCAAAATATGAAAATTGCGCCCCTGAATTAGAAACCCTGGGAAATGCGCCTCAGGCAGTTTTTCAGAATTCAGGTGGGCCAACGACAAATAGGGCCCCCACGTGTGATCCGTTCCCATGCAAAATTGCTAGGCAACCAGGGCTACACATAGGCTATCACTTAGGCAACATGACCTGATGAACTGTTCCCTGGTTCCGAAAATAGGATCCCTGTTATAGGTTATACCTAGATCAGATGAAAAAGTCGAAAGTTGATCGTCTGTTTGAATGTATTGGTTTTGGTTTTCCCTCTTTCTCTGTTCCCATTTCGCTTGTAAATTATTGCTCACATGAATTGCGCCCAATAGTTCAAATATCTACATTATCCAGGGTGTCTCAAAACTCGCGCTCCAGAGAACACTGACATGGTGCCGACGACAATAGGTTCCCAAGAAACGGAAGGAAAAAATGTATTGCTGCTTGCATAAAGGAGTCATGAGTTTTTTGAATCCACCAATCCCGGAGGGTCAATTCGAGGTAAATTTGCAAAATTTAACCTAGTTGCTAAGTTTTGAAAGTAATACCAACTGCCTGTCATTTTGCAATAAATGTTTGGCTCACTGTAACTGTGACACTGCCAGATTTAGAGACTTGAACCTAGCAACTTGAAATTGAGGTAACATACCTCAAATGTACAGGTCTGTGATTGGTTAACTTAACTTTGTCTTTTCTCGAATACCATTTCAGGTAGATTTTTTTTCCTCGGTATTACACATCTGACTGCTATCTAGTTTTGCTTCATTTTCTCTGGGGCGTGAGTTTTGAGACATCCTGTATATAATTATATGAAGTTCAAAGAACTTGGTCTTTGATTCGTTTTTCCAATTTTTGTTTTCATTTTTTCACATTTCTATCTTTTTCTTTCATTTGCGCCCTGAGGATTAAAGTGCGCCCATGGCACGTGCCCCACTTGCCCCCCCGTAGATACGCCTCTGCTGTCGAGCTGTTCTATCTGGAGTTGGCATATCTCACGAGTCACGACAGGTTGCGACTATATCCCATACACTTTCTATTTTCAGTAGAATGACTTTTTGGAGCAAAAATAGAGTGACAAGCTGGAGCGCTGGGAGGAAACGGCCGATGGCCGCTGATATAGTTTAGCTCCCAAACTTTACAGATGCCATCAGCCGTAGTCATAGCCCCCCAGCTTGTCACTTTATTTTTGCTCCAAAAAGTCACCCTACTGAGAAAAGAAAGTGTATGTATGAAAGTGTAAGTGTACAATACTTGTATGGGATATACCTACAAGTATTTGGGTCAAAAAACGCAGTTCCAAAGAGTAATCCAGTTGAACATCTGGAGAATTTCGGAAGAAGGGCATATGCTCAAGAAGAAACTATTTTACAAGCCGAGCGATTTCTAGTGAACGTCCTCAAAAGAGCAACTGGTAGTAAAAATATGGATGAACTACGATATTGGATGTACTGCCACGGCAAAAACAAATCTCTGGAAGAACTACCACCCACCATTAGAGTTGCACAGCAACATATCCTCAGATCTTTCTTCTGTACTTATCTCCAAATTAATTGCCTGGGTGAAGACCTCATGTATAAGACCTATTTCCAGTTCTATCCTGCTGGACTTGTTGAGGGTTGCAGGTGTATGAAATGTACGAAGAAAAGCTGCGGGTGTGTTGATGCCGGAATTCAATGCTGCTCCTTCTGTAAATGCAAGAGTGTGCTATCGGTAGATTGCCGTGATAGATTTGGGACAAGCTAAATCGCCTTTTGGGCTACTTCATATTTATATGCCATCATCCAGTGTTGTTATGAGTTTTTTTTGAGTTTTTTATGATTTATATATTTAATTGTCTGTCGATACTATTAATGTACAAAGAGTATTTATTATTCATTATTATTATTATTATTGACTTTTGTATATAAAGTCTGTGTTGTAAGGTTATTTTGCACTGAAAAAAACTTATTTCTGAAATTAGAAAATTCAGTTATCCCTTCAACAAACGCCATGAGGTTGGAAATCCGTCGGTATCTTGAAATTGGCGAACCTGGGGACAATTTATTACATTATCATTTTTGTGCTTGACACCATAGCGAACAATTCTTCACACCACAACAATTGCCGAAAAATGCACCATTTCTACGATACAGGCCTTTTTCTGTCTATTCAATGCGTAAATTTAGACATCGGATGCGGAAGATAATTTATAACGCCGTTATGGTTCATTTGGCAAATTTTTTGATAGAAACAAAGTGGTTTGTTTCTTTCTGCAGAATATTTCTTATGATAGGTTTAAAGTTGATTAGGTGCGCCGTTACCGAGATACTGGTCTATAAAAAGATACATGTCAAACGCGTTTCCACCATTTTGGAAAATGCCGGAAAATGGTATTTTCCGAAGTTACGCCCACTCTGCGGGCCTGGCACCCTGATCATTATTGATAAGGACCATCTCGCGGACATGATTCACTTGGGTGATTTTCTGGACATAAAAATGGACACAGGACCCCCCTTCAGCGAGTGCATTATGAATATATTGTAAACATTGACGGCGTTTATCGTATTGTACCGGGAATTTTTCATTATGAAAAAAAAAAGTTCTTCGGCAGAACACACAAATTGGTTTTATTTTATTTTCACCTACAAAGAATTAATGAGGAAATGTGCAACACGTTGAGTCCCACAAATTCGTATCCTCTGAATTCGTTTGTGAAGTCAAAATTTTGATGGTGTATGTTCTTGAAGAGGGGCATTCCAAAGAGTAAGCTATTTTCAACACTAAGTTCAAACAGAATTTTTTCAATGCTCTGAATCGAAATTACTGAATTCCTTCCAGCAATGCATACCCCGAACCCTTCTTTGGAAGTACCGCGTGCGATTGAACGTGAAGTGAGTCCTGAAACACTATCAGAATTTTTCTTCTGTGATGCTACTATCCACTCTCGACCGGGGCAATTAGGTTCCTACACAGCATGCGCAGAGTGTATACACGATTCAGGGTATTTTCTCGGCTCAGTCAAATTTTTTATGATTGAAATTGTGTCATAATATTGAAATAACTTATATACACTCCGCGCATGCTGTGTAGGAACCTAATTGCCCCGGTCGAGAGTAGATAGTAGCATCACAGAAGAAAAATTCTGATAGTGTTTCAGGACTTACTCTACGTTCAATCGCACGCGGTACTTCCAAAGAAGAGTTTAGGGTATGCATTGTTGAAAGGAATTCAGTAATTTCGATTCAGAACATTGAAAAAATTCTGTTTTAACTTAGTGTTGGAAATAGCTTACTCTTTGGAATGCCCCTCTTCAAGAAGATACACCATCAAAATTTTGACTCCACAAACGAATTCAGAGGATACGAATTTGTGGGAATCAATAACGTGTTGCACATCTCCTAATTAATTCTTTGTAGGTGAAAATAAAATAAAACCAATTTGTGTGTTCTGCCGAAGAACCTATTTTTTTTCATCATGAAAAATTCCCGGGACAAGGCGATAACCGTCGTCAATTTTTACGACATATTCATGAGTTTCCTTTTTAATTGATAAAACGAACTAGTAAGCGGTTTGGTGGGAGCCCTAGCACCTTCAACTTTCAGGAGCCCCCCGAGCCCCCTTCCGGTGGAAATTCGGCGTGGCTCCACCTCTTATCTAAGAGAGGTGCTCATTTTGAGTATGTGTACCGAATTTCATGCTTTCATCACCATTTGCAAGGTTCATTCACCTAGTGCCCCCACTATTAATTTGACTGGACTAAATGATGGAATGATGCTGGCTAGATTGTCCAATAGTGGTTTGTTGTTTGGTGACGCTTTGCACGGTGAAAACGTAAAAGATGGAGATTCGAAATTGGAGGGTCGAGAGTGAAAAAACCGGTGAAAAACCGAAAGTTGAAAAAAAGAACAAGTGCGGAAAGTTTCACGCCTCCTTGCATACAAGAAAAAGAAGAAAGAAGAGGGCCCTCTCATGGACGATTATACAACGATGGATCGCAATGTTCTCAAGGCTCGCGTGCGTGTGAAACGATGGAATTATTTTTGAGCAGAATTACAGTTATTAGGTCTTTTTAGGGCACCCTAAAATATGGCCTGTTCATTATTATTGAGTCGATGGATTACGGATGGATTCTGCTGAGATTTCTCGCGTCCTATACCCGGCCATCACTTTGATTTTATTCTGCTGCATGGGCCACGTCGTGATGTGATCCATTCTTGAATGATGTGTATAGGCAGCAATAATAATGTCGATGTTTAGGCATCAAGTGAGTTAAGTGAATGTTTATTCACGAGGAGAACGTTCAGCCCACGAGCCGCAGGGCGAGTTGTTGGCTTAGTGTTTCTGGTATAAGTTGTAGCTCACTGTCACCTTCAACTGAGTAAAGTTTCTAGTATTCCTCTTGTTCTTTTACAGCGATCCCGATCCACCATTTGCCGTTCGTCTAAGGGATTTTTGAAGTTTTTATCAGAAGTAAAAGCTGATCGCGAGCCAGAGCAGATTTCTCAGGTAAAAGAAAATAATTAAAATGACATGCAGATGAGGAATGCAGATCGCAGTTTTACTGGGAAATTGAAAGTTGAAGGCAATTTGCTTCTAGATATACTTGATTATAAAGTTTGAACCTCACGCTTCAGGTACTTACACTGTTTCGGTCTGGTTCAAGGTTTTGCAATGAATAAAACCAAAACCGTAAATGTAAGGTATTTTAGTGTAGGCTATCTGGTAAACCTATTCAAACGTAGGTATGTCCTGTTCTTTAGACTCATGCAATAAATCAAGCATTTTATTCTGGTCAGGATAAACGCTTTGGCGATAAAATAAACATTTCAGGTTAATGGGAATTAATCTAAGACCGGCCTACGGATTATGAATTTATATCGTACTTTATTGCAAATTAATTTAATCTAGCGTTTATGACTTTGAAAGTATTATGTTATTTAAATCCAGTTTTTTGCTTGTTCTGCTGGGGTATTATCGACCGGATATGGCGTGTTACGTCATTATTAAGTACATCATCAAATCGATTTTTGCATACCTAATAACTATACACCGAAAGAAGTAGTGGGTAACAACAATGTAGTCGGAATGGGGAAAGAAAGAAAAAGAAAGTTCAATCTTTTAGGTAAGTACCGCACTCTGGGGGCGTCGCTTGATTAATGCGTCCAATAAAGTACGATATATTATAGCTGCAGTATGTATCAACTAAACAGGGCGATTCAGTTTCAAGTTTCTTGACCTTCATTGGAAAAAATACTGATCTGTTTTTGAATAACAATATGCCTTATACCAACAGTATTCATTCATAATAAAGCTTCTATTTCCAATAGAGTAGGTAAATCTTATGGTAGATCCTATCATTGGATGAACAATCGAAAGATGCGCAATCCTAACCTTTTAACATAGCGGCCCGCAGTACAAGCAGCTTTGTTTGGATAAGAATGGCGAAGTACTAAAGGTTCAGGTTCTGTTCTTGTGTCAGTTTGCCCTTCACTTAAAGACAGAGTTGCAGTTCTTACCTCACTCTGATATGGGTCGTAGCTGGTAGCCCAGGCAAAACAGGTTTCAGTCCGGAATAAATTGGGGAAAATCAGAGAATTTGGGGATCCATTCAAAATTTTATGGGAACACACTGAAAGTCCCCATCTGTCCGAGGCTCGGCATTGTTTCTGTGGGAGGTCGAAGATACAAGAAGTTACCATTTTTGAAATCGTTGCTTTTTTCACACTTTTTTTATTGGATCTTTGGATTTCATATTTTCAAAGTCGAGGAACCCAATACAATAAGTTCTCAGGAAGTGTGATGCACCAGTGACGTACCAGACGACTGCGAGGGAATCGAAATGCATTTTTCACAAAGTCGTATGGTAAACCGTGACTGACACCTTTTTTTGACATGTTTGGCATCATTTCCAACTGAATCTTATTCTGAAAATTAGTATAAAATTTTGATAGACGTATTCAAACCGGTTTTATCAGAAAAAACATGATTTCTTTCACCCTAAAATTTGATGTTTTGTAGCTCTAGTTCTATCAGTGCCCAATGTATTCCTAACTATGATTTCGATTTAGGCAGTTAGCTTGGGCTATTTTACATACAAATACCGTTTTCTGATTACTTTTCCCGTTTTCACAAAGTCACGGAGTTATTTTGTTTCTTGAGATGTATCATGTCAAAGCTGGACTTGATTAAACGTGCTATTTCACCAGGAAAAATTAGGCTACGATCAGTATGTCGCTTTTATTAGGTATTTTATTCATTTCAAGGCATGAAAAAAAGCACCAACTTTGAAAATGGTAACTTCTTGTAGGTACCTTCGACCTTCCACAGAAAAAATTCAAAGCCTTGGACAGATTGGCACTTTTAGTATGTTGTTCTCCATCAAATTCTGAAGGGATCCTCGGATTTTCAGATTTTCCTTGATTTATTCCGGGTTTCATCAGAATTTTGCATTTCTTTCCTCGGCTATGGCGAATATAATGCCCAAACCAAGATCAGTGTCAGAAAATATGTCACCGCGCCTCTTTGAATTGTTCAACAACTAATTAACGATTTTGCTCTGTATAAAAATGCTGTCAATCGAATGTCATACTGACGGACAAAATTAGCGGATTGATTTTTTGAAGTTCTGTCACTAATCAGACGATCTGGTTTACCCAGATTTGTTAAGGGTGTTTTAATAAGACCCGATGATTTTGTTTCTTAAATACAATCTATTTTATTGGGAATATTTCAAATATTGTTTGTTTATTATGAAGCTAATATATGGGAATTATTTATAAAATATGACATTCAAATGACCCCCTTGGCTCATCTGGCAAGCAAACATTTTTTTGGCCATGTTTTCCATTACTCTTCCGCATAAACTTGGCTCTATTTCACCAATGACACACCGTTTCAGGTTGTCGGGTCCTGAATAGAACCACTTCTTCCGAATTTTCCCAGAATGCTTTTCATTGCGTTCCTGGAAGGCACTCAATGAGCAAAAATGACACGTAATTTCTGTTGCACGATTGCAGTCGAACCATCATTTTGGTGATATATTTTCACGATTTGGAGACGTTGTTAAACTGTATAGGGCTTCAGGTCAAATTTCCTGGGTCTCTAGATTACATTGGCAAAATTTGAAATGTCAAAGTGACTGCTGCAAAAAATTGTGGCAAATTTAAAATCGTCACCTTCTATTGAAACACTCTTTACAAGAAGGAAACAGGAGGAGTATAAGTTCTGGACGCCGCACCTCCGCCAACTGTGCAGATGTGTCTCAATCGCGCATCCTATCTCCAGCTTTCTCGAACCCCCTGGAACTACACTGCCGAGAATATACCGGTATACGTCTCTCATGTTTTTTCTCGAATGAAGTGGCATCGCACAAGAGCCTCGCAGCTCGTTACAATATAGGTACTATTTATGGAAATAGTAAGTAGTAATAAAGTATCGAAGGTAGATGCACACTTTTGAAGCACCCTGTATACCTATTATACATATACACTAATTTAAATTAGTAGAAAGACATCGATTTTACAACCTGAATGTTGTTTGTTTCTAATTAATTAATTAGTTACACCTACACTTAGTAGATAGTTAGATACCTGACGGCTGGTGGGAATGAGTATAGGCCATCCTCTTCAAGTTTCATGACCGGAAATTGGTCACAGATCCAACCTGAAAAGATATCAAGTCCAACATACAAGGTTTCGGAAATTCGAACAATCAAGAGCCATAATTTTGCCGTCTACCTGCTTTTGTTGAAATTATGGAGATTCATGCTTATACTGGAATCGTTTCAACCATCTTTACTCTGATGTCTCCACGGCGTTTAGGTAACCTCTAGTTAGAGTTAACCGAAGACGGAACAACCGGCACTAAGAATGGGTTTTACCTACAATAACAATTACGTTTTTCACCATCGTTTACCATCAGTCCCCGGCGCACATACACACAGACACGTGACCCTTATCTCTTTTTTTATTCTTTTTGTCCTGTAAAACTCTCTTATATGCATCGGTGGTGATCCTTCCTCCGTCCCTCTCCACCCGCCTCCCTATCCTGCTGGCTCTTGCAGTTTTTAGCAGGCAGCCAGGTAAAATAACTGACAAGTTATGTTATCATAAATCTACGGGTGCGTTTCGTAAAAATAAAAACACCCGCGTGTATAATTTCGGGGCGAATTTGCATACGCCGTATAATAATAAAGAGCCATCAACAACGGAAAAATCGCCCGGTTCACTTCTTCTCACCAATTTGGCACAAAGGACGAACGACTTCTCTCCACTGCACACTGGATGCGTTGCTCTTTTGCGCTCCCATCGGATGTGCTCCGTCTTTGTTATGCGGGCTCTTGCGTTCGTCTCATGCCCGAAGAGATGATGTGGTCTCTCTTCGAAGCCGGACAACGGCTCTTCGTCTTCTCCTCTGTCTTCTTTTCCTTCTTCTTCTTCTTCTCAGATCTAGATTTTTAATCGCCGTTAAATTGGAGCCGCGAAAGAATGGTTCCGATGCAGATTTTGATGTCCGTTGTGTGTGATGGTGTTTCGTGGAAATGTTCAATTCGTGTTAGGAACCAATTCAAATCGGCATCGGAAAGGATGATGATTGAGGACGACCGATTCTTTTTGAGTGTTGTGTAGGGTGGTAGCCTTGGGTCTCTGGTGCCTTTTTTTGTCTTCACTTTTTTTTATTCTTTTTTCCGTCCTAAATATAGCAGAGAATATTGGCTGTGCATGATGAGATTTCATAAGTAGCAGAAAATAGAGCTATCCACATTTGATGTCCAGATTACTTGAAATATCTATCAAATCAATACCTAATTCTAGAGCGATTGTGAAACACGTACAAAATTTCCCAGAGGACAAGTAGGTTCCATTCTTGGTTCCATAATTCGTAAGCTTACTAATCATCAGATTTGTTAGGTTGGAACTTCTTACTGAACTTTAAGTCAGTGGCGCCGAATAGACTTTATTTTGTGGCGGTCGCCATACCTCAAAATGAGGGGGGGGGTCTGGGGGAAAAAAAGGGAAAAAAAGAGAAGAAAAGAAAAAAGAAGAAGAAGGGAGGGAAAGAAGAAGAGAGATTCGCCCAGCAAATCGTTGGATATTAGGATTATTAGGCACTTTGAATCTAAATGACACTTATTTACGATGTTTACCTACGAATAGGTACCGTATGAGCAAAACGATTTTACTTCAAGAGTCCTATGACTTATTTTTTTGCCTTTTTCAATTGTTGGTAGTAGTATATCCTGCAATTTACCTTAAAATGACATCTGCATGTTGTTTGGCAATCTCCAATGCTTGTCGAGAGGGAATACGACCACTCTCCGTTTTCCAATTTTGTGCCATTTCGAAAATAACTTTTGATAATGAAAAACTTCTTATTCAGTTTTTAACATTTATCAAAGACCGACACTGGCATCCAACAGTTTATTCAGTCATTATGGCTTCGATTACGGCCAACCTTTGATATACATATAAAATAATAATTTCATAGCACTCTAGACTAGAGGCAAAAAGGTTTTGACCATACGGTATTTGAACAGCCAACTAACTGGACTAGGAAAACCTCACGATCTTATGATCTCACATAAAACTTTCGATTTTTGTGTAAAAGATAATGAAATCTATGGACAGTTTGGTCAGCGGCTTCCCCTTTTTTGCTTATTATTGTTGATATTATTATTATTCTGAGAAAATTTCGCCTGCGGCGCCAACTGCGCGAGGGGCTCTTAGGCCCCCAGGCCCGACCGTCGCGTAGCAATAGGGGGGGGGGGTCTAAAATCTTTTTCGCCATAGTAACTTTTGAGGAGTTCGGCGCCACTGCTTTAAGTCAACATGAAAGTTGTTTCTTGACAGAATTGATTGAATCGCTTGTAGCCTTTCAAAGTTGTTTAGTTTCTAAGTTAGGTGAAATTTTACAGGGAGACACTTATTTGTTTAGTTTATAAACAATGTTTTTTCTTAACCTTCGAAGCACGGTGGGGGGTATATTCCGTACCCCAGGCATGTTTTTTGTGAATAACTTTTGGAATAATATTTTTAACGATCGGAAATTTTATGTGTTTGCTCAAAACTTAACAATGCATCAAATTCCGAAAGCATCAAAAAAAAAAGATTCCAGATTTTTGAAAATATTTGACAATATTTGGCTGGGGTTTGAGATATATCCCCCATAGCCTAAGTTTTTGCCCCAGGAGTCAGGACAAAAAATCAAAATTATTCTGCAAAAGTTGCAAAAAATTTGTTTGCAAAACAGATAGGATTGCTTCCTCAACAATTTACTGCGTGGATTGCCGTAAATGAGAATTAATTTCATATACAGTGCTCAACAATTGAAGTGGAACACCTGAAAATTTTGGTCAAATTAAAATGGTCGTATTTTCTCAAGCAAAATCCGAATTGCAAGAAGTTTTTTTCCCTGGACAGCTAATGTCTTAGACTACAGCATGACATGATTCTTCCTTGTCACAAGCTTTTCATATTATTTATACAGGGTGTAGTAGTGAGGTACTGCAAAAAATGTGAAGTTTGCACCCCTCCCGATCCGCGAAAACATTTTTTTCAATTTTTCCAACTTGTTCTGGAAAAACTTTGAACCCATACCTCGAAACGGTTTTTTGGGTTTCCTTTTATCTCTGCTAATTACAGGGTGATCTCAAAAAAGTGATATTTTAGGCTTTCAATGGTAACTTCTTTCATTGCTATCCGATTTTAAACTTCTTTGGCTCATATTGAAGCTGAAACTTCAGGCAAGAACAGTGTGAGGTCAAAACTCATTGAAGACAACAATTCAATATAAGGGGATGTGTCAAAAGTGACCCGAATGCAAAACAGCTTCCGACTTTCCGTTTAATAACAGATAAGAACAAATTTAAACGTGTCTTCAAAGGATCCGCTAATTCGGACCATTTTGATCTTCTTTTCGCTTTTGTTGTCCAAGATAACGTCCGTGGTAGAACCGAAACTTGACTGCGTGTTTCCGCGAAAAAATCGCATCCCTTATTTACCTGTAGGCGACCGTAACCCAAGTTACAAAATTCAGAACTGGCAGGTATACGTGTTTTATTGTCAAGGAGAATTTTTGGAATTGTTGTGAATCTTGTCCCTTGGGTTACGGCCGCCTTCAGGTGAATAAGGGATGCCATTTTTTCGCGGAAACACGCAGTCAAGTTTTGATTCTACCACGGAAATTTCTTGGACAACCAAAGCGAAATGCAGATCGAAATAGTCGAAGTTAGCGGATCCTATCAGGACAAGTTTCAATTTGTTTTTGTCTTTCATCAAACAGATACTCGGAAGCTGTTTAACATTTGGGTCGCTCCTGATACGTCCCCTTATATTGAATTAATGTTTTCAACAAGTTTCGACCTCACAACGTTCTCGCCTGAAGTATCAGCTTCAATATGAGCTGAAGATGTTGAAAATCGGATAGCAATGGAAGAAGTTATCATTGAAAGTCTAAATTTTCACTTTTTTGAGATCACCCTGTAATTAACACAGCTGGACAAAAGCCCATAAAACCGTTTCGAGGTATGGGCTCAATGTTTTTCCAGAACGAGTTGAAAAAATTGAAAAATTTTTTTTCGCGGATTGGGAGAGGTGCAAACTTTACATTTTTTGCAGTACCTCACTACTTCACCCTGTATAAATAATATGACAAGCTTGTAACAAGAAAGAATTACATCTTGCTGTAGTCTAAGACAATAGCTGCCCAGGAAAAAAAGCTCATTGCAATTCGGTTTTTTCTTAAGAAAATACGACCATTTCAATTTGACCAAAATTTTCAGGTGTTCCACTTCAATTGTTGAGCACTGTAATAACGTGTTTCAGAATTGATTTTATTTCTGTTGTATTTTCTCGAATTCGTGTTTGTTTATTGGAATTTTATGAATGAAAATTTTATTTTTTGTATCCTTTTAGCCTCTCCAAGTCCCTCGGTACCCAATTCAATAAAAAAATAAATCTGAAGCATGATGCACCGTACTTTGCTGTGGGGTATCTTTCATACCCCCCACCGGCGAAAATGTGCACCAAAACCCACCGTACCGGGAAGGTTGAAGAACCGTCGACTTAGTTCACAAGATGAAAGAACTGTGGAAAGGTTTTCACTGACGGAACGAATGACTTTCCAAATTAATGAAAAGTACATACTAGAAGGTGGTAGTTTTCTTCAGAAATGGAAGCTGTAGACACAGTGTTTTGCTCTATTATTTTAGCTCTTCAGTACAGCATACCAAACGTGAATTTTCTGTGGAAACTACCAAGAGAGTTGTATAGATTTTCAACAACATACCTTTGCAGCCGGGAGACATCCATAATGATAGCCAAACCCTGCATGCTGGTTTCTTTTCGCCTTTCGGCAAGCTCAATGTTGATTTATAAACAATGTTTTTTTTTTTAAAAACCGTCGACTTAGTTCATGAATATTTAACATTGATCTTGCCGAAAGGCGAAAAGAAACCAGCATGCAGGGTTTGGCTATCATTGGATGTCTCCCGGCTACAAAGGTATGTTGTTGAAAATCTATACAACTCTCTTGGTAGTTTCCACAGAAAATTCACGTTTGGTATGCTGTACTGAAGAGCTAAAATAATATAGCGGAACACTGTGTCTACAGTTTCCATTTCTGAAGAAAACTACCACCTTCTAGTATGTACTTTTTATTTGAAAAAACATTTGTTCCGTCAGTGTAAACCTTTCCACAGCTCTTTCAACTTATTGATTTGTCGAAAACTTCAATTTATTTGATATTTTCGGAAATATTTGACCGATTTTGATGTAAGGGTACAAGCTATAGAAAAAATGTCCGGTCTGAAAATAGTTGATGCCAGTCGATCATTGAACAAATGATTCTCGAAAATAATGAAGTTAGTTGATTCAATAATAATTTGATAGAATTAAAATAATAAGCTTACAGGATCTTGACGGAAGGATGCTACGATGAGAAGCCTTGCGACAGGCATGGCGACAGTTTTTTCCGGTGGTCTTTTGTCCTAGAGCCACATTTTCCGATATTTGCTTCGTTATTCACGACCTCTTAAATGATGGGCCTCTTTCAAATACAGAGTGAGTCGAAACGCATTAGCTAGAACTATTTGTTCATAGTTCATCTGATGGTGTTTATTTTTTTTTAAATCACCCACCTTATTTTTTTTTTAATAACGTGTTATAAGAGCATATCTTGAAAATCTGGTTTGTTTCGGTTGGAAAGCTTTTGAATTGAACGCAATTTTCTTGGAGAATGAATCACCCTGTACACGATGGCTATAAACATTATCTTTCGCTTACTGCAAATTTATTTTTCCAATCATTCAACACGTGCCTTGCATGGGCTTAGGCTATGACTTTATTCTTTGGAAAAACAGACACCAAGGTCAGGGTCAGATGCATCTGTCTGAATGTAGAACATCTGTGTGAAAGAAAAGCATCCCCCCAAATCGGTACCTACTTCCGTTGAAAATTTTTTAGCGTTTGGATTGCTGTTTTTTGTGTCTTCCTTCTTCCACTTGTGTGTCTTCTTCAGAACGTCCGCAAGCGGTACAACAATTTTTGAAAAGTTGTCGATGAGCCCCACAGTAGGTATACCAGAACATGATGCCCATTGCCCTGTAATCTCCTGACTTTATGCGAATTGCTCGGCGAATTGGATGAGGGAGGTCACTTTGTTAGAGTCGCGGTATAGGGATTCCTTTGGAAGTTATCCGATGTCCTACAGATTTTCGAGGTGGTATTCAAATGTTCACCCCAAAATGATAATGGACGGATGTTCGAAACGTACTTTCTTCTCCTCAAATAGTTTGATCAAGCAGTCATTGAAACGTTGAGGGTTGAGGGAGCGGCATGCAATGCAAAGGGCACGATGCTGAAATGAAATAACCTCGTAACATAATACTTACTTGAGAGAAACATATTGAAAAATCCTATCGCATCAAACGGTTACCAATAAGAAATCGAGGAAGGAATACATGAGATATTAGATATTGCTTACATTTTACTATTTTCAAGAAATAATGTGAAATCTTAGCCCCCGGTCGTTTTGACCGTGACCCACCGTGCACTGGCGAGTTAGTAAATTTTGCAGCGTTCTTGCTTATCGATCTAAACATTCAGGTTCAAGCATTCACCTTAATTTTCGTCAGGATTGCGTTCTAGGGCAAGCAAACTAGACTTTAAAAAAATTCATAATTATCAAAAAGCAATAAGCAGCTGAATCGCAGTCGCAGTTTTCAATTATCTTCTCTCAAAAAAGCCATTTTTCCTTTGCAACTCTTACCGCTTCGATCTCCAGGAAGCTTCAGTAAAAAGATGCAATGAGAGGTTTCGCGGCAGATGTGACGACTCAGTCCCTTTTCTCTTGTACGCCAAATTGCTTGGTCGAAGAATTATCATTCGAACGCAATCAGGTTTCTCGTCTATTCGCACATTTGGGTCTCCAGCAGGATAAGTCGGAACGGCTCACCAATCTACACGATCATCGTACTCACGCTTATTTTGAGCATTTTATTACTTTAAACTCTAGTACTCTAGACAACAAAATTGGTAGTAAAATTAACAGAAATTCTAGAAATCCAAAGATGTATTCGGAAGAATGTGGAAAAGCACAGAGATGTGGTATAGAGATGATTTAGTGCCACGAGGAGGAGACACCGGCACGATAAAATCGTAAATACTCGGTCAAACTTGTTCTACGCCGCCCAATCTAGTCATCCGTGTGTGTCTGTGGCACTCACTAGTCGCGGACGGATCGCAGTGTCGCAGTCGGCTACTTGCCGACGGAAACTATTCGAACTCGACATCTCTGTGACTTTTCCCGAAAAAATACCAGTCGTGCAACTAATATTATTTTATTGTAATTATCGTCAACGCGTCTAAATAAAGTTATTAATTCATAAATGTACAATGCAATTTTGTATCCTACATAATGTTGCTTCTATTTATATTGATGCTTTTATTGATTTTTATTATAGAGTTACGGATATTTTAAGAATATAATACCTGTTAGGTGTCTATCGCAATTTGACTACGCTTTGGCAAAGCAAATTTTTTTTAACTCTAGATTAGCTATTACGGCGCGGTGTATCCCGTATAACATATTCACTATAATTTATGATATATTTATATATTTTTCCAGCTAAGTTATAATCCTATAACGGAACGCCAGCTTGTTAATAATGGAGATTTACAACATCAAACACTAATAATTAAGATACTAAGATTGCAGGTTTGAGATAATAAATTCGAAAATGCACACCTTTTTAACAATTTTCCCCTCTCTAACTGATGGGTTTTTGCACCTGGTTTTGCCAGTCTTTTCATATCATGTAAAACACTTAAGCTTTTGAAGTTTATATTTCCAAGGATAAAGTTTCACAAACGATAGTCAAGGAGCTATAGCAAAAGTAAAACCTAGCCTCTCGAGTGGCAACGGCTGGGAGGAATTTTTGAAATTTCATAACGCTCGACTAAAAAATTGTGGAAAAATTCAACTACAGACTTGATTCGACTCTTGTTGTGTTGCTTCCTGCAAAATTTGGTCTCAGTTCATTAAATAGATTTCGAATTATTAAATGGTGAAGTTTTGAACTTTGACATTTTTTATTATTTTGTTACGATTTTTTGGCTGGGAATAAAACTCCCAGTTTGGGGTCGGTCCTGGATTTCGAGGACAAGAAGGCCGGCTAGCTTGGGGTGTGGTTCGAGATACTTACCTTGTGAGGTCTCAATGCAGGGCACACAAAAAAATGGTTAAGTGGGCGCCAGGGTCTGAAGGCCACAAAAGGTCAATTGCCGAACAACCCAATTCGGCAATGCTCACGACCCTAGCTAAACTTGACTTGTGGGGGGGGGGCAAGAAAACAACAGCAAAAGAGATAATTTAGAAAGAAGGGCGGCTGGAATTCATCAACAGAGCGAAAGAGGCAAAACTGGTATCTTATTGAAATGCTGAGGGCCGGCTACAAATGGGGCAAAAGAAAAGACGTGAACGCTAAAAGTGCTTACCGCTAAGGCTGCCGAATAGAATTAAGATGACCGCGCAAAAGGCAGGATTACGGCAACAAGCCTCTTACCCGACTGTCTGTACACAGAAAATTGGGTGACGCTACGACTGGGCCACTTGCCCTGGAGCCGTTCCCGTCACGCTTTGCCTCAACCTATCCACAAAACAACCCCGCGTGAATTTTCATAAACTCTCGCCCTATTCTTTCACCTGCAAGCTCAACACGTTCAATAATCAAAACACTTGAAAGATTCCAAGTTAACACAGCCAAATATGTTCTATAAGGTAGGTTGCTGAAGGCTTTCTTGATACGGCACTCCTGGGGAATCTTGGGAGACCAGAACCAATAATGCGCGTAGTAACCGGTTGGTCCGGAATTGAGGATATGTGATGGTACTTGTCTTATGCTCGGGTTCCCTTCGAGACAATTCCTGGGACCTGGAGTTGATCCAGCAGTCCTCCCAGCTGAACAATATCGGGAGGACGAGAAGCACGCTTCACCAGTCAGCAGAAGATCCGCAAACGAGATCAATGCCCTCAAATGTGCCGAGTGGTCTGCCGGGTCATTCACGGAGACGGCCGTGTCAGCCAAAACAACAGACGAAACGTTTGGGGAACAAGGAAGCCCTCGGAGAGTAAGTACAAAGAGGATGAACGAGGAAGCGGAGGAGGAGGCCGAGGAGGAGGCCGAGGAGGAGGCCAAGATGGTGTGTGGCCTCAAAGGTAGGGGTGTAGCCCAGGCTTTTTAGTCGAAAAAACGGCAAAACATGAAACAAATTAAAACACGGTCAATCTCCTCAGTTTAGGGTTCACTAGACTTTGCTGTATAACATACAAAAAGTCCCCAACTTTCCCCCGTGTGCGTCATTGTTTTTTTGACAGACAAAGATGAAGACACCTCAAAATGCACTTTTCGCTTAAAAATGCTCCTAGTTCTCAACCACCCGATCGATTTCTCTTATCTTGGTCTTAAATGAAAGATAATGAATCAAAGTGGATAATATGGGATAGCTTTTGTCCAAAATTTGACACTAACAGCCTTAATTTCTTGATAATGACACTTTTTTCGTGTTTTTTTTTTCTTATGCTTCAGTTAACATTTTACTTTTGCATCGACCACTGAATATCACTTGGCATTATCATATGCAGTATATTCCCTACAGTTTCAGCTTCAAAATGACGTATCTTTTAGCTTCATTGTGAATTGTCCAGCAATTCCAATAAGGATTCTATGAAGTTACGTCAAACGCATTATATGGGTGAAATCACTTCAACATTATCAACCTAGACTTTGATCTGTAATAATTGATCCTACGTTCAATATGCACAGCTTCGTACTGACTAAATCTGGTCTGGTAGTACTCGTATGAGTAGGTAGTAGGTACAGTTTCGCAATTTTCTTCTATGGTTTAAGCGCTACCACTTGTAGCGCTTATAAAGTGGTCAACAAAATAAGTGTCTATGTCGATATTTGTATAGTTTTTCAGAACTTGACAGCTTTGGAATCTTTCGCGCGATTTTGGATCTGTTTGAACTGGTGGATAGCCTTATTCTTTGGCTATTGGATCCAAGTTTTGCGGATATTGAGAAAGCCCAATAAAATTTCTACAGGGTGTCAAATAAAGCAATGCAAAAGTTTTGAAAGTTTCGCTAACCCCCATTTTGCCAAGAAATTTTTTTTGTGGATACCAACACCAAAAATATGAAGAATGATGTATTCTCTCGAAAAGGTTTTCGATTCATCCCCCTATTTCTGTTTCAAAAAAAGTTATGCCATTTTTTCCTCAATCTACACTTTTCGACAATTAACGTCACAACTGGCCATATTATCGAGGCAAATTTGACAACAATTGATACTTTCACTTGAAAAACTGTCCCATGGAAAACATTTTCTTCACTCACCCCTAAAATGATTATCTACGGTCAGTGCCTTAAGCCCCTGCGGACCGACTTAGAATGTAGCCTGCTGGAGCGGGCATCAGGATGGGATAGTACTGTGTCACAACAGATTTACCACATCAACCATATCAAACCCCCTTTGATATTGTTTGTTAGGGGTTGTTTTCAAAAAATTGGTAATTGATAACTTGAGAAGAAAAAGACCTAGAGACAAAATTTTTATTTCATGTTCAATCGCATACGGTGACACATTTTGCAACGTAGTGGGGGTGTCCTTCTCAGCAACCCTTACTTAAGGGACGGAA
The DNA here is from genome assembly GCA_949128115.1 of Anaspis maculata. Taxonomy (NCBI): domain Eukaryota; kingdom Metazoa; phylum Arthropoda; class Insecta; order Coleoptera; family Scraptiidae; genus Anaspis; species Anaspis maculata. The sequence goes on from OX421967.1 coordinate 32,430,710, forward strand.
ATGTTTTTGTAGGAGTGTGTGGTTTCATTTCTTATGGTTTCGTCTCTTCTGAATTCAATTTTGGTATTAAAAATTGTTTTTATTCAACATTATCTCCTATTCGGGTAAAACTCGTTCGATTGGTTTTTCATTTGTGTATGTGTCTTTTTAGCTGAAGAACTTATCGTTTTACTTATGTTACCTTAAAAACCAAACCTTTTTCTTCCGCTATTGTGAGCAGAGTAATTTGTAAAATGCCGCGTTTAAGTCCGGATGAATTAGCCATCGTGGCACGAATGCGAGAGAGGGGCGACACCATCGACAACATTGCGGCACTTTTTAGGACCTCCTCTAGGTCCATAAGTCGTGCAATTCGACGTCTGTCAGCTGGAGACATTAATTACCGTCGTGGAGGAAGAACTCGGAAAACAACCGCTGCGCAGGATCGCTTTGTTCGAAGGGCGATCCAGAGAAAACCGACCACTACTGCAAGTGCCATCAACAACGTGTTGAGGGCCACGACGGGGATCCAGCTGTCAAACCAAACTGTCAGACGAAGATTGCACGACTCTGGGCTAAGAGCGAGAAGAAGAGCCTCATGCCCTTTAATGAACCGACGTCATCGCGCCGTGCGTCTCCAATGGGCTAGGGACCACCAGAACTGGGGAATAGCTGAATGGGGTAGATATTTGTTTACGGATGAAAGTAAGTTCAATTTGTTCCATTCGGATGGGCGTGTTTTGGTGTGGAGAAGAAGAAATGAAAGATTTTTGGAAGAGCACATGGAGGCGAGAGTGGCGTTTGGAGGTGGAGGAGTGACTGTTTGGGGTGGAATCACGATGACAGGAAAGAGTGAGTTGGTGGTGTTAAGAGGACAGAGCATGAATGGAGAGAGATATCGAGATTTGTGTATTAGGGATATTGTGGTCCCCTACGCGCAAAACTTCGGTGATGGATTCATTCTGGTTGACGACAACGCGAGACCACATCGTGCACCACGTATTGTCACCGAATTTTTGAGGGATCACAATATTGAGCGAATGGATTGGCCACCCTTGTCTCCTGATATGAATGTGATTGAGCATGTATGGAGTAGAATGAAGAGAAATATGAAAGAAAGGGAAGGACAAATTGAAAATTTTGATGACTTGGCGGATGCGATTCAGGTTGAATGGGATGCTATTCCTCAGGAGTTTTTGCGAAACCTGGTGGAGAGTATGCCTCGAAGGGTTGCGGCTCTCATTAGAGCTAGAGGAGGTCCCACCAAATACTGATGAAGATGAACTTATGTGAGTGATTCAAGGATATTTTCATATCCCTCGTGTCTAACGGTGTTTCCTTTTTTAGTCGCAGCCGAAGAGTATTTTGCGGAGAGACCCGAAGGCAGTTCCTAGTTACACTTTTACTTGGTTTGAGGTGACTAGTGACGTGGCGCACTAACCGAGGAAGAACGAGTGCTTTACGTGTCCTCCGAGACACGAAGACAAGCGAGTTGGCTATTTTTGCGTGAGACTCTAGGCGCGGGCGTATCTCCAACTTGAAATCAAGTCCATAGTTCCGGCTACGCTTGCTCTATAGGTAAACCGCAGTGGAAGTCTGGTGTACACAATGGTGACGGTCAATGGAAATCACATGGAAGTCAGTAGAAGTTACGTGGAAATCAGTGGAAGTCTTGTCTACAAAATTTTTGCTGTCTTTGACCGCGCCGAGTTTGAAAGCAACTGAAAGTTAAAACTGGGCTGTACCAATTTTTTTCGCTACTGATAGTACAACTCTATCGATTTTATGGAAACATTGTTTTCAATCGTAAACATTTTGTCACAATAAAGAAAAACTCCATCCGAAGTTATGAACTTGATTCTTTCTTTCAAATGGTAACATTTGTTCAAAATCAATTTTAATTGCCAAAATTGCATTCAGAACAGACGAAACCATAAGAAATGATACCAAACACTTAAACAAAAACATTTCCATCCCTTAAGTAAGGGTAGCTATGAATCACACCCCCACTTTGTTGCAAAATGCGTCACCGTATGCGATTGAACGTCAAATAAGAAAGTAGCCTCTAGGTCTTCTCGTTCTCAAGTTATCAATTTTCAATTTTTTTAAAACAACTCTTAACAAACATTATCAGAGGGTTTCATATGGTTAATGTTGTAAATCTGATGTGATACAGTGCTATTCCATCTCCAGCTCCAGCAGGCTACATTCTTACTCGGTCCGCAGGGGCTTTAGGCACTGACCGTAGATAATCATTTTAGGGGTGAGTAAAGAAAATGTTTTTCATGGGACAGTTTTTCAAGTGAAAGTATCAATTGTTGTCAAATTTGCCTCGATAATATGGCCAGTTGCAGTGGCGCCGAACTCATAAAAATCTACTATGGCGAAGAAAATTTCAGACCCCCCCCCTATTGCCACGCTACAGTCGGGTCGGAGGGCCTAAGACCCACTTATGCAACTAGCGCCGCAGGCGAAATTTTTAGAAATAATAATAATAATAATAATAACAATAATAAGCAAAAAAAGGGAAGCCGCTGACCAGATTGTCCATATAGATTTCATTATCTTTTCAAAGTGAGGAATTTTTGAAAACTCTTGAATATACCCCTTCAAGTACCTACCTAGATGACATGGGCTAAATTCCAAGTTTAGGAACTCTAACAGAAAATATTGCTGTGTAGTTTGTGAGTAAAACCGGGTAAGACACTCTTGAAAGACAACAAACACGCAAATATAGATAAATATTGCGCCTCTTAGGACCATACAGCGTCTTTTAACATTGCTCTACTCGGCTTGAGTATACATGTGTACACCTACCATCGATGCTCTTGGCGACGGTGTTGCTTTACCTGGAATTCTGTTAATTCCCTCGCATGCCTGTACCTTGAAATATAGCATCTGCGGAATGTCTTTGATAGATGGCGTCGATTGAAGGACTCACATATTAGGAGTCCTCCTGGGTGTATATTACCATGAGATCTCTGGCTACCACAGCATCGGATAGTTTGACTGAATGCCCGTGTACTGATGAGCCCTCAATAGGGGCGAAACTGGCGTCTGTGCAGTTTCGGTCCGACCGTCCGATGTTACGGTGGTCGGAGAGCTTTGTCTCATCAAGACGCTCTTGTTGAATTGGGCCCCAGTTTTATCAAGAGCAATAAAACCAACTTACCTGCCATTCTATATGAATAGTGTGTAGTGTGCAGTGCAGCGCAATGTAGCTAGGCACAAAAATCGAAAGTTTTTTGTGGGATCATAAGATCGTAAGATTTTCCTAGTCCATTTAATTGGCTGTTGAAATCCGTAAACGATTTATGGTCAAAACTTTTTTGCATGCCTCTAGAGTGCTATAAAATTATCAATATTTTATACCGTGTGATCCAAATCATTCCGAATAGGGGTAGACTGTGACATGGCCAAATTCTGGGATGCAAAACTGCTTTTCGCTAGGGCATAGTCTAGTCTACCCCAATTCGGAACGGTTTGGATCACACGGTATATCAAAGGTTGACCATAATCGCGACCATAATGAGTGAATAAACTGTTGAATGCCAATGTCCGTATCTGAAAATGTTTGAAATTGAATAAAAAGCTCGATAAAAAGCTTTCATTATAAATTATTTTTGAAATGGCTCAAAATTGGTAAACGGAGAGTGGTCGTATTCCTCACTGACATGCATTGAAGATTTTCAAATAACATGCAGATGTCACTCTGAAGTAAATTGCAGGACATACTACCAACAATCGAAGAAGACAAAAAAAAATCATAGCACTCTTGAGGTAAAATGGTTTTGATCATACCTTACCTGTTACCTAGGTACATCGTAAATAACTGTCATTCAGATTCAATGTACCTAATAATCCTAATATCCAATGATTTGCTGGGTTTCTCTCTTCCTCTTCTTTCTCTCCCTTCTTCTCCTCCCTTCTTCTCACCCCTTCTTTTTCATTTTTTCTTCGTTCCCTCCAGACCCCCCCCCCCTATTTTGAGGTATGGCGAGCGCCACAAATAAAGGTCTATTCGGCGCCACTGGCCAGTTGTAACGTTAATTGTCGAAAAGTGTAGATTGAGGAAAAAATGGCATAACTTTTTTTTAAACAGAAATAGGGGGATGAATCGAAAATCTTTTCGAGAGAATACATCATTCTTCATATTTTTGGTGTTGGTATCCACAAAAAAAATTTCTTGGCAAAATGGGGGTTAGCGAAACTTTCAAAACTTTTGCATTGCTTTATTTGACACCCTGTAGAAATTTTATTGGGCTTTCTCAATATCCGCAAAACTTGGATCCGATAGCCAAAGAATGAGGCTATCCACCAGTTCAAACAGATCCAAAATCGCGCGAAAGATTCCAAAGCTGTCAAGTTTTGAAAAACTATACAAATATCGACATAGACACTTATTTTGTTGACCACTTTAGTTTGTTCTTGTTATTGCCGTCTGCAGTGTCCGGCAATATCTCAGCTATACTAAACTATGAATTGCGCTTGGGTTTTTGCTAAATGATAGCTTAGGTACTCTAGATGTACAAACAATAAAGATAATTAATTTTATTATTCGTCCGTCCGTCATTCCACGCAATATCGCGGCTCCTAGACCTCGGATTAACCTCGGGTTTTCGCTAGATAACAGTAGCTAAGGTACTCTAGGTGTAAACAAACAACACGGTGGGCTACGCGGGAGCACCCACGTGTAGTTGATCCCCGTCAAGACGCATCTTCCTCCAGCGAAGACTTTTGAAGATAGTGTCTTGCAACTGCAAGAAGAACTGCGGTCTGAAATGTAGATGCAGGCGATCTTCCTTGTGTTGTTCGCAGATGTGTAAGTTCTGTGGGAGCACAACATGTGAGAATCTACCCCACCTTGTTGAGTATGACCCTGAGGACGATCTGTTATTTTTATAAACTTATGTAGGTATTTACACGGAAAAAAGTAAGTATGTAATTTCTAATGGCCCAGAAAACATTTTGGTGACAACGTATGTGGGTCTGTAACGATTACAGACCTCGTCTCCGTAAAAGCAAAGCAAGTGAAGGCAGTAATTTCTTAAATTACCACCAAAAACTTAATCTTCACTACCAAAGTAGGTAAATATTGACCACCTGGGATATTCACGTATTGAAATGGTTGGTATCAATTCAGATATTTGATGACCTGAGTCTGTAACGCCTGAAGATTTCCTCTAAACCATTTTTCTCCGTGTAGTCTCTTTAGGTGCTAGATAACTTTGCTATTATTTTAGATGGGTACTATCGGTAGGTATTCGACGTTACTATCGATTCATTGTTTGAAAATCAATAGACAAGTTTTTAACAAAACTAATATTGGACAAAATAAGCTTAGAGTACGGATGGTAAGCTGGATGCGATTTTTTCTTGACTACTAGTGAACTTGAAACTATAATATTAATTAATTGATATTTTTTGCAGAGCATGGCTATGAAAATCTTCCTGTGCTGTGCTACACTTCCAATACATTATTAATATGTAAATACAATGTTGAAGCTCTGATTTGAAGAGATTGTGAGTATTTTTTATTGAAAAAAATGATAACTTGCTCTTGAAAATTGTGGATTTTTAATTTACGATATTTTCACGTTGAATATACATCAATGTTCGAAATTTCGAATAAGATCGATAACTGCAACTATTCCACGCATTTGCATCAGGCATTTGACATTATTATTATTTCTTGAATACTATAAAATCGAGTTGGTTTGATGCTCGGTGTAAGCCAGCTTGAAACTGAAAAATGTGGCTATTTCCGCGGGAAACTTGCTGTTGTTATATTATTATTATTTTAATTTAGAGTGTTCTTTTTTCGGATGCTAGAGAATTGTTTTGGATACAAGAAGAAACCTTGAAAAATGAAATCAAAGCCATATTACAGCTAAAATACATTTTTTTCAACTGCGCGGAGATATTTTTGAGTGACATTTAGGACTTCGACATTTTTTTCGATAATTCATTTTTCTCACCTTGTAAGCACTTACGTCGCGTTCATAATATGATAGTCTTGTGCAGAAAGATCCATATAATTCATACAATCTTAAATCCAAATGAATAATGCATCAAACGCAAAAATAACCCAAATTGAAAAAACGGGCTTTATTTTGGTCCCAAAATCATGGTTCTCTGTCGAAAATTGCTCAAAAGATTTTTCAAACAGAATTTAAATGTCATAATTGGACTTGCGAGGTCAGATTCAGTGGGAAACGATACCCAACATGCCAGTATTGTCTCAATAATAATGAAAACCAAATTTCTTGCATAGGTCACCAATTGCCCCCCTCCCGAGCTCCCCTCACGGGAACCATAGACATCTAGTTTGTCAATAAGTTTCACTTATAACCCAATGTATCCAAATATAATAAATTTGAAGCCACTGACTTGATTACTTTTGTCCTAGAATTTTTTTAATGAAAATTTTGACCCCCCCCCCCTCAAAAATTATGACGCACACGGAGGAGAGTTGGGGACTTTTAGTATGTTGTTTAGTAAGGTTAAGTGGGTACGATACCGTGAAGATTGCACGTGGATTAATTTGTTTCATGTTAAATGCTAAAAAGCCTGGGCTAGTGGTGATGTAGTTATTTTTCCAGCCTCGCTGATTTAACTCCGGTAGTTTGAGATGTCCACTCCTCCGAAGAGATTAGGGCAATTCCTCAGACACTGAAAGCACCTCAAACTCCTACTACACCACACTAAACCCAAAGTTTGCGAATCTATTATAGGTACGCTTGTTATTCTGCTCAGTCAACCTGACAGATCTCTCCAAAAATCCTACACAACGCTCATTTCTAGGGCGACGTGGCAAGCTGTGGTGGGCTGATTTAGTTACGGGCGAATAATTCGCCCGTAACAATTTAACAGATGACATATAGAGCAATACTTTAAACTATTCTGAATACAGTTTTTCATGGACTTCTTATGCGGATGGAACTTATGGACAAGTTTTGTGAGATATAGCTTCTGTCATTTTTTGATAGTAATCAACACTTTTGTTTGACAGATCGACGTGCGTATATAATAACATCGTATCTTAAAAACAGTGATAATTATACAGTAGGCGCGTCCAAAGTTCAAGTCACTATCAAAAATCGGGTTTTTGCATCAAAGTGGAGATTTGTTCTACATGCCCTAAATAAGTAGACTTTCTTCTAATGGGTTGATTTTTTACTTTCCCGGCCCACCCACGAACACGGAGGGAAAGTATTGTAATCGTGCAGAAAAAAAGTTTCGAGATTTCACCGGATATATCCGTTTTGAGGTCCTCCAAGACGATTAAGACCATTTTCAGAATGATGTCTGTCTGTGTGTGTGTGTGTGTGTGTGTGTGTGTGTGTGTGTGCACGTGTGCGGCTATGCTTATGGGGACTTTGGCAAGAATGTAACCATAGTTGTGTGGACTTCACCAATTACGGGGACATACACACGTCCCCACAAATTTTAAGTGCTTCTAACGTGTTCTCTGGGGCCTCCTTACCGTAGAAAACACAATTTCCCAATATGTCCCCACAATTATAGGTCAAGAATGGTGTGTAAAACCATATAATTGTAACCCAAATTGTGGGGACCTCAGTCAGAGTCGCTAGATGGCGCTGTTTGACTGATTTTCTAGTGCTGAACTGTACCAGATTCATCGAGGTCCCCATAATATTCTCATTGTTGTGGGGACATCCAGAATTGAATTTACACAATATTATGTAGGTTATATCATGAGGTGGTGTGTAGGTAGTGATGGGCTGTGAAATATTTCATTTTGAAACTTTTCGAAGTTTCCGAAACATTTCGAAAGTTTCTAGCCAAGTCATAAATTTCCAAAAGTTATGAAACTAGAAATTTCTTTTCTTCCACACTCTAGGGTAAGTTAAGATGTTCTCTGTTTAGAAATTTTTATTCTAGTTTTTGAAATTAATTTTTGTTACTCAACTACCTACATGTAAGAACTGGTACTCGTACGATACCTGTTTTGTTTAGTTTCATTAGCTTTGTCCTGTTATTTATTCAGAGCTCAATAACTTCATTTGTGTCTTGTTTATGTGCAATAATAACAATATCAAAATTCAGACAGTCGTTCAATGTCCCAAATACTCAAATTAGTCATACCTTTACACTCACATATCTACGCTTTATAAGAAAAAACATCAATTTTGTTTCGAATTTTGCCAAGTTTCATAAATTTCCATAAATTTCATAAATTCCATGTAAATTTCATAGAAAATTTCAGCAATCATCAGTTTCTGAAATCTGCCGATCACTATGTGTAGGTACCCATAGGTATTGTTGGATGTGAATAGGTATTGATACAATGAAGAAGAACATCTTATGCCGTGTGATCCAAACCATTCCGAATTGGGGTAGGTAAGTGGATCTTTTCAATAAAGGCGGTCTTTCTCGCACGATTTACGTCACAGCCCCACATGACCGCAGTGTAGTGCCGCGCACATCATAACGAACGGAGTTTCCCTTGGAGATATTAGGCGCCGTTATAGCTAGACACCACCAGCTGCGCGGTACGAACGCGCGCGCATCTGTCTCTTTTCTGCTGAAAAAGTCCATTACGTTCATATGGCCGTTTTCAGCGCACTTTCCAAAAAAATAGGAAAAAGGCGCTTTAAGCTTCACTTTGTCCGTCCGTCCGTCCGTCCGTACCCGGGATAACTCCTCTGGGAAGAAAGATATCGATGTGGTGTAAACGTTGATCAATAGTACATTTGTCCAGGATGTCAAGTTGACTTTTGGTTTTTTGTTATTCCTCCGCCATCTTTGATCCGCCATTTTGAATTTCTTTAAAAGTGATCTGATCGAGATGAAACAATGTGAACCACATCAAGATCTATTTAATTTTTGGCAATTGGTTCCCCGCCGCCATATTGTATTCTCCATATCGAATATGTTTCGAAGTGATAAAACTAGGAGAATTATGCCTCAACAAAAAAAGATATCGATGTGGTGCAAACGCCAATGAAATGCGTACGTGTCCACCATATAAAGTTGACCAATGATTTTTGTCATTTGGCTGCCATCTTTGATCCGCCATTTTGAATTTCTCTGAAAGTGGTCTGATTCGAGTGAAAGCAGGCGATGTGAACTTCATTAAGATACATCCAACTTCCGACAATTGATACCCCGTCGCCATCTTGTATTCTCCATATTAAACATGTTTCAAAATCATAGAAGTATGAGAATTATGCCTCAACAAAAAAAAATATCGATGTGGTGCAAACGCCAATCAAATGCATACATGTCCATCATATAAAATGTGACCAACGATTTTTGTCACTTGACCGCCATCTTTGGTCTGCCATTTTGAATTTCTCCGAAAGTGGTCCGATTTGAATCTGAATCGGTCGAATTCACAGGCGATGTGATCTTCACCAAAATACATCCGATTTTGGACAAATGATGCTCTGCCGCCATATTGAAATTTCTTATTACTCAACGATTTTCATGAAGCTTGGGACTTACTTTTATTTCGTATGATCATTCTCATTCTCCAGCCAAATTCCAAGATTCTGCCGCCATCTTGACCGCCATATCGGAATCCCTTATTATTGGAACGATTTTCATGAAACTTGGAACTAAGCCTTGTCTATAGTACGATCATTTTGATTTTCAAGCAAAATTTCATGATTATGACGCTATTTTGGCCCGCCATATTGAAATTTATGCCCAAATAACGGTAGAACTCTAATTAACATCTTGCGTTCACTAATCCTTCAAAAAGGAAGTGCGTTACCCTATAAACAATGACGTTAAGGGCCAGTAAATTACCAACACCACGTTCCGATCTCTGCAGGCGCTGGCACATTAGTTGCTTGCCGACACGGCCCAGAATCAATCTGTCCTGCTGGCCGTAACGTGGCCGCAAGTCACTAAGCCTGCAAGGTGTTCAACCGTGCCAGTCAAGGGCCACCACTTTCCCAGCGGTTGAAAGTGTTATTGTTCTGATTACTTACGTTGACTGGCCCTTTTCAGTCGGCAGGCAGTCCTCCGTGCGCGGCCCAGACTTTACCAGATCACTTGCCAGCACTTTGCCTCAAGTATTACAATTATTATAATAAATATGGAAACAATAATTTTCATTTCTGCTAGGTACACAAGTACCTATTTATTGTAAGAAATGGTAAATTGTAGAAATATAAGAAAGTTATTCAACATAAACAAGGCAAAATATAAAATAAAACAATACTCTCTCTGGTGACGTACGAACTGAAAACTTCATACACTAAGTACTCTCTAGTTTGGTAACATCACAGTCGCTTATTGCAGTGAGGAATCAGGCCGGCACAAAATATCACTTGGGCAAAATCAACAATTCTCTCGGACTCCCTGTCTCGGACAAACTGAAACAAAAATTACAAAAAATCTTGGAGGCAAAAAATCTACAAATAATTCATAGTCATTCCATAGTAATTATAAACTTATTCACCGATTCTGGGAAGTAAAGACGCACGCGCGTCTATGGCTAATTATTGCCTGCACCAACTTGTTGCTCTAAGTCCAACCATAACCAACAAACTCTCTCAGATAAACTAAAACCAGGGCTGGGCTGACGCCTGAAACAGAAATTACAAGAAAACACAATTTCTATTCATTCCACAGTAATTACAAATTTATTTACCATTTCCGGAGAGCGAAGAATAATTCCATGCACGGACTATAGGACGCTAACTGCCTAGCTGCCGCTGCAGTGCTGCACGCTGTACCCAAAGAATCAAGAATCCTGCACTCTATGTCCTGCACCTATGTCCTGCACCTGCACCACCTACACATGCCTACACTAACCGAACCGACGCCTCCAGGAAAAATAGACGCCGCCGACTTGACTGCGTTGTGGTTGTGGATGTTTCTGTTCTTTCTGTCAATTATTGTCAAATATCCTAGTACCAACCTTAGAGTCACCAACCCAGAGACAAGCTATCAATAAAATTCACTAGGAATATTACACCATGCAGTGTATGCGACTGCAGCGCTATCTGGCAGTAAAGTCGGGAGTAGAATATTTAGTCTGCAACTCTTCATGCACTCGAATGCCACAACCTAGCCAGCAGCGGTACGGAAGCGTACAATAAAACTCAAAGTCTGCAATATTCTAGGAGACTACCCGCTTGCGGCCCATCACTACTGTGTAGTTACAGGGTAAAGTGGGTATGGCACGCCGCATGAGGCCCCCCTGCTTGGTTTTGGTGGCATTCGATTACTATATTGCTATGGCAGAATTCCTGTGGGCCACTGCTGTTTTCTTAGAGGCAAACGATGCCAGCAAGTCGCCAGCATCACGGATACTGGTCCGCTGCTGGGCCGTACATTCAATGTTTATAGGGTACTCAGCCTCATGCCCATGAAGCATACTCGCTTGTTTCTGTCTGTCCGTGTAGAATTTGAGAAGTTGGAGGTACTGCCCTTTGAGGAAAATAGCTAGAGCCTTGTACCTAACTTTTTCCGTTGGATAGCTGATGTCCGCAAGGGTGGCCAATGGGCTTTTTCACCATACATGGCTATCATCGTCTATCATTCCCATGTTCATTGTCGTGGAACATGAAACTCACCATCGTCTCGTATGATCGTTCTTATTTTCAAGCTGAATTTCATGATTTCGCCGCCATCTTGGCCGCCATATTTCAATCTCTAAGGGATGGGACACTTCATTATGAAACTTGGAAATTACTCTTGTCTCGTACGACAAGTATTTTGATTTTCAAGCTAAGTTCCATGATTCCGCCGCCATCTTGGCCGCCATATTGGAATCTCTGATAAGTGAAACGATCATTGTCATTAAACTTAGGAATTACTCTTCTCTCATATGAACATTCTTATTTTCAAACCATGACCTCATTTCCATGGACGACAAATCTGCACCGAAAATGCGCTATTGCGACTCACGCACGTGTGATGATCTCTACTTGTTTTGATTCATGCATAGTTATTATTATTATCATCATCAAAGAACCTTCTGTCCACTTCGGAGAAGTTGAACTCCTCAAGGAATAAACTAGAGTCCTGGATCTTTTTCCGATGAATAGCCTAGGCCCTCATAGCTGGCCAATGGGCAGATTAGATTCCATGATTCCACCGCCATCTTGGCCACCATAATGAAATTTTCTTATTAGTGGAACAATTGTCATGAAACTTTGAACTCACTCTAGTCTCGTATGAACATTCTCAATTCAAGCTGAGTTTCATGATTCTGCCGCCATCTTGGCCGCCATATTGAAATTTCTCATCAGTGGAACGATTTTCATGGAACTTGGAACTTGCCCTTGTCTCGTAGGTACATATAATTATTCTTATTTTCAAGCTGAATTCCACGATTCCGCTACTATCTTGGCCGCCATATTGAAATTTCTTATGGCAGATGCATATCGATTGTGTTTTGAAAGTACACGCTGACTTAAAATCCCAAGTAAATCGGTTGGAATCGACCTATTTTGTTGTCAGGAATATATGATATCTTTTTGTGTACCTACTCATTTCTGGGACACCTGTATACTATTTTCTTATACCGGGTGATCATTTGAAAACTATCCACCTGCAATAACTCCAGATTCCTAGTGAATATTTTTTCGAGCAAAAACAGGTCGATTTTTATATCGAGGGGGACATCCAAAACATACATTGGCGAATTTCTATATTTACCCCCCTCGCCCCCACTCACCCCAACTTTGAAATTTCAAATAACACTACCTACCTTGCGATACATCAAATTGAAGCAAATTAAATGTTCTTTCTGAAAAAAATATTTCCAAAATCTTCAACTCCACCCCCTTTTTCCTAAAAATTCTATGACTGTCCCATTTTATATTCTGGACCCCTCATTTTTTTCTCAATTTAGTCGGCGCATCCTAGATAGCATCAAAGAAGGGAATTTTCGGTGGGAAAAGTGCCACCCAAGTTCACCCCTTTGCTCTCCCCCACCTCAACTTCCAAGTTGAACAAAACACCACCTACTTTGTGATACATCAAATTGAAGGGAATTGAATTCTCTTTCCGAAAAGAATTTTTTTGAAATTTTCTACCCCTCCCCCAATAAATTGGCCATTCGGAATATTCTAGGGGGGAAATAAGGGGCTTTACAAATTGTGGAAAAATTGTTTTCAGGGAGAGAATTCAATTTCCGTCAATTTGATGTATTACAAAGTGGGTATTGACATTTTAAATTTTTGAGGTCAGGTGGGGGGAGTGAATGGGTAAATTTGGGTGGCACTTTTTTTTTATAGAAAATTTTTTCTTTCGATGCTGTGCAGGATGACGTTTACTGTATTGAAGGGAAATGGAGGTCAAGAATATCAACTTGGACACTCAGAGAATTTTAGGAAGGACAGGGGGTGGGGTTGAAAATTTTCAAAATATTTTTTTTAGAAAGAGAATTTAGTTCTCTTTAGTTTGATGTATCGCAAGGTAGGTGGTGTCATTTGAAATTTCAAAGTTGGGGTGAGTGGGGGCGAGGGGGCTTAAGATATAAATTCTCCAATGTATGTTTTAGATGTCCCCCTCGATATAAAAATCGACCTGTTTTTGCTCAAAGACATTTGCACTGGGAATCGGGAGATATTGCAGGTGGATAGTTTTCAAATGATCACCCGGTATGTCAAACCAGGGCTTTGGGCTGGTAGGGGAGAGAAGGGGCTTGTCAGTTGTCGAGAAAAGGGGCCAAAATTTACGTAATCAGGTACATGAAAGAAACCAACAGAATTTTGTAAGGAAACATCCCCTTAATCAAAAATCTGGTCGTAAGACAAAATTTTTGGGACCTTCCAGTCCAGAAGACAAGTTCGAAATTTTTTAAAAAAAGTACCAAAATTCGCATTCATTCATCAATTTTTTTCAGATATTTTGTTGACTCACCCACTTTGTGTGATATATGTTTATAAATCATAATCAAGATAAGAAGCGGAATCGATTTCCATGTTTAAATACAGGGTGTCCGATTTGAGAAGAATGTTTCGACGTTGCAGCCTGTGCGCGATATACCCTTAAAAATTTTCGTGGACAGTTTCGAAACCCACGTAAAAAATCATGTAAGAATTGTTGTTCATTCTTAAAATTATGTCTGAGAAAAAGTCTCCAGAACGGGATGAATTTTGTTTATTTTTTTGAAAATTTAAAACTTGTTTCATGGACCCTCAAAAATTTTGTCTCACGACTCGATTTCTGATTTAGGGGATGTTCCCACACAAAAGCCCGTTGGTTTCATTCAAGTACCTTATATAACGTAAATTTTGGTCATTTTTAGGAATTTAACAAGCCTATACCAGCCTGAAGCTCCCGGTCTGACATGTAAGACAAAGAAATTTCCAACAAACTTATCAACGCACATTAGACCAACAGGGTTAGAATCATGTGCCTTATGACGTAAGTTTTGAGGCACGAGCTCCCTGTCCGTTGGTACAGAAATCTGCATCTCAAATTTTATGCTAATATGAGATATGATTTTGTGAAATTTTCGTCAAATCACCCTGTAACTTTGAAACGAAGGGCGTCAAAAAAATTTCAGGGCTTCGCCCCTGAAGCTGCACCTACCCTTGAACGAGCCCTTGAACCAGGAATGTTTACATTCCACTTGTTCAGTAGGTATGTTACGTTTAGTAGGTAGGTACCCACCCATATTATGTTCAGTGTACCTACCTACGATCGATCGATAGCTCTTTTCCTTGAGGAGCATTTCCTTAGTCTTGCAGTATTAATATACACTATCATTCATTCATTCATTATTTCACTGGCAGTTTTGTGACAGTGAACTAGTTTTGTTTTCAATTGACAGTACCTATCTTCCCCGAAAGTAAACCCCCATATCCCATTGACTTCATTGTAGAATTTTAACCTCGTGGCCATAACAAGTAGGTACTATTGTCAAGAGTGTCCACACAATTTCAAAACAGATGTGTGATAAGACCACACACTTAACACACACCAAAAATGTGTGTACCAAATTGTGGGGACGGACCCCAGAGTAAGGTTTCACCAATTTTCCCACGATTTTTCTAGTGTATCGAAAAACTACAAAAAGAGTCATTTACAGTTTGGAAAACTCTACCGTAATATGTAAAAATCTCGATATCCCCACAATTGGGTCTATTTCATGCGTCCCCACAAGTCCCACGCGACCGGTATGTGTGTGTGTGTGTGTGTGTGTGTGTGTGTGTGTGTGTGTGTGTGTGTGTGTGTGTATGTCTGTCTGTGATCTTCCACGATAACTGCCGTAACGTTGACTGGATCGACTTGATATTTGGTATACAAACATGGTTGTTTCCTGAAAAGAGCCCCTTAGTTTTTGGCTGTCATCTGTCAAACCCAACTGTCACTATCATCAAATGTCAGAAGCTATATCTCACGGAACTCAACTTGCAATATGTCATTTGAAACCCCTTGAAAAACTGTATCCAGAAAAGTTGAAAACATTTTCCTATCTGTCATCTGTCAAATAATAAAAAATGTTAAAGTTCAAAACTTTACCAATTAATTATTCAAAATCTATCCGATGGATTGGAACCAGATTTGGCAGGAAGCAACAAAACAAAAGAACCAAATTGAGGCCGCAGTTGCAGTTTTCCACCATTCTCCAGTTGGACGTAATGAATTTTCAAAATTTCTCCTGGCCGTTGCCACTCAGGAGGGGCTCTCGCCGGTGTTTCGACCAGAACGACTCGCTTTTGTAGCAGGACTCCACTCAAAAATTTATTCCTGCTCGGGGATCGACTTTTTTTGGAAAATTTCAACTGATATCGAAAGTAGATTGGATAGAGCGTCGTGCAGGTCTATTTTCAAAGTCGACACAGTTCCGGTTTTCTGACTGTAATTTTTTCAAAATGATAATAATAATAATAATAATAATAGGTATTTATTCATCTTTGATGCATGTGTACATTAAAAACAAATGTGATGCACTGTAGACTTGTCCCTAACAATAAATTAAATAACAAAAAAGCATAGACAGAAGAAAAAAAAATATATATATTTGCACATTCCGTGAATTTGAGAAAAACGCAATGCAAACTTCTACATACGGTAGGCCCCACAAAATATTAATTTTAGGTGCAAACATGCTGTGAATAAAAGTTGGAGAAAAGATTGAGCTAATTTTTGGAGGAAAAATTTTCGAAATCGGATCAACAGTTGCCGAGTTTTCCTCTCTGGAAAAACTGCAAATTTTTCAACTTTTTATTCCGTGAACAGATTTCTTGGAATTCTTTTTTTTAGAGAATAGATAACTGGTTCTTGAACATTTTCCAATAATTTCTCTCCAATTTCCCGGAAATTTTCCTCCTGAAAATATAAAACCACTCATGCGATCGTACAAATTAAGCGGTTCTGTCACGATAATTACCAAATTATTGATCCGATCGAATCGAAATCAGGTACGGAGGCCTAAGTTCAGCCTGGAATGATCTGATTAGACTTTGGATGGATGCTTTTGATCGGAAGCCCTCAGGTGGCACATTGGGTCTGGGTTTGTCTGCCCAAGCTCTAAATTGAAAATATAGAGTTGAAATTTGACACACAGATGCAGTAAAAGTTTTCAATCAAGTTTTTGTAATTTCATCATCATATCTAAAGTAGGAACAAAAATTTCAATAAGGAACCAGCATTGCATTTTTGAGATATCACAACAGTTAGCTACCTAGTTCTACCTTTTGGATCAATTCATCACTTTGGAAAACTGACCTAACCTGTAATTTTTTCTGTCCGCTCAACAATGGATGCAGGATGCTCGCTAAACGCTCGACTAAATAGAATTTTTTCATCAATTTCCAAATCGAATCACCCCCTCCCGAAGGGACACTTCGATCAAAATCATTACTGACGTCTCTGGATACCGCCGGGAAAGTTTTGTGTCGCCCCACAACAGATTTTTTCCATTTCAAATGAATGCAAAGGCATGATATGATGACGAGATACGATTTTATTTCACCATGAAATTTCTATGAAATATTTTCGTATGTGGAGGTTATATTGGAAGATGTATTAAAATTAACTGAAAGTAGTGTTGATACAATAAGATCGCAAGTTATCGCTCCAGTCGGGTGATAACTTGACAGCAGCAACGTTGGCCGCTGTCAAGAGTGCCAAGAGTTGGATTGTGAACTAGGTGTCTTTCATCTGATTCGAAGCTGGTCTAGAACCCCTCCTGGGGTATGGTCTTAGACAAACCCCCCGAGTATACATGCCTCCAGTCGGCGGTACGGCAATGTGTAGAGGAAAACCGGCAGCGTGGTCGACGGCAGACGAAGTCAGGAACACCGGCGCAGGCTGCGTGGATGTATCGGACATCCGCACCTGCGGTTCGGTGGTGAAAGACGGAGTTCGAGGTCAACCGTGCACTTGTCGGCTCCAGTGCTTGGATGGACCGACCGTCAAACATCCAGGCACCACATTGCGGCTCGGTGAGTCCGGTTGGTCTGGTAGAGGAGTACAATGGGCCCAATAATGAGGCCTACGTGCCAGGTAAAACTGTGTTCCATCAACTCTCTAAAATGGAATCCAGATCCAGGAGATACGATTATGTTTTACTCGTAAATGTTGACGGAATAAGATCGTAAGTATATGTTTGAAGTTACGATTATATCTTCTCAGTTCTCGGCGTGACAAACAATTCGTATCTCTACGAGTTACGATCATATTATTTTCTAAAAAAAAGTCCCAATGATTTTTTTTTTGCTTTTTGAACAGAACCAGTCGTTAAGAGCATATATTCTTCAGTGGGTCTCCATATGAATTGCAAAATAGCCAAAAATGAAGTCACAATGTTATTGGATGCGCACGTCGAGATGAGAGCCAAAAACTAATGGGCTCATTCGACGATGAAACTACGTCTGTGTACCAAATTTCAAGTCGATCGAATCGACGTTACGGCCGTCAGCGCCGTAGAAGGTTACCGACACACATACACACATACAAGCATACAGACGAAGATCATTCTGGAAATGGTCTTAATCGTCATAGAGGACCTCAAAACGGATATATCCGTCGAAATCTCGAAAACATTTTTTATCACGCTCACAATAATTATTATGTCACCTCCTTGTTGAGTGGTGGGTCGAGAAAGTGGAAAAGAATATAATCGGGCTGACATACGGTATATTGATGCGGGAAAGAGATGTACCGTGTTTAACTTTGATCGGGATGAGACGTGGAGCACATCCTATTTGTTTGTCCGATTTATAAGGAATTTAGAGGAGGAATTAGGGGATAAAACAGGGATGTGGTTCCGCTTCTCATGAGCACTGAGAATGGAGTAATGAAGGCCGTTCAACGATATCTGCACCAAAGTTTGCGACTGAGGGCTTTTGTTTTGGGGAAGGGAGAATGGTGACCGGTGATGAGTGGCTCCGTGCTGGCTTGGGCGTCCTGGAGGTATTTTTTTTCTAAATTGGAGCGTTTCAAGTTTATTTTGCTATAATTTTGTTTGTTGGAAATGCTATTTTGTTCTGTGTTGCTATTATTACTTTATAATACTATTATCTATATTTATGATGTTATTGTTCTTTTTCTACGAAAATGTTGATTTATTTCCGGATTTCCGAGCTCTTTGCTCAAAAATCTGTAAATTTCAAGAGGAATAAATTACAATTACAATAACAACTACAAAGGGGAATGATCTGGATGCTAAAGTAATGGATCTCTGTGGAGTATGAACCTTGAATTCTATGATGCCGAGAAGATGACACTTGGTATTGTTACGTCAACCATTCTGATTCGATTGAGACTTGTAGGCATCAGTATAAGCTGGGAGGGGTATACAATGGACGGTCCATTATGGACCCAATAGCAAGGCTTACGTGCCAGGTGGAATTATGTTTCATGCGAGCTCCCTCCAGAATGAATCCACGCAGTAAAAATTATCTGGTGGTGATTTTACTTTTGGACATGGTTCATTTTTTGTGTGTTTATAATAATAATGATACCTCGAATGATACTTTATTGCGAACTCATTGGAAAGTTTTTCACATCGTCAAGACAAAATAATGCGAGAATAGCAATAAACACAGTAAAAAAAATGTGTACCTACATATCAACAACAACAATATAAGTACAACAAATTAGACACAAACTAAAACACAAATATGAAATTATTAGCCTCTATAATGACTCTAGCCGTGAGTTCAGATAGCCGTCTCAGGAATAATAAGCTTCGCTGATCAGAAACTCTCTGATGCGGCTCTTCAAGGGTGTAAATACCAACGGGGGGGGGGGGGCGGTCCGCACCAGGTACCAACAGTAAGGGGGTGTCAGTACTGTCAGTGTCGGATTATTCGCCGTGCAAAAGGGGTCTACAAAACTGGGGCGCAAGGCCTTGGAGGGTACAAAACAAGCTGGCGAGGACCCGTCTCCCGAAAAAAAATCATCTGCGGACTCTGCGGCGCTTTTTTCTCACTATGTCAAAAAATACCATGTCACCAATGGGGCCTTGCAATTGAAAAACTCAACGTGAGGTCGCCACTACTGTAGGGGGCGCCTACTTCGATGAAGCTGCCGTAACGACGGGAAAAACAGGGGAGTTTGAGTAGTTTGACCAGTAACTGACAGTGACTGGAGACGTCAAGCAAGAAACAGAGGTTATCCAAATTTCAAATCAAGACATAAAATGACGGACGTCGGTCGCTGAAGCGTCAACGCCGTCAAAATTGTTGAATTTGCCCCCCAACGGTTGTGGCGCCCTCGGTGTGTGAAAGTGGCAGTGCAAGGCCCCATTGGGCGCGATTTTTTGATCATAAAAATCTCAGACTGCAAAATTTCCTAATTTGGCACAGGAGGTGTCACTATGCTAGTATATTGGAAATAGAAAAAAAAAGGTGCTTTGCTGGAATTAATTCGAACAAAAACGATTTTTGTACCATGGCAAGCTTACAGTCCATTCTTCAACATATCAAAAGTCTTCAACTCTGGGACTGCTACAAATCAGTATACAGGGTGAAAATTATTATTTTTCTTTACTTTCTTTTTTTCTTGAAAAACTGATGACCGAAAAAAAAGGTTTCCAGGCTAGTTTGATAGGCCATAGTCTTCCAATGAACATATGAAAAATATACCACCCAGCAACTGCTGCGTATCAAATTACAGGGTGAAAACTATTTTTCGACTTCAATTTTTTTTCTTGGTGGAACTGATCTAGATGGAAGCCGGTTCCAGTTCTTTTGCAAGCTGATAATGTCATTATGAACATATGAAAAGGACACATCTCTGCATCTGCTGATTTTCAATTTACAGGGTGGAAAGTCATTTTCACGTTTCAATTTTTTTCTTGATGAAATCGGCTCACACAACAATTGCGTCTGGTTTTTCTGTAAATTTGAGGTTTCTACTCAAACATATCAAAATAATACATTTCTGCTACAGCCACGATTTTATTAACAAATCCAAATGTTTGGTTGCGTTCCAAGATTTTTTGAATTTTTGATGCAATATACCCGAATATACCCAAACATTTAATTTGTAAAAAAAACGTAGCTGTAGCAGAAACTAGTTTGACTAGAAACTTCAAGTTTACAGAAGAATCAGTCGAAATTGATGTGTGAGTCAATTTCACCAAGAAAAAAATTGAAACGTGAAAATGACTTTTCACCCCTGTAAAATGAAAAGGAGAAATGAAACAGAAAAAAACAGTTGCAGAAATGTATCCTTTTTATATGTTCAGTATGACATTATAAGCTTGCAAAAGAACTGGACCCGGCTCCAATCTGGATCAGTTCCGCTAAGAAAAAAAAATGAAGATGGAAACTAGTGTTCACCCTGTAACTTGATACACAGCAGTTGCTGAGTGGTATATTTTTCATATGTTTATTGGAAGACTATGGCCTATCAAACTAGCCTGAAACGGTTTCTTTCAGTCATCAATTTTTTGAGATAGAAAGGAAATAAGGGAAAATAATAAACTTTCACCCTGTATACTAATTTATAGCAGTCCCAGAGTTGAGGACTTTTGATATGTTGAAGAGGGAACTGAAAACTAGCCATGGTAAAAAAATCGTTTTTGTTTGAATTAATAGACCGGAGAAGTGATGACGTCACAACATGGCAACATGGCCGGCGGTTGACATTTTCTGGAGGCCAACGTCACATGAACGTGACGTTTCTATGTTTGGTTGTGTTTGGCATGACATTTTCTGGAGGTTCACAACAAAAGTCACAAAAGTCAGTGCAAAATGGCAGTGAGCATTGCTGAAATTGCCAGCCTAAGAGACAGCCAGCGTCATACAGGCGGACTTGGTTGCAAAAAGGCCAGACATAGCCCAATTCATTGACAGAGAGCTGCGCAAATCTGCACTCAGAACCACCAGTGCCTACAGAACGGTTCCGCATGATGCAGCACGAGCGCTCTCGGGTATCTCACCCTTCACCCTGATGCTTGCGATTAGAGGAAACAAGCCTAGGAGTGTCAACCAGCAAACCAGAAAGCAGGAACAAGGCCAGAGAGCAGTTCGTCGAGCAGTGGCAACGGCAGTGGAACGCCTTGGTTCAAAGTTGGATGAAAAAAATACTGGGGAGCCTCAAAAGCCTCAGCGCCAGGACAACGCGGAACACGCTCGTTTTCATTGTATCGGTCCATCAAGGCAGCGAGAAGACCTCGAAGAAAAACTGGGCAGGAGAATCGCCGTCGACAATCTCGTTCATGAGATGCTCAGAGGCAAAGAGCAATGGATCGCAGTTTATAGTTAGCAGTTTTTAGTTTATAGCAATATAGTTTGATTTCCTCCACCTGATATAGCCCAAAAAATTGATCTTTTTTTGTTATATCCATTTCCGTTATTTACCTTCGCAAAAATTTGACAAACACATGACAAACACAAACAGAGGAACGTCAAGTGCATGCCACGTGCCGTGCATCCCACGGTCATGTCACGTTTGACGTTGGCCTCCAGAAAATGTCAACCGCCGGCCATGTTGCCGTGTTGTGACGTCACACTTCTTCGGTCTATTCCAGCAGATATTCTATTTCCAATATACTATGCCGTCTGCACCTCATTCTCTAGGTAGGTTTGGGGTAAGGGGGTGTCACAGGATAGTCCGCCCCGGGTGACGGATACGCTAAGTACGCCACTGAATAGTTGCTGCCAATCCTCGACCTGGTGAGCCGTAGAGGAAGTGGACGTAAAGCCTGTTTCGTCCTTGTGTCGTGCAGGTGAAAATCACAGTTCAATGCAAACAAAGACACATTATTTTTGACATAGAGGAGATTCAACCACCACATTCAATTCAAATTAAGTACTTTTTCAGAAAATTAAGCAATCGAGTATGAAGTAAGATAGTCAGTCGCCCATAGTGTTTCAACGATGGTTCAGAAAATATTTATTGTATGTGCAAGACTCTTTTAAAAAAGTTAAAATCATATTATTAGGCTTACTACAACACTTGACCTTGCCAATCATTTTGAGGCCTAAGCGTGTCTCTTTATTCTATTTCCGGACTTCCGGTAATGAATTTTCAGTTTATACTTACACTGACTACACCGCAGTCGATGATGATTGATGATGGTAGGAAGGGAGAACTTACTGTTGAGTGTGGACCTATATACACCACTTTTAGTGTAAACCCAGTGTTCAAAATAATAGACACTCGATTTTTCAGTGTGCAGAATACATGAAATACTGAATCCAGAATTAGTACCAATCTATGAGTGGTTTCCGGCAAATCTGCCTGATTCTTTTTCATTTTGTAAACTCAAAAGTGATTAGGTAGGCAACCTCGATGCTTCTGAGCCTCCAACGGGATATGTGTTTTTGAGAATTTGCAGGGAGCTGTGCCGGGACCGCTGCTGTCTTTGTTGTATGTCTGCGAAATACAGAAACATCTAAGGGCCGCAAAAATCGTGATGTTCGATGATGACACATCTTTGGCGGTCTCGACTCAGACCCCTGAGGAGCCCTCTTCCTTGGTGTCTGCGGCTGATTCTGGTGACTTCCAGGCGTGGTGCTTGCGCAATGAAATGGTCCTCAACAATGGAAAAAAATATGGTGGTGCATTTTTCCACGAACAACAAGAGTTCCTTGCAGCGTTTTCTAGTCAATGGGGTAAGCAGGCCTTTGGCTAGTGAGGTGAGATTCCTGGGAGTGCGTGTGGATCATCTTTTGACTTTGAAGGTGAGATTTGCATGTGATTGATGATGTGTGTGGGCAGCTGTCGAGATCATTCTTTGCCATGCTAACCCTGAGGGACATGCTGCCGCGCAGACGGTTCCTTGGGGTCTACTTGCTCAAGTCTCCAGCAGGTTGGTCCACCTATAGTATATTGGAAATAGAAAAAAATAGGTGCTTTGCTGGAATTAATTCAAACAAAAACGATTTTTCTACCATGGCATGCTTACAGTCCCTTGTTCAACATATGAAAAGTCCTCAACTCTGGGACTGCTACAAATCAGTATACAGGGTGAAAGTTTATTATTTTCCTTCACTTTCTTTTTTCTTGAAAAACTGATAACCAAAATAAAATGGTTTCACGCTAGTTTGATAGGTCATAGTCTTCCAATAAACATATAAAAAATATACCACTCAGCAACTGCTGCGTATCAAGTTACAGGGTGAAAACTATTTCTCAACTTCAATTTTTTTCCTTGGTGGAACTGATCTAGATTGAAGCTGGTTCCAGTTCTTCTGCAAGCTGATAATGTCATAATGAACATATGAAAAGAACACATCTTTGCATTTGCTGATTTTCAATTTACAGGGTGAAGAGTCATTTTCACGTTTCAATTTTTTTCTTGATGAAATCGGCTCACACAACAATTGCGACTGGTTTTTCTGTAAATTTGAGGTTTCTAGTCAAACATATCAAAATAATACATTTCTGCTACAGCTACGTTTTTATTTACAAATTTAAATGTTTGGTTGCGTTCCAAGATTTTTAGCGCATTTTCCATCTTGATGAAAATCGCTATTGCAACCGCTTTGTCCGTCCGTCCGTCCGTCCGTCCGTCCGTTCCTCGAACTCCTCCCAAACTAGACGACCTAGCTTTCTAATTTTTCCGCTGTTACATAGCTGCCACTCCTAAAGGAGGGCTAGGCTATATTGGATGTCCATATTGCGCCGCCAACATAGAGAAAACCGCCCCCGATAAACTTGAAATAACATAATACTGCACTTTCAACCAGACCTGATGCTCTAGTGTTCTCATTTTTTGAATAATACATAGTTGCCACTTATAAACGTAAGCCAAGAAACATTCCGTCTACAATATGCGCCGCCGACATGAAAAAACTGCTAAAAACCGCCCCCAATCACTTTAAAATGAAAAACATAAACCCGAAGACATAGCGATCTGATTCTTTCGGTATATAAATAGCTGACTAAAAATGGGAAAGGATAGGCTACTTTTGGTTAGTCGCCGCCCCCAGATTCCGCCCCCAACCGATAAAAAGTGCAACTTTCACAAACGTTACTGATTGAGATTTTCCTTTAAACATTTAGGAACTGTCAACTCAAATTGTGCAACATTTGCTCAGCCGAACGCTGCCGCCCCCACACGCCGCCCCCAAAGTAAGAGATAAATGAAAAACATGAACCCGAAGACATAGCGATCTGAGTTTTTCGCTATATGGATAGCTGACTAAAAATGGAAAAGGATAGGCTACTTTTGATATGGCGCCGCCTCCAGCTTCCGCCCCAAAAGAAAAAAAATGCAACTATCAACAATTTTCACTGATTTAGCTGATAATGTTACCTCGAACATTTAGAAACTCTTGACTCAAACTGTGCAAGAATTTCTTTGCCAAACTCTGCCGCTCCCACACGCCGCCCCCAAAGTGAGAGATAAATGTAAAACATGAACTTGATGACATAGCGATCTGATTCTTTCACTATATTGATAGCTATCTGAAATTGGAAAAAGATAGGCCACTTTTAATTAGCCGCCACCTCCAGCTGCCGCCTCCAAACAAGAAAAAATGCAACTTTCACAATTTTCACTGATTGTCATATTTCCCTCACATTTAGAAACTTCCAACTCAAACTGTGCAACAGTTACTTTGCCGAATGCTGCCGCCCCCACACGCTGCCATCAAAGTGAGAGATGAATGAAAAACATAAACCCGAAGACATAACGATCTAATTCTTTCGCTATATGGATAGCTAACTAAAAATGGGAGAGAATAGGCTACTTTTGATGTGGCGCCGCCTCCAACTCCCACCCTCAAAAGAAAAAAGTGCAACTTCCAATTAATTCCACTGTTTTAGATTTTAATGTTACCTCAAACATTCAGAAACTCCCAACTCAAACTGTGGAAGAATTTCTTTGCCAAACTCTGCCACTCCCACACACCGCCCCCAAAGTAAGAGATAAATGTGAAACATAACCCTGAAGACATAGCGATCTAATTGTTCCGCTATATAGATAGCTTACCAAAAATGGGAAGAGATAGGCCACTTTTGATTAGTGGCCGCCTCCAGCTCCCGCCCCCAAACAAAAAAGAATCAACTTTCACAATTTTCACTGATTGTCATATTTCCTTGAACATTTAGGAACTCCTAACTCAAACTGTGCAACAGTTACTCTGCCGAATGCTGCCCCCCCCCTCACGCTGCCCTCAAAGTAAGAGATAAATGGAAAACATAAACCCGAAGACAGCGATCTAATTCTTTCGCTATATGGATAGCCGACTAAAAATGGGAAAGAATAGACTACTGTTGATTAGTCGCCGCTCCCAGCTCCCGCCCTCAAACAAAGAAATATTGATGAGTGGAAGAATTTTCATTCAAATCTATTTCCGAGTCTATTTCATTGGCAAGTACCCCATTCTGAAAACGAAATATCACAATGAGTTTCGAATGAAGAAAGTTGGCAAGGAATGGTGTTTCTCCTTCAACCAAATTTCTTTACGTTCACAATATGGCTCTTTGAGAAAATGCGCTACTGAGACTCACGCACGTGAAGGCATACTCACTTGTTTAAATTTTTGATGCAATATACCCGAATATAACCAAACATTTAAATTTGTAAAAAAAAACGTAGCTGTGGCATAAATGTATTATTTTGATATGTTTGACCAGAAACTTCAAGTTTGCAGAAGGATCAGTCAAAATTGATGTGTGAGCCAGTTTTACCAAGAAAAAAATTGAAACGTGGAAATGACTTTCCACCCTGTAAATTGAAAAGCAGCAGTTGCAGAAATGTATTCTTTTTATATGTTCAGTATGACATTTTAAGCTTGCAAAAAAACTGGAACCGGCTCCAATCTAGATCAGTTCCACCAAGAAAAAAAATTGAGGATGATAAATAGTTTTCACCCTGTAAATTGATACACAGCAGTTGCTGAGTGGTATATTTTTTATATGTTTATTGCAAGACTATGGCCTATCAAACTAGCCTAAAACCGTTTTTTGCCGTCATCAGCTTTTTGAGAAAGAAAGGAAATAAAGAAAAATAATAAACCTTCACCCTGTATACTAATTTGTAGCAGTCCCAGAGTTGAGGACTTTTGATATGTTGGAGAGGGAACTGAAAGGTAGCCATGGTAAAAAAATCGTTTTTGTTTGAATTAATTCCAGCAGATATTCTATTTCCAATATACTACTAATGTTGTTTTATGGGGTAGTGCCACGGGCTGGCAAACAGTATTCATTTGTCAGAAAAGTATTATAAGACTGATGTTTGGGGATAGGTTTTCCTCTTCTTGTTGGCCCTGTTTGTCAACAATGGATAGCTGACATTTCCGTCAATTTATATTCATAAGTGTATAATGTCCATAAGACATATCTAAGACAAAATCTCCATAATTTTGAAGAAAATTCAAATATGTACAACACAAACTTCAAGGAAACTTTATCCTGTTCAAATTCAGTAATTCAATAACCAAAAACCTCGGACAGGTCGATCTTTAAATTTTAAATGTCACATTTTGGTACCAATTACCTGACCTTGACAATGCCAGAGGCGGCGCAAAGGACAGGAGCCCAATTTTTCCAAAAACAATGGAAATTATTATTCAATTATAAAGTTGTTAAAAATTGCTACGTCTCACATGTCAGACCGGAGGCTTTGGGCTGGTATGAGCTTGTCAATTTTCGAAAAAATAGCCAATTCACGTCATAAGGTAGGTATATGATTGAAACCAACTGGATTTTGTCTGGAAACATTCCCTCAATCAGAAATCTGGTCGTGAGACAAAATTTTTGGGGGCTTTCGGCCCATGGGACAAGCTTGAAATTTTCAAAAAAGGACCAAAATTTATCAATTTTTTCACAGGCATTTTGTTGACTAACCCACTAAATGTAATATATATTTGCAATCAGAATGGAAGACGGAATCGATTTCCATGTTAAAATACAGGGTGTACGTTTTAAGAATTTTTTTTCGATGTTGCACCCTGTAAGGATCCATTAAAAATTTTCGTGGACAGATTCGAAACTTGCGTAAAAAATCATGTAAGAATCTTCTTCTATTCCTAAAATTATGTAAAAGGAGAAGTCTCCAGGAGGAGGTGAATTGTGGCCTTTTTTGAAAATTTCAAACTTGTCTTATGGATCGAGGTGCCTCAAAAATTTGGTCTCATGACCCGATTTTTCATTAAAGGGATGTTCCCACACAAAAGCTCGTTGGTTTCGTTCATGTACTTTATGACGTCAGTCTTGGACATTTTTCGAAAACTGACAAGCCTATACCAGCCTAAAGCCCCCGGTCTGACATGTGAGACAGAGAAAATTTCAACAACCTTATCAACGCACAGGGTTGAAATCATGTACCTTATGACGTAAGTTTTGAGGCACCAGCTCCCTATCCAGAAGCATTATTGCATGACCTCAGTATGGCCAGTAGAAAAGTAGCCGTGTTTTTGGCGCGCTAAAATTTATTCAAATCTTTTATCTCCTTTCAAATAATGGACAATTTTTTTTAAAACATTTCTTGTCAATTATTGTCGTGAATAGCTTTTCTCAATTAAATTATAATGTGATGTTCTGGAAATATAATTCATGCAGGGACCCTTATCATTTGACGATATCTCCCAAATCTGGCCAACTCACGTGGCGTTGAGCTATAAAACTTCTTTGCCTAGACTCATATATAGAGATATAAACGAGGTGTCATTGAACTTCTATTAATTCACTCTATTTTGTCTACTATCTCGTACTCTCTCGTATAGAGACTTGATTCAGCGTCTCTCGATTTTCAATTTCATATGAAAATTGAAGCATACATCAATTACATCATACATCTTCTTGTCACAGAAGGCGCCTCGATACAATGTCTTTCAGATTGTTTGCTGTTGCTATTTTTCTGACCTGTGTATGTATAAGCAATATGTGTTTGTTATCAGCATCAATAAACCTTATCTTTTCTTATCAAAAATAAAGCTTGGCCTTCAAGCTCACATTAAATGAAAAACAAAACCATCAGAAGAACAAAGGGATTACCGAAGTAGAATAATGTCTAGAAGCAGAGAAATGACTAATTGAATCAGATTAGGAGCAAAAGAAAACCTCGTTATCTAACAGTATCGCATCCAGCACATACGCAAACACATGCACTCACAATCACCGCCACACAACACACAATAACAAAACAATAAAACAAGAGAACGAAAACGGAAAAATGCAAATAAAGGAATGCGCATATAAATAACGAACGAAAAGCAATAGATAACAATAAAGGATATCCAGAAGGAATATTGGCGAGTTATTTATTATCTATGCCGATTCGACCCAGCGCTAGGAGAGACTATACACGCATATCTGCTTTTCTCTATTTCTAGCATCAGTTATAAGCGCCCAGCTAGCAGCTAGCAGCTCACCGCATCATCAGCCAGCAGAGGGATATAGAAGAGGAGGCGATCCCATGCAGGTATGCCTCGGCCTATAATATGCCCATTGTTCGCACATGTATAAAATTGCGTGATAAATTTAATAAATTGATTCGAAAAATGGGAGCTGCTCGATGGGCTGATGGTAGATGGGTACCCACACGCTTGACCACAACGCCATAATGTGTACGCGGGCTCTTGTTTGAAGTGGAGCGATTTGCCGGCGCATTAGAACCTGTAATAATGATAAGCTCTTTGTAGATGTGCCAACTGCCCATACAGGGTGATTTCACCTTAGAAATACACAGTGAGAAAAGTCTTGGTAATTCAACAGTTGTTTTGATTTCAAATGACTATTTAAAGAATGAAAAAAAAACACTTTTTGGTTTCGCTACGACAATTTTTATCTTTCCCCACCAATCTAAAAAAAATCGGTTGTGTTACCCCAAACCTTCCCCGACGAGTAGCAAAGAAACGGATGGAAATTTTTGTATGAGACGTCCCTTCGCGTAGGAAGTTGGAATGTGAGAAAAAGTATGAATAACTGAGATATTTTCCTCAAAAAGGGCTTCATTTTGAGTTTCATAATTTGAGTTCGGTCTCGATAATAGACTAGGATCAAACTTCATAAACCGCTCTCCTAACGATGCAAGAAGCATTTGATGTAACAGTTGGGCAACAAAGCTTTCTAGGGTACTTGGACCTTGCTGAATACGAAAATCATTGTTGCCACCGCGAAATTTAGACCGTTGGACCCCCAGGGCCCCATTTTTGACTTTTCCGAACATTCAGATAACTTCCGTTTTTTTACTTTAACAGGTCATATCTCGGAAGACCGTGATAGATGAAGAAGAAATTCTCTCGACGTTGCCTCACAAGATGATTACTTAAAGCCTCCCCATGCGACTTTTTGTTCTTGATCTCCGACCATCATCTTTGCAGATCATCAAGATCAAAAGAGTTGTAAAATCAACACAAAAACTTTGACTTATAGTGAGTTATGTGTAGAGAGCGGATTTATAATTTTTTACATGTTCGATTCGCTAAGTTGGATGCAACTGTCGACTTGCAGCTCGACGTTTCCATCTATAAGGAACCTAAATACCAAGTTTTATTTCGCATATAATTTATTATTTTGACTTTTTACCGCATACAAATTGATAGTCCATAGAATCGCATATAGCCGCATATTTAGTCCATATTTTTGCGCATAACTGAATATTTGTCACTATTTTGACCATTTTATCTATATGTGCTAGAAAATCACGATATTTTGATTTCAAGGAAAAAATAAGTGAAAAATTTTTGAAGAAAATATTTTTTTTCACTTTGATGGTCAAAGTTGGTTGGTTTTACATGTGAATGTTAAAATTTTCACTATTCTTGCAGCTTATATCACATATTTACTCGCATATATTGCTCTATTTGAACATTTTTACTGCATATTTTGATACTTTTTAAGAGCATATAAACTGCATATTTTGGACTTTTTCACTGCATATAAATCCGCTCCCTAGTTAAGTGAATAGATCAAAATAAGTCCACACTTATGCGAGACTATATGTAGAGGAAGCTTCAAAGAAGTTTTTGGCAAAATAGCATCGAAATTGGGGCTTTGGTTCAGGAGTAATGATTTTTTGAGAATAGGGAAAGTGCGCGCTGTATTAATTGAAGCCCATAGTCCGGTCGTTAGTCGTTCCAACCTTGTTAATGTTGGTGACGTGATGCCACTTAGCAAAATCATTATATTAAACATTGCCTTAATTTTGGGGTGTGTTGCCATGATGGCGGTCGATGCAAACACCGTATACAGGGTGATCAAAAATGCAAAAAATTCAAACTCATAAATCAAAGGAGGTAAAGTTATGGAAATTATCAAGTCGATCCGCAATTCAATGCCTATTAGGATAAAATGAACCGCGTCTGAATATCGTGAGCCGTTTCTGAAATATCCTGGAAGTAGTGATCGATTTAATGAAAAAAACTTTTTTGATAACTCAGTGAATTTTCGAGATATTCAAATGAAATTTGATATTTACATAGAAAGCATCGTCAAAAATGCAATGTTGTATGTTGCCATCGTCTCCGCCTACTATTTTTTAAATAAGTCAAACAATTGTTTAGCTTAGGTCATCAGCTAGCATGACATCGACATGACAGCACTCACTGACGGAAGAGACAGCTTAGGTGACATCACTTCGCAGATGGGATTTATTTCAGAAACATAAGGCTCATTTCTGATGATAAACTGTGCTTCCACCATCAAGAGCAATTTCCAACAATGTTGTTAGCAAAGACAGATATTTTACATTTTTGTATTGAAAAAAAGCGAGAAAGAAAGCATGGAATAGTTGCAAAATAGAAAAAATTGTATATAACACATGTTTTATAAGACCTATTGTCACACTCGTCAATTGAATCAC
Source organism: Anaspis maculata (assembly GCA_949128115.1). Lineage (NCBI taxonomy): Eukaryota > Metazoa > Arthropoda > Insecta > Coleoptera > Scraptiidae > Anaspis > Anaspis maculata. The sequence continues at coordinate 32,461,842 of OX421967.1, forward strand.
TCGTCGCTTCGCTCCTCGTGCTTCAAAGTGACGCGTGTGACAATACGATGTCTTATATAAAACTTGTATTATGATATACTACCATGACCACCCACCATTTTGAATTCGCCAGTTATTGAGCAAGTGGGAAATGGATTTGTAGCAGTAAAATTGGCAATATCCAGTAATCTAAAGGCAGTAATGACCATTCCCAGCAAGTCACTTTTTTGAAATTGGCTACAAGTTGATGTTGAATCAATTTTTACGAGTTTTACGAAGAGCCATTTTTTCCACGATATTTTCAGGAGTATGCATGAGTAAATAAAGGCAGAAGCTCCTTCCGCCAATGTGGGCCGATAAGGAGAGAAACATTATTTTATATTATTATTTTAATACTTGATAAGCTACTTATGACTTCCGTTGTTGTTAGTACGCCTAGCGAATCAAGTGTAGGTATACATTGGAACTCAAAAAATCAGAAGTATAGTAGGTTCACTTGTACTGTGACTCTAGTTGGCTGGGCAAATTTTCTACTTTAGCATTGTAGGCTTGCCGCCTTTTCACCTGGTGTGAAACTGACTTCTCTGGAAGTGAAGTTATATTCTCATCAAATTGATATTAAAATCTTGGAAAACTGACCTGGTCATTATGTGGAAGTGCGACTAGGGGGACGCAAAGCTGTGTTACCGTCATTTAGACACCAAAAGAGCACAGGGCGGCCGCAAATCTAAGTCATCTTGACGGCGGCCCATTCAGAGTCGACAAAAACTCGTCCCGGAAGCCCAACAACGAAAGCAAATTGCAAATTGAAGGTACTAACATCAATTTCGGTTCGATACGCAACTTTGAGCGGCTGGGTTTTTTGAAATTTGGTTTAATTTAATTTTTACACGTAAATTATTTTGCCAATGACAGACTGCAGGGCGATCCTTGTATCGCCCATAATTCTTCAGGGTTTGACTTGTATTTTTGACTGGAAGAGGCGAAAGGGTTGATGATTGCATGGGGCCCCTTTTTTGAACGAAGGGCATTGTATACTCTTAATTTTAAGCACCGAAAGTTGAACCGGCTTCAAGAGGTTAGGAATATTTTTCACAACTGTCAAATGTCAAGGCTCTCTTGATTTATTTGTTCATTGGCGAAAATTAAAAACAGGTCGAAAAATTGTTACATTTTCCAATAAAATGGAAAAAAGCGTCAGACATCACTTCCCGCAAAAATGTTCCGGCTATCTGTGAAGGAAATACGCAAAAAATGTGTTTCAAAACTGGTCCGGCCAGAGCAGCCAACTGCAAAGTTTTGGGGATTTTCTATATTCCACATTTGGAAACTTAGAAACAGAATCTCACAGCCGACTAGAATCACGTTACAAGTGAACCTACTTTACCTGCCACGATTTTCTGTTTGACGTGTTTCGTGCTCATGAGTCATGACAGCAAAGTGAAGAGAGGTTTTGGGTTGGAAGGTAGGTGGTCGTTAAGTACATTTTCCTCGACATTTTCCCTTTAAATAAACTTTGAGTGTGAGTTGAAGTCTGTCCACAGTCAACTTTTACACCCTTGTTGATCCAGTTCGATGGAACCTATGATTCAAGTGGGATCCAGAAGTGAGGTCTGAGAGTATTCCAAGTTTCGTCTAGTTTTCATTTTTTTCACAATTTTGATACACGGCACTCACAATAATAGCAGTGGGAAGTGTCGTATTTCCTGAACCCTTATATTTTTTCAATCATGCGTGGAAGCAACAATATGAGAAAAAATTAAAATTATTGGTTGAGGTGCCATCTTAGATTATAAGTTATAGATATTTCATCAATTTGACCACTTTTATAATCGACAACATGACAATTATGCGTTATGTGTTAACAATTACAGAAAACACAAGGGGGTTTGCGGAGCCCCCAAAACGATACTTGAAGACACAAAGGATCGGGGCGCACAGTTGCCTTGAACGGTACAAGAAAACACATCGAGATCTGCATCCATAACCATTTTGTCACTTTGACATAGATGAGTCAGGAAAGTGATGAGAAGGGGCAAAGTCCCACCCCTTGACCTTCATATTATCGGCAATATAATGATAGCCCAATTTTTTTTGAAACCTCTTTCTGGTACATTTGAAGAATTTGGCATCTCTCCAAACTAAACTGCCTTTGACTCTGGGACGCGGGTTCTGGGATACCCTGTATTAGTTTTGTTTTTTATGAAGATTTAGGAATTATTGTAAATTTTAAATTATTAATAGTCTCTTCGGGAAAGGGTTCATCATCCTAATTGTAAATTCAAAGCTCAAAATTCCAATTCTTAAGCCTTGTTGAATTTTTTCTTGAATAGTTTTTCCGCGGAAAATTAGTAGAGAAAATTGAATGCGCAGACCAAATGGGACCTTGTATTGCCACTTCCACGTGCCGAGGGCGTCAAAACCGTATTAAAGGCAAATTCTGTTTCTTGCTTGACGTTTCCAAGTTTGACGTACACTAATGTCCCTGTCAGTTACTAATCATACAGTACTCAAACTCCCGTAATATGCTTCCGTCGCCGTCGTTAGGGCAACGAGCAACTCCATCGAAGTAGGCGCCATATCATACGGTAGTGGCGACCTCACGTTTGGTTTTGAAATTGCAAGGTCCCATTGTTCAAAATGAAATAGAGTATTATACTTTTGAAAAAATATTTTGTTTTCGATGGAATCGGAAACTATATTGAGAAAAAGCTGACCCGTATTTTTTTATTTTGCCATAAATCGTATCGTTTGGCCGCAATAAATAAACGAAAATCCTATATTCTGCCTATTTCTGACGTCATTTACACAGGCAGTATAGGCGGCGACTCGCTGTGACGTCAGAACTAGTTGATGCTATTTATTTATTGCGCCCAAACGATACGAGTTTTGACTGAATAAAAAAACACGGGTCAATTATTTTTCAATCTAGTTTCCATTTCAATCGAAAATTTTACTTTCCCGGCCCACCCACGAACACGGAGGGAAAGTATTGTAATCGTGCAGAAAAAAAGTTTTGAGATTTCACCGGATATATCCGTTTTGAGGTCCTCCAAGACGATTAAGACCATTTTCAGAATGATGTCTGTCTGTGTGTGTGTGTGTGTGTGTGTGTGTGTGTATGTGTGTGTGTGTGTGTGTGTCTGTCTGTGATCTTCCACGATAACTGCCGTAACGTTGACTGGATCGACTTGATATTTGGTATACAAACATGGTTGTTTCCTGAAAAGAGCCCATTAGTTTTTGGCTGTCATCTGTCAAACCCAACTGTCACTATCATCAAATGTCAGAAGCTATATCTCACGGAACTCAACTTGCAATATGTCATTTGAAAGCCCTTGAAAAACTGTATTCAGAACAGTTGGAAACATTGCCCTATCTGTCATCTGTCAAATAATAAAAAATGTTAAAGTTCAAAACTTCACCAATTAATTATTCAAAATCTATCCGATGGATTGGAACCAGATTTGGCAGGAAGCAATACAACAAAAGAGTCAAATTGAGGCCGCAGTTGCAGTTTTCCACCATTCTCCAGTTGAGCGTAATGAATTTTCGAAATTTCTCCTGGCCGTTGCCACTCAGGAGGGGCTCTCGCCGGTGTTTCGACCAGCACGACTCGCTTTTGTAGCAGGACTCCACTCAAAAATTTATTCCTGCTCAGGGATCGACTTTTTTTTGGAAATTTCAACTGATATCGAAAGTAGATTGTATTGAGCGTCGTGCAGGTCTATTTTCAGAGTTGACACGGTTTCGGTTTTCCGACTGTAGTTTTTTCAAAATGAAATTTGCACATTCCGTGAATTTGAGAAAAACGCAATGCAAACTTCTACATGCGGTAGGCCCCACGAAATATTAATTTTAGGTGCAGACATGCTGTGAATAAAAGTTAGAGAAAAGATTGAGCTAATTTTTGGAGGAAAAATTTTCGAAATCGGATCAACAGTTGCCGAGTTTTCCTCTCTGGAAAAACTGCAAATTTTCCAACTTTTTATTCCGTGAACAGATTTCTTGGAATTGTTTTTTTTAGAGAATAGATAACTGGTTCTTGAACATTTTCCAATAATTTCTCTCCAATTTTCCGGAAATTATCCTCCTGAAAATATAAAACCACTCATGCGATCGTACAAATTAAGCGGTTCTGTCACGATAATTACCGAATTATTGATCCGATCAAATCGAAATTAGGTACGGAGGCCTAAGTTCAGCCTGAAATGTTCTGATTAGACTTTGGGTGGATGATTTTGATCGGAAGCCCTCAGGTGGCACATTGGGTCTGGGTTTGTCTGCCCAAGCTCTAAATTGAAAATATAGAGTTGAAATTTGACACACAGATGCAGTGAAAGTTTTCAATCAAGTTTTTTTAATTTCATCATCATATCTGAAGTAGGAACAAGAATTTCAATAAGGAACCAGCATTGCATTTTTGAGATATCACAACAGTTAGCTACCTAGTTCTACCTTTTGGATCATTTCATCACCTTGGAAAACTGACCTAACCTGTCATTTTTTCTGTCCGCTCAACAATGGATGCAGGATGCTCGCTAAACGCTCGACTAAATAGAATTTTTTCATCAATTTCCAAATCGAATCGCCCCCTCCCGAAGGGACACTTCGATCAAAATCATTACTGACGTCTCTGGATACCGCCGGGAAAGTTTTGTGTCGCCCCACAACAGATTTTTTCTAGTATAATACTCCATTCCCGAAGTGTTGGTAAAACAGTTTTTGAAACAATTCAATTTTCGAAAATTATGTATAAATTTTTCTTTAGAATATATCTAAATACATACTTACCTTGCAAAAATCTGCATTTTTGTTGAAAAAATTCTCACAAAAATTTGGCAAATCCAGTACCTACCTACCTGCATGATCAACTCAATTTCAGCATTATAGCCATGCATTACCAATTACAAATTCTGAAAAAAATCGTAATGTGGATCAGCCGAGACTTTTGGAGACGAGACCAGATTTGAGTCTCGTCTCGGGATCTCAAGACGAGACGAGACATCCGAAAGTCTCGTCTCGTCTGGTCTCGCGGCAACACTAAAACATTTGGAGTCGAGGTTTTCGTCTCCATTCTCCCGGGGTCTTGGAGAGAACCTTGGGGACCTTGAATATCATAATTATTACAAAGCGAGGACATGAGCGCCTTTCTGTTTGGAAGTGTGCCAAAAATAATACAGCCAGGATTTTCTTCCGGACGTTCCACTCGAAATTCGCCTAAGACTCAAAATGTGGAAGCGTGGAGGTACGCGTCCAACCCGTTGTAGTTCTGCAGTAACTCTCTCCAGGCCTAGAATTGTATACCTGTGTACCTGTATCTCACCTACTTACCTACCTTTTTTAACGAAACTCAATGTGTGTGTGTGTTCGTGAACGTGAAGCTCGCATCATCGTGTCCTCAAGACTTGAATCGAGCGCTAATTGTGCATTTAACCGAGGGGCGTGGAGGACGGTCCTGGCACCTGTCCATCAAACGCAATAACAATAAAACCGTTTTTTATTATTATCATAAGCATCCCAGGCGGCACCGAAATTCCTAATAATATGATCCTCTGCCTCTGCCTCCGAGTCGTCTTCGGTCGTCGTCTGCGCTTCGGTTGTGCTTATGCTTATGGCCTTGTTGTTGATCGTTGATCGACGAGCATTTGGGGTCTCCAGCTGAACAAATTTTATAATTATTTGAGTTGATATATCCTCCACTTGAATATTATTTGTTAGGTATTTTGTTGGATATTTATATAAACAACACCTTTTATATACGTTTCTATGTACCCACCTGTAGTAGGTAGGTACCTATAGTATAATGAATAATAATCATCTGAAATTTATTTTATCTTCGGTGCTGACATTTCGCAAATGACGAGTCGTCAACTAACAACAACAAAAATCGACAAAAGTAACAAAAACAAAAAAACGGTTGTGTTTCCCTCAAACTTCCACGACTAGTATCCAGGAACCAGGAACCTATGTAAATTTTTGTTCGAAATGTTCTTCCGGGTGGGAAGTTGAAATTAGAGGGGAAGATTAAGAATAATTTGCAGGAAATTGAAAATTTTGTCAGGAAAATTTGAATTTACCGGGAAAACCTCAAATCTTATTGTATTGTAAAAATCGTCGATTGAGGCTTCACTTTAAGCTTAATCCCAGATTAAAATTCCCAGAATTAAAATTATCCCAGATCAAGATAGCGCGGTACTGACAGCCAAGCACCGACTGTCACCGAGCGAAAATCCTTCCAGTGAACCTCAAACGTTCTATGTAATAACGGTGAACTCTTGGAAATCTTCATGGATCGGTAACAAATTTAGCTAAAATTATATTAAAATACACTAAAAATATATATATATTTATAAAATAGAATATAAAGTCATAGTCATCAATACATAAAACTGCTCCGTTGAATATTGAAAGCCACTCTCGAGGCCACTACCAAACGTTTTGGGACTTTTGGGTACCGGTGCATAATAAGATGGCGACTTCCAGAGGAGGGGTCATAAGTTGTTGGGGGAATCTGGGGAATTAGCAGTCCAGCTATACTACAGGTTCGTGGGCTCGCCGCATGTCGAAGTTTGCACTGCAGTTTTTTCAAATTCACAGAATGTGCAAATTTTATTTTGAAAAAATTACCCTTGTACAACCGGAAACGTGTCGATTTTGAAAATGGGTCTACACCCATTTTGATACAACTCACTTCCGATATCAGTTGGAAATTTTCAAAAAAAGTCCATCCCCGAGCAGGAATGAATTTTTGAGTGAAGTCCTGCATCAAAAGCGAGTCGTTCTGATGGTCAAAACCCAGGTGTGAGGCCCTCTTGGCAACGGCTAGGAGAAATTTTGAAAATTCATAACGCTTGACTGAAGGATGGTGGAAAACTGCAACTGCAGACTCTTTTGTTACGTTGCTACCTGCCAAATTTGCGAGCAAATTTGGTTCCAATCCATCGGATAGATTTTGAATAAAAAGATGGTAAAATTTTGAACTTTGATATTTTTTATAATTTGACAGATAGTTTGCAACTGCAAGTCAAGTTCCATGAGATACATATAGCTTTTGACATTTGTTGATAGTGACACTCCTGTTTGATAAATGACAGCCAAAAACTTATGAGCTCATTCCATAGAAAAACCATGTCTGCAAATTTCAAGTTGATCGGGTCAACGGTTCATCAGTTATAGTGGAAGGACTAGAAGGTCACGGATAGTTACACAGGTAGACAGATGGTATTCTGGAAATGGTTACAGTTTATGTATTTAAGTTGAGCCTTGACATTTGTCAAAATTACCTCAAAAATTACAAAAATTTCACAATTTGCAATGAAAAAACATGTAAAATAGTGCACAACACTCGTGGTTGGTTAGTGATTACACAAGATGCTTTCCGACACTCAGAGCTGCGCCCTTGTTCTGCAAATTTCGGCTTCGTGTCTGAAACCATATGACATCAAAAACAGTACCTTAATGAAGCATATTATTGAACTATTTTTCAACTAATAGGAGTAAATTATTGCCAATAGAAGGTAAGCGAACGTCAGTTCTGAAGTGTCACTTGTCAAATATTTCTTTTTTCATCAGCCAGAATTTCCAATTTCGGGGGATTATTAAGAAAAAGCAGATAAATTTGGAGCACTTTTCATTGTGCTCGTTGTGCTCCAAACCAGTCGTGTAACAAATACTATGTCTTATGGAACTCGTACAATGATATACTGTTATATCATTACAAATATTGATTGAAAAGTGACTTGAATTGACTCCAAGAGATTTAAGCTGGATTTCTGGAGAAGTGGAACTTCGACACAAATACAAACGTGTCAAAATGTAGGGGGTTCGAGGATAATTGTGTTTTTTTTTTATAGACTGCCTATTTTCTGGCAGTCGATAAGGGGTCAGGTAACTTTCAAAGCTCTCCAGACCATCTGGAGAATTCAACACCTCCTCATTTCTTATGCTTTAAGTTCCATTTATTGGGCCCATGCCAATGCAATTGTGTGGTGTGCTGTCTTGGATGGAATATCATCAGCTATACGGGGCTATAGGTACCTACCCGGAATGGTGGCTGCTACAGTGGTTCAGAGCCGTTCAGAGCCTTCTGTTTCTGTTTCTTGCATAAACTGGTGCATCTCAAGACTTTGTTATATAAAATCTACGATGACGCTTATAACTATTCTTACCATTAGTTCCTCTAAAACATCCTCGTGTTAATTATTATAAGCAGGGATTCCAGTTAATTTTCCATACACAAGATGGCGGATCGTAGTGAGCGACCATTGGCAGTTACAATAAAGTGACATGATCGAAATTTTTCAAGGATCCAAGGTTCCAAGGTCATTCCAGAAGAATAACAACCTGAATTTTGCCGTAGCTAAAGGCACGTTACAGTATCAAAAGGTTATAGATTATGATTTTCAATTGCAAGTGTTACTTGTTATTACAATTTGTATTCGGTACTTTGCCATCTTTTAGTGGGAAAATTATGCTGAATCGCAAATACGATATTGGAGACTTTATAATTTATTGAAAAAAAAAATTATCAGCTGCTACACCTGCTTTTCAAAGAATTATTTCACTTGTACTGGCAATAGCAAGAGAATAAGTTTGTCAGTTCTTAGTGCTGGTGTTAATGAGCTTATTCGTGAATTACGGATTACCAGTGGTAGATGGGGAAAACATACCTTTTGCCAGCAAAATTTGACTGTTGAAATGCGTTATGTCAACGTGGATTTTTTTTATAGAAATGTTGCCTGGAGGAATTTTGGCTAGTAGATACAGTTGCTGATACCTCAATGTGCACCAAATTTTCAGGTGATTCATCCACCACAAATGTCACGTTTTATTCGGAAGCCTTCCATGGTAGATTAACTCAAATTTCAGGATATGGTTTACCAATCAAGTTCTTTCAGAAAATAGGGTCGTTGAAAATACGGGGTGATTCGAAAGAACAAGAAATAATTTCAGATAAATTATAAACGGATATTTTTCCTCGCCGTTTGAAACATTCCGTATTCTAAGAGGCCTCGTTGTCTGGAAGATCGTGAAGAATGAAGCCAATTCCGAAAATTTGGCTGATCTGGGACAAAAAACATCGGAACAACGAACGAGAATTCGCGTGGTGATCCATTCTCCATAGATCGTTGGATCGTTCTCCGGAAACTTACGTTTTATTCGAAAGTCTTTTATCATAGGTCAGTTGAATTCTCGGGATAAGCTTTGCTGGTCACATCCTTTCTGAAACGGAGGCCGTTTCAATCAAATACCGAGTTATTCAAAATGTGTAAAAATGTACCCACAATATGTTTTTATTTTTCCCGTCTTTTAAATCGCCCTGTTTTTTTTTGTAATTTCCCAATTATGAACATCACCGAATTGACCGTAAAGCATATTCTGACAATCTGATTGATCTACCATGAAATGCTTCCGAATAAAAAGGGAAATCCGTGGAAGATGAATCACCCTGTAGGTACATTATGAGATTTTGATCACAGTCGCCGATTTTTGACGTTCACGTCTCATCATGCCGGTCGAAATAACCCAGCAGCTGCAACGCTGCAACTGCAAGAAAAGTTTTTCGAATTCTTGAGAGGAACCGAGAAAAGGACACATACAATATTTAGGACCCATGAAATAAGCAAGATCCTACTACTATCTGGATAATACGTTTTTGAGTTATTCATCTTTATCCGCTAGGTGGCATCTTCATTATGAATATGAAATCGCGAATCCTTAGCGAAGGCAACTGGTTTATTTGTCGAACTACATTTGACTAAGGTTGAAACTTTCTTAAATTTGATTCTATCAAGATAGCACATTTCTGTTTGCGAATTAGGGCTAACAAACCCCAGACTGACAGAGAATTTGGAGATCTTTGATAGCATACAGCCACGCTGTGATTCGAAATTTTGTAATTTTTTAAATGAACCTTCAGTTTTTGGATGCGAAACAGGATTTGCTAGTGCTACTCTCAGCAATTGAAGAAACGTTGGTCTGATCCACCGAAGTCTGAAGTCTCGAGATAAGTCTGTTCAGGAAATTTTCTACAAAAACGTCCAAAATTCACCCCAAGAAACTATTTCTGATGCTAAACTCAATATTTTCTATAGGCAATATTGAAATGTCAACAGGCGTAGCTTGTGGTATTTCTGGCCGAATCCATAAACGTAATGATGAAATGGGAATGTTTATCAAATAATTGGAGAATTATATCTAGATCAGCGTCCAGCAACTGGTTATAATAATTTTGTGAATCACTACTCTGGTCCTGTTTGAGAATAGTGCAAAACAGAGATCAATTTTGCTGTACGTTTCTGCTAGTCTGTACGAGATACAGAGTGATATGAAATTCGCAAACGCATGCACGCGGGCTCCACAGTAGGTACATTTAAGGCTGTCATCACGGAGTCAGAAGAAGTAAAAATAGTGAAGACATCGTACAAAACTTGATGAATTTCTTGGGTTACGTTTACGAAGACTCCCAGCTTGACTCCGAATTTTATATTGCAGAAACAATTGAAAAATATAAGTCAATGAACATTATAATAGGTATTCTGGTTATTATTATTACCAAATGCAAATTTTTCGAATAGGCAATACTTTTTGTTTCATTGTTGATCTGAGTTCTTGATGTTCCACTTGTAACGTACTGGACTCTGTATATCCATGGAAGAATCATGCATCCATCTAAATATCATCATACTGGATAGAAAAAAGCAACTTCAGACCCGGTAATGTTGGGTTTAGGCAACCAGACCCGGAACCTCGCCCGGAACTTCATTGACACGTGTTTCGCTCCTTTTGATGGTTCATCAGTGCGAAGAGCGTCTAGGTTCAAGATGGCTGAGATATTCGGCGCTCGAAAATCACCTGAGTAACCACCAGAAAATACTCTTGCACGTGTGATAATACAAGGCATTACAAGGGTTTGAAATCTTTATATTTGCTGTCCAGTAAACGAGTGAAAGCTATTCCTGATATCAATTATATTATAGACGTTTAATTTAATTTTTAAAAGAAAGAAATATGCTGTTTCTGATAGCCAAACTGTTCAGAAGAATTTGGCGATATCTCACAAAATTGCCAGGCACTCCTTTTCGATGAACGGTAAGTAGCCATCAGCCATAACAGAAATCATGAAAATATTTATCCATATAGGTTGTAGGTAGCATAGTGATGAGAAAGGATCTTCATCAGATTGAAACAGATTCAATCAAACATAGGTTAGGGATAGAGAAGAAACGCTTCAATCCGAACTGCTAGAAATGTGAAGGGGTTATTCGAGTATGGGCAATTTGTTCGGATTACTGGAGCTCACTGCAAATAAAGTCAGTTTATGAAGTTGTCGGTATTTGTCACAATATGTACTTTCAAGATTCAGGACAAATACATAACACTGAAATCAAGGGAGCAATAGAGAAAAAAACAAGAGTCGGTCATAATTTTTGTTGTGTTGTGTTCACAGATAATGTTATGGTTTTGTGAGAAGATCTTCGGTTCGAATTATGGAATTTCTACCCAAATACCCGATGTTCGAGTTACCGGAAGTTGGGATTACCAGTGCCGTAACTAGGGCGTGGCGAAGGTGGCATTTGCCACAGGCGCAAAAATTTCAGGGGCGCAAAATTCAGCTTGGGTATTACCTATTACTTATTTTTTTCAATCTTCATTTCAAATTTTTACCTGAACCTATATCTACTTCTACCTACAAATTCACTAACTTTCTGAATAAAAAAATGAAAAGCGGCTTTTTCTACCACCTTTTCATGACATGATCTAAAACAGCCATAAAACGGATAAAATTGAAGAGCACGGCGCTGCAGAAAGTAGCATGCTGAGGATAAGGCAGCGCTCGCGCTCGGCGCTCGGCGCCCTCCGCCAACGCCGGTCAGTCTAGGTGCTTTTCGAGTTCCAGCCTGACTATTACCGCATGTATTTACTTGCAATTTGCACCAAATAAATACAAGAGCGCCCGACAAATACCAGTCCGAGATGAGGCCTTTCTATATTCTGCAAAAACATTTCATCTCAAATGCAATAACTGAAGCTTCTCAAGTCGTATTTGCGCCCTTTGTCGGCCATGAAAGATTAACAAAGATATCTCCACTTTCAATCGATAAAACAGCTACGTCAAGCTTGAATTTTGTGGAATTATAGACATATTTTTTGAATCGAAATCTAGAAAAGTTCAGCTTGGTGGTTGAAGTTTCATGATTTTTTTTCATTTTCCATTTTTTTTTTGACATAAAATTTATCTTCAGTTACTTACTTGGGTAGGATTTGAAAATGAGGAAGCAACGTGCATCTTTTTCTATTTTGATTCTGAATATTTTGTCAATAACTTGACAAGTTTTGTTTTGTTGTTCAATTTTTATCTTTATCATCCTAAAGGTACTACTAGTATTCTGTTACTTCTTGTTGAAGACTTTTTTGTGTGAGAAGATATCAATTTGTCTTGATGTTTTTATTTCTGGGTTGGGAAGCTTGACTGCAAAAGAGTGGACGATCGGGAGTTTGAAAAATTCTTCTAGGAGCCGAACGAGTTTATTCTCCTATTTTTCATGAAAGATTGAGTGAAAGATTTTAAAAATATGTTCTTCCAGGAGCCGAATGAGTTTATTATTGATTTCATCTATTTTTTATGGAAGATCGAGTAAAAGATTTCAAAAATATGATAGTCGTCTTATTGACCATTTTTAATTTTTTTAAATAGATAATTGGGTTCTCATTGTCACCAAAAATCCGGAGAAGGAGGAAATGGGAGCTTCCGGCTTAAATTTGCGATTATCATTAGCATTATTATTATTATCTGGGGAAATTTTCGCCTGCGGCGCTCTAGCGGAGCGTGGCCCCCTTGGGATGTTTACTTACTTCCTTGGAGCGCACAATTGCTACATTGCCACAGGCGCCAACAAGCCTAGTTACGGCACTGGGGATTACCGTGGGGTCGGATAAGAGGGTTTATAGTGTATAATTACTTCAAACCCTAAAGATTTGTCGAGTTGGCTAATCGCTCCTCCATTTGTCCAATGGGAGAATTATGTTGCCACTGGCAGTTTACACAATGACATTGGTTATACGCAGATTGAAAATAATTACTAAAATCCACAATTACATATACCTACTTACAATATTTTAGTTTGTAGTCACTGTTATTTATAGATTACACTGAAATTGAATTCTTTCTCACTAAATTTAATAAATATTCAATTTTCGCTGTAATCGACGAACCTCAACAAACGCAGGGTCTGAACCCTGCATTAAAATGCTAACCTGATGCATTTCAGAACTTGCAAATATCCATATTATACCTACTCTTGTTTTTAGTGTTTTTACCATTTGAGGTCTACCCTTAATCTTTATTTATATCCTACCTCTGTAGTAATTGATCATATACTAATATATCCGCATAAACAACGTGGTATTTTGTTCTGTATACGCGGCTGAATAAGCTGGCTAAACACATTCTTACTCATTGGCTGAAGGTATGTACAGAGTTTTTCATCATGTCCCAGCCCTTGATTCTCTATTTCACCAGCCTTTCGGAAAAAAGTGAAATTATGAGATGATAACTGATAAAAATATAGCTATTACCTATTTTGAGCTTTACCTACGAATCTTTTACATTCAACGACTTTCATATACTAATCAAAAAAATAGTTGAAAAGATACCATCTAGCAATATTTCAGAGGCAGATATAACTCTATAACATTATATTAGATGAGTATAAAATAAAAAAAGCGTTGATTGCATTTGGAAACAGCATTTTTAATTAGGCGTTTATATTTTTAGCCTGGAGAAAGCTTCAAGTTGGAAGCGAAACGTCATAAGTATCCGACAACAATAATTTTACTTAATCACCAGTCCTAAAAGTCAGAAACGCCAAAAAAAAACTTTTAATTAGATAAGACAAAATTTGTGAGTTTTTGGCAACTGGAACGTCATGCAGTAAATTTGGAAAAAGAGATTCAAGAACATCCTTTGATAATTATAAAAAAAATATATACATATCAGGTATCTGCATTCTGTAGAGCAAACTATAGCAGATAAATAATAGTAGTTTATTACCAGTCACCAGTCATCACAAGATATCAATATATTAAATTTTCTGTTGTCTACGTAGGTACCTATGCAGCTGATTTTTGTAAATGCTAGGAATTACTTGCAAGATTGTGGAGATTCATATAAAAATGAATAATCATTCGTTGTTTTATTTCTGGATAGTCTAAAACGAGTCAGTATTATCCTACTTATTTATTGAACAGTTTATTCAATTAGCAATTAATTCAGCAATTAATTGGATAAATATAAATTAACTACTCTCACACAAGCCACCATACATATTTTGCTGTCTATACCAGACTTGATTCAATTTGGAATGATTCTCATCGCCTCAATTTTTCGCCATATACCACTAATAAAAATTAGCGATTGTTTATAAAACATAATCTTTAATTTCAATTTTACTACTCTCATCCTCAATAAAATCGTCAATTACGGCCTGTTACTGAAATAAAATCCAATGAATATTTAAAATTCGTTTATTGCCTAATATTTACAATATCATACATCAATATTTACAACAATATTTGGTCGGCAGCGACGCAACATATTCATAAAAACGATTTTCACTAATATATTACACAAAAACTCGGAATTTTCGATCACATCAAACAACAAAAAGTTATATATCTTACCGTCCGTTTCTTTGACACAATAGTCTCAGTGTTCTCAGTTTTTAGACTCATTTCTATACAATTTTTTTTAAGCTACGTACTCAGCCAAAATGTCAACGAAACGAACAATCATGTGATCAAATGGATTTCTGATTTAGGCAGGCCGTGTTAGAAAAAACGTACGTCGGGATACTACTGAATTCGGCTGAACGTCGCTGTCAGAACAATTTGATTTGACTTGCTCAGACACACCCTTGAGTCACATCCTAACTAAATTAGGAATTCATTTGATCACAGGATATGTATACTAGACTTTACTATCACATTTTTCTCGCGCGCTTCTCCCAGCGCACATGTTATTCGCAAAAATAAATAAATTGAAAACAAACAATCAATAGGGGAAAAACAAAACAAACTTAACTGTCATTGCTGAACATCGACTCACATTTTAAAATTTGTCCGTGCACTTTTTCTATCCTCTCGTTCAAGATTTTGATGCTTTTGTCGGGCAACGTGGGCAGGATGTCTTTGATGTCGCTGGAGTTCTGCGTTTCGAACATCTTTCGCAGCATTTCGCCGATGTTTTTGTTCTTCTTCAGGTTTTTGATGACGTCTGCGGTTTGTTTGCGGAACACGCAGAGGTTTTCCAGGAGAATGGAGTGGTAGATTTCGTACTTCTTGAGGAGACGGTAGCCGTGGAGGAGACCGGATTCGTTGTCGAGGAAGATCAAGAGATCGCTGTCTGATTTTTTAGCCAGATTGTGGGCGGGCGCGTCCATGATGTTGACGTTCCACTGGTAGTTGTAGAGGTTGTTGACGATGCGGTCGAGGTTTGCGGTTAGGTAATCGAAGATGATCAGATCGGACCACTGAGCCAGCTCGACGAGGTTCCTGATGCGATCGTCGCTGTCCAAGATCTCGTTGGAGGTGATGTTGAGGATGTCGTGCTTGTTCAGGTGACGTTCGACTGGCTTGAAGACCTGAGGGATCGAGGCCGTGCCCAAGTTGGAGATGTACTGAGTCAGGACGACGGGCTTGTTCGAGTTCCACTGGGCCGAGGCGATGTCGTTCCTCAGGTTCTGCCACAGGGGATCTTTCAGATTGACTATGCTGATGGTGCTGGGTGCCAGGTTGGGCAGCTTGAGGATCTGCGCCAAGTAGAAGCTGAACAGTTCGCCTTGGATTTGATCGGTGTTTTGCCGGTACCGCACGCATCCTTTGAGGCCGTCCTGGAAGACCACCAGGCGATTCTGCATCCTGCCGCAACCACTCTCGAGCTTCACTGCCACGGCTTTTTTCACATAATCCGACCACAAATCGTGCTTCTTCCGCCTGTAACCGTCCGGCAGCGACGCTTCGACCTTATCCCCCCAATAAATCCCGTCTTTGATCAGTTCTTTGTGCGTCTGGTCCTTCACGAACGACACTGTCGGGTATTCCACTTTTTCACTACCGCTGCCGCTCGCGTTCAAATATCCGTAACTGTTGTTCAAGAAAATCGTCCTTAACACCGTCGAGTTGATCGCGTTGATCTCCTGACGGAGGTGACTAGTCCTCAAGTACACTATCGCCACGAAAATCCCGATCGTCAGTCCAACACTGAACGCGAAAACCGCACCCAACACCAGCCTTTTCTTCTGTTTGGCTTTCCCAGCGGCACCGCCACCGGCTTCGCCGAAATTTGTATAATTCATGTTTTCGTGTAATGTTATGCGAAGGTACTCTTCACATTTCTTTCTCGTATGTATGAATAATGCATCAAGAGAGCAGCACATCCGCACTCTGTCGCTTTTATACGAGTACTGAAGTTGTGGCCGTCGCGGCTCGGATCTTGACTTGATTCTCAACAATAACTCCGGGAGAGTGGGAAGAATAACTGGCATATTTCGTCGGAGCGAGACGACCAGTGCGAGCGGGCGGACGAGCCGGACGAGGACGGAGCCAGTGATGGACCGAGACGGGTGAAATATTGAAATAGAGATGGGTTTATGCGCGCGGCCGAGGGTGGGAGAAGGAGGGGGTTTTTCCTTTGGCATTTTTTGGGGGGTGGAAGGAAGAGGCCGGTCATCGCGGTGATGTCTGGGAATTTATGCGGAATTGCTCATGAGGGTAGCGCATTATGTTCGTTTGATGGTCCTTCGACGTTTCTTCAGCTCGCATTGAAATCTCTCGAGGAATTTATTTCAAATGGATTAGGTACCTACTTTATATTACTATGCATCATTCAGTTTGTCATCAAGAATTTCGTTCTGTTCTTGACCCTGCTGAGTGCATGAATTGATGTTTGTTTCGAGGTTTGTTTGGTCTTCACATTGATTTCATTTTCGATTCGATCACATCTATTCCGTCTGTTGTACACACAGATATAGTAATGCCAGTTATTTTCATAAAATGAGTCGTAAAGTTGATAGGTACTTGAAATTACCCTTTTCTTTAACAATCCTTATACTGAATACTGAATGGTCATTATTTGAAAAGAAGCCTTGCATATATGAACACTATTTTTCAATTCTCTTTATACCTATGGGTACTACGTAAAAAATAGCAGTCACTTACAGTCGGTTCCTTTATTTGGGCCTTCCTTGTACAAATGAACATTCATATGATCTTTCGTTTTTTCTGTTGACATCGAGGTTGACCTCTACAAGACTTCAAGAGCAACCGAGGTGATTTGATATGGCGTGGCGAGTGATCTCACTGATGAAGAGTGACCACTAACTAATCTACAAACAACAAATACTAACCTATGCTACAAACAACATCTAAATTAGGACGCAAAATCATTGAATGAAATGAGTACATTTACACTTTGATAAAAAAACATCGTTCACAACGTCGCGAATAAAATTAGTGGCATCAGAATGGACTAGGATATAAGATGATAGACGATGGCATCACGGTGACAATTTCACTTGGACCTCTCATCTAGTGTTGCCGTCTGGACAAGACAAGACAAGACAAGAGTTGTCCTACTCTTGTCTTGTTCCTCGGTTGAGTGTTAGAGTAGCTTTGAGCTAAACTTCGCCGAATAAAGTCACTTTATTATAATTATTATTATTATTGTCTTGAAATATCAAGATCATTTCAAAATTTCAAGACAAGACTATAACCCTTGATGAAAATTTTTCACGAGTCTAGATAAACTCTTGAAATTAATTAACTATAAAACCCTCTCTTCCAATAAAAATCCGTGACAGACAGAAATATAAATATCTTTTAGCAAGAAAAACAGAAAAACTGTGAGGAGCAAAGAGCCAAGGAACACCTTTCGAACAGAGACTGCGCTCCAATGAAATATTCTACTTGCGTATATGTAAAGGGATTCATTTGAAGGTACTTTTTCCAAGAATTAAAAAAAAATAAAAAGGAACATTTTATCTGGTAATCTTCAATATTAAACAAAAGAACAAAAAAAAGATCCCCTTTTTTAGTTTTTTACCAATTTATTATTATACACAACAAAAGAACTGTTCTTAGCATTTATGTTTTGAAGATTATTTCTGTCAAATTTTGGCCGTAACTGCGGCTAACATGGTCCATTCTAGAGTTACAATTTTCAATGGCGCACGTTGGAGCATTTCGAGTGGAATTTGGCGAATGACACGAGTAACGTTGGCACTCCAATTCCTCAATCGTAGCTAGCCGGCTTATCCACACATAGACTTTGGACTCCACGTAACCCCAAAGAAAGAAGTCCAGAGGTGTGATATCACATGATCTAGGTGGCCAATTCACTGGTCCAAAGCCTGAAATTAAGTGTTCAACGAAATGTTCTCGCAATAATGCGACGGTTCCACGGGCTGTATGGCAAGTAGCGCCGTCTTGTTGGAACCAAATGTCGCCGTGATCATGGGCTTCAATTTTAGTCAGCAGATAAGTTTGATATCATAGTGGGCCATTCCAGTGTCGGATTTAAGCATGGGCGACAGGGGCGACCACCTCGGGGCCCCCACATGTTACCACAAATTTAGGGCCTTCACAAATCCAATTATTTCAAACACCTTATTTGATATTATTATTCCGAGTATTAGTCCTCAAAAAATCCTAAGGCCTAGCTTGAGGCCTCCACATTCCTGAATCGGGCAATGGGCCATTCACAGTAACATTTCGACCGACCTCATCTCTAAAGAAATATGGACCGATGACTTCACCAGCCTCACCACCAGCCCATAAACCACACCAAACCGTTGTTTTGTCTGGATGTAATGGCAGCTCTTGAACCTCTTCGGATTGCCCTTCAGCTCAAACACAACAGTTTTGTTTGTTTGTTAACGTAGCCATCAAGCCAGGAATGGGCCTCATAGCTGTATAAAATTTTTGTCGAAAAAACTGGATTTTCTTCAAGTTTTGTAAGAGTCCAAAGACTGAAACGGTGACGATTTGGAAGACGTATTTCTGCAATGGGGTCTATATAAAATGACAAGATACGATTTTATTGCCGTAGGTTGATGCCTGAGTAAATATTGTTACGAGCGGCGATCCCGTACATATTGGCAAACACTCGATCTCTCTGGATTCTTCCATCCATTAGATCGCAGTGTAGAAGTGTGGAATGTTCTGGTGCATTCCAGAGCGCGCGTTTACGTGGAACCGAATGAGGAGACTTCAATGCTCGATCGAGAAAGATCTGTTCATTTTGGCGGAGGCGCCGTTTCAGAACACGGCAGAATTATACGGGTAACGTGTGTGATTATTCAGGAATGGTCTAGAAACCGCATATGCCGAGCCACTATGGAATTTGCTGGAAGTAGACAGAAAGTTCGGGAACAATATTCGGAGGGCTCATATAAGGCATCAGCCGGCAGCTCAGGGGAGTATTGGATTGGAAGAGACAGCGAGCGATTAAGCGAGCGATATTTCAAGTAGATAATTGTTGGCGGGTAATATTGTAGTACGCAGAAATAAACAGTGTGTGTTTTAAATTGATCGTCTCAACTATTACATTATATAGTTGTAAATAACTATTATAACTCAACAACTATATTCGAAACTGTACGCGAGATATCGTAACAATATAGTCAACTACTGATCAGTTGAGAGAGTGTTAAAAAAATCTGGCACTGCGAAAGGACATAGAAATTCAGCTTACCGCAGTCCATCGGCTCAAATCAAGTGAATAAGCAAGCCAAAGAACAGTACCAAGTTGCCACGTCACCGTCGAGAAACAGCCGACGAAAAAGAGTCACATCAGTCAAAAAAAGTCAATCAATCAACTTCAATATTTGCTGTTTGATGTTCGAAACATTGCTGCTGCACATAAAAATGTAAATAATTGGGTTCAAGCAGAATTCAGAGTTTGCAGACCTGAGTCAGGTTTCCGATTGTGTCAACCCGACGCGAAGAAGTATACTCATTTGTTCAAGTTGTGAAAGGAACACCAGCTCAATCGGTATTTTGCCTTGGTACATTGGAATGATATCTGGCTGCAGCATGTCTTCTGAATCATTTTCCTTTTATTGGCAAAAAACACTTTGCTTTGCAGCTATTGACCGAAAGCCTTATCAAGCGACCTAATTTCTTATAAGTTGCGATCTGAGAAGACGCAGCTATTTTTTGGAGAAGTAGAAATGAAGATGTTGGAGCAACCCTTGAAAAAAAATCACTTGGGCGAAACTTTCGCATGAGAACCGGAGAAAACAGTGGAAAAAGGTATACAGAGTCTGAAGGAGATGTCATCTGAGTATATACACATCCAAATGGTCTAGCGATCACCCCGAAATTTTGTTTCGGCTAGAATGACAATTTCTCGAGAAAACATTGCCCGATTCTCGATTTTTTTGTGGTGTTCGACCTTAGGTCAACCTATTGTTGACCCTATGTAAAGGGTGGTCTATCCTAGCGTAATTATCACATAGCGGTCTTACCGTTCAAGGTAGAGAAAAAGATGTGGAAAAAAGTTATATGGTTTGTTGGGACTGATAACCCCAAAGGGGCGTTGCGCGAGAAAATAACGACAAAATTTAAGAAAACACGCTTTACTCCCCGACTTGTATGTAATACAGGAAAAAGCCGCCCGATGAATAATAATAATCCCGAATCAGGGTTGCCAACTGTCCACTGTCATCCCGACTGTCACCAGTGTCATCCGCCGAGGAGCAC
This sequence comes from Anaspis maculata, assembly GCA_949128115.1. Taxonomy (NCBI): domain Eukaryota; kingdom Metazoa; phylum Arthropoda; class Insecta; order Coleoptera; family Scraptiidae; genus Anaspis; species Anaspis maculata. The sequence continues at coordinate 32,482,584 of OX421967.1, forward strand.
CTCCGTCGTTGCTCTACAGGTGGCGCGCCGTTTGACAGGCTGACACATGGCAGGCAGGCACCTCACCAGTGGCGTAGATAACACGGCCGTTCCTGAACAAAAAGGGATCGTCCTCGAACCGAAGAATTTTAAGAAATTTACTGAAACAAATAAAGGAAAAACCGGACGCGGTCCGTCTACTGAGAAGTAGATGCGGACTGCGTCAGGTCAATTAGTACCATATTTTCGCAGCAAATCATAAATAAAATTTTTCAGAGCACACTGTGAACTATCGCTAGTTATTAATTCTTCGAATTTGGCATTCAGCCAAAACTCCTCTTTTGTTTTTTTTTTTTTTTTCAATAAAATAATAAAATAAAAACACTAGATTTTGAAAATGTATGTCTATATTACATTCACTGGTTTGATTCAAAAATGCAATCAGCCAGACAATCGTCTGAAATCTCAAAGATCTGCCAGACCAAAGTCTGATATCTTAAGAGATCTGCCAGACAAAAATGTCTAAAAACTTCATAAAATTGAAATGAACTGCCAGACCAAAGTCTGATATCTTAAGAGATCTGCCAGACAAAAATGTCTAAAAACTTCATAAAATTCAAATGAACTGCCAGACCAAAGTCTGATATCTTAAGAGATCTGCCAGACAAAAATGTCTAAAAACTTCATAAAATTCAAATGAACTGCCAGACCAAAGTCTGATTTACCTGTATCTCTTGTTCTCCTTCAAGCATATCCGTGATCAACTCTGGAGACCATTCATAGGTCCATCTACGGAGATGCTCTCCCACAGCAGAAGTTGTGTTCCTGCTTGTTAGACCAGTCAACTCGTACCTTCCCGAAGGTAACAGCTTGGTGATCTCGTACGGTCCTTTACCAGGCGCATCCAACTTGTGTGCAACATTACGCTTATATAAAACCACCAGTTCGCCCACTTTAAACTCTGGAGCTCTTTTGGCATCTGCGAAACGGCGACTTTGCACAAGAGCATTTGCTTCCAAACTTTTTGAAGCTTTCTCACGAAGCAGGCGCCGGTTTGGGGGAGTTTCGTTAATGGCCAAATCATTTAGCAAACCAGTCACAGCTGGAACGGAAGCGTCACTACCCAGTATGAGCTGTAAAGGGGTACAACCGGTTGTTTTCTGTACAGTAGAATTCAAAACCAACTGTATCTTCCAAAGTTTGGTTGACCAGCTACTGGCGTCATGTCTGCATTCAACTCTCAACATGTTTGCGATAGTAGACATGTAACGTTCTACCTGACCGTTTGACCTATGGACCCCCGGTGTAATGACGTGTACATCAATTCCCCAATCTGCCATTAGTGATTTCGCGGCGTCTCCCATAAAAGGCCCATTATCACTTACAATGCGTTTGGGCGTTCCGAACAATGCAAGAAACTGTTCCATATTCTTCGAAAACTCCAGAAATGAGGTGGACTCATTAGGAATCAGTATACAGTACTTTGAGAAACCGTCCACTATCACGAAAACATGTTTGTATTTTCCTGACGCTTTCAGGGGGCCCAAATGGTCACAATGGATAGTTTCAAATGGAACGTCGCCCTTCGGTATGGAGTTAATGGCAACTCGAAGCTGTAAGCGGGGTCTTTTATGCATCAAGCAGACCAAACAACGTTTGCAGTATTTTGCCACAAATTGTTTCATTTTTGGAAACCAGTAGTGCCGGCGCATTCCTTCAAGGATTTTGTCCGAACCTATGTGACAGCACTCGTCGTGGTATACCTGCAGTAAGGGTAATCGCAAAGACGGCGGCACAAACAGCCTCAGAATTGTAGTACCCTTCTCTTCTGCGACGACACGATAAAGGAATCCATTCTTCTTTTTGTAAAGGCGACCATCAACTTCACCGTTTTCCAATCTTTTCATTAATTCTGATGTGTAGGCGTCCACCTTTTGAGCAACACGAAGCCAAGGTTCGGATGTGGTTTGCGGGATCTCTACCACATTGATCAGGGGATTTCTACTCAGAAAATCGGCATGAGGAATGTTCGTTCCCTTACGGTATTTGATCTCGAATGTGAAGTCTTGCAAATAAATCCACCAACGGGCCACTCTCGGATTGAGATCCTTCTTGTTCATGGTCGATTTCACAGCGTTGCAGTCGGTGATGATTGTGAAAGAAAGCCCAAGTAGATAGTGGCGGAAATGCTTGAGAGCGTTTACGATTGCCAAAGTTTCGAGTTCATACGAATGATATTTATTCTCGGCTCCCTGTGTGCTTCGGCTAAAATATGCCACTACTCGCATAGCGTCGACATGTTTTTGCTGCAAAACTGCACCGTACCCCATGCTACTTGCATCGGTGTGTAATTCGGTTTCCAGGCTTGGGTCGAACAATGCCAAGACGGGGTAGTCTGACAGAAGGGAAATGATATCCCGGCGGATAGACTCGCACTCTTCTGTCCAATTCCACGACACGTTGCTTCGGAGTAAATCGGTAATGGGCTTGACTTTCGACGAATACCCACGAACAAATTTCCGGAAATACCCCGCAAGGCCTAAAAATTGGCGGTCCTCGCGAACATTCCGAGGGGCATGCAAGTTTGTAAGCGCGATTACTTTGGTTTCGCTCGGACGTACACCGTGTTTTGAAATTCGACGACCCAAGTATTCAATTTCTCTGGCCAGAAATGGACATTTGTCCAAGTTGATCTGAAAACCGCAATTTGAAAGTAACCGGCAGGCCTCATTCAGTGTTTGAAGGTTTTCTTCGATAGTGCTTGAAGCGATTAAGACGTCGTCCATATATACCAACACCTTCTTTTCTTGGATCAAGGGCTGCAACGCCGAATTAATTGCCCTTTGGTACACGGACGGAGCATTAGCGAGCCCAAACGGCATCTTGAGATACTCTCACTGGCCATCAGGGGTGACAAAGGCCGTTTTCTCGATTGATTCGCAATGAATGGGAATTTGGTGGAACCCGGACGCCATGTCTAAAGATGTAAAAAAGTTCTTGCCGCATAGACGATCTATTTGGTCATCAATGCAAGGTAACGGGTACCGATCTTCGACTGTGACTCTATTCAGTGCGCGGAAGTCCACACACAAGCGGTCTCGACCATCCTTTTTTTTGACGAGAAGCACCGGACTGGCATAGGGTGAACACGAAGGCCGAATTATTTTTTTCTGCAATAGATCGTCAATAATCCCCTGTACTGTTTCTCTTTCGGCTAAAGACAGTCGATACGGTTGGTATCTTATTGGAACAGCGGATGTTACACGGATAAAAAGTTCACTTGTTGTGACAGTTGAGGTTGACGTTCCATCAGCGATGAGATTTTCAAACGATGCAAGTATATCTGTTATGGCCTTGACGGAATCTCGTGGAGCTTTTATTTTCTGAGGAATGGAAACAGTCAAGACAGTGGGTGCCGCGCTGGCACGTGACAGTGAGAATCCTTCAGGAGTGCGGGTATAACAAATGCCTTCCCGATCCAACACGTCTGTGCCTATCAATAGATCAGCCGGAAGTTTTTCGTCTAGAACGTAAAAATCGGACTCGATCGTAAGGGACGGAAACTCTACAGTTAGTGTCACACGTTCTTGAGAAACAATAGGGGTTTCTCCCAATGCCAACATGACGAGTGGTTCTTGATGAGTTTGCACGGTCAGCTTATTGACAAGGCGTCGTGATACCAGAGAAACTTGAGATCCAGTGTCAATAAATGCATCTGTCGGAATGCCGTCAACGACGACTGCGGTGCAGTCAAAGTTATCAGTAGAATGACAAAAGTTCACTGATTTCTTATGTTGTTCGGACCTAAGTTTCGCGAAACATGAATTTTCAAGGTGACCGCTTTTATGGCAGAAAGTGCAAACTGGCTTATTGTCACTCAAGTCCTTACCCTCCTGTCGTGTACAGTTTGACCTAATGTGTGACGGACTATTACACCGATAACAGCGCCTTTGGTTGCTGTTGCCAGGGTTTTTAGTGTACGGATGTTTAGAATGATGCGGCCGATGATGCTCACGTCGCACCGTACGCGAAGGCCCTACTGAATCCGCTTTTAATGGGGTGGGCGTGTGGAGTTTGAAGTTGCACAAAATCACAATTAAGTCGCTCACCTTGGAACAACGACAGTTACGAGCCGTGATTCTACAAGTTTCATCACTAATGCCAGTTATGATGATATCGATCATCGCCGTTTCAGGAATTTCAAATTTTACTCGTTGCAAAAGCTGGACTTTAGTGCGAACATATTCAGAATAGGAAGTAAATTGGCTGGACTTACAGTTAACAGCAATCTCGAGTCGTTCCCCAATCGTGACTTGCACAGGGAAAACGCTGACGAAATCCGCCTTGAATTTTGACCACCTCCGGTCTTCACATTTCCAGTTCTGAAACCATACCTTGGCGCTTTTTGACAAAAACGCAGGAACGATATGGAGCGTCTCATATTCATCCCATTGGTACATGTCGATAGCTCTTTCTACCTCGGCGCACCAGGTATCCGAGTCGTCATGCTCCGGGTCAAAAGTAGGCAACGAGATATCACGTCTAGGAGTTGGTGTTGTGTACATCGGCTGATGCTGGACGCTACTTGCGGCAGGGGCTCCTCGGGCCAGTGTATCGAATAAACGGAGCATTGCTGACTCAATGCTATTCAGCGTAGCATTTTCGGATGCAGCTGAACCACCATCTCTCGACGCCATTTTTTTGACGCCAAGGGTCGCAAAGACAAATCGGCCTCCGCCTCTGGGGCCGCTCGATCAGACCGCAGCACAGCGCAACTGCAATCAAAAATATAATGTAAGCTTTGGATTTGGATCCCACTTCTGATGATAACCCCAAAGGGGCGTTGCGCGAGAAAATAACGACAAAATTTAAGAAAACACGCTTTACTCCCCGACTTGTATGTAATACAGGAAAAAGCCGCCCGATGAATAATAATAATCCCGAATCAGGGTTGCCAACTGTCCACTGTCATCCCGACTGTCACCAGTGTCATCCGCCGAGGAGCACCTCCGTCGTTGCTCTACAGGTGGCGCGCCGTTTGACAGGCTGACACATGGCAGGCAGGCACCTCACCAGTGGCGTAGATAACAGGACCTATAACCTAAAATTATACTCAGCTATACAGGCTGTCCTATTCCAACGGGATTGACGAAACGTCAATTTTTTCAAATGGAACACCCTATACTTTTTGCATTTCCATGTTTAAGTTTTTCAACTGTCAGATGCCTGTATTTTTTTTTGTGTAACAGTGCTACCAACTGAAAATTAAAAACTGAAAAAATCGCATTTTCATCAGTTATCTTAAAAAATCGTAGCGGCCTTGCTTTTCAAAACTAAGAGATGAAACTTGACATGATGATAATGGTCAAATCAAAGACCAATATCCAGATGTCGAAAAATTGCGATTTCTTGATACAGGGCGTTCACAAAAAACATCAAACTTCATAATTGTAAAAGTATCATAACTAATTTATTTCAAACGGCATGCCCCCAACTTTATAACGTTATCTGATATCTATTTTTATCCTTCTTGATTTTTACTGGGGTTACCTTACCCTTGGATTCCATTTTTTTCGAGATAATCAGAAATTTTCACAAAATTTGCAATTTTTTGTTTTTTTTCTTCAAAAAATTGAGTTGGCCGTGATGAATGACAGGCAAGCCAAATAGTACGCAGCTGTCAGTTAGTCTGTCTGAATATTGTGGAACAAAAAAAAATGGCTTCAACGCAAAAAGAAAACAAAGTGGGATCCTGGATTATTATACCAGAATATCATATCAATCATTTCCTCTTGCGTAAAGTCATTTTTCTTTGTTCTACAATATTTAGACTGACTAACTGAGAGTTGCGTACTATTTGGCTTGTCTGCCATCCATCACGGCCAACTCAATGTTTGAAAAAAAACCAAAAAAATTGCAAATTTTGTGAAATGTTCCGATTATCCGCTTTATATCCGATTATAAAGCTATCAGATAACGTTATGAAATTAGGAGCATGCTATTTGAAAATAATTAGTTACTTATGAATTATGATACTTTGAAAATTATAAAGTTTGATGTTTTCTTGTGAACGCCCTGTATCGAGAAATCGCAATTTTTGACATTGGGATATTGGTCTTTGACTTGAGTATCACCACGTCAAGTTCTATTCCTTAGTTTTGGAAAGCAACTAAGCAACCGCTGCGACTTTTTCAAGAAAACTGTGAAAATGCGATTTTTTATTCTTCTCAGTTTTTAACTTTTAGTTGATAGCACTTCCACACAATTGAAAAACCAAAATACAGGCATGATACAGTTGAAGAAGTTGAACATGAAAATGCAAAAAATATGGGGTATATTTCATTTAAAATGAAAAATTGGCATTTTGTTGATTCTGTCAAAATGAGACACACTGTATAGCTGAAAATAATTTTAGGTTATAGGTTTTATCAAAGCATATAACTTCTCTCTCACATCTTTTTCTCTATCTTGAACGGTAAGACCGCTATGGGATAATTACGCTGGGGAGGACCCCTGTACGATATACAGGGTGACCATGGGAGGGGCGCAAAAATGACCTGACTTCAGCAAGGTCCTGTTTTGAGAAAACAAGTCGCAGAATTTTCTAGGCAACATTATTGGAAAGCGTACATCAATATCCGAAACAGTTTTGAACTTTTGATCGTATTTTGTTTTTTCAGAGAGTTAATGATTTTTTTTGTGATTTATGGACCGAGAATTAGGCTGTAAAGAAGCGTCTCTATTTATGATGGGAGAAATTGGTTACTATAGCAATCGTGATGCAACGGAAACTTGCCAGTAGTTCATTTTGAACCACCCCGGGCTATTCAATATGTAATGCAATGTCGCTCGATTTGTCATAGTCCCAGGAGAGGTGCACGTCCCACACGTCACCACTTCTGAGGGTCGATGGGATTAAATTGTTTCATGCTGCTACATTGTTAACAGAGCTGTACGTTCCTGTCCAATTTCAAGGGTTAACAAGACTGCTGGCAGAGTCTGCACCAAAAAACTCAAAAATCACAAACATATCAATAACTCTCTGAAGAAACAAAATAAGTAGAATCAAAAGTCCAGAACCGTTTTGGGATATTGGTGCACGCGTTCCAAAAATGTCACCTAGAAAATTCTGTGACTTGTTTTCTCAAAACGGGACCTTGCTAATGTCAGGTCATTTTTGCGCTCCTTTCATTGTCACCCTGTATATCGTATAGAGGGTTAATAATCGGGTGACCTAAGGTGCTGCCTTGTAGTCGAAGGATTACTTTATCAAACACCACAAAATTTCCAAAATCGGTTAATGTTTTCTAGAGAAGTTGTCATTTTAATCAAGACCAAAGTTCGGGGTGATCCCTTGACCATTTGGGTGTGTTTAGGTACAGGTGTTTCAATGGAAACAACGAGCCACCTGAATGAATTTTTGTCAGGTGACATTAAGAAAATTTCTTGGGACCCGTCGATTTTATTTTAGAGGGGGACATCTAAAGCATACATTGGCAAATTTCTATCTTCAACCCCCTCACCCCCACACCCAACGCCACTTCAAAGTATCAAACGACTTTACCTACTTTGCAATATATCAAATAGAAGACAATTTAAATTTAAAAAAAAATATTATTTCTGAATTTTTCAACCAATTTTTCTCAAATTTGACATTCTTGACCTCTCAATTCTATTCACTGCAGTCAACGTCATCTTGCAGAGCATCAAGACAGAAAATTTTCTGCGAAAAAAGTGCCATCCAAATTCACCCGTTAACTTCCCCCACCCCAACCCAAAAATCGAAAATGGCACCACCTACTTTGTGACATATCAAATTGGAGGTGATTAAAGTTTCTTTCAAAAAAAAATATTTTCAAATATTCTCAAAAACACCCTTTTCTTCCTAAAATACTCCAAATGTCCAATTTGTTGGGGGAGGGGTTGAAAATTCGAAAAAAAATTGTTTTCAGAAAAGGAATTGAGTTCCTCCCAATCCGATGTATCACAAGGTAGAGGCGGTGTCTTGATACATTTTGAAGTTGGGGTGGGGGAGAGCAAAGGGGTGAATTCAGGTAGCACTTTTTCCACCAAAAATTCTTTTCTTCGATGCTATTTGGGATGAAACTGACTGAATTAAAGAGAATTTAGGGATCGAGAATATTAAATTGGACAAACAAAAAAATTTTAGAAGAAAGAGAGGTGGAGTCAAAAATAGAGTATCTATCTATGTATTATTTAAAAAAAAAATTTTTTTTTGATAGAATCGGAAACTAACTATATTGAAAAATAACTGACCCGTATTTTTTAATTTTGCCAAAAATCGTATCGTTTGGCCGCGATAAATAAATGAAACTCCTATTCTGCCTATTTCTGACGTTATTTGCAGGCAGTATAGGCGGTGACTCGCTGTGACGTCAGAACTAGTTGATGTTATTTATTTATTGCGCCCAAACGATACGATTTTTGATTGAATAAAAAACACTACGTGCACTCGTGCTCTTTCCCAACTAAACTTGCATTCGTGCATATTTTCCAAAAATTATCGATAATTTTCATTGCACTTGGTATATTACTACTGAAAATTACCATGAAGTGTTTGACATGGATGGTTCTTTCAAGACACGTCACAATTTGCCTGCATGCTTCTTTCTCCTTATAGATTTGAGATAGTGACTCCTTTTTCTTTTAATCATTTTGACGGGCCTGCCAATTTTGAATTCGAATCCTAAGTCAATTTTGATTCTCCAGCTTACAGACTGGAAGTTTTACCTTTACCATTATTACTTTACAGCGTTACAACTTTGAAATCGGTTAGTAATGGAGAAACTTATTATCGGAAGCTTAGAACATTGCCTTTTTTAAATCACTCTGTAGAATCATAAAGACTGATGGACATTTCAAAAACCATTTTGCAATATAGGTAGGTATAGCGACTTTCCTGAACAGGTTTCAATTAAGAGATCAGAAAAAAATACGAATTGGGATAGGCTCAAACTTTCACATTTTTGCGGTACCTGTTTGTGACACCCTGTAGGTACAAGGTCAATGGGAAGCCTGTGTACAAAATCGGCCGAATCATGTGACAGTGCAAGAAGTCGTTGAGTATAGGTACCTATCCAGAATGGAAAAAATTGCCAAAAGAAATTCACTTTTTCAAGAGCTATTATACGGGCACTTTAAATTAGGCTGAAAATAGGTGGGCTAGTTCAATCTTTGGTCACTTTCAAGTGAGGAACTATTGATTCCTATTATTTTCTACTTATATCCAAATTTTGGATATAGATCATACAAATAAACTAAAAAATAATTTAATGTTATTATTAGAAATAATTTGAATATTTTTTGGATTTTCTGAGTGATTATCTTACTATCGATAGTGAGACCTGAGTAATATATTGATTATTGTATGTAGAATGAATTCGGCGCACAATCATCATCTGATGTAAAAGGGTTGCAACTCTTCCGTCCTTTGCCCTTTGCTTTGGTAAATTATTTCGATATTTTGCTCTACTGCTTCTCACTCAGGGTTTCTGTTACAATCGATCATTGAAGTCTCTGACTGTAAGCCTGCAATACGCCCATAAAAATGCTATACTGCTATAGGTATTTATTGCTGACCCAAGGTGAACTTATCAGTTATGTGCGCCGTGTCGGGGTGAAGTCGAAAGTGAACTGGAAGAATTTATATTCGGAAACATTCGGAAGAACTTTTCACCCACCCTGTACCAACACCAATTCTTCGCCACCCGGCGCGCGAGGGGGTTCGAGGGGCATACCACCAGCAGGAGGCCGCCCGCTCGAGGGAATTCAGAGGCAAATCGCAGCTTTATAAGCACGCGTGTGGATGCGAGGAGCAAAGGGGGCATCTCTAGCGCATAGCCTTCGACTTCTTCTTCTTCTTCTCCTCCGGTGTGCACCATGAATGAATTGTAAATCTCGGAAACAGGTAAGGAACAGATTCCTATACAGATGCCATCTCTCTCGCTCGATATGTGGTGGTTTGACTTTATGATTATTATTCCAGGTAACTGGGCATTTGTTATCTCGCCGTTACATTTTCGGGGCCGTAAATTTCGACAAAGACACACACAAAGAGATTTAGTATGAAAGAGCATGGGTCCCCCAAATCTCTCTCTTGTCTATAAAAAAGAGGAAGAAATGGTGTCATCCGAAGGATACGGGATGTTATTGCAGGTTTTTACAAGTTTATGATTTTGCAAGAAAAACGCGTGTTGAATCACAGAGGCATGTGCGGGATGAGGGATTTATGAGCCGAGCAGATTTTTTGCAAGATTTAAGACATCATGACAGGTCTTCAGTAAATGTGTTGACTTTTCCCAGATTTACGACTTTTCTCTCTCCTGATGCGTAATGTCTTCTGGGAAAAAAAGCTTCTTCCTAGTTATGGGTAGAAATACCTACCTCTACTTATTCCTTATACCTACTTATTATAATAATGTATATAATGTATAGAACTTCTGTTCTAACAAGCGTGTAATTTAATGATGGGGTTTCACAATAAATAACATACCTTTTTATACCTTAATGGGTTTAAATGATGATCGCTGTGCAAACAATAAGAAAAAATGTGTGTCACCGGAACGCCCCTAAATCATCAAGTTAACGTCTTTCCAGGAGGGGACCCGGCCCAAACCCCAAATTACACGCGACCGAAAACCATAATTACGTCCAATTTCTCTATTAAGTTAATTGTACGCAATAAACCACTCTTCGAGCTTTTGGGCGCTGTGCCTATACCTCATCCGAGTCCAGAACGCCGCATACACGTTGCCTCGAACAATCAATAAAATTCCTTTTGATTCTTCTTATTTGGTACAGCAGATGCAAGCACGTACAGGGTGAGCGCAGCACGAAAATACGCTTGCAATATATGTTTTTTTATTATATAGAATTACCTTTTATATACTCATATTTACTCCCAAAATGAATGTACCTATGTAACAGAATTAACAGACAAGAATTATTAAAAAGGTCTTGAGTCTGACTCATCTCAACTGATATCAGACATTTCACGCATCTGGATATTTTTGAAAGTGAAATCTTTTATTAAATTATAGCAGCATCCTGCATCAGTATTGAATCTTGGTTTGTTGAAATTGGTTAGATTAGAAGAAACCTTCACACATAAATAATAATACGAAGTGAAAGTAGACAATGTCGATCTTTTCACAAGAAAATCAGCAAAAAGAGTAAAATTTCAGTTTATATTTACTTACTTGGGATGAAAAATTCAAAATTAATTCAAATATAAATTCACGCCGAGCGCTAGACAAGATGAATTGTAAATTATTCAAGTCATGTCATCACAAATTTTTCATGCCAAAACAAGAGGATCCAACAAACAGAACGTCGCACCATAAATCCTTTAGGTAAGTACCTCGGTGGGTAATTTCCATTATGCTGAATTCAAATTACTCAGCAGACGCGTTTTAGGAGCAGAAAACAATAAGACTAAATTTGTATTCCAGTAGGTACCAAAATAGAACTGAAACTAAAATGAGAACATTTTTTTGAGGTAATTAGTAACCACCTGCATAAAGCTGGCACACCCACACCCCTATTAGTCCAGGAGTTTATGTAATCCCGTGAGATTTTGAATGAAAGAGCATAGCGACTATGTAGAATACATTCCTTAGATGGCCAGCAATCACACTTCACCGGGTGTTTTGCTTGAATTTCTTCCAGAGGATTTATACAGGGTGAAACAGAAAAAATAAAATAAAGTTCGTAGCTCCAGACTGGGGAAAATGTGGGAAGGTTGAACTGCGGACGTGCTTTGATTCTGTTGTTGTCATAATTCCTGCCAAATTTGGTCCCAATCCATCAGATACATTTTGAAAAACTAAACAACAAAGCTTTGAACTTTGGAATTTTTCAATATTTGACAGATGGCAGGCGGAGAAATACTTTCAACAGTTTTGAATACAGTTTCCCAAGGGCTTTCAAGTAACATGTTGCAAGTCAAGTTTCGTGACATATGCTTTCTGTCATTTTTGATGGTGACATTTCGGTTTGACAGATGACAACCGAAACGTACTAAAAGTTTTCTTGTTTTTCACTCTATTTATCACGAATGTCAATTTTTCGAGCAAAACCTTTAAAAGTACCTATCAAGTCGGGCATTCACTTGGTGATTTGGTGCCGCTCCACCTTCTATAGTTCACGGTATATATTTTTTCCTTTTCTTCTTCTGTTTCACCCTGTATAAATCCCCTGCAGGAAATTTAAGCAAAACACCCGGTGTGGTGTGACTGCTGCTTTATTCAAGGAATGTTTTCCACATGGTCGCAATGCTCTTTATTCAAAATCCAACGAAAAGCTTTCCAACTACATACTACATAAGCTCCTGGACTATATCCCTAATGATGCTATTCTGTAAAAAAGATACATCGATGTACGCGCTACATCGCTGTAAAATGACAGAAATAATAATGTTTGGCATTGTTACATGTGTCATCTTACAGCGATACAGTGCTTAAATCGATGTATCTTTTTTACAGAATAGCACCATTAGTCTTATAATATTGTTTTCAGAGGAGCAAGAGCCTAGTTTACAGGCGCAGCAAAACTCATCACGAGGACAACTGATACCAGGACTTTCAAGGAGAGATTAGGAAGAGAATATCATACAACAAAATATAGCTTCAAGTGATTATTTACGTATACCGAAACAGACTTGAGGTACGGTACCTATAACGCACTTGTCGACAATTTTTTATCGCAAAGAAAAAATCTGACAGTTCCAGTAGATGTGTTCTACAAGCCGAAATAAAGACTGGCTCACCTGGATTTTGGTAGTCAAATAATCTCTTGGAACTATATTTTGCATTTCCATTATAATCTCTCCTTGACATAGCTGCGTTTGCATTTTATTCCACTTAAAAAATTTATCCTGTGTTTCGTACCAAACTAAACTTTGATACCACTTTGTGAAATCGGGCATGAGAGTTTAAAAAAATTGTCGCTTTCACTTATTCAGCCTCTGGCTGAGTTTAGCGTCTCTTTGTGCCTGGGACCACCGGTTGCATGCCACTGCTTTGACTTTTCTTTCAATTCGGAATCTTCCTCCAATTGTAATTCGGAAAGCGTCAGATGTAATACAGGTTGGTCAGTTGTAATTCAGAAAGCGTCAATCGTAATTCAGAAAGCGTGAGATGTAATTCAGATTGGTCAATTGTAATTCAGAGAGAGTCAAATGTAATTCAGAATCCCCTTTTTCTACTTTTTCTTAGTTCATTGTAATCAGCACATCATTAAAAATTAGCACAAATATCCATGGTAAATCAGATATGGGTCACATTTGATGCATTCTTGCATTGACTTCAACAATACCCCGAATTCCAAAAGTCGGTCAACACGGAAATAAGTTATTATGGCTGGAAAATTGAGAAGTTGATTTTTTGATATCATACCCTATAATTTGAGGAGAAAGGCAGAAATTGAAAAAAAAAGTTTCGAGGCATAGGTAGGTACATGAAGTGGCTTTCATGCGGATCAGTTGAAAAAATTCAGTAGCAGTTGGTACCAAAAAATATGCAGAACCTGTATAAAATACTAGTTACCTCTCCAGTTATCCTTCTGGTAACTTCTGCCTCATTATCTCTACAGAGAGGGACTTGACAAACAGCATGAAACTAGAGAAACGGAATTTTTCAAATAAATAGTCTGGTTTATTAATTCAATCTTTCAACTGTTGTTATTTCACACCCACCTAACTTGTGCGTTCTACGAATATAGAGAAGACACCCACACCCCTCGTATTTCGTGTCATTTGTATTTAGTGGATCCACCATCAAAGTGATCTATGTGAAAAAAATCACAAGAACAAGAAACAGAGAACAGCCTCCTTTGAATCCAATGACTCCATCGGGTTTTTGACATTTGGTAACCTTGCTTGGATCGCGATAGTAACTTACAAATTTAAACTTATCCAACCAGACGTCAAACTGTCATTGTAATAATTGGTTAATTTGGACCAGTGCAAATAGACCTTTTTAGTTTTACCTAAGCTGTAAGGTTTGGGCAGGGTCTGCCGAAGCGTATCTTTGCCCGCAGTCGCGTTGCAGATGTCCCTCCTTTCCACATTAAGAGCAACGTGGTCTTCCCCCTCTAATAGTTGCTTTCTCTCGGTTGGTGACTTTCTCGATCAGACCATGGAACGGTCTGCTGAATTCGACCATTGCCTGCAGTCCCGACAAAGATGTCCCGATTTTCCAGAACTGAAGCAACGCGGCCTTCCCCCTACCTACTAAACCCTCTCCTTTTGCCTTGTGTTTATCTTATTCCGTGTTAACCGTGTTAACATATCCTCAGGAGACGATGGCTATCATTGTCTTTATTCTTCTTCAAATGTTCTCTCGTCTTTCCCTTTCCATGTCATCGCCTCCCTCATGAACACTTCCACCGATTCCCATTGCTCCTTACTTTCCAGCATCACTTCAATCAAAGTTTCTGTCCTGACTTTCTTTTTGACGGTTGTCACAAGCGATACTCTCTTCGTGATCCATCTTGGGCAGTGTATTCAGCGTCGTCCGGTGCCTTATACTATAATTATACAAGCTGCGTCTTCGCGCTTGCCAATCCTCTGCACATGTCCTTGTGTTCCACTCTGTCTGCCAGTTTTGAAGCGTTTTGTTTCTCTCGATCAGTCTATTACGGGTTGAAATCGTTATTGAAAGTGATTGGTTCCGAGGTGGAAATAGTTGGAATTGGGAGAATCAAAAATACAGAATAAACTACAAAAAATCAGGTTTATGATCGGGAAGAAAAGGTTCAAGAATATTTACAGTTCAACTTGACATGGCGTGTTGACAAAAATAGAGGGGCGTTGCGCAGAGGACGCCAATTGAAAGGGTGAGCAATACCGCGAGAGTTGGCTTACAAACTATAACGTAGGTACCTATCTTTTCGATGACGCTGCGAGAACTCGAAGGGCCCAACGAAGCTCCAGCGACGACACTGAAACAGAGTACCTACACGAAAAACAACATACTGCCGTCCTACCCCCAAGGGAAATTGGTGTAGTGAACCGGTATAGCTACCCCCTAATAACGTCTCTCATTTCACGCAGAGACAATAATAATACATATATACAACAACACGCTAAATGTCAAATAGGTAACTTATTCTAAAACAGTGAAATAAAAGATAAGGGGCATCATTTTGTTTGCCCATCAATGAGTCTTGAACGCATGAGCTTCGGGACAACCGCAACGATTAGCAGGATCTTGATAATCTGGACCAACTGACAACGTTGGTGAAGACGCCGATTGGACGGTAAGGTAGTGAACTGATTTGGTACGCTCTGGCATCTTGACAGACAAAAGAAATAGGACCGACATGGTCACTTCAACAAAGTTGGCGATTACTGACAGTCGCTGTCAACCAAAGGCGGCGTGGCGATCTAGGAGTGGCGTTCAGCGCCGCTTTCCTTAATTTTGGTTCTCGAGGCACATCACATGACTAGTGGTACTGCTTGCCATCAACAGGAACAGCAGAGGAAAACTGAATCGCTACTGGCCGATGGTTATTGGATCTTTCTTTGCAGAATCAGCCGGAGACTCCGAAAATAACAACCAACTCTCTTTTGTTTTTTGGTTTCCCTGGTTTATTATTCTGTATCGCCAAGTCGATTTTTGAAACCGTAACAAGTCCCCAGTCTTTCGTTGGTATCTCGTGCATACTGATTCCAGTCGTTTCTTCGGAAGATGGTGAGTAGGTATCATTCCGGCGATCACTGCTGCTGCCTCATCCGGAACCGTTTTAAACAAACAATCCTTAGGTTCAAAGCCTTATAGTCTCGTTTGTCTTGTTTGTCAACTCCACGTCGGTTTTGCTAGCGGCGATTACAGCGAGATCGTCGGTATAGGAAATCAGCTGTATCCGTTCGGGTAACTACCTTCAGTTCCATTATATCGGTATATAGCACGCTCCAAAATGTTGGTCCTGTAACTATTTTTTTGTGGTACGCCTCTTTTCATTTGTTTTGTCGCATTCCTGTCTATTTGAGTTTGTCTGTTGTTTAGGCCTCCATTTTTTTCAAGTTCTTCTGTTAGTCTGTAGTTGATTAAGTGCTCGTATGTCTTGCTCAAGACTCTGAGTGAGCATATGGGTCTGTATTTCTTTTCTTTTGTTCCGTTTTTCTGGAGTTTCTTCAACAGAACAAATCTGGCATCCTCCCAGCTGTCTGGAAACTCGTTCTCTGTGTAGCAATTTCGGAGACGTATGATGAGGTTGATATGTAAACAGGAACTCAGTAGACTCAAAGCTCAAAGGATCTCCCTGTTGAGTTCCATACTCAGAAAATTTCACCATAACAAATAAGATGGATGGCGATAACACTGGTATGTGAAAGAATAGAGGTGATCAATGTTACCGAACTTCTTCAAAAAGTACATCTCTATTCTTGACATACCTATGGATTTGAAGGAATTGGATAAATTAGTCCTTTGTCATGACAAGATGAAGGGGTAAGTAGAATTCTTGAAGAAACCTGCGAGTAGCGTATGGGGACGACTGCTTAGGTTAGGCTCCATCAGCTGTTCAAAATTCTAGTTGAAGTGGTTAAAAAAAGACGCATATCAACATCAATGGCGAATAGGGCGAATACATAACTTTCTTCTCGACTGGTAATGAGCATAACTGGTCTTGACTCTTGGTCTTGCAGTCTTGGTCTTGGTCTGGCCAAAATTCCAAGACCAAGACCAAGACTACTCTTGCGGGAGCAAGACCAAGGTCAAGACTAGGTTTGCAAGACCAATACCAAGACCAAGACTGAGCCTGCAAGACTTGAGCAAGAACAAGACTCACTTGTTCTTCGTTGTCGGCTTCGTTGTCGTTGACGTTGTCGGTCTTGCACTTTTCTTGCACTGCCTGAAATTTAATATTGAGAAAATCTAGTAGGTAATGAAATCATAATAGGTACTGTTCGGGCTATACAATTATATACTCTAATTACAAATAATTAATTAATTATTATATACATATATATTTATATGTTGATAATCGAAGTCGAAGACTACTTACTCTACGTATATGTACGACATTGGATAACCAAAAAATTTATCCCCCTATTAAAAAAAATACAAAAAAAGGTTTCCTCAAATAAATTGCTTGAACCGCAAGAATTCGAGCTGGGAACCTTGTAACACACATACATAATTTGGCATCAGATAACATGCAAATAACGGAAAAATCATAAAAAATTCCGACGTTACAGCTGCAAATTTTTATTATTTATTGAATTATCAATCTCCGAGATCCGCACACAAACATACACACGCTCGCCAACTTCTGAAGAAAAAACACGGACGTTCAGTTACAAACGTCTGCTATATAATTCACGTTAATTAACGCAGACGCGAATTTCGGTACTATAAAGAAATATTATTACTAAGTAGTAGTATAAACACTGAAAAGAGAAGAAAATGAAGAAAAAGAGAAAGGTGCTAAGTGTAAGTAATTGAGCCGTTATTATTGCGTTCTCTTATCGGGTCTCTTTTACCGCAGCCTGTATACTGTACAAGTATACCTACCTATAAAGACGTTAGAAGCGGAGCTCGAACAAATCGATTATGAGCCTATAAACGGCAATAAACGGGATTTCGTCGAGTCATCAAAGAAAGTTCAATTTTTTCAGGTCAAAAAGTTGTTCCTTCAGTCACACCTAGTTTATATAAATTCATGAGAGAGTGAGCTCTTCACTTTGTACGAGGTGTGAGAGGAATAGATGCATTTTTTAAAATGCTGGGCAAGTGACAATAATTCCTTGGCTTTTAGTAAGACAAAGAGCGATACCAAACAAACGCAAGCAAGAGAAAGAGTGGATGAAGCAAAGAATTAGGTACTCCTTAAAAGAAAAATCGAATCTGGTCTAGTTTTGTTTTACCTACATAGAAATTTGATACATTTTTTCGGAAATTCGTCGAAAAGACCAATGTCTCTGAGTAGATTTTTGTTTCCTCCACGTCATTGGCATGGGCTTTGTTTTATTGCTTTCGTTGTGCTGGTAGCACAAGTGTTACTTGTAAAATACTAAATTTCCTGCTTTTACCGCTAAATTGAGTTGTTGTGTTGTTTCGGCCATAAACAACTGAATACTGTTGTTTTGCATTTTTTTTTGCGCCGTCTCAACCGACCAGTGTCTTTTACCCACCTTTTCTAGCTCCAGCTCTCTTGATGCCGGTCGCCGAGTGTGTGTGTAGTGGAATAAATTTATCGTATAGCTAAATTTAGCGAATGACAATGAAATAAAACCATCTAATGGGACACTGGGAAATTGAGCACCTATGGTAGAAGGAGGGGCCATAATGATGTTGGGAATTGGACGAGAGGCTCGTAAATTTTTTCGATTTTTTGCGGGTGGGTACTATTAGTTTTGGTCAACCTGCGTTTTTGGCATCATCAGGTTCTAAGCAGAAGAGTCATGTTTGAACAGGAAATTATCGTATTTTATCCATCAAATTGACTACGCTAACATTGACTGAGGACTTGAATGGCTGAAACAGAAGCTACCTTCGTCTTAAGAAAGTTGTAGTATCTATTCGCACCTTTATCTTATATTAATTTCAATTATGTTTTTTTCCGGACCACCCAGAATAGGCAAAGCTGGGAATCTAGCGCATCCGCCATATTATAACTATGATTTGTGATTATGATACTGCTTGGGATGTGCGAGTGTAAATCTAGTTAATATTCACTTTTTAAATGAAGAAAAACAAGAAAAGATATTTTGTGACACGAAACCAAGATACCTGATCTGAAGCTGGCCTGATGAAACTTGGTTTTGACTTTTGGTCTCTAAAATCTCAGTCCCTACTCTTTTTTATCTCACAGTCCCAGACTCATGAAGTCCATCAGGAATCTTATAAGTTATAAGATTGATAAATTTTTATGAAGAAAATCTACCAGTTCTGTGAATTTTAAAGCAAAATTATGCATTTCCATCGATTTCACAGCGGCGGTGTTACAAAATAATGTTAGAACAGTTGAGACAACAGACAACAGTAATGTTGAGACAACCGAATAAGTACAGGGCGCTTAAGGCGCTAATGGAGTTCCAGTTTTTGCATTTTTTCTCGGTTACCTTTTTTGATTTTGAGCTTGAAACTTTCTTAATATCATAAAACAATGTCCTTAGGGTCCCTGAAAAATAAGTTCCCGAGTAAAAGTGTGCTTTTTGTGAAAAAAAGTAGCTAAACATGTTAGATTACTTGCACAGGGTCGCACAGTGGGACGAATGGCTATATTGACTGGACAAAAGTATTCCGATCCAATTTTCAAATTCAGAGCGGGTTCGAATCCTGAAAATTTTATCTAAGGAGCTTGCCTAAGTGTAATACTTTTTTCAAAGTAGTTTTCATGAGCTACAATACCACGAAGTTTTATTTAGTTATGATCAGTTTTGTAGAAACTATCTCCTATCTCGATTTCAACACGCATGGCCATGAAAAAATAGTTTAGGCAGTAACTGGCAGCCAATTTTTTGTACACATGATCAGGAAGGATCGATCTGTTCAGTAAAACAAGAAAATCATTGGTAACTCGTGGAAGTTTTTTGTAACAAGCTTCCAAAGTTTGACAAACATTTTCTGAACGTGAGTCATAAAGTTAATGTGGACCAAAAAGAGTGGAATATACATGAGCTTCTAATGGAGAGGACCAAGTTACCTCTGTTATGGACGTCCATTCCATGAACGGGAGCCACTTTTCAAAAATGTATTCAAGTTTTTGAGTTGAGATCGTCAAAATTTCGATAAACCTAATTTCTGGAAATGGTATATCAATGTTTACTGATCTGTTAAAGTCGTTGCATTTGTTTCAGTACTTGTCTACTATGATTTATAATACACTACAGGTATTAGGAATAGAACCAAAAGAAAATATATCAAATCCCAGTGTCCTACATTTCTTGACTTTTGTCCAGCTAGAATGATGATTTGGCTCACTGTGGGTCGTGATGAAAATTCATATTTTCCGACAAAATTGGACATGGACGACGTCACCAAACTTCACCTGAAACTTGGAGGTTTACATATCGCTTGCATTGCTGGAATGATATGTCTCATGAGGGGCTAAGTATGTAGCAAGAATGTCTCCACTTCGGTTGTGGCATATACAGGGTGTTTCAGGGATGATAGCGAAAAATTTAAATGTGAGTAGATCCCGCCAAAATATGCCGAAAACCTATATACCATTTTGCAAAGTTCGGCCTAATAACGAAGATACAGCCCTCAAAAGTTCACTTTTTTTGGATATCAAAAATTTTCAACTCAGAAACGTTTCGACAAATTTAGCTTTAATTTATCATAAGCTGGTTTGTCATGATTATCTCTCAACCTGCCAAATTTGGAGAGAATCCAATCAGTGGCGTAAAAGTTATGAGGTGTCACCTTAAGTCAACTTTTCTTCGAATGCTTCTAAATTATTGACCCTCATAACTCCTACACCACTGGTTGGATTCTTCCCAAATTTGGCAGGTTGATAGATAATTATGACAAACCAGCTTTTGCTAAGCTAAAGCTGAATTTGTTGAAACGTTCCTGAGTTACAAATTTTTGAAATCCGAAAAAAGTGAACTTTGGAGGACTGTATCTTCATCATTAGGCCGAACTTTGCAAAATGGTATATAGGTTTTTCTCATATTTTGACGAGATCTACCCATAGTTACATTTTTTGTTATCATCCCTGGAACACCATGTAGACAGACGTGAAACATGGAAGTTTATCTTGGAACAGCTGTTCGGCTACCGAAGTTATCTTTGGTCACCGAAGCTCTCATTGTTGAGGAAAACGTACATCTGCTTAAACGATGCTGAATTTTCAACTGGAACTTGATCGTGTCAAGATACATTCATCAAAAATACAAACATTTATTCGATGGGTCCTAATAAGACTAGCTTTATTCGCAGAGCCCGATGTGAAGTAACGTTTCTCGCAGAAGGTCTTTGTAACTAGCGCAATTCAAAATAGGTCGTTGTAACTGGCGCATCTCGAAATGAACGCAAGTGATTCACTTGCTTCATTGTGTTTTGGTGGATAAAAGCATGCCCGATTCATCTAAAAACCACCAATCGTTGAATGTGCATCAACCATTTCTCGTCCAGTTCAGAAATTTGGTGGATTTCCGTCGAAATAAGATCCGAAATGTCAAACGAAAAAGTGATTCACTTGCGTTCATTTCGAGATGCGCCAGTTACAACGACCTATTTTGAATTGCGCTAGTTACAAAGACCTTCTGCGAGAAACGTTACTTCACATCGGGCTCTGCGAATAAAGCTAGTCTTATTAGGACCCATCGTATTGTCCTATTCAGGATTCTAGTTGCCAAATTGCGGTCGACGTAGCAATTCCTCCGTCAGTAGATTTTCTCATTTTTAGAATGTCAAAGGCCACAATTTTTGACACAAAGGTACTTTCTGGAACTAGAGAGGCTCAACAACAGGTACCTTTGTGCAAACATCTTGATTGTATTACAGCAATTTAGTTACCCATGCTACTTTATCGTTATCGGACAGCCTCTACGGTTTTTTCAAGTGTTCAATCTTCCTTTCTGATATCTTTAAGGAAGATTTTTCAGCACTTTAGTATATTTTCTGTGATGCACCTTCTTTACATGAGTCCAGCGGGAAAATCGAAAACCATAAGTTTCTCTTTTTTTTCTATAAAAAATATTCAACCACTCCAACCAAAACTCTCTCGTTTACCAAGCCCTCTAGATCGACATACCTTCATCCATGCTTTCTCATCAACACTATTTCTTCCACAAACCTGTATTTTTAAGCTGACAAAAATGTCCAATCTACTCAAGTGTAGTTGTATTATGCGCTGTGATATAAGCACAATGCGAACCAGACAAAAGTTTTGCTGGATCGGCTACTCATCATCTTCTGATCAATACATCATGACTGCATACTCATACATCTGACTCAACAATCTTGTATTTTTAGTTGATGGCTACATCGCGTCAAGACACTGTGATGGTACGCCCCCCTCTCTCCCCCTGACATTTCATTTGTTTGGCCTGTGATCGTCTTAACCCTTCGTTGTGCCCGCTTTTGTTCCTGAGGGAAACGACCCGATGGGGAAGAAGGTGGAGTCCAATGAAACACGCTCATTGCACAGAAAGTGAAATGTACTCAAAGCAAAATAAGTGCAAAATTATTATTTTATGGTTCTTTTCGCAAAACACTTAACATGTGACTGACAGAATGGACAAAATGAGCAAGATGGACAAAATAAACAAAAACAATTGAGAACAACACAACAAAATATGGCAAACTGTCAAGTCAACAAAAATGAACAGTGACGGATTCTGAAAAAGAGCCCTAACCTGGCCCAAAAAAACTTGAGTTATGCCCAAAGCAAAGAACTCTCAAATATGTTGGACAAAGTGACAAAAAACTCGATGCTATATTTCTTTGTATTAGTGCGGCAATGCAAAATCAAGAAAAATAAACAAAACCGGAGACACATTAGTAAACAGGAAATACTAAAACAAAATAAAACAATTCAAAAACTACCAACAATGTAAAATGATGATGTTATTTGCGCACCCCGTGCACACGAGGAGCTGGAAGAGAACCTACACCAAACAGATGACATGTTCCTCGCTGAAAGTTGACAACAATCTCGGCATATCCATCATTGCTGACCCTGACCAGACCCGACGGGTGATATCAAATCCTCTTATAGCAAATAGGCAAAATAATGGACATGACACCCTAACAAAAGGTACCGTACAACCTGCTTGGACGGTAAAAGCCCCTGATATATAGGCAAAAGCAAAATATTGAAATCAGTCAAATTAGGTCAAATGGAAGCGATCGATGGCGACAGGGGTGCGACTTGTCACGGTATCTGAGAAACTATTAGTCTCTCACTAAGACCCAATCATAATTGTGGTCAACTTTGAAAATCTTTGGTCACTGGTTTTCCTATTTTGAGTTCGCCATAGAGCACAGTTTTTTGCAAAGACATACTTTCTGAAAACAGAGAGGCTTCAGTACTTGATAATTTGTCGGATCATTACACACTTAGTAGCCCAGGCATTTTAGATCAAAATTGACCAAAACCTGGAAAAAAATAACGTAAGTCTGAAAATCGGTAGAACGCTTCCACTTTAACCCCTTAACCACATACTGAAAGTCCTAAAAAATCCTATGTCCGCTTCATCGGTTTTTGGCGGCAAAAAGGTGTAAGTGACAATAATTTAGAAACTATCTATCGGAATACGCGATGAAGCTTCGATACAGCTAAAAATTGCTGAAAATGGTCTCTTTGGCCGGTTGAACAACATATTGAAAGTCCTAAAAAATCCTATATCCGCTTCATCGTTTTTTAGCGGCAAAAAGGTATAAGTGACATTGCTTTGCAAACTAATAATTAAATCACGCGTTGAAGTTTCAATACAGCTGAAAACTGCTGAAAATGGTCTCATTGGTCAGTTGAACAACATGTTTAAAGTTCTAAGAAATCCTATGTCCGCTTTATACTTTTTTTCAGCGGCAACATACTCAAAGTCCTGGGGAATTCCATGCCCGCTTCATGTTTTTTGGCGGAAAAAAATGTGTTATTTTATTGAAAACTATTTTTTTTAATTTGGGTTAAAGGAGACCATTTTCAGTAATTTTTAGCTGTATCGAAACTTCAACCCGTATTTCAATAAATAGTAAAAAAGAAAATTTCATTTATACCTTTCTGCCGCCAGAAACTAATGAAGTGGAGAGAAGATTTTTTAGGACTTTTAATATGTTGCTCAACTAACCAAGGAGACCATTTTCAGCAATTTTCAGCTGTATCGAAACTTGACCGTCTGTTTGATTTAATAGTTTCCAAAACAATGTCACATACCTTTTTGCCGCCAAAAAACAACGAAGCGGACATGGGATTTCCCAGGACTTTTAGTATGCTGCTTAACTGACCAAGGAGACTAGATATCTTCACCTGTATCAAAACTTCAACCCGTATTTTAATAAATAGTAACAAGAAAAGTCACTTATACCCTTTCTGCCGCCAAAAAACAATGAAACGGACATAGGATTTTTAAGGACTTCTAGGACATTAAGGACAGTCTAGTTCAACTGACAAAGGAGACCAGTTTCAGCAATTTTCAACTGTACTGAAACTCCAAATCGTATTTTAATAAATAGTTTCTCAAATAATGTCATTTGGACCTTTTTGCCGCCAAAAACTGATAAAGCGGACAAAGCGGACAAAGGATTCTTGAGAACTTTCAATATGTTGTTCAACTGACCAATAAGATCATTTTCGGAAGTTTTCAGCTGTATCGGAGCTTCAACGCGTATTTTAATAAATAGTTTCTATAATAATGTCACTTACACCTTTTTGCCGCCAAAAACCGATGAAGCGGACATAGGATTTTTTAGGACTTTCAGTATGTGGTTGAGGGGTTAAAGTGGAAGCGTTCCACAAATTTTCAGACTCACGTTATTTTTTTCCATGTCAAAACCTAAAATGCCTGGGCTATAGGTATTCTGTATTCCAAAAATTTGGTCAAACTTGTTACTTTTTTGGCAAAATTATGAACTTGCATATTTTCTCTTTCCCAGCCGTCTTTGAGACGCATTTCTTGGCACTTTGAGATACTTTCTGTGATGCTCTTTCCTTCCATGAATCCAGTTTTCTGACAAAACCATGGATTCCCTTTTTCCTTCGATGGAAGAGATTCAAGCACTCCATGAAATTTTCTTGTTTTTTGAGCCACCTAGGTCGGCAGATCACTAACTATCGGTATTGATCTAATCGCCATAGTTTCGTGAACAATTATCACGCACAAACTTGCTCCCTAAAATATCTAAACCTGACACTTGTTCCTGCTATTAGCTTCATTATCATACGTCATTAGACAAGGAACGTTCAAACTGCATATTCACGTGTTTCGTCTATTAGTGAGGGCTCATCAGTGCAGAGGCATCCATGTCTAGGTGCCCAACGATGGAAATTTTTGAATCACTATACAAGAAGCGTATACCCAGGTCCGCGTATAGATCCATGGATATTTTTGGGGATCGAGGTCTGGTGTTAGTTGTCATTGCGTTAGAATTCTATGAAAGTTTTTGTAATGACGACGCGGAAGCTTAGTTGGTTTGGCTTGAATAATACGAGCTGTTTAATTTAAAACGCGACTATATTGGTACCTTTCAGCTGTACTTTATGGGGCCAATTGTGTGGCATTTCACGTTTTCCACAGTGACATTTTACATTAAAAGCTCAGACAAATTGCCCCGCTAATGCTTTATCAAAGGCCTTGATCAAGCGGCAATCCTGATGAAGTGCTAATGTTGTAAATGCAAATATGGTAAATCCCGCGTGAACAGATTTCTGCCACAATAAAATGAATTGCTGCCACTCTCCGACACTAAGTCGGGCAGTTCTCCTGTTTTCTCAATTTCCATCCGCCTACCTATTATTTCACCTTCATATCAGGCCATTTTTATGTTTACTTGTAGGTTATATACGAGTAGTCGGAGCTTTGAACGTAGGTATATACGTATAATATGACTTATCGAAAAGAACCATTCAGCACATTCATCATATTTTTCCGACAAACAGGCGCCGGCGTGTGGTATAACAAAACGCATGCCAAGGTAAAGACTGCAGTCAGTTATTATGCATTATAGTGAGTGATAATTTATCTAAATAAACGCCCAACTGCACACATACACATAACCTTATGCTTATGCACGCTCGGTGCATGGGATTGCTTGCAAAGAACTTTGCTGCATCTCTTACAAGAAGAGTAGTTGTGTGTGCATACAGTCCGAAAGGTACAGGTATGAGTATATATAAGAGAGAAGTTAACTTATTTCCCATGTTGTTTGTTGGAGGCCATCCGGGTGACGGGAAATGGAAAAACAGCGAGTTTGATAAATCGACCGATAAATCATTAGGCCGCGACTAAATCACTTTGCAGGAGCGTTTAGAGCCTCTCGCGGCTATAAATTAAGCAACAGCAGCTATAATGCTCTCTGCTAGCACACTGGCGCGGCTTTCCACCACCATCTCAGGCCGCCCGTGTGCGATATCTTAATTACCGACGCCGGCAAAATGACGCGTCCGAGAAACGGTTCTTGCGGGTAGGCATAATCCCATTTGCAATAAATGCAAATTTTCTAGATTATTTTGCATAGTTTCTCGATTCCGCTGGTAACTTCCAACACTGAAGCCTGCCGAATTCAGCGCGCCTCAACAACGGCAAAAATGTCAATTTTGGATCAAAGTGGAATAAAGTCTAGAAGAAAAAATGTGAGTTCGAAGCCAATTTCTGATTCAGATGCATATACAGTAGGTAGTGACAACCAGAAAATGAAGAATAACAACAAGTGATGGCTCATTTCCATAGAGCTGTAACAGAAACGCTAACGTTAGCGTAGAAGTCTTGACCTGTACATTTAATGCGTGAAGCCGGGAACACAACGAGGGCAGGTTGTGGGTGCCGAAAGTCCGAAACTGATGGAGACCAGCGTTGATGTTACAGTCGATGTTACAGTTTGATGAAAATGGTACTGTTACAAGCGTCGCAATGTACAAATGCGGAGCTCTGGACATTTTCAGAATACACGCGCTGGCTTGGCGATTGAAATACGTGGAGAGTTGAACGTGCGAGTGAGACACGTGTCAATTTTGGCGGAGGTGCAGGTTTCACCGCAAGTTGCGATTGCATGCGAAAGGTCGATGGGTCCTAATAAGACTAGCTTTATTCGCAGAGCCCGATGTGAAGTAACGTTTCTCGCAGAAGGTCTTTGTAACTAGCGCAATTCAAAATAGGTCGTTGTAACTGGCGCATCTCGAAATAAACGCAAGTGAATCACTTTTTCGTTTGACATTTCGGATCTTATTTCGACGGAAATCCACCAAATTTCTGAACTGGACGAGAAATGGTTGATGCACATTCAACGATTGGTGGTTTTTAGATGAATCGGGCATGCTTTTATCCACCAAAACACAATGAAGCAAGTGAATCACTTGCGTTCATTTCGAGATGCGCCAGTTACAACGACCTATTTTGAATTGCGCTAGTTACAAAGACCTTCTGCGAGAAACGTTACTTCACATCGGGCTCTGCGAATAAAGCTAGTCTTATTAGGACCCATCGAGGTGTAAGACTGTTCGGGAGTCGCCTAGAAATCGTATGCCGGGTCACTGTGGAATTGCTGGAGGACCCATGGAACATACGAAAACACTAATCAAAGGCACATATAAAGCACCGATGGTCGGCTCACGAGTTTTATTGAATTGAAAGTGATCGAGAACGCATAGAAGCGAAATAGTAATCTGCTATGTTCCAAGGATCTGCCAGGGGTGGCAGGTGGGCTCTATTTCTTAAAATGAACCATAGGGTGTGTACAACATTACTGCCAAGTGGCATCCTGGCATCACGATTTGCAAGGTTGGAGCCATCAACGTCCGGACTACTACGTTCAACCTCTAATGTGTCCAGTTCCCTTGTATGATTCGGTACCAGGGCCCCATGTTTTCTTACTGCCGTTCAAAGCCCTGATGGGGCCATCACTTGGTGACTATCAGATTTTGCTGTTTCAGGCTAAGCGACGCCGTTGTGTCTTCTTGGGTTGGTTGAAGCCCTATGGCTCCCTGGTGTCTACTAGTGTTTCTTGGAGTCCCACTGAGCCCCCCTCTGGTCTTTTTAGTCTTCAGAACTATTGTGCCGTCAGGTGTGTTCCGATTCACGATTTGCAAAGTTGGACCCAAATATGACGCTTAGCGTCCGGACTATAGGTATACGCCAAAACAAGATACTGGACATACTGGAGTTGCTAAAACTACAAAAAACACAAGGGAGCTCAAGGAGCCCCAAAACGATACTTGAAAACACAAAGGAACGGGGCGCACTGTTGTCTTGAACGATACAAGAAAACACACCGAGATCTGCCTGCATCCATGATCATTTTGTCACTTTGACATAGATACGTAAATGAAACAAGAACGTACCGGTTTGGTTGCTAAGGCCAAGCTGTTGCCCAGCTTAAATGGTGCTAGGACAATTCGTCCCGCGGACAATTCGTAGCGGACAATTCGTCGCGGACAATTCGTCCCGCGGACAGTTCGTCCCGCGGACAATTCGTCTCACGGACAATTCGTCCCGCGGACAATTCGTCGCAAGTGAAGGCTTCGGAAGGTAAGGGGGTTATATTACACATGAAGACACAAGGGGGCTCAATAAAAGGATCTGAAAATCATAAGCAAATGCAAGGGGTTCCGACAGAGATCCGAACGCCACGAAAAAATGCAACGGGGCTCAGCAAGGCTTCAAACGATATTGAAAACACAAGGGAGCCTTATGGAGCTTCGAGAGGGTTCCGAATATCACATAGAGGCACAAGGTGCTTACTACTGCTTCGAAAGCCACGGAAAGATGTAATGGGGCTCAGCATGTAGGGCTTCAAAAGACGTTGAAGAAACAAGGGGGCTCACGGCAGCTACGGATGACACAAGAAGGCAACAGGAGGCTCATTGGAATTCTGATAGTCGCATTGAAGAACATGAGGGGGCTCACTAGGGCTCCAAGCTACACTCATGGAAACGAGGGGGCTCACTAGGGTTCCAAGCTACACGTATGGACACAAGGGGGCTCACTAGGGCTCCAAACTACTCTTGCGGGTACAAGGGGGCCCGATAGAGCTCCGTATATCACATGAAGGCACAAGGGACTTACACTAGGGCTTCCAGCAATGTAAAAGCGCACAAGATGGCTTACTGGAATTCTGAAAGCCACGAAAACACATAATGGGGCTCATTAGGGCTCTTAACGACACATAGGGCACAAGGGGCCTAACAAAAATCTGGAAATCACGGGAAAATGCATGGAGGCTCCGTAGATATTCATATAATATTGGTTACACAAGGAGGCCCAGGGGGCTCTTCACAACAAGAAGAGGCAAAAGGGGGCCTACTGTATGATACTCTAAAAGCCAACACAAGTGGACTGGTTGGGGCTCCAAACTACACATAAGGGCACAAAACAAAGGGGATCCGATAGAGCTCCAAAAGCCATGGAAATACAACAAGGGGGCCCAATGGAGCTCTGTATAATCAAAAAAGGCAAAAGGGAGGTGACTGGGTTTCTGGAAGCCATAAAAAAAGAAAAGAGGCTCACTAGGACTCTAAACTACACTAACCGGCACAAGGGGGTCCGATAAGGCTCCGCATATCACAGAAAGGCACAAGGGAGCCCAAGGAGCTTTATATAGCAACAGAAGGCAAAAGGGGCTCACTGGAATTCCGGAAGCTACGAAAAAACACAAGGCGGCTCATTAGGGCTCCATACTACACTTGGAGACACAAGGGGGTTCGATAGGGCTCTGAATATCACATAAAGACACAAGGTGCTTACTGCTGCTCTGGAAGCCACGGAAATATGTAAGGGGGCTCAGAACGGCTTCAAAAGACGTATTGAAGAAACAAGGGGGCCCACTGACGCTCTGGATGACATAAGACGGCAACAGGGGGCTCACTGGAATTCTGATAATCATGGAAAAACACAAGGGGGCTCACTAGGCCTCCAAGCTATACTTATGGACCCAAGGGGGCTCACTAGGGCTCCAAACTACACTTGCGGACACAAGAGGGTCCGATAGGGCTCCGTATATTACATGGAGGCACGAGGGACTTACACTAGGGCTTCCAGAAATGCAAAAGCGCACAAGATGGCTTACTGGAATTCTTAAAGCCACGAAAACACATGAGGGGGCTCGTTAGGGCTCCAATGGACACATAGGGCAGAAGGGGCCTATGAAAAATCCAGAAATCACGGGAAAGTGCAAGGAAGCTCCGTAGAACTTCATCTGATATGACACAAGGGGCTCTTTATAACGAGAAAAGGCAAAAGGGGACTCACTGCATAGTACTGAAAGCCAATAAAAACAAAAATGGACTGATTAGGGCTCCAAACTACACATAAGAGTACAAGGGGACCCGATAGAGCTCCGAAAGCCACGGAAATACGACAAGGGGGCCCAATGAAGCTCTTCATAATCAAGCTTATCTGCTTGCACAATGAGGCCCGATAGGGCTCCGAATATCTCCTGAAGGCAGAAGGTGCTTGCTACTGCTCCGAAAGTCACAGAAAGATGTAAGGAGGCTCAGCAGGGCTTCAAAAGACGTTGAGGAAACAAGGGGGCCCAATGGAGCTTCGAATAACACAAGAAGGCAACAAGGGGCTTACTGGAATTCTGATAGCCAGACAAAAAACAAAAGGGCTCACTAGGCGCCAAACTATACACTTGCGTGAACAAGGGGGTCCGATAGGGCTCCGTTTATCACATGAAGGCACAAGGGACTTACACTAGGGCTTCCAGCAATGCAAGAACGCACAAGCCACGAAAACACACAAGGGGGCTACTTAGGGCTCCAAATGACGCAGGGCTCAATAAAAATCAGAAAGTCACGGAAAAATGCAAGGGGGCTTAGTGGGGCTTCAAATGATATTGGTGACACAAGGGAGCTCAAGGGGCTCTAAGGGGGTTCATTAGGGCTCCAAATTATATTTGAAGAAACAAGGGATTAGGGGTTGAATATAACATAAAGGCACAAGGGACTAACTACTGCTCCAAAAGCCTATAGGAAAAGTGCAAGGGGGCCCAACAGAACTTCAAACGGTATTGAAGAGACAAGGGGGCCCCATGGAACTCTGTATAACAAAATAACGCGAAATGGGGCTCACTGGTACCTACTCCGAAAGTCATGAAAGAACATTGGGAGGCTCAACGGGCCTCCAACTACACCTGAAGGCACAATGGGGCCCGATAGGGCTTCAACATGCCATGACGGCATAACGCTGCTTGCTGCTCCGGAATTCATGGAAAATTCAAAGGGGGGCAGCAGGGCTTCAAGTTACGTTGAATATAGAATAAGGGGGCCCAGTGAAGCTCTTGATAACACAAGACTGCAAAAAGGGGCCTTATGGAAATCTGAAAGCAATGAAAAACATAAGAGGACTCATTAGAGCTCAAAAATTACACTTGAAAAGATGAGGGGCTCGATAGGGGCAAATATCTCCTGAAAGTATAAGGGGGCTTACTGGTGCTCCTAAAGCTTGGTGTACTAGCAAAAATTCTCGGAATGATGCAAGGGGACTAAGCAGAGCTCCAAAGACATGAAGAAACTAGGTTGCGCAGTAGGGCTCCAAATACTACAAAAAGGAATAAGGGGGCTTACTAAAGTTCGAAAAGCAACGAGGAAAGACAAAGGGACTTGTTAAAGTTAAGACAAAGGGCAAAACATTATTTTGCGACGAATTGTCCGCGGGACGAATTGTCCGCGAGACGAATTGTCCGCGGGACGAATTGTCCGCGACGAATTGTCCGCTACGAATTGTCCGCGGGACGAATTGTCCGGTCACGGCTTAAATCGGCCAGGCCAAACTTTGAAAATTCATAGCGCCCGTCTGGTGAGTGATGGGGAACTCTTACTTCAGCATTGATTTGACTCTTTAGTAGTGTTGCTTCCTGCCGAGTTTGGTTTCAATCTGCCGTATAGATGTTGAATAATTAGATGGCAAAGTTCCAGACTTTGAAATTTTTTATAATTTGACAGATAACAGATAGGGAATTACTTTTAATTGTTCTGAATACAGTTTTTCAGGGGCTTTCAAAGGATATATCGCAAGTCAAGTTCCGTGAGATGTAGCTTCTGTCATTTTCCGATAGTGACATTTCTGTGGAACCATGTCTGCATACCCAATTTCAAGTCGATCGGATCAACGTTTCGGCAGTTATCGTGGAAGATTACAGACATACACACACACACACTAACGGACAGACATCATTCTGGAAATGGTCTCAATCGTCTTGGGGGACCTCAAAATGGATATATCCGGCATAATCTCAGCTTTTTTTTCTGCACGATTACAATACTTTCCCTCCGTGTTCGTGGAGCCAGGGCGGGAATGAATTCCAGGAAAACTGATTCGGAATAAAGTCAAGTTCATTATTACTCACAGAAAGATAGTCTTTCTTGGGAAAATTTTAATAGTTTCAAATTTATTTTGGCGAAATTCACCCAGAGCGAATGATTTATACTGCAGGGCATCAGCAATGTAAATTACAGTCTCCCTGCAAAGGTTTTTCAATGAGAATGAAAATACTGAGAACATACAGGGTGGAGCAAACGCATGATATACTTGTGATACTGGCTGTCAAAAAAGTACACCATCTTCGTTCTTCAATTTAAGCGCTTCATTCGCCTACTGCTGTCATACTTCAGCTTTATAAAATTGAAGCGCAGTTCGTTCCTGAAAACATCATTCTATTATTCTTGCCCTTCAACAACTCCACTCATTCACTTCAAGTCTTTGACATGTATAAATCGTAGGGTCCAAAGAAGACGCTAGGGATTAGGCCCAAAAGACATTATTCGTTTGAGAAAAGTATTTTTTGACGAGATGAGACTTTCTAGGGCTGCAGTCCATCTGGCCGTACCTATTATTCCTCCTCAACATCTTATAGCAGCGATTCGAAGACGAACATTTTCACAAAGATCAAAAACTGGGAGAGTACCGAGTACCAGATTTTTTGTCGATCCCAATTCGCCTCCTCAGTCCATTGATTTAACTCTCATTATTTCACATTTATGCCGCTCGCTGTACATTGCTCACTTTTACCCGGGTATCGCAACATTTGATTATTCTCAGGTGCCGTTGAACATTAGCAAATAATAACGTTTCAGTTCACATTTCAAACTGATCCTATACCTGTCCAATTTTAATAGATTACCTCATATTCTATTGTCAAGGAATTTTGAGCAAAATAACGTAACTTGAGCACATATCAGAAAGATCCGGTGCCAAAAGGTGCCCGCTCCCGAAACACATTTAGTTATCTGCACAATGGATACTTAGCGTCCCATTTTTTCCATTCCAACAAATCCGAACAGAACACCGCTTTTGTGTCATACCATTCGATACTGATTGAGCCAAAGTGCCCGTAGCAGCACGGCAGCGAAAGAATTTCAAATTCAATAATACACAACATGAGCTCCGGGCAGATCTTATCAAACAATAGAATTTAGAACAGCCAAAGTTATACCATCGCGGCTAAAAATTTGCTTTGCTGCTTCCCCATACCACGTCAGACTGGGGATAATGAGGATAACGTGTCAGTCCTCTCATGAATTTTAAAAAACCGCATAAGGAAGTGCCTTCCGAATGACTGTGTGTTGGTTTGGGCGCACACACATTCAGATCCGTAATTTACGAGACAGGACCCACGGAATAATCCTCACCTGACGATTTTCGGAGCGCCGGCACATCTGCAGTGGGCCGCGACAAATTACCTTGTAATAGGGGAGTCGGGGACCTGCTTGTACATGTTTCGAACTTGGTTTCCAGTTTATAGCATTTTTTGCATTAGAGGCATGACATTTGATGAATAGTAAATATGGTACTTGAGCTACTCCTGGCTCCTGGCAAATAATACCAACATTGCTAATAATGTTTCTTGTTGAATAATGATGTTCGTAATTCACGGCCACTTCCCGCCAGTAATAAGGTGGTAACTGAAAAATTACCGACTGAAACCAAACCTTTTCGGTCCGGGAGACGAATCCATCCACAAATCACTTCCAGCTGGTACGGACGTTAGGGGAACCAACCTTGCATTTCATCCTGATGCAAAATGCTTTTGCACGTGAGTAGGAAGTACCTACAGGTAATTTTTGAAAAGTGGTGCCCCGATGGGACCCGCGACTGACGTGCTTTCTAAGAGGTCGAAGGTCTAAAAAATTACCATTGTTGAAATCGTTGCTTTTTTCAAAATTTTTGCTGGACTAAATATTTTCTAAGTCGAGGAACACAATGCAATGATTTTACAGAAAGTGTCATGCATCAGTGGCGTAGCAGACGGCTGCAAAGGAGCCGAGGTGCGATTTTTCATAAGTCTTATGGTAAACCTAAACTAACACTTTTTTGACATGTTTGGTACCATTTCCGACCAAATCGCACATTCTGATTCCAAAAATTAGTATGAAATTTTGATAGAAACTTTCGAGAAACCTCTAGGAGTGAAAGTCATCATAATTTCAATTTTTTTTCAATTCCGGTTGAACAGATTGATACGGGGTGTTTATTAGAATCTATGATCGCGGCAAGCATGAGTCAGGCCGAAAAACGCAATAACAGGCGCAATTGTAGTGACCGAAAGCGGATTCCAAAGGCGATGCGATCACAGACATTCAGACATTTATAAACACCCGGTATAAATGATAATCAATGACAGCAGCGGATAGAGAATATGAATTCACGTATTTCTAAAAAAAAATTGTTGAATCGGGTGAGAATGAAGAAAGTTAGGTCCGAATAAATGTCACTGGAAACAAATGGCCGCCATCTTGAAATGACGCCATTTTGAAAGTGGCACCAAAACATTTCGGTATCTCCACATATAGGACTATAAGAAATGAAAAGTCTCTTGCCCCCTTCACGAAGGAGCCCACGGGATACCGGATGACCCCTAACTAACTAACACAGCGCACATCATAATATTTGATCAATCAATTGATGGCAAAAAAGGGACGCCGACTTGTCATTCAACTCTGTTCGGTTCGATGGTTTGGGACTACTGTGAAGCTGGTGAGGCGCATGCGGGATTTTCGATCTTACGACGTTCGGTTGTACGACGTTGATTGAACGACGTTCGATTCTACGAGTTTTGGATGGAGTCCTGCATCAAAAGCGAGTTTTCCTGGTGAAAACACGGGTGAAAGGCTCTCTCGGGTGGCAACGGCTAGGAGAAATTCTGAAAGTTCATAACGCCTAACTGGAAAATAGTGTAAAACTGCAACTACAGACCTAACTTGATTCGTTTTTGATGTTGCTTGCTGCCAAATTTGGTTCCAATCGATCAGATAGCTTTTGAATAATTAAATGGTGAAGTTTCGAGTTCTGACATTTTTCATTATTTGACAGATGACACAACAGGCAATACTTTTTACTGTTCCTAATACCGTTTTTCAAGGGCTTTCAAACGACATATTGCAAGTCGAGTTTCGTGGAATATAGCTTGTGACATTTGTTGATAATGACAGTTCTGTTCGACAGATGACAGCCAAAAACTGATGGGCTCATTCCTCATTCCATGGACCAACAATGTCCGCACACCAAATTTCAAATCGATTGGGTCAACGGTTTGGCAGTTGTCGTGAGAGATAACAGACAGACACATGATGTATGATAGACAGATTTTATTCGTAAAGAAATGACAAAATTTCATAAAACATATAAACAATAATGTAGAATGTGTAAAAATGTTTTGTCATGTTTGCAAAAAAATTCAAAAGTGATCTTTATTCTTAGAAGTTCACCGCCATTTTGCCACCAAATTTTTAGGGTATCGTTGCAAGGGTTTAGTGCCAAAGTGATTTCACGTCGCCGTACCTCACCATTGTTCGGTAGATCTTATTAGCCCCGCTCTCCCCTACACCTACGAGGGAAAAAGACTGCCGGTTGCAAACGAAACACAGCATAGGTATCTACTCAACCAAAAAGCGACGAAGAATAACCACACGCGTACCTATATACACACACATATACCTATATACACACACGGGCTGTCAAATAGATTTTTGTCCGCCCGTCGTCTTCGTCCGCAAGAATGCCGCAAAAATCCAGCGGCCTTGACATTTGGCCAAATACTATGCCCATTAGAGAGAGGCTATTGCACTTTTCGGTAGCCAACGTGCAAATAAATTTCACCTTTACCGGTAGATATGCAAGATATTTAATATTATTATATTTAAATTAGTCACTCGAGCCTGGTGCTATGCCAAAAAAAAAAGAAAAAAGTACCAAAAAAAAAGCGAAAGCTCCTATACGGTGTGACCGTTTCACAGTTTACTGCAAGATTAGCTACGGTTTTGGCAGAAATTCGGTGGCGAAACGCCGGACACTCTGTATAGGAAATGAAAGAATTCACTGGTACAGTGCAAACACGTTCGATGTGTTTAATCGATAATAAAATATGTGAATGACGACGGCATGTCGTAGATTAAACAATATGGTGCCCGGAGAAGTCGCGGCTAATTGACATGGTTTTGTCAATGGTAATTGGACAGGTAGGGGCATGGGCGCCCGCAGGATTTTTGTCAGGGGGGGGCAAATAGCTTTAGTTAGAGTACGTCACATACCTACCTGGCCTAATTTGCGAAGTCCTTTAGATTAGCGCCGCAGACGAAAATTTTTTCGAATAATAATAATAATAATAATGGTGATAATAATCATTGTGCGAAAAATAAGGAAATATATTTGAAAATTAAACTCAACTTTAGAGAAATTTATTGAAATTTGTAATTTTGTACAAAATGTATGAAAATTTACTTCAAAATAGCCAGGTCAATAGTTACACTCGTTCATTATCTTGAAAAAACTCCTTGTGTTTTAAACCAGAGGTTTAGGAAATTTCAATTATTGCCATGATTGATATAGAGGTAACAATGGCAGGGCACGGAAAGACGAATGAATGAGTACAATGTACAAATAACACAATTTATTAATTCGGTAAATCGCCACCCGCAATCAGAATTACTAAATAACGACTGAATTACTGGATAACTGAATAACCAAGTGTAGAGCAAGCAGCGCTGCGGCACAGCGGCAGCCCTCTGCCCCCACCAGTCTGCAGCTTTTTAGTGGCTTATTAGTTCTTAGAAATGTTTTGATAATAAACTGCTTTTAATCCAAAGCTCTTTACAGTGTTTATACCAAACGGAAAAAATAACATAATCATTTCACCCTATATTGGGCAGTGGAGCTGGTAGCTGGAATGCACAAATTGCAGATCGTTACCTACCTACCTACCTATCTACCTATTTTATGACTTTACGGGTAGCTATCTAATTTAGGTAGAAGCCTAATGAAATTTCAAATTGCTCTAACAATTCAAGAAAATGTAAATTACCTTCTCAAAGTTTTTTCTTTCGAAAATAATTTTTTTTTTCCTTTCTCGAATTTTTTTTTTTTTCGAAAGGACGAATTTATTCAGCT
Source organism: Anaspis maculata (assembly GCA_949128115.1). Lineage (NCBI taxonomy): Eukaryota > Metazoa > Arthropoda > Insecta > Coleoptera > Scraptiidae > Anaspis > Anaspis maculata. The sequence continues at coordinate 32,519,578 of OX421967.1, forward strand.
GCTCCGGAGCCAGGGGGGGGCAAGTGCCCCCCCTTGCCCCCCCCTCCGGGCGCCCATGGGTAGGGGTCATGCTGTTTTGCGTAATTTTCCAATTATGTGCAGCTATTGAAACAAAAACGAGACGGCTTCCAAGAAGCTTTGACCTGATCTCGCAGGCTGATGCCCGTATTCACAGTCGTTGCTCAAAGCTTAACATTCTCCAAGTATCAAATACTTGAAAACAAGGTGAACCGCGATAAGTAAGGCTTTTATTCCCATATGCGCTCACACACATTTTGGGCTTTCTTCCAAACAGTTATACCTACCCCTTGAAGATCACTTCCGTAAGCTCCGTGATTGCGTATTATACCGGCATAATGGCCTTTAAAAAAAAAAAAATCGGTTGTGTCACCCCAAAACTTCCCCGACGAGTAACAAGGAACGAATGGAAATTTTATTATGAGACGCCCCTTCGGGTGGGAAGTTAGAATTTGAGAAAAAGATTGAAGAATTGAGATAATTAATTATGTTCTCTTAGGGCTTCATTTTGAGCTCTATCATTTGAGTCCGGTCTCGATAAGCCAGGCCGGTCACTCATTTTAAAGTGTAAAGCTTTCGGAAAACTCAGATTTTAAGGGAAATTGCCTGAAAATTTTCAAGAATCACTTACCCTTAGTTTAAAAAAAGATGGTATGAATCTGTTCACAAGCTCAAAATTAGAAATTTGCTGTTTTTCACAAGGAACCAAATTATGCAGAAAGGAAAGCGAGTGAGGCAGTCAGACGCATTGATACATGGATGAAGGTGAACGATCTAAAACTGGCACCACAGAAAGATTGAAAATAACTTGCAGGGCATTGAAATTTATTTGAATTATCCAGGAAAACCTCAAATCTTTTCCCAAATGATCCTATTGTAAAGATTGTCAGTTATATACCTACCAAGCTAAGTAGGCATCGGCTCTGGTGTGACTGTTGACTATAAGTACCTTACCTGTATATGGCGAGATCACAGGTCATTGGCATTTTATAGGATTTTTTACGTATTTACCTAATTTAATATCAATCCAAAAGTATAAATTAATTTTAATGGACTATTATTTCACCCAAAATATACCCATATATCAAACCTAGGTATATGAAAATGGCTATGCTAATCATATGCGGTGACTCAAACATTCCATGTTATTATTATTGTAAAATGTTCCAGAGAGAGAGCCTTTTAGAGGTTATATCCGCATAGAAAAATGACTTACTAATCAGTGGAAAAGTGCCTGTGGGAAAAAAATCAAAAAGCGCTCCTGGAATTCTCCCATTGGGAAACACGTCGACTCACATTATGCTAATCGAAGACAAAGTTGCATTTTATTCAATAAATATATCGGTTAATTGGTTCTAGGTAATAAATTATCACCCGTTTGTTTTTTTGCAAATCGATCTATTAACGAGGCTGTGTCTAATTCAAGGCAATTTAGAATGTTTATCTCACGTGTCAATTATTCTTCGGTGCACTGAACTAAAATACTTGCCCACTCTTATGCATCGAGGATTTTGACCAAGTACTTTTGTGGTTACAGCATGACTGTTGTATAATTCATTACACGAACAGCCAATCGCAACCCTCAAATGCCAAATCGGCAGACAATCCGATCGTGTAGGCACCAAAGTTACAATATTTGCTCTTTCAAAGAAAGGAACCGCTTATAGTCCGGATGCTAGTTGAAAGTACCTTGCATTTTTTGATGAGAGTTTGCCACTCGGTGGAAATGTTCTTTGCATCGTACTCTTTCGATCCAGAAAGGTAGCCATCAGCGCCATCCATGCCGGCGGCGTATACAGGGTGATACAGAAAAAAAAAGTTGAAAAATTATATTCAATTAACCGAAACATGTGGAGACGTGTCACTCACCACATACATCAACTATTTTATGCTTATGGAGTCGCAACAAACTGTTCTTGATTACCTTGAACCGTTTTTGAAATATAGGGGAAAAACAGAAAAAAAAAACAAAACACTCTTTTTTCCATAAATAAGTGATTCTTCGAGATATTGACACAATACTTGGTATTTCTACAAAAAGTAATGTTAGAAATAATATGAGCTGGGTAGTCAATTTCTAAGCCAACTATTTCCAGAAATACGATTGTCAACTTTTTTTTCCTCTTGAGCACCATCTTGAATCTGCCCTGTGTGGCATCGTTGAAAAAGTGATTGGTTATTATAATAATGGTAACATAGAATCATTGCATCGCAAAAACAACTTTTTCATCATAATTTAGTGACCTCTTCGGCAAAAAAGAATTGTCATTCACGTATTTTTTGGCTCTTCAAAGCTTTAGTGCCCATGATGACATTTGCAACATCTGGAATGGTAAAATATATTACGCATTATGAACCTTGATGTACTTTGAGGTAGCCTACCAAGTTTCACCATCATCAATTGAGAGGTTTGTTCTTAAAAGCTGTTTGAACAAAATTTGTGTCGTTTTTTTTATGAAAAATACAAAATATTGGGTCTCTCACCCTCACTTGATCCCTCACTGAGGATAGCCTGAAACCGAAAGTCTTCGAATTTTTCATGATAATGGTTCAGTGGGAAGTGCTCGTCAATGTTTAGTTGTCAAAAATTGCATAGTGGCGTTCAGATTTCAGACAGAGAGCGACAAAAAAGTTCATGCAGTAAAAAAGACATGAATTACAGTCGAGAAAAAACTAGTCCAGAGCTAGACTGAAAGCAGTCTGGAGACCTTGCTTTTTATAACATAAATGTGCAATTTGGTACACTGTTAGAGCTTTAAGTTAGTAATGCTTCAAGCCTTTCACCCACGCTTGAGAGTATTACAGAACCTGTGTATTGCGGGAAGCCTATCTAAAAGGGACATTTCCAGGATTTCTCCGTTGCATTGAAAGCTGTGTCTTTTTTCACTGCATGAACTTCTTTGTCGCTCTTTGTCTGGAATCTGAACGCAACTATGCAGATTTTGACAACTACACATTGAAGAGCAGTTCTCAGTGAACCATTAGCATGGAAATTTTGGAGACTTTCGGTTTCAGGCTTTCCTCAACGAGGGATCAAATAAAGGTGGAAGATACAATATTTTGAATTTTCCATAAAAAAATCAAACAAATTTTGTTCAAACAGCTTTTGAGAATAAATCTTTCAATTGATGATTGCAAAACTTGGTAGGCTACCTCAAAGTACATCACGGTTCATAATGCGTAACATATTTTATCATTCCAGATGTTGCAAATGCCATCATGGGCACTAAAGCTTTGAAGAGCCAGAAAATACGTGAATGGCAATTCTTTCCGGCCGAAGAGGTCACTAAATTATGATGAGGAGGTTGTTTTTGCGATGCAATGATTCCATGTTACCATTATTATGATAACCAATCACTTTTTCAACGATGCCTCACAGGGCAGATTCAAGATGGTGCTCAAGAGGGAAAAAAAGTTGACAATCGTATTTCTGGAAATAGTTGGCTTAGGAATTGGCTACCCAACTCATATCATTTCTAACATTACTTTTTGTAGAAATATCAAGTATTGTGTCAATATCTCTAAGAATCACTTATTTATGGAAAAAATAGTGTTTTTGTTTTTTTTTCTGTTTTCCCCTATATTTCAAAGACAGTTCAAAGTAATCAAGAACGGTTTCCTGTGACTTCATGAGCATAAAACAGTCAATGTATGTGGTAAATTGAACGTCTCCACATGCTTCGGTTATTCAAATATAATTTTCCAACTTTTTTTTTTCTGTTTCACCCTGTATACGCTGCCGGCATGGATGGCGCTGATGGCTACCTTTCTGGATCGGAAGAGTATGATGCAAAGAACATTTTCACCGAGTGGCATCTTCTCATCAAAAAATGCAAGGTTCATTCCATTTTATGCAACTAGCATCCGGACTATTATTGCCGCGGTGGGATTCATAGGCTTTTAGGCAACTGTCAGTGCTGTCACAACTGTAACGATTTTTGGATATTTCGGTCCAAAACTTGGTTGTCACTTTTCGAAATTGACCTTTATCGCTACTACGGAAACAAAAAGACCTTGCTTTTTCAGACAGTTAAGCTAACCAGAGTCCTAACAATTTTGTGTACAAACTCAACGTCGCGTCGTCAAATGCCCAGATACCTAAGATAGAGCTTCCGACAGAGTTCTCAATCGACAAGCAGGCTATCCCCATTAACTTCTGGTGAACTCTGTAACCTCGTCTGTAACAGAATTATTATATTTAGTTCAGCAAGATCAAACTAAACGTTCCTTGAAGTAAAATTCTCATCCATAATACCTCTCCCTTCAAGCACCAATTGAAGAGTCTCAACAGCCATTCTTTTGTTCTGGCGCCAAAGTGTTTTATTTGCTCATTTCTTTTGTTGTCGAGACCATCCGCTTTTCCCGCCTTGAGACCTCTAATGACATTTTCAAGGTCTTCTAGCAAGAAGAGTCTGTCATATTCAGAGGTTTCTAATTATTCGATGTTTCTTTTAATGGTACTAGTTCTTTGTATTTTGTTGGATTCACCGTTAAGGATGAGCTGGTGTGCAATCTGGTTAGATAGCTGTTACAGGGTTTGTATTCTGTGTTGACTGTTTATTGTCGTCGTTGCTAAACTTGATGGTTTTCCTTGCTTGCCTGCTGGAATGCTTCATGTCGATGTTTTCAATCAGCTTTTGCCACTTGTCACGACGTTTTCCAGCAATGTTCGTTGTTAAAGCATTGCCCAGTCTAGTAGTCTCTTCTGAGAATGGGTCATGAGAGTATAATAGTCCAGTCAAATTAAGCAAAAATCGAGTCAAACCGGAAATAAATTCGGAAGTTGACAAAATTTGGTGGATCGATGCAGAATTTGACGTAGAGTAACATACTGAAATTTCCGGGAATTCTGAGGCTTGGATTTTTTTTAGGACCAATAAAAGAGCGTCATCCTTGAGAATTTTCGAATTTTTTCTGTATAACTTGTGAACTATCACCTTTAAAACACAACTACCAGCTAAGCGAATGTAGCCTGTCAAATTCCCATGAGATCAGTACTGAATTCGTTACTTTGTGGTCAATAGTCTCTGAGATACAGCGGCTGCTAAAACGCAGTGAAAATTACTCAAAATTTATTTCCGGATTTCACGTAACAATTTGCATAGTGTCAGTTCAGGGGCTGTAACATGAACAGCAATGGGCGGATTTTGATGTGTTTACATGTCTGGAAAGCCAATTCAACATATGATCTCACATTTCTATCTAGAAGTCGCTAACTTCAAAATTGTACTTTCCCTCGACCTTTGAAATCGATGCTTGATGTCCCAAAGAATCCCCAAAAATCAATTTTTCCCAACCATGCCATTCGCTTCATTTTGCAAGTAGGGCAAAACCACCCAGGGGATATATGGAGAATAAAATACCAGAAAAACAACATGTTTTGAAATCTTGTTCCTAGTGATGGTTCCTGAGTTATATGGGTTAAAAGACTTTTTACGACCTTAGAAAAAAAATAGGTAGTCCAGACACTAACTGCTGATTACTGTGAGGACCTTGCATTTGAGGTGTGAGATGCCACTTAGCAGACGTGGAAAATACATCAGATTATTCATTGCGTCTGCTAAGTGGCATTTTGTATCATCAGATGCAAAGTCCGTACAGTATTCAGCAGTTGATGTCCGAACCACCTATCTTTTTTCCAAATAGGTCGTTTTATAGTCTTTCAACCCATATAACTCAGGAACGATCACTAGGAAAACGATTCCAAAACACGTTATTTTCTGGTATTCAATTCTTCATATATTCCCTGGATGGTTTTGCCCTGAGTGGAAATTTGAGCAAATGGCATGGTATAAAAAAATCGATTTTTGGGGATTCTTTGGGACATCAAGTATCGATTTCAGAGGTCGAGGAAAATTACCATTTTGAAGTTGGCGACTTCTAGACAAAAGTGTAATACCGAATGTTGAATTGGCTTCCCAAACATATTGAACACATTATTATCCGCACATTTTCTTTCCACGTTACAGCCCCTAAACTGACACTATGCAAATTGTCCGTGAAATCCGGAAATAAATTTTGAGTAATTTTTACCGCGTTTTTGCAGACGCAGTATCTCAAAGCCTATTGACTACAAAGTAATGAGTTCAGTATAACAGTTCAGTTACCAGTTCAGTACTGATCTCTTGGGAATTGACCGGGCTACATTTGCTGCTATGGTTTTTGTGTCCTAAAGGTAATAGTTTACAAGTTATTCAGAAAAAATCGAAAATTTTCAAGGATGACGCTCTTTTACCTATAGGTCCTAGAAAAAAAGCCAAGTCTTGGAATTTTCCGGAATTTCAGTATGTTACTCTACGTCAAATTTTGCATCGATTCACCTAATTTCGTTAACTTCCGAATTTATTTCTGGTTAAAACCTATTTTGACTGGGCAATAACTGTTACAGTAGGCATTGTACATCTCCTCATGCTCTTTCCACAGACCAGGGATATACTCTTCTCGACATCCTCTGGGGATATATTTCCTTGATATTTTCTTTGTAATTAAAATGAAGTCCTTGTATTTGTCCGCTCTAGGTTCAATGAGGGCCACAGTTGCATCCAATTCTCTTGTAAATAACCTCCAGTCAGCCTTTTAGGTATGTTGAATCGGAGTCTAAATGACGTTTTTCTAGGTACGATTGGATTCGGGACACTTTTAACATGATTTCCTCTCATGTGGCTACTGACAAAAATTAGGTCAGGGTTGTGAGCTGTAACCTTTTTGCCAACGTCCACTATACTGAAGGACGGTTGGAGTTTTGTGTCATGTATCAGATTCAAAGAATGATTTTCCGCCCAAGTTTCAACTCTGTGTCCATTCACGTCTGTCTCAAGATAGCCCCATAACGTGCTGTGACTGTTAAAGTCACCTATTACAATCTGGTTGGGCAGAGCGGAGGTTCTCATTCATTCATATGTGGCGTTACAGCCCGTTCAGGGCCTGAACCTCCTCTACTGAAGCCTTCCATTCTTGTCCGTTTGGTGTTTCTTGCTATTCGTTTCCAGTCTGTCTTCCCGGTTCTGCTTACTCTTCTACGGTGTCCCACCATTGTTGTCTCGGTTTTCCTCTTGTTCTTACTCCCTCAACTTTCGTTTCCAAATGTCTTTTCACAATTCTCTCATCTCCCATTCTCGGCACATGCCCAGCCCATCTTAACACTGCTCCTTTAACTGTCGTTATCACATCACCACAGCTCGAAATTGTATCTTATCCTGATGCTTTCATCTTCTTCTTTACAGGGGCCGAATATCTTCCTTAAAATCTTTCTCTCGAATGTCCGTAGCCTATTTTCGTCCCTCTTTGTTAATCCACATGTTTCAGCTCCGTATGGTAAGACTGGTTTTATCATTGTCTTAAAGATCTTGATTTTTGTTTTTCTGCTTATCGTTTTTGACTTGAATATTCCTTGCAATGCGGAGTAGCTTTTTTTGCCCAGCAAAATTCTTCTGGTGATCTCTTTTGATAGGTATTTCATTTTGGTCAGTTATCAGTGTTCCCAAATATTAACTCTCTCACTCTTTCAAATGCATATCTTCCCAATTTCACTTTCTCCTCACTTCCTCCCTTAAACTACGCCAGCCGTCAGCCTCAGTTTCATGAATTTTGTCTTCTCTGTGTTTATTCCCAGCCCCACTTTTCTTGCTTCATCTTCCATCGTTTCAAACGTTTCCTTCAGTTGTTTTCGATTTCTGCTCAGTATAACCAGATCGTCCCGCGTATGCCAAAACCTGACTTGAATTGTGAAAGATTGTCCCGCCACCAATCAAATTCGTTTTTTTCATAACTTTCTCTAGTACTAAATTGAACAGTAGCGTGGGCAATGGGTCACCTGTCTAAGACCACTCTCAATTTTAAAACATTGCCCTGGAACCACCTTGGTATTCGCTGATTTCTTGTTCTGTGGATACCGTCAGTCGATTATTCAATATGATGGCTAGTATATCTTGTACATAACTGATAGCAGCGTTATCCCTCTATAGTTTCGACAGTCTGTCCTGTCACTTTTCTTGTGGAATGGGCATATTACTCCTATTTTCCATTCCTATTCTCCATCCTCCTGGTATTGGAGGTACTGGGACCAAATTGGAAGTGAGTCGCTGGTGGTTTATGTATTGTTGTTGTAGCGATCTTCTCCAGTTCGATGGTCAGTATTTCGATTTCGTTGATGCATGTTGATGTGCTTTTTCCAATGGGGATGTTTTCTTCACAAAAATCGCGCTGCCGTAATGGTCGTGTGCACGTTTCACTATTAGTTCCATGCCTGCCATCAACACATGTGAGAATATTGCAGAACGAACGTGTAAGAGCTCCGTCGTAAGCTCTAGCTCCACCAGATCCAGGATTCCGCTCTCCGAGACCACAGACAGACTCGAAAAGTGGTGCACTTCCCGAGGCTTGATCTCAGCTGAGGAGGCCAATGCCACAATACTCACACCGTCACACCGAAGGGGACTTGGGCTTATCTTGGTGGTCTAGACTCATCTTCGAGTACCCACCCCTAAGTATGATGAGCCCGCGGCTACCTTTCTACCGGAATTCGTAGAGCAAGACCAAGAACAAACACGGTATAGTATGCGGCTGAAGCTTCTCGGTGCGAAACCTATAAAATCATTCATAAGACTTGGCTCAGTTCTTAGATGGAGATTAAATTTTCATCGCCTCTTTCTAGCCATATATCGACTCTGCAATTGTCCCATTGGATCGGTTTCTACTTCCATTTATTGATTTTTCTCGGTCATTTTCAACGCGAATCAAAAAATGCGGTAGGCTTGAAAGTCAAAAAAATCCAGACTACAGGAGCTATCGTTAACCGAAATCTACTTTTGCGGGATATGTTTCGATACGTTTGTCGACCTTCGAGAAGCTCACAGGTAATCAATGAGTCAAAGGCGAAATTATTTATTGCTGTCAAGCCTGTCGGTGTGTTGTGAGCCATGAGGCGAAGCGCACAACCTCTCGAAGCTCCGCGCGCACCAGAGATATGCATTACAATAATTTATGGATTAATTGTTGTTCTGCAATTATCGACTTTCTCTATTCCGTGCACACAGTACAACACAGGCCAAACAAACAGCACCGCCGTCACCACCAGCAACGTATTTAACTCTGCTCTTTCTAAGAGTCTATTGTAAAGTTCAAGGTGAATTTTATCGAGAGTTATTAGCGCCGTAAATTATTTCATACAATGTCCCGATTGGACACTAACAGCTTTGTGAAGGACTCACCTCCGGCGATGAACTGCGCAAAATTCAAATTATATCAAAATGCTCCTTCAAGAGTGAAAATCCCCGCAAGATTGATGGGACACATCGACAAAAGACTTGTTTGTTTGAAGAACAAAAACAAAATGATATGTGCCTACCTATATCCCGGCAGTACCATCGTCAGCACACACACTCCACACACCACACGGAGAAAATGTCATTCAAGTTTCGGTAGATATCTCGGTCGTGTATCTGTCGAATTTATTAGCGGTCGGCGATAACTAGTTTCGAAGCTCGATGTTTCATCGACGATAAATTTACCATAAATTTGTGTTTATCGTGTTTACATTATTTGAAACAAACCGAAATTAATTTGTAATACAAATCATAAAATTATGTAAAATATCGAGTGATACAGCGAGTAAAAATTTTCTATGGGTACTTACACGGTGGAGACATTCTTTCTTTTTAAATCTCTATCATTCAGGATGACGATGTAATTATGGGCAATTTAAATAACTCTGTAATGGTCACTTCCATTAGAAGAGTGAGGCTTAGTGGAAACGATAGACTGGGCTATAATTTTTGGATACAGTGCTTCTAAAAAATGCAAGAAGCATTTCATAGAACATTTTGGTGAGAGGGCTTTCGAAGATATTTAGACGTCGCCAAATACGATAATCGCTGTCAGCAATTCAAAATCTCAATCAGAATTTCGCAATTCAAAATGGCGACCAAGGTCCAAGACATGGAAAATAGAACTAAACTTGCATAAAAATTAAGGAAGTGTTTACATTTTTTTGTGTTTCCTTATTGAATAATTAACAGTAGATTATCTCAAAATTCCATAGAAGACAGCATCCAGCAGGATATACCTATAGGTACATAACCTAGTGGAAGTTCTCAGCAGCAGCTCAGAGCCCCTTATTCACTTATTCTCGCCCTCAATGTTAAAGGGTAAGATAACTTGAAAGCCACTAATGTACCAGAATCAATCTTAACGTGATGTTCACGTAGCTGAGTTCATGAGATGATTGAGATGGTTCTTCGGAGGCGAGAATTCAAATCACCCTTAACCGGTTTAAAAATGTTTGTCACCCCGCTCCTTCTGAACTGGAAGCAAATCAGTGCCGTCTCTTGTGAAACTGGGGCCCCGGGCACAAGGTTATAGGGGTCCTCTTATAAATGTATGCGAAAAAATATATGGACTGATCAGGATCGCTGGGCCGCAATGGGGTCTTATACGGAAATCACAAAATGCAATTTTCTTATGTAAATCGATGCTCAAGTACCTGAAACTAGATACTGTGAAGATGAAAAAAAAAAAATCGGCCCAGGGAAAAGAACTTGAAATTTGGCTCTTCACACTCCCTCTGTTTGAATCGACTGAATTCGCGGCTGAACTCATCCACCAATAAAATGGAAGCAAGACCGCATTTGACATAAAGCATCGTTGCCACGTTGTCATTATTTACATGTCTGTCATTTATCTAACCTCACATTCCTGATTCCTCTTGTTGTGAGAGTTTGTGGTCATATTTGCTGAACGTATTGAGTTGTTTTTTGTGCTAAATTGGAAAAAATGGAAGCTGGTTTCGACAAAAACTAACGACAGAAATCTCCCAGAAGTCGATCCGGACATTGTAGACAATTTTTATTGAAGAAACGCGGATTTTTTCGCACATGGCGTAAGAGATGTTAAAACTAGCAGGTAAGGCTTTGTGACTCATAAGTAAGTGGCAAGCGAGCCTCTAGCACCTACCTGATCCCAATCAATTAATCATTGTTTTTTTTTGCAGAAGTAGCAAACAAATATATGGAGACGGAGCAATAGGGTTTGTACAGGTGAAACGTGATAAAACGTTATGTACTGTCAAAGCCAAAGTAACACCGGAGCACAAAGTCCGATGTACTACATATGCTGTTACAGTCATCATTGAAGAAGAAACAGTGGAGGTTGTCTCATGTACCTGTGGAGATTGTGCGGCTGGTTCAGGTAGGGTGCGGTATTATTTTGTTAGCAAACTTCTTACGATTCAAGTTTGACGAAGTGAAGGATATCATTGTTTGTAGTTTGGTATCAATAAATTTGAATTGAATTGAAAATTATTGTGTAACTTTGTTACTGGAGGCTGTAAGCATATCGCCGCCCTTAGGATTTGTTATAATTTGGTATTAGTACACTGTAATGCATATTATAATAAATAATTAAATACTGAAAACTGAATAGTATATGAAAAACAGGTTCATTTGTTTCAATTTTTATACAGTTGACAACTGAATGTTTTAATAAAGTTGAATAAAATGTAAAAACAGAACATGTTGGGTGTGGCCAATTTGCAGGCAGAGTACCAAGTTTTCGTTTTGGAAGCGAAGCGGTGAGTTGTTTTACTTAGTTGGAAGAACCATTAAATTCTACGGCCTGTCGATTTGCTATGTTGCGGATGGTGACGATAGCTGCTGTAGATCCTTGCTAACACCTACCTAGATAGTGGCATATAATTTCACTTCCTGTCACATCCATTTCGAAGTGTTGCTTGGAATCATTTTCTTCGCATACCTCCACGATCTGCTGCCAGTGAGCTAGTGAGCTCATATTTCTTTTTCTTTGTAAAAAGAATTAGCTGAGGCTTCTTTTTCAGCTCAATTTTTGAAGGTGGGTACCACATATTTTCCTTGAATGGTTTTCAAGCCCACAACCGAGCCCACAACCTTATACATACCTACTACTACTTCTAGTTTGGGGCATCGGATTCCAGCTGTGAAAAAACGAACTGTTGCAGGTAAGGAGTCACAAAGTTCAACGATTCTACCTACATTGAAATGATCTTCACCGCAAAAATATCTGCCGCCCCATGGGGCTGGGCTTTTGTCGCCGGTAGCTGTATGGCACTTGTTTCCCAGGGGTTGAGACTTGGGAACGCTGATGACAATTTTTTGTGGGGCACTTGAAGAGGTGTTGGGATATCCCTTGAAAATGCATGTTTTCGATGGCATTATTGTTTATTTGCAGAATGTACCGAACAAATAATTTCGATTTAACCACCATTCTGTCAAAAAAGACCATTAACAAGGTGGCAACAGCGTCGTTCAAATGACGTTTCCTTGTTGCAAAGCTGCCAGATTTATAATGGACTCCCATTGCAAACACCAAAATTGATTGTTCATGCCTCAAAAATGTATTCCATTGTATCCAAAAACATACCACCTAACGTGTTGTTTTGTCGAAGTGACTTTTTTCTGAGGAATATCAAAATATTCATGCAGATCTTGACTACCTGTCACACAGTTTGGCAACAAGGCTCCAGCTACGACCATCCCATTGCGCAAACTCAATTCGTCCGCCTACGTCATCAGACGTTGAAATTTAATTGGGGTTATTCCCGCCTCGATTTTCAAAAAAAAAATTCAAAAAAGGTCGAGGCTTTTGAGACGAACTATTATCATTCATGTAGCAAACTCACCTTGTAGAACATTTTGAAGCAATAAAAAAAATCGTATATGACCCCATTGTACTAAGCCTTTTGGCTAAAAGGGGCCCAAAAACTCGGTCTATGAGGGGCCCCGCAACTCGGTCTATGAAGGGCCCCGCATCATCGCATACAGAAGTCGGAAGAGAAATAGACAAATTCAATTTTGTTGTTGCTTTGAGGAAATCACTTTGAACACGGAAACCAAATTTTGATGGTGATGGAGCTCCTTCCTATTGATTTTTTAGATTCCTGAAGAATCCACCAGGACAGCGGATAGCGGTTATTCATTTGGTTGAATTTTCAATTGCCTTTGCGCTGAGTTCCTAGGAGTTTTTGATTTATTTTTATCACGCGTTGTCAAAAAAAGCACTATGATGGGAAGGCGCACGATCAGCTCAAAAAGTGACATAACTGAATAAATGGATGGGATATGGGAACGATTTTATTTTACAAAAATCGTCATTAGTTTTGTAAATTTATGGAGATTTGGGGGCCCCCAAAAAACCCGGGGGACCTGGGCACAGGCCCTTCGGGCCCATGCCTGAAGACGGCACTGGGCAAATGGATTTACCTTGTCGAAATTCAAGGCCTGTGATTCACAGCCTGGCATCCGCAGACTCCTTGTATCTGGGAAAAGCGTTGACTGTTGACTGTTCTCGTCATTCCTTTTTGCATGAATTTGGCTATAACTGAAAACATTTTAAGTCACTTGAACTTGAATTGATACTACACTCAGGGCCGTCTCTAGACATTTGGCCGTCCTCGTGCAAAAACTGTAAGGCCGCCCCCTTCTCAATTTTTTTTAATGGTTAATTTTGTATACATATAACTTTGTTAATTTAAATCTTATTCTATGAAAATAACAGAAACAGAGACTGGAATTGCAATTTCTGCATTTTGAACCAGAATTTTTTTACTAGGTAATTATTCGTTAATTAAATTAACGAAAGTCAACTTACCAACCGGACGGATAGTGAATAAGATAAAATAACGTCTTTCACGATTCCACCTCCCTTTGGTAGAAATCAAGAATTTAGCAAGGATCTTGCAAAATCTGATTTTATATTCACGTGTTTTAAAGTATCCATCATACCATTTGAAAAAAATGTTCAGGGGCGGCCGCGGAGGTGAAATATAGAAAGCAAAAAAATTGAAACAACGCATTTCTGCCCCGAAATGCCGCCCCCTGAAACTGGCCGCCCTTGTGCCATGCACGAGTTGCAAGCCCGCTTAAGACGGCCCTTACTGCACTGGAGCTTTTGTTGAGTTGGAATCATCGGTTCCAACCTCACATTAACCTTTGAGCTTTAGCCTCATTATTAGCTGAAAAGACGAAAGGAAGATGCGACACGTCGAGAAAAATGATGTTGGAAGATTACGATAACTATGATCTTAATTTGGAAAACCGAAGTTGGATTTTGATGCCTCTGGAGAATGTTTCCTTTGGCGATTTCCTGAAGGATGATTGAACTTTTCCATCTTAATATTATGTAGGTATGTAAGACTCGATAGGTGTAGTTCATCGGAGTGAGTAGGTATGCATGCGAAACCGAGAAAAAGCGTCGAGAATATCGACTCTTCGCGAGAGGGAGGTTCCCACAAGGCCGCCGACAGCACGAGCGCAATGACGTTTTATTATTGTTATTATTATTATTACGAGCCGTGGCCGTGTGCTTAGCCGCACATCACCCAGCGTTATTGTTCGACTCGTTTATGCAAATAATTGTGGTGCGCTTTGCCCTTTATATGAGCACAAGAAGAGAGGAGACGAAGAAGCAGAGAGTCGATATTTTATCTCGGTCTTCAGATCTACTCTTGCCACAAGAAGGCTGACCTTCCTATCACCATCTGGATAATTTCTCATCGTACGTCCTCAAGAGCGGTGCCACAGAGCTCTCGGTGCTCTGCTTCGCTAAAATCCCCTCTGCGCTCCCCCATGAGGCCCCCCCACAAGCGGGTACGGCACGACGACCAACATTCGCAAATGCCTTTGTCGCGGAATTTTTCTTTGTTGCCATTTTTTTCGTTCGGTAAATGTTTACCCGTGTTAGTTTTTTTCGCGGTGCCTGTGCCGACGCGAGATATTATTCTACATAATGGTGACAGGTGAAGGTCGCGTCATAAAGTGGAATGGATTATTATAGGCGATGGTCATCGTTTTTTTTTTGTGGTTACGAGTGGATATCATTGTGTGGGAATCTTCTTGTATTTGTTCGTCTTTGAATGATGAAGATTGTGTCGTCTGGAAAAGTTCACCAATAGGAATTTGTCAAGCAAAAATCTTTGCTGTGCACTGGTGTTTTCAATTTTCAGAAATTATTGAATCAATAATATTGTTAAACTACAATTCAAAGAGTCACGAACTTTGATAGTTGAGAAACAAACGTTTGAACACAATATTACTATGCGTATTACTTACTTGATTAGACGTCAAATGAATTGTCGCACTTAAATACTACACTTCGCTGCTGTTAGCACTCTCGCTGTTATTCAAATTCTTTTCTGTTATTTGGCCATGTAATTTATATACACCTTAGTCGTCTATTCCAGAATATTTCAGCTTATTCCGAAAGACCTCGCAGGTTCCCGTAGCTATATTTCAGCATCAGCCGACGGTTCAGGTGAACAACTTTCAACTTGGCTCTAGGGGATCTTATCTCACATAAGATGGAGCTCCGGGGATCTGCCCTTCTTGAGTTGGGGATTGTGCAGCCACACAAGATAACCTGCTTGAAGTCCTCCAGGGTTGGCCTTCAAGTCGCATCGCGTTTTCATTCGTTCGGTAGTAATACAGATCCGTCGTCTTGCTATTTTGGTACACTTTCCAGCCGTTGCCTTAGATCATCGGCATACTCCGGAACAGTTCTTGAGTCATCCTCGGGTCTGACAAACTGCACGTTTTTGGAGTTTTTTGATCGGCCTGTTGAACCGCTTAACTCTCAAACCCTCCATCAGAACGTGGGTGAAGGGTACAGGGGCGTCTTTCCGGTCTTTTGCATTCTGATGAGCAAAGCACAGAATATGTCTTGAAATACCGGGTGTTTATAAATGTCTGTGATCGCATCGCCTTTGGAATCCGCTTTCGATCACTACAATTCCACCTGCTACTGCGTTTTTTTGGCCTGACCTATGCCTGCCGCGATCACACATTATTATAAACACCCCGTATATTCGATTAGAAATTCCTACCTTGGTCGGGGTGCAGCTCCAGTGGTACTCCGAATCGACTGAACAGGTTGTCGACAATTACTGGTGCTACAGTTGGAGAGGCATGGTTGGGCAGGGCGCATGCTCTCAGCTACTAGCTCAGCTCAGCCAAGTGCTCGTTTATCATGAGGAACGGTCCAACCTTGTCGATGGTAAGGCGTCTTCAGTAGTTGTCCTCGGCTACGAGCTCTTGGCTAGCTGCCCAAACCTCGCATTGTCGACACCAGACTTTTACGCTGTTCTAGCGACTGACTCAGCAGAACCTCTCGCATACCTTTGCCAACTTCTTGTTCATTTCCAGATGTCCTCCGGTAGCGCCATCATGCACCTTTCTCAGGACTTCTCCACTCATCTTTCGTGAAGCACCAACTGCGAAGGTATTCACTTCCTATCCAGGCTTTTCTATACCTACACTTTTCAACAGCCCGCTTCTCAACAGCTTCCAAAGATCCCAGAGGACCTTGAACTCTGGTCCTTCTCCTGAGATCTAAACCCATTACAGTCTTTTCTCTCCGAGCTCTTTTCTTTTCGCCAGAAAGCCAATAGAAAAATCTTTTTGTCGATCCTTTCCCACCGCAGCGATGGTCAAGTTCTGTGAAGTCTCAATGGAGATTGCAGATTGCTCTGACCTGCAGTGCATTCGGCTGGTTCACCTTCTTGCAGTGCTTGCAGTCGTCTTTGCACAACCTTCGAGAAATAACGTCTGCATTGCCATGACTTTCACCTGGTCGGTGTTGGATTTTGATGTCGTAGCCATCAGGGCCGGTCCCAAGGAAGGTGTGGAGGGTATAACACCCCCCCCCCCCCCAGTCGCGAACATCCATTCGGCAGAATCAAGCTCAGTCGGCAAAATCAAGATGAACTGAAATATTGTCCGTAAAACGATTTGAAAAAAAAAGAAACTTTGTTGATATCAAATAAGTTTGTGTTTATTGTGTTGTATTACCGTGGTAGAACTACTAACATGAAGCCAGAATTGAAGTTCAAAAGTCTGATTTTCGGAAACATAGGTAGTCATTGTGCTAAGCAGGTTTTTAAAATACTCGTTTTCGTAAATATTTTTCGTGGATTATGATTCACAATCCACTTTTCATTTGTTGTGGATAATGGTATATATTATTCAACAAGCGGGTGATGAATACTTCTCACTCATGAGGATGCAGTTTGCCGACACGAGCCTTGGCATTGAAAAATGCAGGCATGTATGCGCGTGATAACGCGTGCATTATTAAATAGAATTGGATAAAGTAATTTTTGGAACACTCAAACAAAGCACCATCAGCAAATTGTCATCAGTGTTGGACTGATGTTGGAAGTTCGAAAGTTTTTTTAAAGTTTTGCATCAACACCAAAACACCATACACTCGACCATACATATAGAGCGTGTTCCAGTAGTGAAGTGGAATCACCTTCATATTTCTTCCCCTAGCACTTTTTCAGAAAATTTCTTCAGGGGTACTTATAACGATTTTGACTTGGATTTTGACCACTGCGGACCTGTTCCGAGTTCCGAACCTGACACGAGTTTTTGCTGTCAGTATAATTTTTTGATTTTTTTTTGACATTTTTCGAAATTTTAATTTTTGTTTACAGCCATAAGAACTACTTACGTGTTCTTCTCCGTATGGTAACATTTCTTATTTTTTCCTATCATTACTTAGATAGATTCTGCAACTAAATTAGAATGAGGAATAATTGATTATTGAAATGGGAAAAGAAAAAAGTTTTTTCTCAAATACAGGGTGTCTCAAAACTCGCGTCCCACAGCTCCACTCGGTATATAGAATCTTCTATGAAGACTCCAAAAGTTGATACAAAATTTTTTTGACTTTTATTCTTCAAGTTATGGAGGGTCAAAGGTTGGTCCATCGAACCCTTCTGTTCTCGTTATTTCAAAAGATTTTTCTAAACTGTTTATGACATAACATTGAGTAAAAAATATCAACCACTGAATGTGTACTAAATTTTCATCTACTAGGTACACAGGGTGGAGTCATACACTAAAAAATCCAATTTCGGTAAAAAACTCCTCCCGAAAAAATTCTCCGGAACAAAACCGTGTTATTGTCTGCTCTACATTGGTTGAGAGATCAAAAGAAGCGATTGCATGCATTTTTGAAGACAAATAATTTTCGAGGTTTAACACTCACCCTGTATAGTAAATGGAAATTTAGTATACATCCAGTGGTTGATATTTTTCACTCAATATTATGCCATAAACAGATTTTAAAAACCTTTTGAAATAACGAAACTAAAAGGGTTCGAAGGACCCTCCATAACTTGAAAAATTAAAGTCGAAACTTTTTTTCTATTTTTGGGAGCTTTATAGAAGATTCTATATACCGAGTGGAGCTTTGGGGCGCGAGTTTTGAGACACCCTGTATAATGCGAACTAGAACATTTATCTCATATTATGTTCAAATTGTCTGCCTCCAACATCGCGACTTTCAGCAGCTGTAAGTTTTGGGGCTGCGGCTTGTATACTCGCTCTTTCAAGTATCCTCATAAAAAAAGTTCAATGGGAACAAGCTAGGTGACCTGGGAGGCCACTCAATTCCCATTTTTTGACTGATCCATTTTTGTGGGAATGCCTGGAATGTCCAGGAACTCCTGCACGGCCAACGTAAAATGCGGTGAAGCCCTGTCTTGCTGGCACCAAAGCTGAATCCGTCTTTCTGGAGGAAAAATGACACTGATGGCCGGAACAATGGAATTTTGTAAAAGCTCTAAATAGCTATCCCCATTCCTCCCGTCAATAAAGAACGGTACAATAATAATTTGCTGTCCCACAATTCCACAGTCTCATAATAATAGTCGGCATTTTGAAATCTTTCACACCCCCCCAAGCAAATTGGTTTCGGTCCGGCCCTGTGTCGCACTCTACAGTTTCTTTATACACGTTTCTTCTACATTCATTCTCATAATATTAATAATGAGACGTCTTTTCGGGTGGGGAGCTAGAATTTGAGGAAAAGATTGAGGCACTGAGATATTTTCTCTAATAAGTGCTTCATCATTGGAGTCCGGTCTCGATAAGCCAAGCCGGTAGCTTATTTTGAAGTGGACAACTCTCGGAAAACTTGGAGGAAAGACAAGAGAAATTGCCTAAAAATGTTCAAGAATCACTTACCCTTTGTTAAAGAAAAGTTGGTTTAAATCTGTTCACAAGCTGAAAAGTTGGAAATTTGCAGGTTTTCACAAGGAACCAAATTATGTAGAAAGAAAAGCGAGTGAGGCAGTCGGATGCATTGGTTCATGGATGGAGGTAACGATCTGAAACTGGCACCACAAAAAGATTGAAAATAATTTGCAGGAAATTGAAAATTTAAAAAAATTCAATTTCCCAAGAAAACATCAAATATTTTTGCAAATCATCTTATTGCTCAGATCGTCAATCACGGCTTCACTTTGAGCTCCGTCATTCAAGTTCAGTTTCGATAACCCAGGTCTGTTTTACATTTTCAACAAAGAAATTTCCGGAAAATTGGAAAGAAAATTTATGAAAATGTTCGAGAGCCAGTTACCTCTTGTTTAAGAAAGGAATTGTGGAAATTTGTTCACGGGATAAAAAATTGGAAAATCAGCAGCTTTTTCAGAGATGAAAACTCGGAAACCGTAGGTCCGATTTCTTGAACTTTCCTCTTAAAAATTGTTTCAATTTTTTCTCCAGTCTTTATTCCAAGCATGTGCGCACCTGAAATGTACCTATATTTCGTGGGACTCATCAGCTCATCACATGTCAAAGTTTGCATTGCAGTTTTTTCAAATTCACGGAATGTGGAACTACCGTCAAAAAACCGGAACCGTGCCGATTTCTAAAATGGGTCTACACGACGCCCAATCCAATGTTATGAATAATAAATAAATAATTCATCCAATCCAATGTTATTTCGATATCAGTTGGATTTTTTTTTGTAAAAAGTCGATCCCCGAGCAATAATGAATTTTTAAGTGGGGTCCTGCATCAAGAGCGAGTCGTCCTGGTGGAAATACGGGCAAGAGGCCCTCTCGGGTGGCAACGGCCAGGAGAAATTTGGAAAGTTCATAAACGCTCGACTGGAAAATGGTAAAAAATTGCAACTGCAGACTTAATTTGACTCTTTTGTTGTGTTGCTTCCTGCCAAATTTGGTCCCCAACCATTTGATAGATTTTGAATAATTAGAAGGTGAAGTTTTGATCTTAGACATTTCTTATTATTTGAAAATACTTTTAACTGTTCTGTATACATTTTTTCATCGGATTTCAAACGGCATATTCCAAGTCAAGTTCCGTGAGATATAGCTTCTGTCATTTTTTGATAGTGACACTTCTGTTTGAAAGATGACAGCCAAAAACTAATGAGCTAATCCGACGGTAAAACCATGTCTGTGTGCCAAATTTCGAGTCGATCGGATAGACGTTACGTTGCGGCTGTTATCGTGGAAGGTTACAGACAAATAAACATACACACATACATACAGACAGAGATCATTCTGGAAATGGTCTTAATCGTCATAGGGGACCTCAAAACGGATATATGCGTGAAAATCTCTCGTCCCTCCCTTCCTCTCCTCGTTGAGTGGTGGGTCGGGAAAGTAAAATTCGTCACGGCCAAATGGAAAATAGTGGAAAACTCCAATTGCAAATTCACTTTGATTTTAGTTGGATTCTTTTGTTGTGCTCCTCTCTGCCGAATGGCTCAAGGCACCTCATAAGCTTCCCATATCGACAGACAGCACACTTTTTGGCCGACAGAGCCTTGAATGTTTCCAGTCGACATTTGGAGATCTGCTGGAACTTTCACAGCCTTTTTTGTAATATTAGTGTCGTCTGCCATATATCTCAACGGATTCCAAAGCCTTGCGTCGAAGCCTCTTCTGCCAATCGAGGCTGTGGTCAAGGAGGTCAGCAATTTTACGACCTGTTGGATCTCTTATAGCTTTGTTGCGGTAGGTACTGTTCGCTGTGGGTCAGTAGAACCCTAGACCTACCCTGCGACTGATGGCTAGCGACATACATTGATGAATTTAGAGGACGTTTGGACACCCGGCATTGTGTTTTTGCTGGTTGAATCTTAGCACTTCAGGCTGATGCCCAGCCCCATTTGGTTATATCTCGGTTTGTATACTCCGAAGACCCAAAAACACTAAACTGGGTTTGAGTTGACCAATGACCAAGTTAGATTACGGATAATATGTTTAAAACTCTCAGAGAAGATCTTGATATCCGTTCAAATCTTGGTAGCTTTCAGAATCCCCTTCGATTGAAACGGCAAGCAGGGGCGGCTCGAGGGGGCGTAAGTGATGTGCCACTCGACGTCGTCACCGGCCGCCCACGATATTGTTGTGTCGTGTGAAGCGCGGACGGGCCCGTTTTTTGAACGGTGTCATTTTTTCCCATCCCGAAATGCTCTCGCCACAATACAAACCGACCAACAATAAACTACACCAGTATGTGTGCGAATCTTTTTTATGTACGGGCAAGTAGGCATAATATGAGAGTCCGGCGAGAGCGAGCAACCAGCAGCCAGCGCGAAGAGAGGATGAGGCATTTTATACGATCTGCATGAATGCGAACACCATACCATCATCTCTGCCTCGGCTCTTTCTCATTCTCTCATACGAAGAGAATGAGAAACGTTATTGCAACTTGTTCTATTCCGAACGGAATATTATTTACAATTATTGTTTTATACGGCCATAAAAATATATTAAAAACAATATTTGTCTCTCTTGGACATTACTTTATAATTTTATTCCCGTCTCATTCAAAATTATTATAATGACTGTGTTTATATAACCTGCACTTTTCTAATATGAGACTTAATATATGCGCAATTCCAGAGCCCCAGCCTCGGCTCTCGCGCCGAAGAGAAGACCCATAACCGGTCGGCCTTCCAGAGCCGGAATATGACCATTGTATGCATTTGAATGTGTGTGATGATAAAGTGTAGCACACGAGGTTCATTCATTTTTCCGAAAAACTTTTACTCGCTGTTTTTAGTACGAACTACGAACCCACATTCGAATCTGAGTTCGAACTTTGACCTCGATTACACAAGAGTATCAGCAATAGATAGTATTTCGCAAGACTACCAAGGAAAGTGCCATCAGATTCTGCACTTTAAACTTATTTTCAAAGTAGTCGGATTGTTGCCCTTCAAGGTAAGGCTAAATAGATCAATAATAAGTCTGCGTCGATGTTGCCCTTATTACGTCATAGGGACGTCGTACTGACGTCGCGCTATCCGACTCATACTGCCGATGTATAATCAACGTTGAATGAACGTCGGCGCAACGATTGTCAAATGATGATGGACTCTGCGAAAAACGCAGGAGATAATTGGTTTGTCATCCAAAATAGCCGTCTGCAGGTGCCTTTATGTATTGTATTACTTGTTTCAAACGTTTTATCGACGATGTTGTACTCACTGAGTTTTGATGTTTTGGAGCGTTTCTGGAATTCAGACT
This sequence comes from Anaspis maculata, assembly GCA_949128115.1. Taxonomy (NCBI): domain Eukaryota; kingdom Metazoa; phylum Arthropoda; class Insecta; order Coleoptera; family Scraptiidae; genus Anaspis; species Anaspis maculata. The sequence goes on from OX421967.1 coordinate 32,541,914, forward strand.
CGATATGGTGACAGCTCAGATTTGTTCATAATTCTGACAGTTTTATTCCTCACTTTCGATATTCGACTAATTGGAATATCGTTAGGTTGAAGATCTTCCGTTGTAATAATTCGTGAAATTTTAGTAGTTGCAGACTTTCGAAATGCCCTTTTGCAGAGATGATGATGTTCTTTGAAATGGTAGGATCATGATTGTTGGATAACGCTTATAGTACCAGGATAAAAATAAAAGCTCTGAACACTTTAGATTTTGTAGGGGTTTTATTCAAACCGGTATGTTCACACTCAAGGGGGTTAGTAGTTGTGAACTAAATATATATCCCTCGGATTATTTGACGGCCAAAGTCGTTCATGGGGCAGTCAAAACACTTGATGTCTTTTGGTACCCGTGATGGTTTCCACCCCTGAGCTACGAATCTTGAGCGGGCATCTTTTCCTCGTTTAGTTGAGTGTTCTCTGTCTCTAATCAGTTGTCCCTCATCGTTCAAGATTAATCAGCCGGCGTGCTCACCCATATATGGTTCTCTCTTACCAGAAGCCGGACGGGCAATATGGCGAAAACGAGCTAGACTTTAGGCGGGTGTTCTGATGTTTTCGTCCGTGATTTGCCCTTAAGCATAAACGGTACGCGACCGTAAATGCAGGAGGTCGGGTGTTAATACAAGTTGGTTACCGAGAAAAGCCCTTCTAAAACAGTACTGGTTCCAAAAACCCTCAGGTCGCCTTGGACATCAAAGTGTAAAACTCTCATCTGGAAGACTCCGGATCGTTTCAGATAATCATCGGAGAGACCTTCTAGTAGGACAGCGTATCAGCGTGGGATGACATAGCCTTAGGGCCATCGCGGGACGGCAGCGAGGGACTCGCCGTCGGGTTACACACTGTGATCCTGTGAAGAGTTTTCTTGCAAGTGTCAGCATCAGCCAGGATCAGAATTCACCTAAACAGAAAAGCGATGAGAGTCCATATATGGACAGTTGTGACAGCGGCATCTGGGAACGCGTGAAGTGTACCTAAAGTTAGGGTTTTGAAGTTATAGACCTTCACAAATTCAACCTATCGGGGACCCAAAATTCATCACTTATACGTCACGTACGTCTCCCAAATACAATGACCCAAAATAGCGTATGTGGCATGATACACCTAATGCTAGAAGTATCACCAGATGTCACCGAGCTGCCTATCGCACACACAAAAGGGCCCCAAGTCATTCCAGTGAAGCTGAAATGACAAGTAGTCCTCTCATGCAAGACCGTGTCAGCGGAGTTAACAAGGAGTTGCACTCAACCCATCGCCACAAGATGACCTGTCGACCAGCCGCCTACCTCAAATGCAAAAGGGCTACAAGACATTCCAGTGGAGCTGAACTGTCATGTAGTCCTGCCTACACAGGGCCGTGACTCACTGCGCCGGCAGACAACTCGGCCCTGAGTTGTATTAAATGCGTTTGATTCTACCTGCTTATGAAAAAAATCCCTCTTCAATTTGTTCCTGAGACAGTTTACTTTGCTCCTTTGCCGGTTATGTTGTCGGTCATTACTTGGTTGTTAATTTTTTTGGGCATACAGCAGATTTCGAGCATGGTATCTCACCAATGATATTGTCGTCTATTCATACCTTTCTTCTACACTGATACTTGATTGTGAAAGTTTTGGTTGCATTTTTTGTAGCAAGTTCGAACTTTTTAATCAAAATCCTGCACAAGGGCTCAGATTCCCTGGTACTGTAAAAAATATTCCCAATTCTCATCCCTCAACATAACCTGACCTTATGTCAACTTTTGTGTGGAGGCTCTTCTTTTTGTTGTATCGCTTGGGCATCCGGTAGCCTGGAGGGGACAACAGGACAAAGGTTTTCAGTTGAAAGTCCTCTCTTGTGAAATATATGATCAATATTGCTCCCCCAATCCACCGTCAACCCTTGTGCATCTATTTATAAGAGACAAGTATCCCACACTGCTTAGCCTGTTCATTCACAAAGTGACTATTCTTTTCCAAAATACCAACAGGAATATTGTCTTTGCGTGATGTCGGGGGCCTGGAGAATCCAGATTTCTTTAAATTTTTGGGAGTCAATCTTGACTCTCAAAAATTGGACGAAATCTTAATCAAACTTCAGATGAACCCTTCCTCAAAATGAGGCATACACACTGATATTGTGTCTAGTGAATTGAGTAGCAACATCTACTTCTTGCGATTACTGAGCCTTCTAGTGTCTTAAGTTACTCGGGCGTTTGTCTAATTTTCTCGAAATTTTTGAATGGTGACAAGCTAGGGGGCTACGATTACGGCTGATGGCACCCTGCAAAGTTTGGGAGCGAAACTATCAGCGGCTATCAACCGTATCCTACCGGCTCTCCAGCTTGTCACTTTATTTTCGCTCCAAAAAGTCATTCCACTGAAAAAAAAGTGTATGGGATATAGGTAGGTAAGTATCTCAGTGTCTCATTGAAAGTGAGAAGATTTTGTATTTTTTTTTAAGTTTTGAGGGCTAAATCGTCACAAATAATACTCAGTCATAATTACATAGGTGTCTTTATACTGTCTGAGAACTCTCACCATGCACTGCCTTTCTGGAGCCTCGCTCTGAAGTTGTCAAGGGAATTGTAGTGTGTTTTTTGAACATAAACCCTGCTCATGCATCTGAAGACAAAAATATTAAAATTTTCACTTGCAGACTCTCTTAAGAACCATGCGCATAATATGCAATATGCAATGCAAAAAATAAGTTATTAAAAATCAACGCGAAATACCAAAGTGGCGCAATAATAAAAATCACATTTTGGAGGACACGTCCGAAGAACCAACAGCCGCGAAGAATGAAAACGAAATAATGGACCGGGGGGCGCACGGGGGGCGTGAGCCGCACATCGGAATGAGATGTAGTCATATATAATCCGAACCATAGCGCCACCATGCTGGGTCCTACCAGTGGTACCCGGCGATCAGCCAGCGGTCCCCAATCACCGATTTTCCTGTTCGTTTTTATCTCGATGCTCTATACCCATTCGGCGTTTTTTTTTGGTTGGTTGTTTTTTTAATTTATCGCCGCACACTAGTCGATCCCCTATACCCTCCACTGCATCAGCACACACCCATACTATACGCAGACGACGTCGACGACGACGTTTCGGCTCGCTGCCAGCAATATTTTAACTTTGTCATATCGGCTATCTTCTGACCCATCTTCGAACAATGTCCGCTATCTTCACGGTAGATGTACAGAATGTTATAGGTTGGTATACGAGAAAGATCACCCGAAACAAAAAACGAAACAAAAAATAAACGACGTAAGACAGAGAGAGAAACAGAACCGGGCATAGTCCTTTTGTATTTCCGGTTTTCGTATTATACGGGGTGTCATTATATACTATTTGGCATCGCGGAACTGGTATCTAATTCAATACCTAATAATATTGCATACCCAGTTTGCGATTTGATCGAGATGTCGGTTACTAAGTATACAGCGCTGATTATTTTCAACCCGCAAAAAATATGTAAAAACTGAAAAGGTCAGGTTTTGGAAATTCTCAATGGTTGTGGGGTGTGTGGCTCTACCGGAATGCTTTTTGAATATGAAGCTCTAGCCCGGTTTTTGTGGGGTGACCTTGAAACTTTAGACACACGCTCATCACAATGATATCATTACATTTTCCAGTTATTATTAGCCGCCATATCGGAATCTCCTACTAGTGGAACGATTTTCATAAAACTTGGAACTTTTCCTTGTCTAGTTCGATCATTCTGATTTTCAAGCCAAATTTCATGATTCTGCCACCATGTTGGCCGCCATATTGAAATTTCTGCTCAAATAATAATAGAACCCTAATAAACATCTTGCACTCACTAATCCTTCAAAAAGAAGGTGCACTATCGAACGTCATGCCCATGCCCATAAGACATATTATTCGCTTGTTTTGTTATAACTCCATGTTCAACTACTAGATTTTGACCAAATTTGGTACAAAAAGTGAGTTGATGCATACCTACAAGCTGGCTATGTTGACTCTTGTCACATTTGCTCAATTTTCATTTTTTTTACCTATTATTTAAAAAAAAAGTTTTTCTTTTTTTGCGAAAGTATTTATTTTTCGATGCTCTGTTATCTCCTGAAATATTGTCAAAAAAAGTGTTACATCCTGTGTACCTACATAAGTATCTACACATTTGCTTAATGTAAAATTTTATAAATCTATTGTGAAACAATAACATAAAAACGAAAAGAGAACCTGTTGTAACGTTGTTTGCTAACTGATTTCATACTTATATGTATAGAAGTTTTACTTCTTCCGAGGGTGACCATAGTCACGCACCCACGTTTTTTTTTAAAGAATAATAATAATAATAATAATAATAATAATAATAATAATAATAATAATACCTACTGATAATATAACGTACTTTCAATTGACGCAAGAAGAACGACAAAAACAAAGAGAAAATGAGCTCCTTGCTTAACTCCTAACAAAAGCTTTTCTATAGCTTTTGCGGATGCGAAGTCCTATATTCACCAAAGAAGTAGCTTCTTTGTGAATTTTTTCTTCTGCCAGTGCGAAATTGCTTTTCTCTCAATTTCTGGCATTTTCTGGATATCCTGCTATTTCAAGCAAGCAGTAAAAAATTAGGTTTTTGGTTTTCGGTTTCTCAACTTTTTTTCCACTTCTTCTTGCAAGTGGAACTAGAAAAGAAAGTTAACTCGCGCTCACGGGCCCCCCATGGAGCTCCGGGCCCCGATGATATATTACCTCCTGAACCACCCTCTCGGCGGCACTGCTGTTAGTGACAAGAGAAAAATAAACATCGGCTTATCACAGGGAACTATCCTTGCCCCTGATCTGTTCAAAATTTCAATAAACGACCTTCTGTCCCTTAAGATAGAGGTGCGGTGACAAAATATCCCCGCCAAAAATATCCCAGCCAAAAAGATCCCTGCGACAAAATATCTCAGGCCAAAAATATCCCCGTCAATAATATCCCAGACAAAAATATCCCCGCGACAAAATATCCCACGCCAAAAATATTCCCGCGACAAAATATTCCAGGCCAAAAATATCACTGCCAATAATATCCCAGCCAAAAATATCCCCGTGAAACCTGTGCTCATAAACCCAGTCAGGTACGTCCGAAGAGCGGTAATTTCCAGCTACTATACATTTTTGATTCGAAAACAACTCTCGGACGCAAAAGTGTGTGCATGGACTTCGTTAGGTGCCCAAGGGGCTGTTTGTAACATCCGACCGTGACACTGTTTTCTAACTCAAAATCAACGTGGATATTTCACCGACAACCAAATCACCGACTAGCGAATTCAGCGACAGGTCAACTTAGTGCAGGAGATAACGACCATGACCTTGCACTTTGTGTTAATGGCATGAAATTTGGTACACATACTCAAGAGGGTATGCTAATCAAAATCAGATGTAGCGCCAAGTCGAATTTTTCCCTTACGGGGTGTAAGGGGTGAAAACCACCCTTTCTGGGTGACAACGTGCCGGTTTTTTGCATTTTTCTCCCAAACCGTCACTCGGACGCCATCAAGTCGTGGAAGCATTTATATTCTTCATAAAATTTGGCATCGAATGGATATACACATCAACTATCTAACTGTTACTGATCTTGCACAAATGATGTTAAAAGTCGAAAGTAGTTTTGAGCGCGAAGTGGAAAATCTGCGATGCCTTGCGTTTCAACTCGAATATCTTGGAACTGGTAGCTTTCCTAAAGAAATGGTTATAAACAAAGTTGTAGAGTGAAAAGTTGTCTACCAGATGCTTGTATTGCAATTTCAGTGTGACATTGAAATTTGGACCATTTTGCTATTAATGTCTATTGATGCAACATTCAAATACGGTAAAAAATTATTTTTCAAAATCTAAATTGTCCGTATAAAGCCAAGCTATGGTATAAATCATTGCTTATATAGCAATTTGTCAACTAAAAATGTCCCGACCTACTGACATAGCTATAAGGGTGAAAACCACCCCTAAAAGTACTTTGATCTAGTTTTTCACATTTTTCTGCCAAAACGACTTTTTGGCGCAAATTGAGTATATAATCAAAATACTCCCCATTAAATTCTGCATCGAAAAGGTTTCATTCATTTTTTCTCTAAGTCTACCCCAACTCTCGTAATCAACGTTTGAAGTTCCGAAAGTCCCGCGCGCGAAGTTCAAAAACGCGCTCTCATTCCGGTTAAAGGCAAATATCTCAAAAATGGCTAACTTCAGAAAAAATCTGAAAACACTGATTTATAGAGAAATGTTTCCTCTACAACATGCCAGTATTGATTTTTTCCAAACAGGTCATCTTCAGTTTTTTATTGTCGCTTTTGGATGGGCTTTTGAATAGGTATACTACATTAACCGAAATATGGCTAATTGTGATACAACCATGAAATTTGGCACATACGCTTTTCAAAACATGCCAAACAAATTGTAACGTATATTCAAGCCAAATTTTTCCCTTACGGACAAAAAGGGGTGAAAACCACCCCTTGGGTGACACCGTACCGGTTTTTTGCATTTTTCTTCCAAACCGTCACTCGGACACCATCAAGTCACGAAACATTTATATTCCTCATAAAATTTGGCATCGAATGGATATAGACATCAACCATCTAGGTGTTACCCATCTTGCGCAAATGATGTCAAAAGTCGAAAGTAGTTGGGCGCGAAGTGGAAAATAGACGTTTCAACGCAAATATCTGGAAACTGGCTGCTTTCCCAAAAAAAGTGGCAAGGGACAAATTTGTAGAGTAAAAAGTTCTCTACCGCATGCAGGTGTTGCAATGTCAGTTTAACATTGAATTTTTGACCATCTTGTTATTAATGTCTGTTGATGCAACATTCAAATACCAGTGTGGACAAGGAGATTTGAGGAATTAAAGGCTGCCAAGGTTTCATTTCATAAAATACGATGCCATTCGATTCGATGCCAAATTTTATGAGGAATATAAATGTTTCGTGACTTGATGGTGTCCGAGTGACGGTTTGGAAGAAAAATGCAAAAAACCGGTACGGTGTCACCCAAGGGGTGGTTTTCACCCCTTTTTGTCCGTAAGGGAAAAATTTGGCTTGAATATACGTTACAATTTGTTTGGCATGTTTTGAAAAGCGTATGTGCCAAATTTCATGGTTGTATCACAATTAGCCATATTTCGGTTAATGTAGTATACCTATTCAAAAGCCCATCCAAAAGCGACAATAAAAAACTGAAGATGACCTGTTTGGAAAAAATCAATACTGGCATGTTGTAGAGGAAACATTTCTCTATAAATCAGTGTTTTCAGATTTTTTCTGAAGTTAGCCATTTTTGAGATATTTGCGTTTAACCGGAATGAGAGCGCGTTTTTGAACTTCGCGCGCGGGACTTTCGGAACTTCAAACGTTGATTACGAGAGTTGGGGTAGACTTAGGGAAAAAATGAATGAAACCTTTTCGATGCAGAATTTAATGGGGAGTATTTTGATTATATACTCAATTTGCGCCAAAAAGTCGTTTTGGCAGAAAAATGTGAAAAACTAGATCAAAGTACTTTTAGGGGTGGTTTTCACCCTTATAGCTATGTCAGTAGGTCGGGACATTTTTAGTTGACAAATAGGGTCCTTGCATGAATTTTATTTTGAGACGATTACCTCATAAAATCATTAAAAACGTCATCCACAATAATTTCCGCCCAAAAAAAAATTTTTTTAAAATTTCCCCATCCTTTAAATGAAGATCAAAGTTTGAATTTTTTTTTTCGCGCCAAAAACGCGGTCGCTTCTACAATGACCTTGAATGCTCACAATGACGTCATCGCGAGAGTTCTATTTTTTGTTTGCAAGTTTTTTTTCTTTTCGAGGTTGCAGCCCTGCGCCCTGAAACCCCGCGAAATTTCAAATCGTCATTATTTTACCCAAGGAGACTATTTAAGCTATTAACTTGCTATTAACCTAAATCAGTCCCGAAAAATTCAAAATCATTGCATTTTCATTCTATATTTTTATTACCACAGTACCTGATTAAATTATAACAAATTGTCCATTAACGACACAATCAAATAAATAAATTATGTATCAACAGAATGTTGAACTTCCCTTTTGTCTTACGACCATTTTTCTTATCTTGCTTGTGTGATTATCATTCCGCCTTCTGCACTACCAAAGAATACCAAACATAGCAATGACGGATCTTCTATTATACAATTTGTTTCACGGTTTTTGCAGATAAACCAAGAGAAATCTTCTTTTGCTCTCATGTAGAAGTAGAATCTTGCATTTTTTTTCTAGTTCTGCTCTAACGTCACATAGGTATACCTTCTGGTACGGAATCACTTCAAAAAATTGCAGGATGCTGGACCAAAACGATAACTATTTTATAGCAACGCGATCATCGGACACTTCAAACTGGTCATCTGGTCCATTCCTTTTTCATGTTAAGAAAGGATGTGCATCAGAACTGGGAATCGAAAATAGTAGTGACGTTATTATAGGTGTGCTCTGCTTGGTATGTATGATGCCAGGGTATTCAGATTGCTGTTGCAGGTCTGGTATATCGTCGGCCTGGTATAACATCCGTTTTTATGAATGATGATTGATGACAAGATCGCTAGAACAAGCTGGTGTGTTCTTTCTTCTCATAATTTCATAAAAAAATTGGTTTGCTGAGCTCGAGGGTGAGCTCAATCAAAATTTCATTCGTTGAGCTTGTAACAGCTGCGATTGATTTGCCACTAGATGTATCTGTAGGTACAGTCCTCGATCCTAAGGTATTTAACAAAGACAATCTTCATTTAGCACCCTAGCTGTGGATAAGTAGTGGCCCCATTTTCCTCCACATATTTCCAGATCAATGCAGTCGTTCTAATGGACACATCAGATATAGCTTTTGCAACAGAAGGAGACGACTTCTCTTCAAAGTACCTGTGAAAAAAAAATAGAAATATTTTATTATTGAGTTCTTACGTAAAACAAACAATTTCACCATGAAGCTCATTTCTAGCCTTTGTCAAATTTCAGTAACAGTAGAAGGACCAATTTCGCAAGTAGTAAAATGGATTTCAAAATTTTTTTTTATCAATTTTGAAAAAGTGCTTGATATCAGTTTCCGAGAAAAAATCTGCCCAGGAGGCGAGTGCAAAAAAACTGCAGATTCTTTCGGCATGTGATACAAGATCCTGATGAAATACTGACCCAAACATACTTTAAATTGCGATTTCCGGGCACCGCACAGACACCTCAAAGGTAACAGTGGCTCCAAAAATCTCTCTTCGTTCCTGCATCCACGTTTGGCTGCGCTTCCCTGCAGTAATGCAGATAAATCTTGCATTTTTCTGAGATAACCTGGATAAAACTTCGAAATCTTCTGGGGACATGGGGGCGAGCATGGTGTTGGGAGAGTACCATTGATTTCATGTGAAGATAGCACAGAGGAATTTCAGACGCCACCAACCGCAGCCTCCCAGCATCCTCGTGGATGGCTACAAAAAAAATTGTTTCAGTTGAGTACATTAGAAAACACAGGATAATGCCATGACAAGTGCTATGTACCCGCCATATGGAAAACTAACTGCGTTATTTTATAAACTGCTAATTCACTTGTAGCCAACCCACAACAAAGGCAGACTTCAGATGTTTTCCATATTATCAATCTAAATATTAAGTTGGACCTTGAACTTTGCGTTTCCCCATTTCGTGTTCTCTGTGCAGTCTAATGAGTAAATTGCTGAAAAAATTTGTACGAAAGAGGTCAGCCCCTAGTTTCCCTGCTGAGTTTCTTCACAGTTTCCCCAGGCTCTTTCAGTCTTTTTGCATAGACCCTCTGAGTTCCAAGCAGTTCACCTGGCGAGTGCCAATAGAAGAGTTCTCCTTGAGATCTTTCAACTTGTACAGAAGGGGTCCCTAGCAATTTAGCATTGGATTTATCCCTCAACGGAGTCATGTCTGGAATGCCACCATGTGTCATAGCCAGAGTAATATGGCTACAATCTATTTCCCATCGTTTGCTCCTATTTATCACATGAAGCGGTTCAGGCTAAGTCATTAAGCTAGGTTCAATTCACAAGAAAGAGAATAAACGACCTTCACCTTTTTCGTTTTTCTTTGTGCATTCCAAGGCTTAATCGTGTTGAAAGCAAGGGTCCATACCCCATAACTTCTCGCAGATTTCATTCCTGCAAAAGATCAGTAATGATTGTGCTATTATTTAAAACAATTCCTCGTCTTTACCTCTTCAACCGTGGATGTTCGAACCGGCCAACCCATCAACGTTCAAACCAATCCAACGGCACGCCACAACATACATACAATAATGACTCGATCACCTCTCTTCAAGACTCCGGCAGATTGTCCAAGTCCATAGGAATGACGCTGTCTCACCTTGTTCTTGTTCAAAAAATCACTTTGTGAAAAATGATCTCCACACTCTATGTCTCCACAAACAACGAAGGACGGTTAGTATCTACTACCATTTACTACGTAGCGTCACTTGTCTGGCAAATATTCTTCCATTTCCGTCGCAATTGGGGGTCCCTGGCGGAGCGAAAGAAAGTTTTGTTCGTTGCCTCCATAGCATAGCTGTTCCTTCCGGGGAACTCTTCTCTTGTCCTCCATGTAGCCCTATAGCTAAACAAAACAGACCTATTTCAATTTTGGGATGTAGCGCCTGTGTCAGCCAACCTTTACCTGTTAATATTGCACTTATTTCCGTACTCAGGACACCAGAATACACCACTGGAATACACCCACTTTTACTGTTACATCTTACAAAAAACTGACCTCACGGAAAGCCGCCGCGCCATAGTTAATGGAAGTATGAAAGCCGCGAAAATGCGCCGTCGCCTTTCCTCACGTGTCAAGGCGATCCCCAAGCTCGTGCTGCGCGCTTTTCAACCTGAACTGAGTTTCAACCTCACAGACGTCTGAGACGGTGACAGTTGGATTATGTCAAACATTTAAAATTCGTAGTCGCAATCTGTTAGTGTAAAATCAAGTAGCCCCGTCCGGTGCATAATGACGTCATCCCGCAGGTGACAGATGGGTGCATGGAAGTTGCATACCTAACAGTTTTTGTGTTTTAAATTTACAAAATAAAATAAACTATCAAGAATTTCGAAAAACCGTTCAGTCTATTGTGCTATTTGGCTACCAAAGCATCATTGGAGGCAATAAAAAAAATCGTGCAAGGACCCTATTGCTATATAAGCAATGATTTATACCATAGCTTGGCTTTATACGGACAATTTAGATTTTGAAAAATAATTTTTTACCGTATTTAAATGTTGCATCAATAGACATTAATAGCAAAATGGTCCAAATTTCAATGTCACACTGAAATTGCAATACAAGCATCTGGTAGACAACTTTTCACTCTACAACTTTGTTTATAACCATTTCTTTAGGAAAGCTACCAGTTCCAAGATATTCGAGTTGAAACGCAAGGCATCGCAGATTTTCCACTTCGCGCTCAAAACTACTTTCGACTTTTAACATCATTTGTGCAAGATCAGTAACAGTTAGATAGTTGATGTGTATATCCATTCGATGCCAAACTTTATGAAGAATATAAATGCTTCCACGACTTGATGGCGTCCGAGTGACCGTTTGGGAGAAAAATGCAAAAAACCGGCACGTTGTCACCCAGAAAGGGTGGTTTTCACCCCTCACACCCCGTAAGGGAAAAATTCGACTTGGCGCTACATCTGATTTTGATTAGCATACCCTCTTGAGTATGTGTACCAAATTTCATGCCATTAACACAAAGTGCAAGGTTAAGCCATTATTTGGTTGTAATGTCCCGCACTAACTCACGGACTCACCAATCCACTAACAGGGTATTTCACCGACTTGCTGATTCACCAACTCACCGACTCACCAAATCACCGACGAGACATTTTACAGGCCGATTTTTGACTTAATTGTATAGCCGATAAGGAGTCTATTTTTGTCTCAAGTATCATCCTTCTTTTCGGACCCACCAGATAAAGAACTGATTCTTGACTCAAGCATCCTCCTTTTTTAACACTCATCAGATGAGGAGTTCATTTTTTACTCAAGTATCGTCCTTTATTTTAGATAAACCTATACTACATAGATTAATAGTCTTTTTTTGACTCAAGCATTCTTCTTTTCAGACCAGCCAGATAAGACGTTTATTTTTGACTAGAGTATCATCCTTCATTTTAGACTCATTAAATATACGGTAATATATATTTTTGGTCTGAGAAATTGTGTGGCAAGGATATTTTTGGCTGGGGTATTTTAGGCTGGCATATTTTTGGCTAGAATTATATTGGCGGGGATATTTTTGTCTTAGAATATTTTGTCGCGGTGATATTTTTGGCTGGGATATTATTGGCTGGGATATTTTTGGCCTGGGATATTCTGTCGCCGGGATATTTTTAGCTAAGATATTTTTGGCGGGAATATTTTTGGCTTGGAATATTTTGTCGCAGGGATATTTTTGACTGGGATATTACTGCCGGGATATTTTTGGCTGGGATATTTTTGGCTGCGGGATATTCTGTTACCCGACCCAAGATAGATGGTGAAATCGTGTCTTGTGCAGATGACACCAGTCTTTTTTTCTCTGGGGAGTCCTGGGACGAAGTAAGACTTCTAGGATTTTTCTTTTAAGCTCGGAAAGAGATCACTCGAGTATTTATACAGGGTGTCAGATTTTTTTCATGCACAATCTTTGAACTTTCTCGACAACCATCAACTTTTTAAATGCCCCATAAACTTGACAACGGAATGCACTTCCTGGTGTGCTCGGGCTCGGCCGTTTTAAATTCGCCATGTCAAATTTCGAGCCCATGTTCGGCGCTGGCATACTCTGAGGGAGAGAGGACCTTGTAGCAACCTGTCCGGATTAATACCCAGACACAAGGCGCAGGCCCTGTTTACACTCGTTGAATAATTTACGAGACGTTAATGTGCGAGCAAATATAATAAAACCAAACGTCCCGTCCATAAATATTGCGTTTTAACCCACATATTCCACATTCCTCTCTCTCCTTTGGGACGTCATACGCATCGTGGATATGCAGAGAGGCGACCCGGCGAGTCGCTTTTCGGACTTTCGCTAATTATCATGTGACAAGTCCACCTCGTAAATTTCACTAATACGTCTAATTAAACGCCGCGCGCGCGAAGAAAGGAACTGACGGAGGAGGCTCGACTGGAAAAAAAAACAAAAACAAAAAATGGAAGTGAGAATTCAAAAAGCAGCGCAAGTACGATATAAATTAACGCCAAGGAGACCGCTCTAATAAACACGTCAGAATGCAGTAGAAGGAAGGCGGCAGTCGTGGCACACGAACAAGCAGTGAAAGAGTGAGAGAGAGGTGTGTGTGCATGAAATGGTTAATAGGCATGGGTTACGAAATTCTACGAGTCCTGAGCTCTCGAGATCACGAGAAAAATTCTTGAAATGAAAGCGAATTTCTTTGCGCAAATTCCTCGAGATTCAAGAGCATAATACACAGAAATGGCTCCTAGAGGCCTTTGTCGCTCCAGCAAATTGTGGCAATTAAGCTCGCTAGCAACCTATTACTCAACTGTGGAACAATACCAGAATAATAGGGACCGCAGGCTGCGTGGAAACAACTGAGTAATTACAATTATTTGGATTTGGAAAAAAAAGATTGAAATGGTGGCTCTGAAAGGCTAGTATCTTGGCTTTTCTTGCGAAGACTCCGACGTGCGGTCAAGCGACGAACCTGAGATCTTCAGAAAATTAATGGTTTTTATTCACAATCACCATGGTAATTTTTTTCTTCCATGGTAATTGAATGATTCCCCACTTCTTGAAAGTTTGGAAGCGAGTCATTCCCGACTCTTTATTGCCGACCTCGATATGTCATGCGATTTCCCAACCAACTAAGGTGAGAAGAGTCAGCCTATACTTGTTTTATTGTTTCACACCACACAATGTGCTGTTCCAGGGGGTTTTGGTAAGAAATGAATTCAAATCCTAGAGCCTTCGTAGAGCCCACATATTTTTTTACGTTCATTTAGGCTCCAAAAAAAGCTAAGAAAATTTCGCGTGACGTCACGCTTACTGAGAATCAGATACGTAACAGATGGTGTTACGTCGTTTTCTGCTTCTGTTTGTTTTTAGTACTTGAACCAATTGCGCCAGTCCAGTTCTGTCCTGCCATTTATTTTCTAGTAGTTCGGGGAATTTCGTTATCTTGCGGTGGCCGTTCCGGCAAATGATTTCCACGTCCTTTTTTTTTCCAATTGACTATAGACAAGAACTAGCCCAGCGCGTCGGTGGGCAGAATCTGATAAAACGAAGCAACGTAGCTACTTCTTCCTTTTCAATTTGAAACTCGCATCGGAGCTGTTGCCTAGTTGTGTGCTGTACATTCACGTTTTTGTCTTTCGAGTGGTCTTCGGAATTCTGTTAGTTCGAAGCCAAAAACCGCCTGTTTTGCGGGTTTATTTGGCGAACGTTGGATCTTGAGGGTACTGGACTCGAAGTGGGCATTTTTTCGCCATCTAAAGAAGTACAAACACACCTGGCGCATCAAACAAAACCGTCTGTCACCTGGAGGTGAAGTAAAGACTTATTTGGTTCCTTTTTGTCATATTTCCGAGTTGGAGTCGAGACTGAGTTGAGTGAATTGTTGTAGGTTTCTTCTTTTATCCACCACTCAGTTTTTCTGCTACATAACGAGTTTTTCTACAATCAAGTTCCCGACATCTCTATTTTCCTGTCATCCCGTTTCAAAGTCTGGAGATTTTGCCAGCAAGCCGTCAACGTCACCGTTATCGAAATCGTCGCACTTACGCAACAGGGAATTTTCCGAGCGACTCTTTTCTTGAAACTTCGGAAAGGAATGATCCAACGAAGAGCCCACTTTTGGTTCAAGTGCAAGATTTTCCAAACCGCCCGGCAAATCCTGTCGCACAAGCGTGGAACTCATCTTCTACTGCACCGAGTCTAGCCATCGCCCGCACTCTGGGAGTCTCAGCGTACGACAAATTGTCGATCGCGACCGTCAGGAAACCGTCACCGTGTGTACAGCTGCTTTGCGTTTTGGTCAAGTAAGCGGCGAGATTTCGCCTATTGTGTTGCTTTGTTTTCCCTCTATTACTTGTTTTTCATTGAAAATGCGTAAACGATAGTCATTTTTCACGTTGATATTTGGCTGAACACTACTCAAGTACCGTTCTAGAGAAAGACGGAAGAAAAATAGATTGACAGTTTTCAGGGGAAAATAAAGGGTGAAATTTGAAATTCAGTCAGTTGTTGCGATTTTCGATGATTCTCCAAGAGTAGGGGAAGGTTACTTGAAATTGGATACTCAGCTAAAACGGTATACCAAGGATTCTGACCAAACCAAGTATTGATATCTAACCCAATATTCACCGAACTCAAGCTCTAGTCTAATGCAACGGTCTAATGTACTTTCGAGTTGACAGCTGAAACGCGAGCCGTACCAGGTGAGTTTTATGGTTTTTAGATTTCCTGATCTAATATCAAGGGATCATATCAGTAAGAATTGCGTGCGAAGTGATAGGTGGAACACGTTCATTATTTATCCACCTCAAGCTAAGATATGAACTATTCCTTTCCCTCTTGGACTATCGGTACCCATATGGATGAATAAACAAGCGTTAAAAATGCACCTTTATAAACGCTGATAATTCTCAATGACATAACTAACTTCTCAATGCATGAGAGCTGTTATTAGAGATTAGCAGCCCAATCTTGATTCCCACTGAATGTTAACATGATTGTGACTCACCTTCTTTCGGTGCTTTTGAGGTTTCGCTTAGGCTCCAGGACTAAAACAAGATACTTGGGGAGGACTTGATTCACGTGATAAAAACTGTAACAGTACCTTAGCATTTTTTCTGCGCGAATATGGGCTTTGAGCCTCGTTCCCATTCCTGGTCACCAAGTCTTCTGTGTCGAAATATACTGCACAAGAAAATCACTTCCGAGAATCAAAACCCACACGAATTTTGCCGCACACCGCATCAACTTTTTTCCATCCGCCGCCGATCGTTCTTTTGTCTTTCATTTTTACTACCACCTAATTATATGATAATAACTCGAGAGCTCTGCAGACCAGATCTCGTATACCTACTTACGCACTCGCGCTCTGTGTATACCTTCAAGTTTTACGCCAGCATATACAAAAAGCGACTCGCGCGTTGAGAAAAAAGAGATCCTCTGGAATTTATTCAACAGTTCGATCGTCGCATTTCGTACAATTTACCTTAATTATGGGCACTAAAATCAGTAGTAAAACTTATAATTATTGCTGCCGAGTCCCGGCCAGGCGATCGACAAAAAAGAACGAAGCGCGGCTGATGTATTATACAGGGTGTCTCTCGTTTTAGTGTTCGCTGTGAGGTCTCAGGAACCGATAGTGCGGCTTAAAACTCGTTCTGTGGCAGTTCTGTGGCCTCCTAAAGTCGAGCCTAAAGTATTATTTGAAAAAATAAATGATGGCGCTTCAGCCGTTCTTGAAATGTTTGAAAATATGTAAAGCCCTGACCGGCGGCGAATGATGACGTCACTTGCTGTTTTTGCCGGGGAAAGTTTTGTTCAAATTTGTATCCCCTTTTAGATCATTGTGACGAGTTTTTTGACAAAACTATCCCACTTCACTAGTGGGATACAGACCCCAAGTACTTACGATTTTTTGATCAATAAAAAATTGTGAAAACACCCTATTGGCGCTGGAAACAAACCTCGAGTTCGAGAGCCAACCAGAATGTTTGTTAGGCCGATGGACTTTTCTCAAGCCCCCTATAATTAACTGGCGGTCAATGCTAGAATATACCTTGGAATATTGGAATTCCCGAAAAGATGACAAATAACAAAGCAGCTGGACCTACCGAACCACAATGTGATGCCTGGATGTTTGATGGTCGGTTCATTCAAGCACTGGGACCAACAATGCATAGTTGACCCGGACTCCGTCTTTGACCCCCAAACGCACATGTATGTGTCCGACACATCCACTTCCGGCGCCGGCACGTTTCTGACTTTGTCAGCCTCCCTGAGTGCGCTGCCGGTTTTTCTCTACACATTACCATACTGCCGGTTGCAGGCATGTTATACTGGAGGGGTTTGCCCAGGACTATCCGAGAAGGGTGAGCTTCAGCCGGCTTAGAATCAGACGAGACCCACCAGCGGCTTATCCCATCCAAGTTTGGCCGTGCTGAGCGTTGCTGAAGTCATGTTATCGTCCGACTGGAGCGGTGTACTATACCCTATGCTCCTTCCGTTCAGCATTCTGATGTTCAGAGGAAATTTCTTGTGCCTTGGTTATATCATGTAGGTACTTGTTTTCATTATTCGTAAATTATACTCAAGCACTTAGGTACCTGGGCCTTGATCAAGTTGGATTGCAGTATGCACAATTTGTCTGCATGTTGTTTAGTTTTCAGTTCCTTTTTTCTAAGTATGGCATACAATAATATATGAAACTTATTAATTTGTAAGTTAAAGGTCACACTTGATCCTTGAGCTTTATCAATTTTCGGGCGCGGCACAAGTTGTGGACAGTGGTGACTTGTAAATCAAGTCGATTCTCATGATGTCCGGGGCCCATAATAATTGTTATTAATACCGACTCGAAAAAAATTCCCAGTATGGTTATTGTTGTTTGGCATCGGGTCCCATGAGCTCACGCGGTATGCCCAAATATCTTAATCAGCTCTTCTACACGCTGGATGCTCTCTGTTCGGGGTACAAACATATACACGGAGACTATTAATATTAATCAAGAAGCGAGCCGGGAGAGGATGAGGTGGATAGATCTTCTCTGATAAAAATAGTAGTAGGTATAATATAGAGAGAAAGGCGTATCGGGCGATTCCGCGGCCCGCTTGACTCGTTCCGTAGGACCTGCGACGCGACAAAAACGAAACGAGTATAGAGAAAAAAAAAACCAGAGAGAGAATGTTATTCGGATAGAATATGTCCTTTGGTTTGTTTACGAGCCGGGGTGGGTTTTTATGATAAATGGGCGCGGGCACCTTCAGATGTTTTCCCACATATCGATGTTGATGATGATCATGATCGAGCCGAGAGACCGCTGTACACAACTAACACACACAGGGCCTGCTAGACGGTGCGCCGCGTGGTACCCGACGCCTTCTTTATTATTATTGGATTTGGTTGTGGTTGGCGTGCTTTTTTTTAGTCGTTCGGCTGGTGACATTGTTTCATCATTTTGTACCGTGTCCTCGTTTGTGGTCAAGTTGATATTCCTTTATTACCGCTTTTAAAAAATGAGAAGTACAACAACCCCTTGCGGGCCCCTAGGCTAGCTTGAAGCTGTAAAGCCAAAAGCTAAGCCTGTAAATCGTCGTGAATATGGCAATAGGTCGTATGTCACAAAAATTTTTTTTGAGAGAGCCAAATAACCTTCGCTCATTGATACCTATCAGACGCTTGAAGAAAACCTCTGTTATACTCATCGTCATCTTGTCACATAAGTTCAGAGATGCAAAATAACGATGGGTAATTTTTTTCAAGCGTTGATAGGTATGAGCGGAGTTTCTAGTTCTCTCTCAAAAAAAAAGTTCTGTGACATACGACCTATTGTCATATCCACGACGAAATACAGGTGTCTAAAATGTCGCGCCGCTTTTAAAAAAAGCTGTAAAAGGGTAAGAAATTATCTTACCAAATTTTTCCAAAAGAAATCCCCATCTAAAAACTTGGGAAATTTATGTATAGAAGACTGCATTGTCAAGAAGTCTTCCCTCTCGTCGCTGGACCTTGTTACGGTTTCAAAAATCGACTTGGCGATACAGAATAATGGAACCAGGAGAATCGAAGAACAAAAGAGAGTTGGTTGTTATTTTCGGAGGTTCTGGCTGATTCTGAGAAGAAAGATCCAATAACCATCGGCCGAGTAGCGATTCAGTGTTCCTCTGCTGTTCCTGTTAATGGCAAGCAGTACCACTAGTCATGTGATGTGCCTCAAGAACCAAAATCAACGGATGCGGCGCTGAACGCCACTCCTAGAACGCTGCTTCTGTTTGACAACAACTGTCAGTAGCGATTCAGTGTTCCTCTACTACTCCTGTTAATGGCAAGCAGTACCTACCACCAGTCATGTGATGTGCCTCAAGAACCAAAACTGAGGGAAGCGGCGCTGAACGCCACTGCTAGAACACCGCATCGCCTTTGGTTGACAGCAACTGTCAGTATTCGTCAACTTCGTTGAAGTGACCATCTCGGTCCTATTTCTCTCGTCTGTCCAGATGCCAGAGCGTATGGTGAGCTTCTGGAATGTTCAAAGGTACCAAATCAGTTCCCTACCCTACCGTCCAATCGGCGTTTTCACCAACGTTGTCAGTTGGTCCAGATTATCAAGATCCTGCTAATCGTTGCGGTTGTCCCGAAGCTCATGCGTTCAAGACTCGTTGATGGGCAAACCAAGTGATGCCTCTTATCTTTTATTTTACTGTTTTAGAATAAGTTACCTATTTGACATTTAGCGTGTTGTTGTTATATGTATTATTATTGTCTTCGCGTGAAGTAAGAGACGTTATCAGGGGGTAGCTATACCGGTTTTCTACACCAATTTTCCTTGAGGGTAGGACCGGCAGTATGTTGTTTTTCGTGTAGGTACTTTGTTACAGTGTCGTTGCTGGAGCTTTGTTGTGGCCTTCGAGTTCTCGCAGCGTCATCGAAAAGGTAGGTACCTACGTTATAGTTTGTAAGCCAAATCTCGCGGTATTGCTCACCCTTTCTATTAGCGTCCACTGCGCAACGCCCTTTTATTTTTGTTGACACGCCATGTCAAGTTGAACTGTAATTATTCTTGAACCTTCTCTTCCCAATCATAAACCTGATTTTTTTTTTCAGTTTATTCTGTATTTTTAATTCTTCCAATCCCAACTATCTTCACCTCGGAATCAATCACTTTCAATTACGATTTCAACCCATAATAACCTTCTCAAGTCCAGACCCGAAATTCGCCTTAGTTCGCTCACACATGGCAGCTGGAATAGCCGCCATTTCTTCCAGAGTATTTTTGTTAGTTCATCCAGTGTAGCAGGAGCTACGGCGACTGCTTTTCCATTGATGAACCCGACAAAAAGAAGTTCAACGGGGTTTTAGATCGGGACTTCCTGGAGGCCAAAACTGATGTCCTCCAGTTTGAAAATCACCTTTCCAGGAAACATCCTTTGAGCTAAGACCCGAATCAACCCAGTTGACTTTGTCTTGTGAGGTTACCTTGAATAGAAAACATTCATCACAGCACCTGCTGCACTGCATGATTTGAAAAGCACTATTCGAATAGAAATGGCGGCTCTATCCCAGCTGCCTATGATCGTGTGAGCGAGCTCTGGAAAATGATTGGTCTTAGCTTGAAGGGGTGTAGCGGCAAGAGGGAACACGTCTTGACAATGCAGTGTTCTCTATGAATTTCCCAAGTTTTTAGATCAGGATTGCCTTTGAAAAAATTCAATAAGCTAATTTCTTACCCCCTTACCGATCTTTTCAAAAGTGGCGCGACATTTTGGACAGCCTATATTTAAGAGTGATCGAATAAATTTCTCCTCAAAGTAGGCCTCGGTCTCCGTGATAGCCATGTTTTTCCGCCAGATTTTCAGGAATCATAGGCGACTTGAGGAGAAATTTATTCTATCAATCGTTACATCAGTTGAGCATTCTAAGCCTGGTTCCGTCAATTTGCCGGTTACATTAGAGCTGGCGATTCACACATGCTGAGACGAAAAGGCAGAAATTTTTTTGAGCCTATGTTAGCCTTCCAACAACTGTGAATCTGTGATACCTACCTATGACAGCGATGACAAATGAAAATTTATTGTGTGAGCCACTGAGTGGAACTATCATAAGAAGGGAAAATAAACCGTTCTGTTTTATAGCGCCACGATATTACCTAATAATAAATCGCATTCGATGAGCTAAGTTTTCTGTCATTTCCTTTTAGTATAATTACATTTCATTAGGTTGACAGAATACGATGCCATAATTTCATTTTTACGCCCAGGGAACCTATGACCTGTAATAAACTCCACCTATAATAATCCACACCTATACATTATATAGGTATATCATACTTGTTTGGCAACGATTTAGGAATAAATCGGGGAGTTATTGAATGTGACATCTCTAGTAATTGGAACTATGAAGACATTTCATAGTTCATGCACCAAGTTCAACGGTATTGCTATGAGACTCGCGGGAGATCAAGACGCGCGAGTAAGACACATCTGCATGATTGGTGGAGGAGCCGTGCTTCAAGAACTTGTTGGAATATTATTTTGTGTTGTTTCGTGTGCTTTAAGGAGAACGACTCCAGCATTTTATAAAGGTTTTTTCCACAAGTAAGTAATATGACGTGAAGAAATTTGTGAGGCCTGCACAGCCTGCACTGTATCTCATCTGCGCGGGCTAGCAATTATTAGATACGGTAAGTCAATGCAAGTATCAGATCTTTCACGCGAGGTCATATCTAATATTCTGCGGGCGAATCATGACCGCCGTTTTCGCCCGTATGCCATATGTATTCGACGGAGAAGGCTGAAATACAAGGTAACTGTATTTAATGATTTAAAAAAAAACATACATATTTTGAAGGGCATGATTGCGTTTACATTTTCATAATACTTCAAAAAACGGGGCATTCAGAGGCTTATAGCGATCGAAGGTACATTTAGGTGATTTATTCGTTGTTAAAGTGAACATTCGCATGTTTTCTTATATCAACACACCCGTGATTTTTTTCAAAAGCACCTGGCGCCAGTGTCTATATCGCTACCTATCAGGTCCTCGAAATAAAATTTGTTGATTTTTCTCTTGTTCAAAATTAACGATAAGCTTACGAAATGCACGATCTGTCTCCAACCCGTGCTGGTGCTGATACAAAATTCACGTCAACGCGTTTTGCTGGCTTCACACTATCACAAATGTATAGCGGAGACGTTCCCCTAATGAATGGACTCTATTCCTTTATTTTAACGTCGTTTATTTAAAAAAATCACAAAAATCGGTTAATTCACATTTTACCCTTTTCTTCTTCGACGACCACATTTTCTACAGCTGTCAAATCTGCCAGTTGACAGCGCGGGAGCGCAGGTCTGGGGTGGTCCCAAAATCTTCCCACCCCCCTTGAAACGTAGCTTCAAATCTGGGATCCCAGTGGAAGAGGGCACAGCTTCCTAACTGAACGCTGAAGTGGTCCAGTAGATGTTCGTATTGTTGCCACTCTGGCAACGCCGTCTCGGCCAGAGTGAGTGGCCATCACTCTTGCTAATTGTCAGCGCATGGGTGAAGCATTTTCGTCCACCACGGTGACCAAGTCGCCAACCTCTAAATTTCTAGACGTGGTCGTCCAACGGGTTCAAGACTGGAGTTGGGTTGAATATTCGGTAGACCATCTCCTTCAAAAGTGAGCTTTGACCTTTTGGAGATGGATCCATTTGGATCTCCAGAGTCTGGTTGGTTGTCTCGACATGCAGTGAATCCACGGGATCCACTAGTATATCTCCTATCAGGAAATGTGACGGCGTGATTTCTGTTAAATCAGAACAATGATTAGTAGTTGGACACAACGGTCGCGAGTTAAAAATTGCTTCTATTCGATAACATAGTGTATTCAGTTCTTCATACGTTAACATGAGTCCTTGAGTGACTCGGAAAAAAATGTTTTTCGAAGGATTTTACGGCGGCCTCCCTTAGGCCTCCATAGTGTGGAGATCTTGGAGGAATGTCCTTCCACGAAATACCTTGTTGTGTCAACTGTTTGACTAGGTGATTACTGTTACTGGACCAAAAATTTTTATACCCATCAGGAAGATGTTGGGCGCCCACGAAGGTCGTGGCGTTATCCCAATGAATATCTCGACATAAACTGTGTCGAGCGGTGAATCTTCTAATGGCGGCAATGAATGATTCTGACGTCAAGACGCTGACGACCTCAATGTGGATCGCCTTCGTGGCGAAACACACGAGAATGGCCACCCACGCCTTGGAAACGTGGGTACGTCCCCTAAGACGTCCTGCCCGAATTTGCAGAGAACCTGCGTACTACGTAGTCTATACCCCACAAATTTCAAATGGTCTTGACATCCCGGTTACCCTGCTTCGAGGTAAATCACGAATCACGAATTAAATGTTCAGCTGGTCGTGGATTCACCTGAAAGCACCTGAAATAATTCATTACAATTTAAGAAAAAAAATTTTTCAGAAATTTGGTTTGGGATTGGTGGAACTCAGGACAATTTCGCAATGTTTTACATTCCACCCTGTAAAAAAAGTAATTGAAATTAAAAACAAAATCTCGTCAATGAGATGGATTGCTGAAATATTGATCTAAAAAACTGTAAAAACAAATTCAAAATCGGTTGTGTCAATCCAAAGTTACCTACGTCATTTTGAATAAGGGCAAAATTTTCGATACCGTCATTCCAGTTGTTGAGCAGTTTATATCCAATAAACACTGTTGCCAGCTTCACGAAAGCTTGTTATTCTGCTATAAACATCAGCCTGAAACAATCGTAGCCGTGTTATCAATAGACGACATGGTGTCATAATCTGAACAAAAGTCAGTAAGTCCGCACCTCATCTAGCAGTCTGAATGAGAGTTGGGCATGAGTACTATGACTACTATGGGTAATTTTCCATTGCCACAGAGCAATATTAACCAATTTGCTGTGAGCGCAACCAAAGTGAGTTTCATAAAAATCGAGCCTTACTTTATAGCCATGGAATACATGTATAGAAAATTAGAAAACATATACGTAGGTAGGTAGCTGGTAGGTAGGTAGGTACCATACATAGTACGTACATAGATATAGGATTTCAGGAGACTAATCAAGTAAGACTTTAAAGCCTTTCCTTCTCAAAACGCACTGTCATCAAAGCCACAAGCTATGCACCAAGCTCAGTGCCGCCTACCGCGACTCGCCCGTATACCTTTTTTACTTTTCCATACGTCTAATCTCTTTACCGGGAATTTTTCGGGAAGTCCTGTGATCCGTTCCTCCGTCTTTGTCTCGCGGTTCGTCACTCTCACTCGAAAAAGAGACTCGTAATATCTCGGACAAAGCAGGCTGTGGGAGCCGATCAAAGTGGGCTATGCAAAGAATGCACCCGGGACCACCGTCAGGCAAGGCATACTAGATGCGCGTTTCTCTTGATCTCTTCTGTGCCTGGTGTGTGTGTGTATACCTGACGGAGCCGAACATTCCCAATGATTGAAAGCTCTGATGTTTATTTTATTGATTAAGCTCAGAGGGTTGCGCGATCGTTCAAAGGATTAATTTTTTCTATTTATCTCCATTTTCTTGTTTTCTTTTCTCTTTAGCCAAAAAACCAAAGATAAACACCAAGAAGGTGTTTGGGCGAAGCGAAGTATAATTTTGGTAGCTCCTGTCGCTTGTGTGAAGCGTGTAGGAAAAGAAAATAGAAAAAGTAAAGGGATTAGTAGTTGATGGAGGTACATAACACAACCTACCTATCGGTAAAAAGTCGTGTCGGCGTCCGAGTATAACAAGAGTTGAGTGAGGTGAGGCCTCCGATCCGATCGAAATAAATTCGTTTGTTTTGTCCGATCGGTTCCGGTATCGCAGCCAGCTTCCAATTATACAAACTGGCTACAAGCGCGCATTGAGTGGGCTTAGGTATAGGGTGGGTCGAAAGTTTCTTCACCCGTCTAATGCCACTAAAGTATAATAATTTGTATTAGGGAATTTCGAATGCGGCTGTGCGGCTGTGAAAAAGTGGGTTAGCAGAATCGGTTTTGAGAGTTTTTGCTTCAAATCGATGATTCAAATCCGGCCTCCGACTTCCTCAGAGAAAGAAGGATAATAAAATAATGGACGTTTTATTCTTATCAGCATTTCATTTATAAGTATAGGAATTGGTTGCCTTGCCTTTATTTGTTAAATTTTTGCAGTACATGGAAAGTAACTTTGAACAACACAAAACACCCAAACATAACTGGGAATCGAACCCGGGGCCGCGGCACCATAGGCAGTTAAAAGTCACTAACTGCCTATGCCACCAGGTCGTCAAAGAGAAGGGAGTATAGGTTAGATACGGCCAACCTTATGCACTGATGTGTAAGTAGGTAAGGTTGCGGCCGCTCAAAAGTTTACACCGATGGCGATCAAGTGGCCATGCTAATTCAATTTTGACGTAATTTTGAATGAGCATGGCCACACGATTGTCATCGATATAAACTTTTATGAGGCCGCAACTGTACGTACTGTGAGACTCATGATGTATTATCTAGGTACCAAAGTTAGGTAGTAAAGTTTACCAAAATCGATGTGTCACAGAAAGGTGATACCAAAACGGAAATAGGCGATATTACCGCCAAAAGATACCATATGCTATTGCTTAAAAATGAGCAAAGTCTCAACTTGATAACCCAAAAACCAAGTGCCTTGCGATTTATTTAGGAAGTGCCTACAAACACATTGGTTTTTAGAAAAAAAATTATCAACTTCTGAACGGTTGAAGCGAACTGCAAAAACTAAACGAATTTGTAATGCCTGAGGAAGGGCAAATCTAAATATGCAGAAAAAATATACAGGGAGTGCCATTCAAAAAAGCTCGTTGCTCTGCAAAAATGGAGCATCCTGTATAGAGCAAAATAATTTTGCAAACTGCACTTTGACCTCCCGTTTGCAGTGCCGTTTGGTTCATTTCGATATCATTAATGGAGTAGGTGTAAATGAGCTCGCCCATATCAATGACTCATCCTGTATGATTCATGGATTCTGCACCTACAAGGTTAATGACAATCTACAATGCAACAATAAATAGGTTTTGCACCAGTTTTTATTCAAATGTATTTTGCCAACAAATCGTCACTTCAGTATTACAAGGTTGTGTGTGATTTTTGCACTTTCCTTTTTTTTTGTTGATGCGGATTTCTATGTTGATTTGTGTTATGGTATTAAAGGTGAAGTCAACATTTGGGTCAACATTTTGATGATACAAAATTGCTGACTCATTTGCATAGAAATCTGCAGCAACTGACGGAAGAAGGAGGCGCAAAAACACATGCAACCTTGTGATACTAATGTAACGAAATGTTGAAGATACGACTTGATTCGTAACTTTGAACTGACATTCTGGAATCGTGTTTTTTTTGGGAAAGTGAACCAGCATATCTTTTGATAGTTCTTTTGGATGTAATACGATTTTTGATGTTTTTGATGAGTGCGTCTGGGACGACATTTTGCCATGCTCTAGAAACATATTGTTACGTCTTTCGCATACGGGTTCAAATATAATTGAGACGATCGTTTCAGAACACACACTGTTTATCACTGCGTACTACAATAAATACACGCCAACAATTACTTATTCACTTGGGAATATCGCTGTGAACACTACTCGTTTCAAATCCGCTCGCTACCACTTCGCATTCCAATTCATAACTGCCCGTGAGCTGACGGTTGATACCTTATACATATAGGCCTCCGATTAGTGTTCTCGAACTTTCCGATAGTTTCCATCATCTCCCAGCCAACAAACTCGACAGTGACCCGGCATACGATTTTCTAGGCGACTCCCGAATAATCCCACATATTTCGCTCATAATTCTGCCATGTTCTAGAGCCGACGCCGCCGCCAAATGAACAGATGTGTCTTGATCAGGCGTTTTGAGTTTCCATGTATTTCAATGCCATTATGTATACTCTAGAAATGTCCAGAGCTCCGCGGATTTGTACACTACGGCTGTGGAAGAGCCTAAAAATATCGCGTGTTTACTAGAATGCACGGGAACCGTCGCTCGTAGCATTATCATATGGGCACAATTGGACGCTCCAATAAGCCAGTCGTCCTGTTGAGTACTTTATCCTGAACAGCCACAGAAATGACCGATGGTCGGTCACGACCTTGAAACGAGTCGGTCCCCTTAACGTGAGGCCGGAGTTTCTCAAGTGCAAATATTACCGCAAAACATTCACGCTCTGTGAAACTGTAGTTCCTTTCCTGTTTGTTAAGCGTCCTGCTAGCGCACGTGATAACAATAGGCTCGTTGCTTCGACGTAAGACGTCATTCTCAATATTTGTGGTGTTGATATGCACAAAAGAATCTTGACTGGATGTGAGAGAGCTATTTAAACCTTTACGGGAGTTACCAACCGTTCAATTTCACACTTTTCAGAAATTTTATATGACTTTGCCAATATTCCGGAAAATCTGAGTTCTATTCTATAGCTGAAGACGTTATGAGCTGTTGACATTGTCGACAATCCCAAATAGGTCAAAAATTGCCCAAAGAAACCAAAGTTATTCAGTAAAAGCAATGTAGGTTCCAACAAGACACTTACTTCAGTGACAACAAGTCAATTACGAGTCCAGTTTGGTTGGAAGTGGTTGGTATGTGTAATAATTGAAACAAAATTGAATATAGAAACCTCCGATTTTAATGTGCATGATTGTGAATCCGGCAGGGGTGCACGCGCTTGTCAAACCGGATACTAACGCCTTGTGTGGGTTTCCGTCAAAAGCTCTCGTATCTGAAAAAAAAACTATAAAAAGTCATCATTTTGAAATATGGATTTGATGAAAAATACACACATACATAAAAAAGGGAGACGATTAAAGGTGATATTTATATCTTGTTCGTATTTTGGAAATTTTTATATTCCATAAAAGTCCATTGTAAATCACAGAAGACACTTGTGACTATTCTCTGTCATTGTTTTTTTATTACACCGTTTTATTGTGGTCAAAATATGCGATAAATCATACAAGTGAAGCGCCGCTCACATGAGAAAATCGTAAAATTACGTCCTAATAGGTTTTTATGTTTTTATTATTATTTTATGTTTCAATAATCATCAGGTATCATACATTTTTCCTGGTATTACTTTTATCAAAAGTGTAGCCATTCAGGAGTTGCGAGGAACCAAGAGCTCGTGCGACCTGGTGCTGCAGAAACAGACGAAAAACGTGACGTAGGCGGATCAAGTCGGCCGTGCGAAAGAATCGAACGGAACAAGTGCTTATGTGTGTAAGTGTGCATGTGTGTGCGTATGAATATGAAGAAGTGCACCTATATCGAAGAGACGATGACGGTGTACGCGAAGGAGGAGGGAGGAAGAGGAGAAGAAGAGGTCCTGATATCGAACCCCGAGGGATTCCGAGGCCTGGAACAGGTTTCAAGGTCATTGCCTGCTAATTTGCCTTAATCGAAGCAAAGCGATCGAACCCATATATTTTGCGAAAAATGCATAGGACAGAAGGGGTATGTATAACCATGCTTGCCAAGTGCATTCCATGTTATGATAATAATTATATATGCTCTACTTCTTTATGGTCTACTTGGTTTGTTATAAGTACCGACATATGTTGAAAAAGTGTTTGAAGCGAGGTTTGAAGGTATAATTCGGTTCGCAAGAGGATTTTTTCCAGGTTCAAATGAGTACGTAAGGGTTTTTTGAGCTTTTGCTTACGGCTTTTTTGAGAGGTTCATTTCCTATGGAATACCGGGTGTTGTCTAAAGTAATATAGGGTCATCCAGCATTACTCTAAGACTTCTTTTGTTTGTTGAGGTAGATATTTGAAAATCTAACGAGATATGACGTTTTATGAAACAAGTTTGTTGAGACAACAATTGCAGGATCATATGAGTTTTCAAAAAAATGTGAATTAAAGATTGTTTGAAAATACAACAATTTTTCTATTTCAAACAATCGATACATAATGATGGCGCACCAGATTTTTCTACCATTTCTCTAAGAATGGAATGGTACAAAATTAGTTACCTAATATCAAGTTTCTCAGTCTCGGGTTAACTCTTACACTGGTTAATTGTCATGGATTTGATAGTTGTAACAATTGTTCTCATAGTAACAAAACCAAGTTGAGAGTTAATCTGAGACAGAAAAACTGGCCCCTAATCACTTACCTCCGATTCCACCAAACTGTTTTCAACGCGATAACTTTATCCTCGACTTTATCATACTCATAGCAACTGAGCAACTTGCCTTCCTATTGGCTGGTGCATAGCAACTATCAGCGTGCATGATAGATTTGATCTGCTCGTGGAATTTTGGTGGAACCGGAGGTAAGAGATTTAATTGAAAAAAAAAACTGATAATTTTGACTGAAATGATGAGCATTATTTATTGAAATTGAATACTTAGGTAAAGTAGGTATCAGTATCAGTGGGTACTTGAGATCTCGTATGAATTTAGAACATTGAATGTGAAAAACTTGTGAACCTCAGCCGTATGCTCTATAGATGATGTCCAAAAAAAGTATCGCACAAAATATAGTCCGTTTTCCATGAACGTACTATACGTCTTCAATTGAAAATGGCATGAAATGAGTGATTTTTTGCTGTTTTGACTCATATCTCTTATCGCACTTAACGAATTAGAGAGAATTAGCAGCATTAGGAAAAGAAGTGGTCATCTGTTTGGCGAGCCCAGTGGATGAAAGTGCCACCAAGACAAAAGATGCAAACTGGTAGATAACTATAACTACCGAAAGGCTGCGGGTTATGGAAATCAGATTTTGAGAGGCGCTGGTCCTCTCACACTCGGGGGTGACTTCGGCCATAAGCATAAGCTATTTAGAAATGTCAAAATCACATTATTCAAAGCGGCATTCCAAGCGATATGTAAGCCATAACTCGTACACGTCACGGACATTTCGGAACATTCTCTATACTGTTTCTCTTGTATACCTACTATACTTCTACTCGTTTTTTGTCCCTCCTAGCATCCTTTTTTATTCTTCACCTCTTTCCCCTCTTCACCACGGCCGCCTTGTATGTGTGTCTGTGTCGGTCGACAGTCTTTTGTTTCTTCTTTTATTAGAGACATTAATAATATCGCTACGAGCATTTTCGCGGCGAATTTACGACGTACCACTGAAACTATTTGGGTGTACGGGTATTGT
The DNA here is from genome assembly GCA_949128115.1 of Anaspis maculata. Lineage (NCBI taxonomy): Eukaryota > Metazoa > Arthropoda > Insecta > Coleoptera > Scraptiidae > Anaspis > Anaspis maculata. The sequence continues at coordinate 32,571,776 of OX421967.1, forward strand.
TAAATTAATTCAAATTCGGTTTGCGAGTCAGGACGGAGCGGAGGTTCGAATGAATTAAAAAAAAGAGCAGATAAATCAATGAAAGCGGAAGCGATGACCGAGAATGTTATTAGCCAAGAGAAATGGAAGCAACAGGAAGAAGAAGCACCGGGCCACAGAGCCCAATTATTGTTAAATAATCGTCTTCTTGAGAGTTAATTATGCGGCAGTACACTAGCGCGCGCTAATTAATTATTTATTAAGACTTTACGATTAATAATTGAATATATTAAGGTGCACGTCGATTAGTCATCGCTTATTGTCGTTCATTATGAATCTGGGGAGAGTAATAATTATTTCCACGACGCACACTCTGATGCGCGATGCTGTGGCTGTGATGATGACCGGAGAGCCAAGATTGATGGATGCCGGGTCAAACTAGAAGAGTCAAAGGTACAGGTTTAATGAGGAGGCATCAATGGAACGATGACTAGATGAAAATTGGAGCTTGGAATTTCCAAATTATCAGTGAGAGGGCATGTTATTATAATACTCGTACTCGTACTAGGTTATGAACAGAATGGTTATAGTTCCGGGCTGAAGAAAAGGGTGTAAAAAAATTGTCTGGTCCTTTGAGCCCTGACGCGACATTAAGGGGACTATCCCAGGTGAGGGGTGAGCAGATGGGTCTGATTTGATGTCAACAGGCTCCTACCATGTCAGTCTCACCACCTTTCCCAAGGACTAAGAAAATTTAATCCTGGATTAGAAAATTGTAGTTTTGATTCTTATAGGTATACAGGGTGATTCACAACTTATGACTTTCCTTTCAAGGGGTTATGGGGCCCCAAAAACTTGACTTCATGTGCTTGAAAATAATTCAAAAAGCTATATTATGGTTTACGAGGAAAAAAATAATGGAAATTTGCCAAACATATGTGGGACTAATGGGTTCATTTTTCTATCTGTTGATGAGACATACGATTCAACAGTAGTTTAACGATAAGCGAAAATGTTTCCATGTAAACACTCCTCCTTTAGCAATAATCGGAGGTGAATAAATAATTAGTCAGTGTCAACCTCAACTGATGATGCCTCGACTTACTCCCTTTCCTCGTCTCTTTGTCCATTACATAAGGTAAGGACCCTTATGTTTGGTTGATGGTCGCAATTATCCACTCGAATTACCTATCTAACTGTATTTGTACCCGCTACTTGTAAATTTTAGTTGAATAGGTAATAATAATGGTCAACTAACGTCATTCTTGACAATAATACCTTATTATCGATCAACCGTTATTGAGTATGTTGTTTCCATAGTACCAGATTGGAATTATCTACGTGAGGCATTGCATCGGCGATCCCCAAGATTTTTTTCGATGTTGAGTTCAAATATGTCAATATTTCAGGATTTTTTTTCCAACTTTTTTCCCTCAGAAATAGTTTTTCTGGCACATCCTGAGCTCACCCGTGAAAGGAAAGTCACAAGTTGTGAATCACCCTGTATACCTATACAGGGTGTTTCAGGGATGATAGCAAAAAATTCAGTTGTGGGTAGATCTCGTCAAAATATGACAAAAACTTATGTACCATTTTGCAAAGTTCGACCTAATGACGAAAATACAGCCCTCCAAAGTTCACTTTTTTCGGATTTCAAAAATTTTTAACTCAAGAACGTTTCGACAAATTGAGATTTAATTTAGCACAAGCTGGTTTGTCGTAATTATCTATCAATCTGCCAAATTTGGAAAGAATCCACTGAGTGGCGTAAAAGTTATGTGGGGTCACCCTAAGTCAACTTTTCTTCGGATACTTTCAATCTAACCACATCTTGCTGCTTTCAGCCACTTTTTTTTCGAGGTGATGTTTGCAGGGAGCGTACCAGGGATCACGCGTATGTACCGTTTTAACTGTTGGACACTTTGACTTTGATTTTTCCAAGGATGTCATTTTTCACCATTTCACCATCACCGTTGTCATGGCACGGAGTCGTGCAGATGCGCGCGCAGACCAGGTAAAACTGAAAGGGTGTATTTCTTTCGAAGTGTCTGGAGACAGGAAAGACGTTAGAAGAATTGGATTGAGTAAGAAGTTGAGAAAAATAAGTGGTCTGGTCTCGAGTTCTTCGAGAAAACGCAGGTCATCCTGTCAGAAGTTACATGAAAAACTTCCATTTGATCTTCACCAGGAGCATGTGCGATGATAGCAAGCAATGCGAGAAGTAAATCACTCGTAGAAATCCTTGTACACCCTCTCAGAAGCCTTTATAAACTCCGTGGAAATTTTTAGAAATCATCAAAAATCCCTAAAAATCCTTGGAAATCTTCAGAAGCCCTGTATGAATCTTCAGGAATCGCATCGAAATCTTCAGGAATCCGTAGAAGCCTTTAGAAATCCTTCAAAACTAGCAATGAAATTCAGTGAAAATCCCTTAAAATCATTAGAAAAGCGTGGAGATTGATGGAAATTTTTATAATTTCAGCAAGAAACCTTGAAAATCTGTTGTTATGGTGTCACAGTGACAAGGTATCTAAAATTAATCAAATCAGTAGAAATTATTATCCATCTCAAAAGCTTGTACGGTTGTACGCGTTTTTAGTAGGCAACGACTGTGCCTATTATTGACACTGACTGACACGAACAATCAAAACTGACAAGATTATGTCATCCAGTGAATTTCCTGATGCTGCCCTTTTCGCCTAATTTCTCCCGTCGGCGGCCCCATCAAGAAATGTGCTTAATTTTTGGAAATTTTCATTGGTGGCGTGGAAAGTAGAGGTGGAAAAAAGAGGACAGTCCCTCTTTGCTCACGCCACTTAATTTGATTGGGGAAATTTATTTTTAAAAGTGGCCAAGTGATAGGGCATAGGTAGGGACCTATTTGCCTTATAGTTGTTGGTAGATTAAAGTATACAGGGTGATTAAAAAATGGCGGATTTCCTTTCGGGCACGATATAGTAGACGGTTACGGAGCATGGGTAAATAATAAAAAAATTGATCGGCTTTGATTTGTAAGTTATTCACAAAAACAAATCGTTCCAATCTGGCAGCATCGCATTAGTATCCCTACCTGGCACCTTTAGATCGAACATTACAATAGCATAATTGTATTATTACCCTGAAAACTCCGTAGAACCTGCCAACATCATACCAAACATACTTGCCAAATGTATTTTTAGGTACAGCATCTTTAAGGTGGAAGACGAATTTTTAAATTTAAAAATTCGACTCAAATATCAATTGTAAGAGAAATGATCATTCGGGAACTACTAATAAATGACATGTGATTCTTCGCGAGTAACAATGCTTTGCTTCAAAATCATGCAAACTGAAGAAGTTGACTTTATACCTCTTTATAACTCGATGGAGAAAAAAGCTATTTTTTTTTACAATTTTTTCCGTGCTTCGTCAACGTCTCCCACTCCCATAACCCACAACGTACACGGGAGGAAATGCGCCATTTTTCAATCACCCTGCAGAGTAAGATTGAATTTTCAAGTGTCTCTCTTCCACGGTTTTTGATCACTAGCTCCACACATTTTTTGTTCAAACACACACGAATCCTTAGCAAAAGACCTTTTTGTCTTTGACAACTGCATATATATATTTATTATGCTTGAAAAAATTGATACATGACTGTATAAATTATAGGTGGGTATCGAGGTGGGTATACCGTCACCGTCCGTTTTTTACTTTAGGCCCCAGCCCGTAGCATCTTTATTATGGGTTTCACACCCGATATATTATATATTTTGAAATCACAAAAACAAGATCTTCCGACTGATGATATGTCAAATCATTTTTGACATATGTCATTTTTTGACAAATGACAGAATATCACTTGTGACACATCATTTTGAAGCCCATAAAATTCTGAGCAGAACTGTGTTCCTATTTTTGTAATAGAGTGTCTTTTACCGCTTCTAGGGGTCTTTCAATAGGAAAAAAATGTTGAATTTCAAAAATACATAATAAGTAAATAGGTAAAGCAGGTACCTATTTTTAATGTAAACTAATGATAATGATGATTAATTAATCACAATGGAACAAAAAATGTCCTAAAGAAGTTGCTCGAATGACCGTCTCCTTGTTCCTTGAATGAAAGATTCGACATCAGTGAATTGGAACTACCACCGGCCCAACGCGATGACATCCGAGCTTGCCAGAAATGACCCCCCTCGAGTTTTTATGAGCCTACCCGAAAGATAAGGTGTTTATAAAGTTTCCCAATAATTTGGACAATTTAAAAATCAGATCATCACCATTAGTTAATTTTAAAAATACCTATTACTTATTGAGTGGCTATTTCTGAAATTGACATTTTTTCCTATTGAAAGTCCCCTAGAAGCTGTAAAAGACACCCTATTTCAAAAATAAAAACACAGTTCTCCTCAGAATTTATTAGGCTTTAAAATGATGTATCACAAGTACTATTCTGTCATTTGTCAAAAAATGACATCTGTCAAAAATAATTTGACATATCATCAATAGAAAGATCTTGTTTTTCTGATTTCAAAAATATATAATATATTGGGTGTGAAATCCATAATGAAGATGCTACGGGCTGGGGCCTAAAATAAACAAGTGAGTATGCCTTCACGTGCGTGAGTCTCAGTAGCGCATTTTCTCAAAGAGGCATATTGTGGACGTAAAGAAGTTTGGTTGAAGGAGAAACACCATTCCTTGCCCACTTTCTTCATTCGAAACTCATTGTGATATTTTGTTATCAGAATGGGGTACTTGCCAATGAAATAGATTTGAATGAAAATTCTTTCCCTCATCAATATTTTTTTGTTTGAGAACGGGAGCTGGGAGCGGCGACTAATCAACAGTAGTCTATTCTTTCCCATTTTTAGTCGGCTATCCAAATAGCGGAAGAATTAGATCGCTATGTCTTCGGGTTTATGTTTTCTATTTATCTCTTACTTTGAGGGCAGCGTGTGGGGGTGACAGCATTCGGCAAAGTAACTGTTGCACAGTTTGAGTAAGGAGTTTCTAAATGTTCAAGGAAATATGACAATCAGTGAAAATTGTGAAAGTTGCATTTTTTTTTGTTTGGGGGCGGGAGCTGGAGGCGGCGACTAATCAAAAGTGGCCTATCTCTTCCCATTTTTAGTCAGCTATCTATATAGCGGAACAATTAGATCACTATGTCTTCAGGGTTATGTTTTACATTTATCTTTCACTTTGGGGGCGGCGTGTGGGAGCGGCAGAGTTTGACAAAGAAATTCTTCCACAGTTTGAGTTTGGAGTTTCTGAATGTTTAAGGTAACATTAAAATGTAAAGCAGTGGAAATTATTGAAAGTTGCACTTTTTCTTTTGGGGGTGGAAGTTGAAGGCGGCGCCATATAAAAAAAAGCCTATTCTTTCCCATTTTCAGTTAGCTATCCATATAGCGAAAGAATTAGATCGTTATGTCTTCGGGTTTATGTTTTTCATTCATCTCTCACTTTGAGGGCAGCATGTGGGGGCGGCAGCATTCGGCAAAGTAACTGTTACACAGTTTGAGTTGAGAGTTTCTAAATGTAAGGGAAATATGACAATCAGTGAAAATTGTAGAAGTTGCATTTCTGTTTGTTTGGAGGCGGCAGCTGGAGGCGGCGGTTAATCAAAAGTGGCCTATCTTTTTCCAATTCCAGTCAGCTATCAATATAGTGAAAGAATCAGATCGCTATGTCTTCAGGTTCATATTTTACATTCATCTCTCACTTTGGGGGCGGCGTGTGGGAGCGGCAGAGTTTGGCAAAGAAATTCTTGCACAGTTTGAGTCAAGAGTTTCTAAATGTTCGAGGTAACATTATCAGCTAAATCAGTGAAAATTGTTAAAAGTTGCACTTTTTTTCTTTTGGGGGCAGAAGCTGGAGGCGGCGCCATATCAAAAGTAGCCTATCCTTTCCAATTTTTAGTTAGCTATCCATATAGCGAAAAATTTAGATCGCTATGTCTTCGGATTCATGTTTTTCATTTATCTCTTACTCTGGGGGCGGCGTGTGGGAGCGGCAGCGTTCGGCTGAGCAAATGTTGCCTAATTTGAGTTGGCAGTTCCTAATGTTCAAGGGAACATCTCAATCAGTAACATTTGTGAAAGTTGCACTTTTTTTCGTTTGGGGGCGGAATCTGGGGGCGGCGACTAACCAAAAGTAGCCTATCCTTTCCCATTTTTAGTCAGCTATTTATTCAGCTACAAAAGAATCAGATCGCTATGTCTTCGGGTTTATGTTTTTCATTTTAAAGTGATTGGGGGCGGTTTTTAGCAGTTTTTTCATGTCGGCGGCGCATATTGGAGACGGAATGTTCCTTGGCTCACGTTTATAAGTGGCAACTATGTATTATTCAAAAAATGAGAACACCAGAGCATCAGGTCTGGTAGAAAGTGCAATATTACGTTATTTCAAGTTTATCGGGGGCGGTTTTCTCTATGTTGGCGGCGCAATATGGAGATCCAATATAGCCTAGCCCTCCTTTGGGAGTGGCAGCTATGTAACAGCGAAAAAATTAGAAAGCTAGGTCGTCTAGCTTGGGAGGAGTTCGAGAAACGGACGGACGGACGGACGGACGGACGGACGGACGGACAAAGCGGTTGCAATAGCGATTTTCATCAAGATGGAAAATGCGCTAAAAACGGACGGTATAAAAGACATGAATTACTTATAAGTTATAATAATAGATATGGGTGATATAGTTAATTGTAGTTGCATTGTATATGTATGTGTATATATAGAAGAGTATGTATAGAAGTGTGTATGTATTGTATGTGTATGGTGTATAACTGGGTGCGAAATGTAGACGATCTTGAAGGAAAGTGCGAGGGAAAGTGTAAAAAATTATAAATCCATCTGAAACCAGTTGTTGAGAGCCATTCCTGAGCTGTTTCTGTGAGATTATGGATCGCATTTAGTTCTTCATCAAAGGCGGTTCATCATGGGCAATCTGACACTATGTGGTCCTCAGTTTGGTTTTGTGCTCCATAGATACAGCTTGGATTTTCTACATAACCCCATCGGTGTAATAAGAAATTACATCTTCCCTGGCCGGTTCTTATTCTGTTTAAAGTTGTCCACAATTTTCTTTCCAGAGCGAAACCTTCAACCTTGGTCGTTGGATCAGTAACATGGTGTTTGTTTTTCGCCTCAATTGTTCTCCAGGAGACGTTCCATTGATCTTCAATTTCAAAGTTTCCTTCATATAATGTTTTGGCTGTTAGTATAGAGGGTTGTCTGGATTTCAATCTCAAGTTACTATTTAGGAGAGGGATGATGTTCATATCTTTGGAAATTGGTAGGTTCGGATTCTGCAGTAATTTTTCATATTCTCCGAGCAACAGATGTTTACGTCGTAATCGTGGTGGAGCAATATTGCATATTACCGGTAACCATTCAATCTGGGTAGACTTCAACGTTCCAGAAACAATCCTCATCACCTGGTTTAATTTCACGTCGATTAAGTTGGTGTGTTTGCTGTTGATCCATACCGGGGCACCATATTCTGTAGTGGAGTACACTATTGCAGATATACGGAGAGTGTCAGCATCAGCACCCCACGTCGTTCCAGCTAGTTTTTTAATGAGGTTCACTCTGGTTTTTGTTTTGGCAGCCAGATTTTTCAGGTTCTGTTTATAAGACAAAGTACGATCTAGAGTAATACCAAGGTACTTCGGTGTCGAGTTCTGTGGTATGGGATATCCATTGAAAATCACGTTCAATTGTTGATTGGCTTCTCTGTTGTTAAGGTGAATGATAGAAGATTCCGTTTTTCTTGGATTTGGGTTGAGACCCCAGTTGTTGAAGTAGTCGCTTAGAATTCTCAGATCTCTTGTAAGTGTTCTTCGCAGAATTTTTTGACAACTGCATGGCCACGGTATACACGTTATCTACAAAAATGTTTTTTGTTGAAGCATTTCAGGTTACAGTTCTCACAGGCTGGAGGTTGATTTTTGGAAAATAGAAGAATTAGAGATGATCTTCTGTTGCACTTGCAGACGTTGAGGAAGTCTTACTAAAAGCAGGGTCGAAAAGGTAAGGAAACTCCAAGCCCTTCCTCTGTTTGTAGAAGCTGTCACGAACGTCAAAGAGATTTTGCCTCAACATTTTGCCAGGAGACAAAAATTCTCTGGACAGAAGAGTCGGGTGAGGAAAACATTAAGGTCTGGGTGATTTTAAGATACACTAGGGCCCGTATTCATAGTCAGATCTTATGTCTTGAGACGACCTTATTCAATTTTGAAACGCTGATTTTTTCCAAACACAACCTTAAGAAGATGTAGGTGTATTTGATTATGTTATCAGATATTCCCAAGTTGATAACTATATGTATAAAACCATCTTAGTTCAAGCCTGTGTCTAAATACACATGGTCTTAAGATCACCTTATATATAAGATCTGACTATGAATACGGGACTATGACCAGGTACGGAAAATAGAAAGTTCATGACATGGGTCATGGGATGAAACCAAGACGCAGTCCACTCCGCTTTCAAGAGAAGAGAAGGAATCTTGGTCCAACTCAGATGTTCCTACGAGAACACGGCACCCACTGCTATGGACAAAGCCCTAATGATGATCAGATCACGTCAAGAAATTCCTGAAGGTACACATAGTTTGCCAATTCTACAGTCGGTCTAGCCTAGTCTAGCCAATCGTTAGGTTTTTGGCGGCTACTAATGAATGATGTCTAAGATCAGTAAGATCGGCAGGATACTATTCGGATGAAAAGGCCCACCGCCCAAAAGGCTACATCTTCGGATGCACATCACTGGACTAGTGAGTACTAGGTACCTACTCTAGCTCTAGCTCTACCTATTATTATACCTACTGCAACAGAAGGCAAGGTATGAAGACACATTCTGGCAGGTATCACAGTGTACCTACTCACTCACGCCCAAATTGTCTTGTCTCCGTACAGTTCCACTCCATAAATTATTGTCCCACTATTCATATTGTCCATCTTAAGGATAAGTTGTCTCCTGGGCAGGGTTTTTTTTACATTCCATTTCTTCACGGCATCACGGAGTTTCGGCATAATTTTCTCAGTGGTCAGCAAAAACCTAATAGCCTTGGCGAAAATTCACCAACCAGTAAAGACAATGTTCTTTATCGTCTCCATTGCAAATCACTCAAAAGAAAATAATAATTTCTCGCATATTCTCGAAAATTTCCACTTTCGCGTACATGACTCCCCGAGACGGTGACAATGTCACTTTCAAAATTGCACATGAAGACAGTTAGCTGCCAACAAGTCGTCAACGTGCCATTTGTACGGCAGTCCATTTCAAATACAGGTCCATGGTTTCCTCGCATAGAGATAATTGAAGAACGGCCAAAATTGATTGATATTGACGTCGTTGCAACATGCAAAGGACACTATCGGGTTTGGGCATATTTTGGGCCCTGCAGGACCAGTTTTCCGTCAATTTTGCCACTGCCTTACCGTATTGGTCAAAATTGATTATGCAATATGCATAAGTAAGTGATTTCTCGTATTTGTGCAAAAAATTGTTTAGATTGTCCATCTCCTCAATAATTCATTTGAAGAAAATATTGATGGACTACTGGGCCCCAGCCCAATTTTCGTGGTTTTTGTGACGGATCTTGCAATGTTTCCTCAACCAGAGGACATAGTGATCTCATTCTTCTACTGATGGCTAACTGATTTAAAGCAATGAAGTATAGGCTATTTTTATTTTATTGGACGCCGCGTCCGGGGTCAGCCGCCGCCCACTAGACAAAATGAAAGAAAGAAGTCAGTTCGAGAATGTACGCCATCATGTATTCTTGAACACTCTAGGTCTCGATCGACCAACTACAAACTCCCTAAAGACAAAAAAGCCGCTCTGCTAGTATCCGGTATGAACTATCTAGATACTTGTCACGAATCGTCTTACTTATACGCCACCCACAAACAAAATCTTCCACTTTTCTTTCACGAATCGCATAATAAGCCTATTTTTCATAGATAATGAAGCAAAGCTCTCCGACATATAGGAGGAGTCCTTATTCGGACCGAATGCCTGCGCAGTGATGAGCCCTCAACAGGGGCGTAACACATGTCTGTGCAGTTTTAGTTTGATCGACTGGTGTTGTGATAGACGGAGAGCTTTACTTTATTGAAAAAGCGATGGGTCCGTCATGGTCCTAGGAGGCGCAATATTGGCGTGTTTGTGTTTTTCAAACATTGCGCTACTCGGCTTGAAAACGTGTAAACACTTTACCATCGATGCTCCTGGCGACGGTGTGGCTTTACGTGGAATTTGTGTTCAATTCCCTGGTCTGACTGATGTCTTTTGGAACACAGCATCCCGGAATGCCTTTGATAGATAGCGCCGCTTGGGAGACTCACATATCAGGAGTCCTCCTATGTGTACATTACAAGCATCTCTGTCTGCCACAGCACCAGATGGTTGGACCGGATATCTGCTCACTGATGAGCCCTCAACAGGGGCAATACCTAATACACGTCTCTGTACAGCTTTGGTCTCATCGGCTTCAGCCCATTGTGTGGCAGCTGACTTTGGAATGTACCAAGGAATAACTGTGAAATTCAAAGACTGCTTTCAAAGTGTAAGTGAGCTTCGAAACCAAAGCGCTCAAGTAGGCAGCGTAGCCAGCATAGAGAGGGACACAGAACTAGATGAAGGAAAAAAAAATTAACCGTAGGGTGTACTACCCCGTCACAAAAGCGGCAAGACTATCGCGTGCTTTCTGGAGCACACCATCACGCGGTCTTTCTAGACTCTGTTCATTAGATCGCAGTGTACAAGTGCGAAGCTCTAGTGCATTCCAGAACATACATGTAGGCTTTGGCCCGTGAAACTGAACTGGTAACTTTAGCGGCCGAGTAGCACACAATTTCCCTTTGGCGGAGTGCCGGATTCACAGCACGTTGATAATGCCCGCGAAATGTGTAGGATTTTCCGGGAGTCGCCTAGAAACCGTATTACGGGTCATTGTGGAATTTGCTAGAGGACCGATGGAAGATTCGAGAACACTAGTCGGAGTATATATAAGCACCACGGATCGGCCTACGAGTAGTATTGAATTCGAAGTGATCGAGAGCAATAGAAAGCAAGTAGTAATCAGCGATATTCCCAAGTTAATCATTGTTGGCGTGTATTTATTGTAGCGGGCCGTAATAAATTGTGTGTTTAAAAACGATCGTCACAATTATTATATAAACGAACCTAAGCGCGAAATACGTAACATCTGAAGCCAGAAGCGGTATAATTGAGAGTAATTTGGCCTGTGACTACAGGACATTCGGAACATTAGTGATTTGTAAATTCCGGAGACAAGAAGCATGTCGAAGAAACTTTGACGAGCATCATGGCGATGATGCAGCAGCAGAAAATCTTCAAGAACAACAGGAGAAGAGGCGTTTGGAAGAAAAAGAAGAATTGACAAATCTTTTTCTAGAACAAGGAAATGTACGCGTTGAAGAGAAAGAAGAATTGAATAATCTTCTAGAGGCACAAAAAAAGGGATGAAAAATCTGCCACATGAACAGCAGAGTCTTCTACAAGAACAGCGTCTGGAAGATGAGGAAGAAGTGAAGAATCTTCTAGAAGGACAGGAACAGCAATTGAGAAACCTGCTAAAAGAACAGGAAAGGAAACGCCTGGAGGAAAGGGAATAAAAATTAGCCTTTGTGGGACAACAAACTCGGTATTTCGACGAAAGTGTAAAAGAGAAAGTGGTTGCGACGGTGGAAGAAAGAATGGGAGCGATGGAAGCCAACATGACGAAGCTGGAACAACAGGTCCAGAAAAGTGCCACCAGTGCTGCGATGGTCAGTTCAGCGGGTGTCCATCGTGTGAAGCTGCCAAACTTCGATAGGAAAAGCCCATGGACTATCTTTAAGGGGCAGTTCGATGCCGCTGCCAAAGCAAACAGATGGAGCGAGGTTGACAGTGCTACGGCTCTAGTCCTGGCTGTCAGAGGCCCAGTGTTGGAGCTGCTCAGACGATTCCGGAGAGTGAGCAGAAGAACTTTACTAAGCTGACCAGGGTCCTGGAACTCCAATCTGGGGACAATCATGTGCGGCACATCCATCAAACCCAGCTGAAGGCCAGAATAAAAGAGAGCGGAGAAAGCCTTCTGGAATTTGACTCCAAATTCCTAGCCTAGCTTAGCCTTTCCAGCTTATCCAGCGGATGTGTTGGCCGACATCGCAAAAGAAACATTCATTGGCGGAAAAAAGATCCAGATGTGCGTCAGATGGTCATGATCAGCAATCCAGCCAACATCAGCTACGCGCTCATCCAAGCTATTTGCATTAAGGCAGCCAAAGATGCTTCGCAGCCCTATCGTCTTGGGGAGGTGAGCTTTGACGAATCCAGAGCATCACGTACTTCTGAGAAATCTGTGAAGGAAATGCTTGTTCTCAAGGTGAGCCAAGAGCTGGAGGAAGACCGCATTGCTTCGGATGTGGAAAACTGGGATATCTGCGTCGGGACTGCAGGCAAAGGTTGAATTCAAGTGACCGTTCCATACCAGCACGGAGAACTCTCAGCCCTAAGAGACGCTATCAAGAAAACTAATTCCATCTGGCGCTAAGGGGGGCACGCTGGCTGGAAGTCCTCAATGGCCCAGGACTTACTCCGTCTCACTGCTGTGGGAGTCACCCAATAGCCTCCTTCTGAGTGGAGAGCTTGACGAGGACAATTGCGTGTTCGTAGTCGATACCGGAGCCACGAAGTCATTTGTTTGACATGCGATACTTCGAAAGCAACCCAATGTGCCACTGAGAGACGGCGCTTGTTTGACTACAGCTACCGGAGAGTCTGCTACAGTGTACGGAGAAGCTGAAGTGAGCATTCGCTTTGGACGATTTCTTCTGCAAGAAAAGTTCTTGGTCGCTGACTTTGTTTACGGCTTCATACTTGGCCTGAACTTGATGGAAAAGAACGGATTCATCCTGGATGTTGGACAGCGGACACTGAAGATCGGAGACGGGGAAATGGCGCTTAGAACAACCATGGAGGCCGCTGAGGAAATTCGGCTACTTTTGGCTGAAACCGTTCGTGTAGCTGCTAACTCCGAGAAAATCATGTGAGTAACACTATGCGGACAACCTGGAGGACATGTCGCCGGCATTGCTGAACCCGACACAGCTGCCAGCTGCATCATGGCCAAGACATTGATGACATGGACAAGACGAAAATCCCGATCAGTCATTAACCCGAACAAGACGTGCAAAACAATCAAGGAAGGAGAGACTCTGGGCAAGTGGGAGCTCGTAGAATGGATCTCACGCTATACAAAAATATCGACAAAGGCTGCGACTCTCAAGCTCTTGGAAAAAAAGATAGTGGAGATGTTCTCGCCTGACTAGAAACATCTGTGGGGATAGGAGAAGAAGTTGCGACGCAATTCATACAAGGAGAAGCTGCAGCCTTTGCGATGGAAGGTAAGCCTACCGGGAGGGTCAGCGTGATCCAACATCGGATCAACACTGAGAACGCCGCACCGATCCGACAGGCTCCCCGGCGCCTACCTTCGGCGAAGCAAGAAGAGGTGTCGAAGCTCTTGACGAACATGTTGGATGAAGGCGTGATAGAAGAATCGACAAGCCCGTGGTCATCACCGGTTGTTTTGGTTACGAAGAAAGACGTACGCGATTTTGCGTGGACTACCGTCAACTCAATGATGTGACAAAGAAAGACAGCTATTGACTGCCTCGGATTGACGACACTTTGAGCACGCTGTCTGGATCGAAATGGTTTTCGACGCTTGACCTGAAGAGTGGTTACTGGCAAGTGGGACTTCACAACGACGACAAAGACAAGACGGCCTCTTCAGTCTGCCGGTAACGGCCTTTATCAGTTTACTGTGATGCCGTTTGGACTTTGTAACGCACAGGCCACGTTTGAACGTCTAATGGAGTGCTTTTTGCGAGGTCCAACATGGAAAACTTGCCTAGTCTACCTCGACGACGTAATGGTCATCGGTCGAACATTTGAAGAACAGAAAAAGAACCTCCGGAAGGTATTTCGACGTCTTCGAGGTGCACATCTCAAGCTCAACCCAAAAAATGCGTTCTCTTCCAGAAGCGAGTCAAATTTTTGGGGCACGTAGTGTCGCCGGAGGGAATCGAAACCGATCCAGCGAAATTGAATGCTGTCCGAGAATGCCACGACCAAGAAATCAGCATGAAGATGAAGTCAGAAGTTTCTTGGACTTGTGCCACGAAGCTTATGCACATACTACAGATGATTTGTGGAGAAGTTTGCTGACATTGCTAAGCCCTTACACAAATTGACTGAAAACCGTGCGCCATTCCTGTGGACAAAGGGATGTGAAAACTCATTCAAGACTCGGGAGGTGGCATTGTGCTCGAGTGCTATCCTGGCATACCCTCTTCCACAAGGACAGTACACCTTGAACACTGATGCCAGCAACAGCGGAATTGGAGCAGTGCTGTCACAACACTAGCAGGGCCAAGAGCGAGTAGTGTAGTACTACAGCAAGGTGTTGACCAAGCCAAGGTGGATCGAGAAACTGCGACAATATGACTTCAAAATCCAACATCGTCCTGGAAGAAGTCATGGCAATGCGGATGCTCTTTTTCGAAGGCCATGCAACGAAGACTGCAAGCACTGCAAGGAGGTAGACCAACGGAATTGAAATGTCGAAGTCAAGGCAATCGTTGTCGGAACCCCAAGGAATTGGACTGAGGCTGAGCTCAATAAGAAGCAGCTCGAGGACTCAGCCATCGGTTCACTTGCAGAAGGAAAAGAACTTGGCCAAGACAGACCAGAGTTGGCCGAGATCTCTGGTGAAGGGCCCGAATTCAAGGCTCTTTGAGCTCAGTGGCATTCTCTGAGAATAAAGAATGGGCAGCTGAAGAGAGTCTAGGAGAGTCCTGATGGTAAGTAAGAAGGAGATGGTTCAGTTGGTGCTTCCCAAAAAGAGAGTGGAAGAGGTCCTAGAGGAAATGCACGATGGCGTGGAGGGTACCTACAAGGTCTTGGCCGGGGTGCGCGAGGGGTTCTACTGGCTAAACTGTCGAAACAACGTGGAGACATGGTGTCGCTAGTGCGAAGTTTGTACGGCCAGCAAGGGACCAAGAACTTGCAGCCAAGGGGACCTGTAGACTTACAATATTGGAGCGCCTTTTGGACGCATCGCGATCGATGTGGCTAGCCTGTTTTCGACAACGTAAGATGGCAACAAATACATCCTGGTTGCCATGGACTACTTCCGCAAGTGGCCGGAAGCGTACGCCCTACCCAACCAAGTACAGTGGCGAGAGTGCTGGTGAACAATCTTGTCAGCCGTTCCGGAGTACTATTGAAATTACACTCAGACCAGGGACGGATATTCGAATCCAACGTGTTCCAAGGTATCTGTACTCTACTCGGGATACAGAGGACCATCAGGGCGACGCCTCTTTACCATGGATATGGAGCAGCGCCTGTCAAAGTGAGCACGGAGTGTTGAAACTGGTTATCTCAAGAATAGGCAGCGGCTGGGAATGTGCAAAATGATAGAGATATAAACAGGTGAAGAAACTGATTGAAATCGTCTTCTGAGAAGAACAAGTGAAAATTACTACCTATAGAAAGCCAGGCGAAGATATAGCGCAAACAAAGGCGGGCCTGTCACCGTGAACACCGGATGTCAAGTGTCAAGGGTATTATGCCAAAAGGTAGCAGTTCCCCAATACTAAAAAGAAAGGACGAAACTCAAGGGTATAGAGACGACACAGAGGCCGTGATTGTTAAAGGAGAAAGAAAGAGCTACGCGGACCTCCTGAAGGCAGTAAAAGAGAAGGTTAATGTCGAAGACACCGGGGCCCAAGTTTCAGCAATCAGGAAGACCAGAGAGAGAAAATTTTTTTTTTATAATTGGCAAGGATAAAGACGGAAAAAAAGGGCTCAGAGCAGCAACAGAAAACGTGCAAGAAACGGAAGTCATTACAAGAAATCCAGTTACGGTTTTACGTATCAAAGACATCGATGCAATTACCACAAAAGAGGAAGTATAAAGAGCAGTGGAAAAGGCCTTGGAATCAAAGAATTACACCCTGACCTCGCTCAGACCAGCGCCTGGTGAAAGGCAAAACGCCACAATCAAGGTTCCCAAGCATGATGGCAAGAAACCGAAAGACCTGAAGAGAATAGAAATTGGTTGGACTTCGTGCAGACTGCAGGAAAGAGGAGCCTCGAAAAACTGCTACAAATGCTGGGAGCAGGGTCACTTGGTACAGGACTGCCAAGCTCAGACAGGAGTGACTCATGCAGGCGATGATGCGGAGAAAAATGGCAGAAACAAGACGTCGTGCGTGTTGTGCGCAAGTGAGAACCATGAGGCAGGCAGCGTAGATTGTGAAAGAGCCAGGAAGCCACAAAAAGAGAGCGCTGAAGAACCAAACCGATAAAACGAGTAGTAACAGAAAGAATGACGAGCAGTCAAGAGGAATTTCAGAAAACCTTACCGATTGTCTCATTGCGAATACTGAAAATGAACCTTAATAGATCGGGGGCCGTCCACGACATGCTGAAAAAAATGGCGTCCCAGCGAAACACATTGACATATTATGGGCTATCACCGAGCCAAACAAATACCTCGCAGATAAAAAAGGCATATCACACAGCTACCAATAAAGACACGGCAGTTCGCACAAATATCAAAATCACAGGATCAAATCATAGACACGGGACAGGATTTACATGGGTACAGCTGGGCGAAATCAAGCTGTTGAGCTGCTATATGTATTTTTCCGAACGTAACACCAGCCGTGGTACAGAGAGTTCTCTGAGCGATCATCAACGAGCTTGTCTTGTCAAACACAAAAACAATCATCACAGGCGACTTCAACGATCATTCTACAGAATGGGGTCCCAACCAGTTCTAATGGCAACTCTATGAAGTTACGCAACGCAGCCGCAGCCACAGCGCAATAAGGCGCAAAGTTTCTGATTTGCTCGCAAGCCTTTCGCTTCGTTGCGATGACTTTGCGAATACCTTGTGAGCCAATCAGAAACGTTGCGCTCTGCGTTGCGATTGTTGCGAATTTTCCTAAAGCGGGCATAACACTAGAGGACATGAGATCGCTGACTGGATATCAATGCTTAATTTGTACGTCATGAACGAGGGCACCGCTCCCACATTCCAAAAAGCAGAGAAGCTCAGTCTCGTGTTGACCTCACGCTGTGTAGGTACACAAGACATGGTGGGGAAGATAAATGGATGGACGACCCTTGAGGTGAGAAAAAGCTGTCATAACTTTAACTTCTATGAAGTTGATGTCAATATGAAACATCTGAGCGTGAACAATATTATATCAAGAGTCGAAGAAAATAACAGAATCCTCGCAGAAGAACTGCCACTCGTCCTAATTAGTGGACTGCTGGATGATGAACCAGAATGCTGCACATTATTATTATTGTGGGTTGGGTTGCCCCTGCACTAAAACTAAGTTTATTGTGCCCCACCAACTGCACTCACCGAGCCGCAAAATGGTACCTGGATGCTTGATGGTAGGTCCATCCCAGCACTGGGATGGATCTTTCACACCCGAACGTAGGTTTGGATGTCCAATACATCCACGCCCTACGCCCGGTACGTTTCTGACTTCGTCCGTCCCCCAGACTACGCTGCCGGTTGCCCTCTACACTTTGCCGTACAGCCGGCTGGAGGCATGTTATACTCGGGCGAGGATTTACCTAAGACCACCCAAGGAGGAGTTTCAGACCGGCTTCGAATCAGATGAAAGATTCTCGTCGACTGTTTCTCGATTATGTTTCGAAAAAAAATCGAATTAAAATCAACTGAAGAAAAAAACCGGACACATCTGTCTATAGAACGATTATCTTCACCCTTGATGTTGAAACAGGCAATTATTGTTCCAATCTGTGATGCAAATGGAACCTTTTGTTTCGTGAAAGTGTTGTTTTTGACTGGGGAGGGGGTGTCAGTTTGTGTCATGTGTCACGTGTCTGTCAGGTACGCCAGAAGGGCAGTGACCTTTGGCTATACCATCGATTTCTGATTCAAAAACAACTTGGACACAAAAGAGCTAGCTACATGGATCTCATCAGGTCACTAGGTACTTTTCAAAAAACTCAACATGTCTTAATTTTTCACAGTGTTCGGTGAATCAGCGTTTCGGCTAATCGGCCTTACCACCTACTTCTGAATCGGAAACAACCTGGACACAAAATAGTTGTGTGAACCTCGTCAGGTCACTAGGTACTTTTTCCAACTCAATTTCTCGGATTGTCTCGGTCCTCGGTTGATGAGTTGGTTATCAATGAAACATGAAACGTACCAAACACATTGATTCATAAGAAAAATGGCTCACATGACACAAACTGACCCCTCCTCTCTTCAGTCGAAAGGGAAGTACCTTCACGAAACAAGAAGCTTTATTTGCATTACAAATCGCAACAATAATTTTTTGTTTCAACATGAAGGGTGAAGATGAGCGTTCTTGAGACAGATGTGCCCTAACTCCCCCCCCCCCCAGGGAAAATTCAAAATGTCGCCAGTCACTCAAAAATTCTATTCTGAAACAATTGCTTCCGCTCTTAGCACGAAACGCCTGATACATCTACTAAGTCGCTGAGCTGTATCAAGTCCGGTGGTTAGCGATCTCAACCTTATACTTTTGAGTACAGCATTGAGATCTGGCACAGTTGAAGAACAAGCCTATACCTCACTTCCAAAAAGTAGTGCCCAGATGGCACTACTTGGAGGTACCATATACAATGATGCAAAAATTCCAACTTGTTAAGCAAAAGAGCTGATGGAGTCATGAAAATCACCATGTGGATTCACAATTCAATGCTTGTTAGGCTAAAACAAACCGCGTCTGAATATTTCCAGTCTTCCCTGAAAAATTCTGGAATTAGTGGTCAGTTTCATGAAAATTGACATTTTTCGGTAGATTAGTGATTTTTCAAGATATTCGAGTGAAACTCGGTAATTTCATGAAGATTGAAGTCAAAAATGAAATGCTGTGTGTTACCATCGTTTCCATCGACCATCTTCGGAGAATTTGGCCGTTAACTGTTTTTCTTCTCATTGTCCAGTGGTTAGCGGTACCAACCTCGCACTTTTGAGTACAGCATTGAGACTTTGGCACAGTTAAAGTACATACCTATTATCTATACCTCACTTCCATGAAGTGGTGCCCAGATGGTACTACTTGCAGACGCCGTATACAGGGTGTTGAATAATGCAAAAAATCCTACTTTTCCACCAGAATTCGAATTTTTTGCATTATTCAACACCCTGTGTACGGCGTCTGCGAGTAGTGTCATCTGAGCACCACTCTTTAAAAAAAAGGTAAGGTATTTACTTCAACTGTGCCAAGTCTCAACGCTGTACTCAAAAGTGCAAGGTTGGTACCGTTAACCACCGGACAATGAAAAGAAAAACAGTTGACTGTCAAATTTTTCGAAAATAGTAGATGAGGACGATGGTAACACACGGCATTCCATTCTTGACTTCACTCCTCATCTCGCTCCTCATGGAACTTCCGAGTTTTACTCGAATAGTTTGAAAAATCAGTGATTTATTGAAAAATATCAATTTTCATTAAACTGATCACTAATTTCAGGATTTTTCAGGAACGCCTGAGGATATTGAGACGCGGTTTGTTTTATCTCAACAAGCATTGTATTGTGAATCTACATGGTGACTTTCATGACTCCAACTCTTTTGGTTAACAAGTTGGAATTTTTGCATTATTGAACACCCTGTATACAGCGTCTGCAAGTAGTGCCATATGGGCACCACTTCTTGAAAGTAAGGTATAGGTATGTACTTCAACTGTACCAAATCTCAATGCTGTACTCAAAAGGGCAAGGTTTGTAAAGAGTATGCCCGTTAACCACCGGAATGATTTTTCTATTTTTGTAGTCCGAGATAGCTATGGAAAAAAATAAAATTTTGATCATGATGTCGGTTCTACACATTTTTGAAACTTTGCCAACTCGAAGCTAGTACCTTTAGTAACTCATATACAAAAAATCATGAATGTGTAGTACCGACATCATGGGGGCCCGAAACTACCTTTAGTTCGATTGTATCCTTTGATGTGTAGCTCAACCTCGTGTTGCCTAATTTTCGTTTCGAAATTTTCAGGTTTTTTGTTTGGAATCCCAGTTTCCAGGAGTGGAAAAAAGTACCTATTTAGGCAGTCAAAGATCCGGTCCTGCGTACACGTGCCAGTGCATTTTGTGATGTGAATGTGAATTCGCGTTATGTATATTATCTATTTAAATTGAGAAACGTAATGCATACACGAAAAAGCTGAATAAATAATAACCCTCATTTCCTTACTACCTACCTTAAGTAGCTGTTAATATCGTCGAAACTGGGGGTATACCCAGGAGCCACAGAGCTTGTGACGAATGCCCTGGGTGTCTGGACAATATTGGGCTGGTGGGCTTAAGTGGTGGATTAATTATTCATAAACGAACAAAAGGAGCGGCGTTCGAATCATTTGCTCCGGTGTTAATGAACTTTGATGTCCTGTCAAACCGTCCACTTGTATTCCGGCAGCCATCTTATACGAAATCCCGAAACCAAACAAACAATACGAATAAACTTGTCCGCGCGCGGTGTGCGCCGGATGAAGACGGATGCATGCCCACACATGTCTTTGCTTCGTGTACTTTCGAGTACCTCACCATATTTGCATAATTCGACTTCAAATCCTCTTTTTTCCTCTCCATGCCCGTATCTATTGGAACTGATGAAGAAGACCCGCCTGAATCTTACGCATCATCCTGAACTTAACCAGACCCAAATCTGTCTGTGTTTTGCCCTCTCGCATGATGAGTCACTTTTCAAAATTCTAATCCCAAAAACCCTCAAAGGGTGCATTGGGTTGTTCGCAACAAAACGATTTTCTCATGTACAGGGTGTGCCGGCAAAGCTTAAGTTATAGACTCACAAGTATAATAGAAATTCGCAGTGTCTGTGAACTTATATAGATATATGTTTTGTAGGCGTAACTGTTTATGGTTAGCGTTATAGGTACCTAGATACTGAATTTTCATATGCTGTCAAAGGTTTATGATGATGAGGTTAAGGTGAAAAATACCCGAGAAGGTACTTCCAAGCCCACCCGGAAGTGTATAAGATCCCAGTTAACTGCATGCGAGATAACGAACAAAGGCGCATCTATGGGATGATGGCGTTAGATATCGACCGACCCGTTATTATGCGACGGGCAATTGTTCTCATTAGCGCCGCGGCCATGGCCATGCGATTTCGCAATCAATCGGCATTAATCGCGTCTTCGGCAAGGAAGGATCGTCGATTATATATCCGAATCACACCAAGTGCGATGTCAAACTAATTTTTGTCATTTTGTCCCAATAATACGAAGGCGCAGTGCGGACATGCAAGATATTTATTTGTAACTGCGACTTTTTTCTGTCAATTGCCACTCTACTCTGGCAATTGCGACTTTTTTCTGGCAATTGACACTTTTTTCTGTCATCTGACACTTTTTTCTGTCATCTGACACTTTTTTCTGTCAATTGTCACTTTTTTCTGTCGATTGAGACTTTTCCCTATAGCAATTGCGACTTTGCCATTTTTTTCTGTCAATTGCGACTTTTTAGCACATTTCGATAGAAAATGGTGTCTATATGGCCGGTTTGCCCGTCTGTCTGTCCATGTATCTGTCTGTTCGTCCGTCTGTCTGTTTGTCCGTGTGAAAGTTCAGAAGTTGTACCTACTCCTTCTCGGGAAATGAAGCTAGAGCCTTAGAACTTTTTCCGATTAATAGCTTGGGTCCTCAATGGGCAGACTGTATTTCATGGTGGTGCTGCCATCTTGGTCGCCATAGTGAAGTTTCTCATCAGTGGAACTGTAACGGAACTTACTCTTATCTCGTGCGAACATTCTTACTTTCAAGCTTAGTTTCATGATTACGCCGCCATCTTGGCCGCCATGCGCCATATCGAAATTTCTAATTTTTGGAACGATTGTCATGGAACGTGAAACGTAGGTAGAAAATAAGAGTGATAATACGAAGCAAGAGTAAGTTTCAAGTTGCAGGAAAATCGTTCCACTAATGAGAAATTTCAATATGGTTACCAAGATGACGGCGCCACCATGAAATCCAGTCTGACCATTGGTCACCCTTGAGGACCTGAGCTGTCCATCGGAAAATGTTGCAAGGCTCTAGCTTCATTTCCCGAAGAGGAGAATAACTTCCTAATTTAGGACGACTGACGGACATACAGATGGACAGACGGACGGACGGACAGACAGACAGACAGACAGACCAATTGGCCATTATCGTAATTTTATATCGAAATATGCTTAATAGTCGCAATTGACAGAAAAAAGTGTCAATCGACAGAAAAAGTAGCAGTTGCAGGAATAAAGTCACAATAATTGACAGAAAAAAGTGTCAATTGACAGAAAAAGTGGCAGTTGCCAGAATAAAGTCGCAATTGACAGAAAAAAGTGTCAATTGACAGAAAAAGTGGCAGTTGCCAGAATAAAGTCGCAATTCACAGAAAAAAGTGTCAATTGACAGAAGAAAAAAAAAGGCAATTGCCAGAAAAAATTGGCAATTGACAGAAAAAAGTGTCAATTGACAGAGTAAAGTGTCAATTGACAGAAGAAAGTCGCAATTGCCAGAATAAAGTGGCAATTGACAGAAAAATGTCGCAATTACAAATAAATATCTTCCATGTCCGCTCTGCGCCTTCATACAGTAATCTTCGGCTTCTGGATTTGATGCAGAATGAGAGCCTTAAAAAAACCTAATAACTTTCATTGCCGCAAATAATTTCAGTTCTGCTTACGATGATTGAAAGTTTTCTACTTTGTTACTTGAAGCTATAAGTTTTTTTATCACCGCCAAATTTCTTCTTCACTCGAGTCGTTTCAGCCCTCGATAGGTATTGCAGTAATTTCTTGCTCATTAGTTAGATATTTCTTCAGAAAGATGCCCAGTTGCTCTGCATTATTGCATGATTCAGCTGCTGTAGTTCATCATACAGAAAAGGTAATCGTGAGAAGAGAATTTTCGAATCCGGGAACGAATTTCCCCGAAAGGAATTTCCCCGGAAATCATTTCCCGGAAGTAATTACTTCTAGAAGAAATTTCCTCCAGAAGTTATTCCACCGGAATAAACTTCCCTCGGAAATACTTTACCCTGGAGGGAGTTTCCCCAGAAGCAATTCCACCAGAATAAACTTCCCTCGGAAATTATTTACCCTGAGAGGAGTTTCACCAGAATGAATTCTACCGGAATGAAATTCCCCCGGTAAGAATTTCCATAGAATAAATTGACCGAACCAGACAGAGCTCCGAAAGCCATGAAAGAAACACAAGGGGGCCAATGAAGCCCTGTATAATAAAAGTAGGCAAAAGAGGGGTTACTGGAACTCTGAAAGCCACAAAAAAAAACATAAGAGGGCTCATCAAGGCTCCAAACGACACATTGCGCCATAAGGACTCACTATAAATCCCAACGGTACGGAAAAATGCAAGGGGGCTCAGTAGGGCTTCAGACAATATTGGTGATACGAGGGGGGCCAAGGGGCTCTATTTAACAGAAGAAGGCAAAACAGGCCTCACTGGTCCTCTGAAAGCCAATAAAACCGTAAGTTGGCTGATTAGAGCTCAAAACTACACATTTGGGTTGGAGAGGAAACAAGGTGTCCGATACCTAGAGCTCCGAAAGTGATGGAAAAACGACAAGGGGGCCTAATGAAGCTGTCTAAAATAAAAGAAGGCAAAAAAGAGCTACCTGGAATCCTGAATAGCACGAAAAACCATATTCTAACGCCACGGAAAAGAGGGCTCATCAGGGCTCCAACTACATTTGAGGACCTCAAGGAGGCCGGAAAGAACTCCGAATGATATGATGACAGAAGGGTGATTACCATCTTCTGAAAGTAACGAAAAATGTAAGGGGGCTTAGCAGGGCTTCAAATCAAATTGAAAACACAATAAGGGGGCCATTAAAGCCTGGATAACATAAGATGAAGAGAAACAAGTGAAGACAAGGGACATAAAGAAGAGGGACAAGTGGGAATTTTGGAAGCTATGAAGTACATAAGGAAGCTCATTAGTTCTTCAATTATCCTTGAAGACACAAGGGGGCCCGTTTTGGGACCGAATATCGTGTACAGGCACAAGAGGCATACTAGTATTCCGAAAGCCTCAAAAAAGTGCGAGCGGGCTCGGCAGAACTTCAAACGGTATTGAAGACACAAGGGGGCCCAATGAAGCTCTGTCTAACGCAGAATAAGGCATACTGGTACCTACTTGAAAACCCATGAGAAAACATAAGGGGACTCAACAGGACTCCAGCTACACTTGAAGACACAATGGGGCCCAATAGGGCTCCGAATATGATATTATGACGGCACAACGCAACGCTACTTGCTGCTCCGGAACTCATGGAAAATGTAAGGGGGCCCAGCGAAACTTCAAATCACATTTAAGACAGAATAGGGGGCCCAATTGAGCTCTTGATAATTTAAGACTGCAAGAGGGGCTTTACTGGAAGTCTGAAACTTACAAAGAACATAATGGGCCTATTTGGGGCTCAAAAATTACACTAGAGAAGATAAGGGGCATAATAGAGCCCGAATATCACATGAAGGTAGAAGGGGCTTACTAGCGCTCCTTAAACTCGATGTACTAGCAGAATTGCTCGGAATAATGCAAGGGGACTAAGCAAAGCTTCAAAGATATAAAAAAAAAACATAGTCACAGTTGGACTCTGAATAATAGGCCAGTCAAATAAGGAAAGCTGGAGGGAAAAAACTGTTGGAGTTTTGGAAATTTGACGGTAATGTCCGGTAAGGTGTACTGTTGAACATACTAAAAGTCCCCAACTCTACCCATTGAGCTCGGAAAAATGGTCCTTCGATCCAGTTTTCTGCTTATATTTCGCTATCAGAGATCTTCAATTAGGTTTAATAAAAAATCAAGGCTATAAAATTGTCTACAAAAATTGTTTTATGCCGATTTTTTTCTCGTATCTGTTGATATTTTTAAAATTAAATTAACACAAAAAAAAATCAAAAAATTACGCGATGTTCTGCCTATGGCTAGAGATATTGTCTTCAAAATTTGTGAAGATGTTGGCAGTCTACATCAAAGCTGAACCTAACAGTTGAGATAGAAAAAAAAAATCCGAAAACATTTTTTTATTTTTTTTTAAATTGAGCAAAATTTTGGTTTTCGAGTTTGACATTTCCAACAGGGCGGAGTGAAGGTTTCAATCGAACATCAATCGATTCAACTGTTGGTGTTATTCAACTGTATATGACTTATATGAGCCCCATATTGATGTGCCTTATCCAAAATAGTACAAAAGAATCAATCAAATTGTTAAAATCCACCCTGTATAAGTAACATCGTAACAAGAAGTAACGATACAAAATAAAAGTAGTGAAGCATACCTGGTGCCAAAAATACAGCCTCCACATTGCTGAAAAAAAGAACAAAATTAATTGTTTTATTTGAAAGTTATTAGTCCTCAAACTTCACTTTACAAATGTCAGCCAGTCAAATATAGGGAAAAGTAGAGAGAAGTAACTGTCGGAGTTTCAGAAATTTGACAGGGATGTTCGCAAAAGTATACTTATAAACATATTAAAAGACCCCGCTTCTACCTGTTGCGCTTGAGCCGCCATCTTGGGAAAATGGTCCTTCGATCAAGTTTATTACCATTTTTCCAAGATGGCGGCTCAAGCACAACAGGTAGAGGCGGGAACATTCAGCATGTTTATTAGTATACCTAAGCGAACATCCCTGTCAAATTTCTGAAACTCCGACAGTTACTTCTCTCTACTTTTCCCTATTTGACTGGCTGAAATTTGTCAAGTCAAGTTTGAGGACTAATAACTTTCTAATAAATCAATTAATTTCTTTCTTTTTTCCAGCAATGTGAAGGCTGTATTTTTGGCACCAGGTGTGCTTTACTACTTCCATTTTGTATCGTTACTTTTTGTTATACAAGGTGGATTTTAACATTTTGATTGATTCTTTTGTACTATTTTGGATGAGGCACATCAGTATGGGGCTCATATAAGTCATATACAGTTGAATAACCTTTGGACCTCCTGTATCCATGTCTTTTGTTTCGAAATGTTTCCTTCAGAACCAATCGACAACACTTTTTGGACTTAGCTATTATTCTTTTAGTTTAATTCATATCAAGCATTCCAGAACCTCGTGAAGGCACAATACTGATGGAATATTGTCTTTCAATATGTAAATATCAAAACTGATTGATGTTCGATTGAAACCTTTACTCCGCCCTGTTGGAAATGTCAAGCTCGAAAACCAAATTTTTGCTTAATTGAAAAAAAAAATAAAAAAAATATTTTTGGATTTTTTTTCTATTTCAACTGTCAGGTTCAACTTTGATGTAGACTGTCAACATCTTCACAAATTTTGAAGACAATATCTCTAGCCATAGGCAGAAAATCGCTAATTTTTTGATTTTTTTTTGTTAATTTAATTTTATTATCATCAACAGATACAAGAAAAAAATCGGTATGAAACAATTTTTGTAGACAGTTTCATAGCCTTGATTTTTTATTAAACTCAATTGAATATTTCTGATGATTAGCGAAATATAAGCAGAAAACTGGATCGAAGGACCATTTATCCAAGATGGCGGCTCGAGCTCGATAGGTAGAGTTGGGGACTTTTAATATGTTCAACAGTACATCTCACCTGACATTACTGTTAAATTTCCAAAACTCCAACAGTTTTTTCCCTCAAACGGAAAAATTTGTTCTAATTTGACTGGCCTATAATACAATTAAACATAAGGGCAACGAGAAAACACAAAGTGGACCTATTAAAGCTAAGGCAAAGCGCAAAATATCATTTTGCGACGAAGTGTCCGCGAAATAAATTGTCCGGTCACGTCCTAAAAGAAGGAGGAAATTCGATATTGTGCTTTGAGATACTGTTTCCTCCCAGGGGAAATCATTTCCGATGGAGGTTCATTGAGCCAAAAACGACTCAAGACGAACATTCAAAATAAAAAATTCTATCAAAAGTGACTCAAATTTTAATCACTCCTGAAAATAAATTCATTTGTTTTCTTCTACACGAACAGGATGTAAATGTAATTTTTGCAATGGTTCAGTCAACGTGCATTCTCCTGTTAACCACTCTGGCTATATTTCCAGAAGATCAAGCTTCCGATCATCGTCAAAAAACTAAAATTGTTCACGGCAATGAAAAGTTATCTCGTTGTAAAAAAATCGCCATATTTTGGACCACATGCAGCAATTCTTTTATTGCGTAGTTAAGATGTATTAAGCTTACAGAAACATGAACTAAAATTCAACTAAATAGGTGATAGATTTAATTTAAAGACTCAGAAACCGAATGTAAGTTACTCTGTTTCCATATAGTGTTGTGCTATGTCAAACGCAAATATAGAAATTGCTTTTCGTACCACCTTGTAGGATTGCGCGACCGCACATACCTACAAATCTAATGCTTCCCACATACGTGAGGTGATCACGGATGACTAGATGATTTCTCGCATAAGTATTATTTATTTACTCAAGCGCCCTATAGCCGTGACCAACGCGTTGAATATTTCCACACACACACACACACACACACATAGGACACACACGGCACACTCAATATTTACTCAGCTCTTCAGTTTCGATGTTGACTCAAGAAGTCCTCAACAATTAAATACATTGTTACCATCTCGCGCGATGGACAAAAATCCAGTCATCCGGGTATATCGCGAGAGTGGGTTTCGAAAGTTCCGACCCTCTTCACCATCATCATCATCAGGGTGATTCACCTCTGGGTGCGTTTACGAATCATTTGAATTTGGGATGTTTTGAAAAGTAACAAAGTAACATTGTTTACAATAATACATATAATATACGTAGCTACAGTACGTTAACCCCTAGTGTGATTCAAGTGGAGTGAGCAATGATTTCCAGAATTTTTTCTTTCCAAGAGCGTCGCGTAGCGAGACTCCCACCCAACTCGAATCTTACTAGGGTTGAACGTACTTTGCTCAATAGGGTGATTGCATGAAATTCGTTCACCTGATCACCGGCAGGCAGCGCAAGGATCGAGTTATGTTTTGACGTTTGTTATGGAATTGCATTGAGGCACATAACAGGTGTAAGGCATTCATTGTTTTGTTAGAATAATTAGAAATCACAATCTCTATCTCGTAAACGCCGAACAAAACAGTATGTGAACAACTGTAACTGTAAAACTGTAACTGTAACTGTAAAATCGTAAAAATTACAGTATTTAGTGAGATTAGTACGGTTGACGTTGACTCCGACATGGATGAAACTTGACAGATGACAATGACACTATTGACATTTTGCCATTAACTCCCTCTACATGCAATCACCCTGTTGTACTACTATAAAAAAAACAATTTTTGTTTTGGAGAAATGGATGCAAAATTCATTACCATTCTCTTTTTGATTGCGCATCCACCATTTGTGTTGCAGGTTCGCCACGTTATCAACTGTCTCCATTCTGTGAACGAGAATTTTTTCTCTCTTTGGTCACTTGTTATTGTAACAACGTAAAACACCTGATATCATTATAGTTGAGATTCTCGACATGCCAATTGTTTTTTGGCCCAAGCTTGTATCAAGCGAAAAAATCGGCTGTGTGATCCCTAAACTTTCAGACTAGTATCCAGGAACCTATGGAAAATTTTGTTCGGAACGTTCCTTCGGGTGGGAAGTTGGAATTAGAGAGAAAGATTGGAAATAATTTGCTTTTTTTTTAACAAACCATAAAATAAAATAGTTTTTATCCAATACTGACCTGACAAAAATCAGATAAATTACCTCAGAATGACAAGTTTGAGCAAGCCTGGGTGACTTTTCAACGGAATATTCAAAATTCACATCTGTAAGATTACATAATTATACAACGTTTGTAACTTACGTAAGTTGCATGAACTGCATCCGTAACTTCCATAAATTGCATAAATTACGTCCGTAACTTACGTAAATTTCACAATTTTGAAGATCACTGCGTAACTTACAGTGACATATTACGTAAGTTACCAAGTCAGTGGAGTTTCCGAAAGATTATGAATGTCAAAAGTTACATAAGTTTAAAAAATGTAAAATAACGGTAATTTTACAGTAATTAATGTAAGTTACAAATTGTAAGTTTACCATCTCCATCACTACCCTGCACACACTAAACTAGGTTCACTTGTACCGTGATTCTGGTCGGCTGTGAGATTTTGTTTCTATGTTTCCAAATGTGAAATATAGAAAATCCCCAAAACTTTGCAGTTGGCTGCTCTGGCCGGACCAGTTTTGAAACACATTTTTTGCGTATTTCCTTTGCAGATGGCCGAAACATTTTTGCGGGACGTGATGCCTGACGCTTTTTTCCATTTTATTGGAAAATGTAACAATTTTTCGACCTGTTTTTAATTTTTGCTAATGAACACATAAATCAGGAGAGCCTTGACGTTTGACAGTTGTGAAAAATATTCCTAACCTCTTGAAGCCGGTTCAACTTTTGGTGCTTCAAATTAAAGCGTATACAATGCCCTTCGTCCAAAAAGGGGGCCCCATGCAATCATCAACCCTTTCGCCTCTTCCAGTCAAAAATACAAGCCAAACCCTGAAGAATTATGGGCGACACAAGGATCGCCGTGCAGTCTGTCATTGGCAAAAGAATTTACGTGTAAAAAGTAAATTAAACCAAATTTCAAAAAACCCAGCCGATCAAAGTTTCGTATGGACCGAAATTGATGTTAGTACCTTCAATTTGCAATTTGCTTTCGTTTTGGGGCTTTCCGGGACGAGTTTTTGTCGACCCTGAGTGGGCCGCCGTCAAGATGACTTAGATTTGCGGCCGCCTCGTGCTATTTTGGTGTCTACATGATGGTAACACAGCTCTGCGTCCCCCTAGTCGCACTTCCACATATGACCAGGTCAGTTTCCCAAGATTTTTATATCAATTTGATAAGAAATATAACTTCACTTCCAGAGAAGTCAGTTTCACACCAGGTGAAAAGGCGGCAAGCCTACAATGCTAAAGTAGAAAATTTGCCCAACCAACTAGAGTCACAGTACAAGTGAACCTACTATAGAAACCTTAATGATCAACAACGATGGATCGTTATTTAATTTCCCTTGCTGTCTTGGTGATGACAGCAAGGGAAACGTACCTATAATAACGTTTTTGGTTGATGATTATCAAGCTTTCTAGTGTGTCCAGGGTATTAGACCTATCAGCCTGGACTCTTTCTAGTCTATTCTGATTAGCTGATGGGTTTCACATGTAGGTAAGTAATAATCAAGAGAAAATTGTTTTAGTTCGGTGCGAAAGGGAAATTCTATTTACCGGAGTGGAGACTTTAACAGTCGATCAAGCTACAAACCTCCTACGGCCCGAATGGTGAATGCGCCACAGAAACTACAGCAGCGAACTTCGCATTATACAATCACTCACACTTACTGACATGCACGGCTACCAGACCTTCACATTATACCACTGAATGCAAACAACAATAAAGAAATACGTAATTTGAAGTTTTCACTGGATATACTGACTGGATGCCAGAATGACAAAAACGTGTTATGTACTTTTCCTTACAAATTTTGAATATTGGTTAATCATTCTCTTAGATGAAAATCCAAAAGACCTACCCCGCGCTTCAAGAGTCGGGTCCCATGGGCGAGTTGATGAAGGAGGAGGAGAACGCACCTGTGCCCCGGTGAAAGCCGAAATTAATAACGCTCCGAAAGAGGTGGGCCCCTCTCGTCAAACCCATAATCAAAAAACACTTAATACCGGTGTAGGTAATGAAAATAGGTAGCAACCTTCCATTTAGCTAAGTGACAAATTATTATTTAATTTGCTGTTAAGAGCTTCGACGTGTTCATCACGAGCGTAATAAACCTGATAGCTCTTCTTTTCCTCTCGCGCAACACAAGTCGCGAGAAGAAGACTATGGTTACATCCAGGTGGGTATATACTTAGTATACCTACCATGAACACCATCGACCAACCATCATCACCATCATCATCACGGGCATATTATAACATGGCTCTCACACATGAGGCCATTAATTATCTACTAATAAAACGTCACAATATGTACCCAAGTCGCAAGACATTATATTCTATCGGTAAGATTTATGGTTACCGCGTGCAACAGTTGTGATTCTCTACGATATTATTTTAAAACAAACAACCAGATCTTGTGAAAGAGAAGTTTATTTGAAACCGCACCCCTATCGGTTGAGTTTCAAATTTGTACGCGGACCAACCCTCGTGGGGAAACAAAAGAATTTCGGCTGTTTGTCCTCAAACAAGACTTCCGCTATTTGTGGCCGCACCAACAATGGCTTAAGTCGAGAACAATATTTGTCGAAAAACCCTTCACTCTGTTGACGTACATTTTGCCAAACACAAGATTTTGCTTTGATAGCCCAACGCTCTTAGCAACTGTTTCTCTATTGGGTTACTTCGAAGCTCATAACACTAGGTATTGTCATCAGTTAGTACATTATACGACGTAGGTGCACAAAACTATGTCTTTGATATTCCAAAAGCTCTAATCTGCAAGAATGAAACACTTATGTGTTCCGAGCGAGGATAATCTCTTCTAATGACGGCCGATTTCTGGGAACATGTCGAGATTTTGTGGTTGCCAGATTTTGACGTGTGAGTCACATAAATACTTATCGGTTGTGGTTATGGGTGATATGAAATGGGCATTATGATGGGTTTCTAATGATGAGCACCGACAAACACCTTCTATGAATTCTTGAATCTTGACTCTGCTGTATCTACATAGAATGCATTAGGCAAGAAATCGAAACTCAATAAATGAATACCTATATTCTGTTCACTTTTCATTTTCAGTAGAATAACTTTTTGGAGTAAAAATAAAGTAACAAGCTGGAGCGCCGGGAGGATACGGCTGATGGCCGTTGATAGTTTTGCTCCAAAACTTTGCAGGTGCCAGCTTGTCTCTTCATTTTTGCTCCAAAAAGTCATTCTAAATACTGAAAATAAAAAGTGAACCAAGAACCAGATATACATGAAATTTCAAATATGGCAGTGAGAAAATCAAGCTAAATAAAGAAACAGTTTTGGACAGCCTATCCTCCAAATAATTAGTCGTCGTTGGTGAAGGACATTTGAAACTGAAAACATCAGGCAAAATACTTATTGAAATTGTCTTGAGTGTACCCATCAAATGATATGGTCGCAGACAATTTATTCGAATAAATCTTCAAAATGTTGAGACACTTAGGGCCGGTATTCCATCTCCTAATTAAGTCGCGAAGACGTTATTCGGCATATGAGTCCTGCGCAGAACGTACAGCGCAGCGTTTATCTGCAGAATAAAATTATTCGGAACTTATCCAGAGATGGAAAACCGGGCCTTACGGTGAAGACCTATATTATGACTAAGATTGGATGGAGTATACTGGAACTCTTTTGAATGTTATTCTAGTTATTATAACATACAACGGCCTTGATCATTAGAGCTACAAGAATGATAATCATTTCATTCACGATGAGTTAGCAATCGATATATTTCTTACTTTTAAAAAGTTGGAAAGTGAATGATTCCGTACAGGTTGAAAAATAATGTCACTTTCGGACCACGGGCCGAAAGTGACGTATAAAGAGAGGTGATCTGATCTAAACAGCTGTCGCGGAGCGGGGAGTGTTGTCGGATGCGTTGTTTGAAAAGGTTGACTATGCCTACCTGATAAAAACGTTTGAAGCGAAAAACTTTAAATAAAGCCAATTATTTGCATTAAAACTGGATCATTGGGAATGAAGTATACATACCACGGAGTAAAGCGTCATTACAGCCTACGGGATCCTATCTCACCTCGGCACGCCTCGGTAACATATTGAATCCCTTGGCTGTAATGAAACGCTTTCCACCTCGGTATGTAATATACTATATCTATTTCTCACTGTTAAGGACCACCGAATAAAGTGGATGTAAACAACAGAATTTGACGGCTGTCACTTCGGACCTTTTTTCTGCGATAATCAGCCAAATTTCACTCGTGCTTGAGATTTTCCTAGATAATTTTGGCAAAAAGTTTCCCTCGTCACAATCAGCAGCAGCGATCGCTTGGTCAAAAATATCGTGAAAATGTAAGCACTTGTGATATCACTTATGATTATTCACCTGAGCTCAAAAACTCTTGAAAGTGATTAGGCAAAATATTGGAAGGAATGGTTTTGGATGAACTGTTGAATTGCTAGTGCCCTTCGGCAAAAGATCTCTCAGAGTAAACAGATTAGGCATAATAACTAAGATATACTAATAACAACTACAAGATATCTTCAATAACATAACATGAGCATCGCTGCACAAGGAGAAAACGCTGAAAATGTCTTAGGGAATGTTATAATGCCATACCTATAAAACATGATGAGATGGAGCCTTATTTTGTGCAGACTGTCACCAATGAAAAGAACTTTCTTGTAGCCAGAAGTTGATGCCTGACTGACCCAGAACTCATGGAGGGGTATAGATCATCACCTTACGCTGCATCTATTACACTCATGCCTAAACCAAATGAGACCTAGGTATAAATAAGCTGTCAATCGGCCTGATTTCATAAAGGGAATGGTTATGCTAATCACCGCGCTTACTATCAAACTGCTATGGCGACAGCCAATGAGAAGACCCGTTGCCCTAGTAATTTTATTGTAAGCACGGTGATTACCTTAACCATTCCCTTATGGAATCAGTCCGATCATATTATTTTATTATATAATCATTGTATATTATGTACTTACATGGAATTGATGGTCATGCGTCATGGTGATAGAGAATGGAAAGCCAGTGTAGATTTGATGCTCAAGTTTCACTCACGTGGTTTCTGCTTCCTGTCCATAAGTAAAACGAATTATGAAATGGCGCAGTCGGTGAAAAAGTAGAAGTTTGAAAGTTCAAAGTAGTGAAGAGTGAAGAAAACTACTGGAAGAGATGGCAGATGAAATGTGCAAGATTTCACCTATGAAATTTGACGATGGAGAGCCTGGAAAAGCATGGAACTTTTCCGTCCAAAGGTTTGACATAACTACAAGCCTCAAAAAGCGAAAAGAAGAAGTCCGACTACAAAGGTGCCTTGCTGTTGCATAATATTGAAGAAAATGCACTGAAGATCGAACTTGAAAACAACGGCGATGAAGAAGGTTACGACAAGGTCAAAAAGAAGTTTGAGGAGTATTTTGTACCCACAAATAACTTCACGTTCGAATGATGTGTTTTCTTCAAGAGAAAGATGGCTGCAGCAAAAACAACCGAGGACTACATAACTAAACTGCGCATAAGACTGTCGAAGTCCTGTGAGTTTGGAAATTTGACAGAAACCCTAATCAAAGACCGACTTGTAGTTAAAGTCGAAGATTTCATGTGAAGGAAAGGTTGCTGAGAACAAAGAAGTTGGATTTGCCTCAAGCAGTTGAAATTTGCAAGCTAGCCGAAACCTCAAAAAGACAGGTGACGGTTATAGATATCGAGGCATCAAAAGAAAAACGCGCATATCAGCATAGTTGAATCCAAGCAAAAAAGTTATGAAAGAGTCTATCCAGGGTCATCTAAATAGCGGAAATTAAGATGTGAGATGTGCTTGAGACAACATGCAAAAAATGTCCTGCGTTCAGAAAAAAGTGTGAGTCACGTGAAAATAAAGGATGGAGTCTATCGCTTCCTATTTGTGGAAATGAAATTTTGTTCAAAGTTGATACCGGAGCTAATATGATCATTATAAGTGCTGTGATATATTCTAAATACGTGAGTAAGACCAAGATGATTCAAGGTTGAGCCCGACTGTTTTAATATATGGGACAGCTGGAAATTCTTGATCATGTTACATTATTGAGACGATTGAAAGAGAATTAGTTCAATTTAAAATTCTGTATTGTGGAAAGCACATCACCAAATATTTCAGGTCTTGATGGAATCGAGAAAATGCAAATTGTAGAAATAATATTATGCTCGTTGATAGTGTTGCCGTCTAGACAAGACAAGACAAGAGTTGCCCTACTCTTGTCTTGTCTTGAAATATCAAGATTATTTCTAAATTTCAAGACAAGACTCTAACTCTTGATGGAAATTTTTCAAGAGTCTAGATAGACTCTTGAAATTAAATTACTAAAAAACCCCTTCTTCCAAGAAAAATACGTGACAGAAATATTAACGTCTTTCAGCAAGAAAAACAGAGAAACTGTGAGGAGCAAGGAGCACCGTTCGAATAGGGACTGTCGAGGGGACTGTGCTTTAATAAAATATTCTACGGTATAATTAAGTTCAAATTTCAAAACAAAGATCTACTTTTATTGACACTGAAATTTATCATTGGTGTAAAAGCTGGAAGAAAAGATTGCCACCGCCACCTCCGACCTGTTAGTAGACGTGTTTCTGCAATGGAGGGTCTTATATAAAATAACAAGATACAATTTTATATAGCCGTAGGTTGATGCCTGAATAAATATTGTCAACTACTGTTCATTTAAAAAAGTACTCAAAAAGTGCTCTCACTGGCAGCGAAAAAGGATATAGAAATTCAACTCACCGCAGTCCATCGGCTCGAATCGAATGAATAAACAAACCAAGAACAATACCAGGTTGCCATGAACGTCAAGAAACAGTCAACGAAAGAGTCACAGTCAAGAAAAAGTTAAACAATCAACTTCAATATTATTTTGCTGTTTGGTGTTCGAAACATTGCTGCTGAACAAATAAATGTAAATAATTGGGTTTAAGCGGGACCCAGAGTTCCCAGATGTCGTGGTGCAGATGTGGTCCAATATTTTTGTCGAAAATATACCGATTATTTGCAGACATGTGTCAGGTTCCCGCTTGTGTCAACCTGACGCGGCAAAAAGACTAGCTTCACTCAAGTTGTAGAAAGAACACCAGCCTAATCGGTATTTTGCCTTGGTACATTGGAAGGATATCTGGCTGCAGCATGTCTGAATCATTCTTCTTTTATTGACAAGAAACACTTTGTTTCGCATCTATTGACCAAAAGCTTCATCGAGCTACCTAATTTCTTAGAAGTTGCGATCTGACAAGGCGCAGGTATTTTTTGGAAAAGTAGAAATGGAGATGTTGGAGCAGCCCTTGAAAAAAAATTACTTGGACGAAACTTTCGCATGAGAACCAGAAAAAAACAGTAGAGACATAGTCATGTGAATATATAATCACAAGACATTATCATAATTCGACATGGCATCTCTCTGGCAACGCTTTCCCGTTCTCTGATGCAAAATTGATAAATTCATAGTGAACTGCCACCACAAACCAAAAATCAAATTGTCTTCTGATATACATATAAAATTCACAATATACAGAAAGATGCTTCTATGTGTTGTTTTGTTTTTCCTAATTTTCAAAATATTCATGGACTGTATCCTGCATCAGACACAGCATGGCAACAACGGTCGATGAATAATGACATGATGGCCTGCCTAGTGCGCAAGCGCAGAACAGGTTTATTGCTTCATTATTCTCCCAATTGAAACTCCCAAATTCCAAGATTTTTTCCTGAAAAAAGTAGGGACTTTTGAGACGAGATATTTTATATCGTCTGTAGTGATCTCAGTACTTTGATTTCAACAAATAAAAAAAAAATAGCATGAGAACCCTTTGCAGTCATTTTCATTTCAAGTAAATATAGTTTTGAATAGCATTTTGTCATACCGTTTACCCTTATTTATGTTATTCTATATTGTCAATAAACTCTGTAAGAAATCTCCAATCTAATCACACATTAAGTAGAAAATAAAAACCATCAGCGGAGAGGAATATATCAGATTTTTTTTATTTTTCCTTTTCAAGAGTCTAATCAAGACTCTTGATCTTGACAGCCCAACTCTTGTCTTGTCTAGAAATTTCAAGACAAGAGTTTCTAGAGGTCTTGTCTAAGTCTTGACGCCTTTTCAAGACAAGAGTCTAGAAAGTCTAACTCTAGACGGCAACACTACTCGTTGATAGGGAATAGGTACTTTTTTTTAAGCTACAATGATGTTTGCGAAGATATTGGTTGCATTCCCGGCAAATATAAGATCAAGCTTGATAAAAGTGCGACACCAGCAGTACAATCATGCTGCAAGAAGAATTCCTCTGTCAATACATGAGAAGTTGGAAACTAAACTGGAAAATCTGGAAAAGCAAGAAATTATTGTAAATGAAAATGAACAACAGAATGGGTTAATTATCTTGTGATTATCCCAAACTTAGGCAACCAGGCCTGCAACCAGGCAACCAAACTCGAAAACAATTGCTCACCTTAATCATCTCCCAAGACTAGATGATATACTGCATGATGCCAAACCAAAAGCAATATATGTCAACACTACCCCCTGCAGGCAGGTTATCCCGTCTTCCACTTCAGACGCATGTCGTTTGGACTCGAGTTCGGACTTAAAGTGCACCAGCGACTCCACAGGAGTTGATTAGTGAATTTCTTGATTCGACTTGACGAGATGACGGTTTTTGCTCATCCAAATTACCTCATCGTGATCAGTTGAGAAGACCTGCAAAAGTCTTTGACATTCTTGACAAGCTTCCAATGTC
Organism: Anaspis maculata; assembly: GCA_949128115.1. Classification (NCBI taxonomy): domain Eukaryota; kingdom Metazoa; phylum Arthropoda; class Insecta; order Coleoptera; family Scraptiidae; genus Anaspis; species Anaspis maculata. The sequence goes on from OX421967.1 coordinate 32,609,303, forward strand.
TGATGTAGCTGCAAGTGGAAAAAATGTTCGTCTCCTTGTTCATCGGTTTGGTATCTTGAACACATTATCTCTCCCAATACTATCAGTTCAGACCCGAGTGAAGTTGACTTATCGCGACCAACCGATTCAAATCTACTCTTCATCCTGGAGACGGATAACAGCTTCTAAGCGATTGGTGCTGTTCACTTCAGAAAGAGCGAGAGGACGAATGACTTGTTGAGCCAGTCGTCTTCTTACGATGTCCAAGAAACATTCAAGCAATACGGAGAGGGAAGCGTTAGCCGTTATATACACCGTAAAAAAAATTCCGTGACTATCTCAAGGGTCAACAGGTTATTGTGGTCAGTGATCACCAATCGCTCAAATGGTGGATGTCCATGCGATTACTCATTATTTGGCGATCGGCACGTTAGGCACTGCGCGTACATCCATTCAATTTTCAAATTGACCACACCCCCGATCACATTATTGGCCGTTGCAGCTTGAATGCAAGTCCTGTCCGACGTGCCAACAGTGTTCTTCTGAAAGAACATCCTTCGAAATTTGTCACGAACAGCTGAAGGATTGAAATCTGTTAGGGTCATCCATTCGTTCGATAATGTGAAAAATGACGACATTGCCAGATGGACAGGACATGGTTATTTAATAGGTTATGACCACATAATGCACATCATGCACACTTATCAGGTGCAGGAATGAGGTGGATTTCATCATCCTCAGACTCTCCATCATTCTGCGACTCTCTACATTCCCTGACGAACTGATTTCCTCCTTCAATAATTTTTCTTGCTTTAAATTTTGATCTGAGATCTCGCTTGATCAACTTCTCTGTTACTTCTTTCTCTCTCAAGTTTCCCTTTTTGCCTAACCGTGTGGTATGCAATTTTGCCTCATTAACTCAAAAATAATTGAAAATCGTATGAAACCGAAATCAAGCGTTTTATTCAAAGGAAGATATATCCCTGTGGATTGAGAGGAAACTAGTGCGTGACAAACATTACTTTGAGGCTGAGATCACTATGTGGAATGTTTACGATTTTTGTCTGGAGCATCACAAGATCTGACGAATGGAGTAACTTGAAATCGTCCCTATTCAATACTTCTTACTGATTTCTTTATCTAATTTGAAAGAATCAATAAATAAATAATAAATAAATAACTTTATTGTTTCTTATGGGCTTAGCCCAAATAACAATGAGTGGAAAAATAGAAAAACAAATCAAATTAAATGCAACCACGTTAATTTGGAAGATTAACTAGGGGTTGATGTGTCATTGCGTTCGGTGTTTGATGAGCGAGACTCTTTTTGGACTTGTCTGTGCCACCGCTAAAGAAGAGGAGATCCTTGGAAGATTTTATCTTTCTGTTCTTACACCCTACACCAGACCAATGACCGAGCCTCCAGTGCGGAAGAAAAGAAGCGTGGCTGTTCGCGAAAATACCCGAAACCAAATTAGGGGTGACCTGCAATTCGGGACGATCAGCTGAATCAAGGGGGAGAATGTAACAGATAATTCGATATTTATTAGAATAGGGAGCTTATCTGCATGTATGTATACTGGGTTACATAACTGTGTTTAGATGGTTTCAGTGCTGTTATGTTGGTGATCCGAATAGAATAAGTTTTTGTCCGTAAACCGTTGCCAGAACAGTTTATAGAAAAACGACAATGAAGTTTTGTTTGCGAAAAAAAATAAAACCAAGTGTTTTTGACAAGAATGCTGTGAAAGCCCCGTCCGGCAAAAAGCAGAGGTCTTGCTCGCATTATTATGCTGGAATAATTAGAATAAAATCCTTCAAGTGCAAAGTAGTTCTAATAATTCTTCAATTTCACTTGAATTCCCAATCATCATCCTATTTCTTTTTCCATAATGCATCTTCAGCTCTTCAGGCTTCGCGACGTACGTGATTTATACTCAGCAAACTGGTCAATTTAGATTGTCATTTAGTTAAGAAATTGTCTTCGCATAACCAACTAGATACCGATCGCAAATCAATATACCAAACACTGCGAGAAAAAAACATCCGCTCCCCCCTTCTGCTCCTCCTCAAAACTCTCACTCAAATTTATAACATTTCGATTAATAACAATTAAGCGCCGCGATACGTTCCATCCCGTAATGACCTCCGAATTATTCATCGACCCATCGAATATGTAGGTATTAAAGGTATCTATAATACGCGCTGGTACAAAACGCGCGCGCCCAGCCTACTTTGTAATAAAATTTATAACCGTATATAAAGTTGCGGGTCACTTTTTTCCAAGGCACACCATGTGAGATGAGGATACCTACACACACACACATTCACATACACACATACACTAACAACGCACACATATAACGCACCACAACAGGTTATAATTTGTTTCTTTTTATGTTCTAATTGAATATGACAGTCGCGAGATAATATATCTGACCTCAAATTAGCCGGATACCTGTATGATAATTAATCGAATTAATCTGTTTGATTATTTTTTATTGCCGCAATTTTTATCTCTCTGGATGCTGATGCTGCATCAGGTAGGTATACAAGTACGAAGCGCCATACTATTCACGCAATAAGCGTTTATAAACGCGCTGTGACGTTTCCGGAGAATCGTTAAGGTCTCTGGAAAAATCGCGAACGGTGTATAAGCCACTCTCTAGCTTGACGTACCTAAGTTTATCATTCGGTTTTCAGGCAAAATATGAATGATATGATTCTATATAAAGAACGAAAGTCTGATGCTATAGAACATTCTGTTAACAAAAGGCTCCGCAATCGTGAATAAAATGTTCTAGTCTCAAACTTACGTCTTTCGTATCGAACAGAAAATGTTATGACCTGCAGATCAAATGACACATCTACGTCAAGTTGGCAACAGTGCCCAGATGAGTACATATAGCGAGTGACTGGCGATTAGTCTGATTTGTGACGCGAGAGAGGAACAGGAATCTGCATTACGCACGGCCTACTGGATTTGATACGGTGACGGCATGTGAACGAAGCCTTCTGTGACGTTTCGTATAAGTAGGCGAGTTTTGAGTTTTAAAGGTCACGTCTTGTATATTTGGACTGAGATCTTGAGTTAGAGTTGAGAATCAAAATAATGTAGTGATATTCATACCATAAGTTACACAAGGGGTGGTCATTTCCTTTGTCTAGTAAGCCAGGAATATAATAATAGTATAACCTGTAAAAAACACACGCGTATCATATGAGATTCCAAGGATCGAATCTTTGCTGAAGAACACGAAGCGGATCGATCGGGGCATAGGACAGGGTGTTTGCAAACTTGGGGTAGAAAATTGAGCCGTAATTGGAGAAATGCTTCAAAAATATCATCAGAAAAATATTGAGAAAAATTCAGGGCTTTAATTTTTGAAAATCTGGAAGATCAAAAAGTGGTCCTCTGGCCCTCTCTATTTTCGTTATTCAGAAACATTCTGGTAAATTATTTTCAACAGACCAAAAAACTATGTTTTTTAACCTTTGAATGTGAACCATCCTGTACACTAAATTAAATTACAAAACACATTCAAAGGTTCAAATAATTTGCTCCTTAGTGTGATGGGAAGAGTTTCCTAAAATATTTCCAAATACTTAACGGAAAAAAAGGTCGAAGGACCACTTTTTGACTCTCCATATTTCTAAAAATTAAAATCATATTTTTTTTGCAACATTTTTCTTGCACTTTTGGAGCATTCCTTTAACTGCGGTTTGATTTATTATCCCAAGTTTGCAAACACCCTGTATATTAAGGTCGACACTCACTTGAAAGAGTTAAATTGAAAGGGCGATTGAAAGGACAAACGCACTGATAAAGGCCACCGCATCGTAGTCATTTTTCAGTCACGTAGTCATCAGATGATTTCATGAACAGCTCGGCATAAGTGAAGCACGTTCAACTCTAGTGTAATTCGAGTTGGCTGAAAGCCCCGCCACGTGACCCTCTTGAAAAGGAGAAATTAAGGGAATCATAGCTCCCTCAAATCACACAAGAGTTAAACGTACTATAACCTATAACTCGAACGATAAGGTATTTCACCAGCCACGATCGTATGATCCCCCGAGAAAACTTTCAGAAGCTCACTTGAAGAAAAAGTTTTGGCTCATATTGTGAATCCAGTCAAAAAGTGTGATGTTACGGAATCCGCCGGAAACTTCGCCTTGAGGATAAGCCACAAGAACCCAGCGCAAACTCGTAACAGTACTTGTGTACTATGACACAGTACGCGGAACGATTCTGACCGGTGTACATAACTTCTTCTCCTTGTTTTAGTCAAGGATCTTTCACTGCTCTTAATTTCTTGCCATAATCGTCAGTCACCTCCTCCAGAACTTCCGCAGACCCATGAAACCCGCCGCCTCACTCCAAAACTCCCATAATTCCTTCCGCCCATTCCTAGAGTCTGCTCGAACGTTCAGTATGGGTTTGTTGAACTTCCACCTAGTAAGTATGATGGGCTCTGTTGTGGTGGAACGTTTCCGAACCGACACAAACAACAACAATAACGCTAATAGTATGAATAACGTTAATGGGAATGGTGTGCAATCGTTTCTATCCAATAATAAATTGACCATTACTGTTTGAAAAAGCTCCCACCCGCACGGAGGACATGCTGCTCGTAAATGCCTCCGCAATAACAAACAGTACTCGGACGACCCCCCAAAGACGCTCGGAACAGTTAAAATAATTGTAATTATGCACACAAACATCCAGCCGGATCGTGCACTTGTGCCGGACTCTGCGACTCTATAAAAGGTATTGGTATGGGTACTGATGATGATGATGGCTCACCGTGGTTCAATGGTGTCCTAGAATTCGAATCTTGATCTCGAGAAAAATTTTGCTTTTAGATTAGTAACAAAAGGCCATGCCCGTTCGATTGAGCATCGAACAGACAGACTTTCAGCGAGGCTCTCAGACGTTGTTTAAGATTCCATCTTAGTGGGTCACCGAGACTGAGATGGTACCCACATCGATTCGGGTATAATGCTCAATGCCTATTATAGAATTTATATAATGAAGATAGACATCGCATTTGAATTAAATAAATAACATGCAACTTGTACGCCGTTAGGTAAAGCGCAAGATACATTACATCCACGATCTTTGTGTTCAAATAACTATCGGTATTTACGTGCCGACCCCGTATACCCCGAATAAGATTTCGATAAGAGTGAGTAAGAATATAGGGTGATTTTTTTGGAAAAGACCCACCTCCGATTTTTAGTTCCACAATTTTTTTTTTGAGAAAGCTGCAACTGGTCGATTTTCTACTTTGATGGACATAATGGAGTAGCGTTCTCCCAATCTTGCCGTTCAGCACGCGCCCTGGGAATGGTGACTATCTCTCAAAAATTTCAAATGGAAATAAAAGGTTTGGATCGTTATTCTTGATATTTCCTAAAATTGGATATATCACAAAATAGGTGTTGCATTTTTTTTATTTTGAATTTGGGGCGGGTGAGGGCGAAGGGACTAAAGATGAAAATCCGCCAGCCTATGTTTTCAGATGTCCCCTCCAACATAAGAATCGGCCTGTTTTTTAGCACTTTCTCTCGGCTTTTTTGCAGAAAGCAACCGTGCAAGGAAGTGTGGTCCTATTAAAAAACATCACTCTGTTTATAGAACGAAATTTCACATCAGAAGTCTACACTATCTTAAAAAATATCTACAAATGAAAAGTGAGACATTGCCGCCTTCCTGTTTTCCACCAAACCTCAACATACTCAACCTGTAAAATTGTAAACTGTCTTGACAGGAGAGTATTTTACACCTTATGGAGAACTTAAATCGTCGCCCAATCCTTTCGCTCATATCCCACCTAAAACTCGAAAGCTCGAGAAAGTGACGTAAATTGATTGAGATTTATCTTGCGCACGCCACTGTCCCCACATACACAGAGAGCCAGAGCCGATGATTGCTTCTTGCACTCGGTCGTACCTACGCATTCATAGAACCGGAAACCTGACGATAGTCGACTCGGCGATACTTTTTCACATCACATAGGTAGTAAGGTAGTTTAGTATAGAGTACACTATGCACTCACTCACTCACACCCAACATATATTTTATACCTACTCCACCTATAGGTACACTGACATCCAGAGTCCTTTATTATTTTTTATTTAGTAGCACAGCACAATGACGGACGCCAGTGGAGACTGGAGAGTTCCTTTTCGCATTGTTGGCTTCCTGCGGGCCTCCCGCATTATTCGACGTGCCAAAATCGCCGGCTAATGCCCAAACACGTTCATTCTTGCCTTTATGCATTCCACACAAAGGTTTTTCGGCGCACAGGAAGTGAGTTTTATAAAAAAAATCTCATTGATTAATATAGGTAGATAAAGGTAGCTAGATAGGTATCTCCTGTCTTTTGTTCTGTATAATTATTATAATCTGGTTGTTACAGTTTGCAGGAACACCCTGTATGTAGTTTTCCTTAATCGTGGCATGTATTTGTAAAAACCGAACATCTAAACTCATGTATTAGATCATTTCGTGGTAATTTTTAACGATGGGCATTTGTCAATGTGACAAATGATTTATGCGGTCATTGTGTAGACGTTCGAGTCCGATTTATCAATATTATAAGCTTTAAAAGCTCGCGGGCCGATGTATTGATGGGACGGAGGATAGAGAAAGAGGAGATATTTATATATTATTTCCATGAGAAAAGATGCAAATTTGTGGTAGGTATATAGAGATGTAGGTATCTTTATTCTTGCGCAACTAAGTTCGGAAAATGGTCATTCCAAGGTTCCCCGCTTGTGTGCCTGTTGGAATCTCCACCTCAAACTGGAACCTTACAATAATTCATCACTGAACACTGTAGTGACTTCCATTCAATGAAATCTAATGTTAACTCGAGTTTACCACTAAATCATTCACCGTGGGTTCCACAAAACAGATAATACGAGATTAGTTGATTTGCGATTTTTGTTTGTCAATTTGTAGCTGGCTGATCAATGGAAATGCTGGTTTATCCCTCAATAATGTAAAAATGATGGGTCTAGTACAGATTTCAGGCATTTTTTGTGAGTAATCATCTAGCATTGAGCACAAAAAAGTTCAGTTAATCTGCAATCAACCTTGATCGCTGATCATCTTTTTGTGGAACTGACGGTCATTCCATTTAAATTTGTTATTTTGGCCAATAGATTTATTTCATTTGTCAGAGCAAGATGAAAGATAGAAATTCTCAGTGCGAAGAAAAGGCAGAATGCTGACATGATTGGAAAATTTCAACATGATTTTGACGCGTGCCTCTTCCAAGTGCCCGTCTCATTTGTCAATGTTGTGTGGCGCAAATTTTATTATTTCCTACATCGATATTGAAAATTGGCACTAGAAAATATTTTTGTGCACCCAAAATTAAACAAATAATTCAGCTGAGTGTCAGATACCATTTTAGTATCCAAAGAAAATGTTTAGTTGAAACTGAGTTCAATGATCATTTTTGGAGGTGCATGAACAACGCAAATGGCAACATCGCTCGGAACGAACAAGACATCTCTAACAACTGTCACTTGTGACATTATGACATTTGTCATTTCCAACAACAACAACAACAACAATAACAACAACGAGAACAACTAAAGCATACTTGAAAATACCGAAAAAGCAGCTGAGACACCAAAACACCTCAAGTCGTGATCGACCTTGGATGCGCAATGAGTCACTGACACTAATGACAGTGACAAACCAGGAACCAGTAGCTAGTCAAAGGGCTGAACAGAGTATGCAGCCTCCCGACTTATCCAAAGTGACAGATGTACGGTTTTTGGCGCTCTCACGCATGCGCACCTGCCAAAACGAAATAGTCTATAGGTCGCGGGAACATGACCGTCACCTTGGCACCCGCTATGGCAACGTTGCACGCACGCCGGCACAACGAAGCCGAGAACAAAGCGCTTTTTTCCAGCTTCTTGCCCGCTTTTGCGCCTGAGGGGGTGCCAAAGTACCGCTGTAGAGATTCGCTTGTTTTTGACATAACTCAGTTAAATCTTGAGTTAAGCACAATAATTTTTATGATAAAGCGATAATTGTTTAATAAATTATCTATATATTTATTACAACTTTACAACTAAAGAAAATTGTATCAACAAGTACGTACTAGTGAAAATAACATCATACCATAAGTATACCCATCTTAAGCACGCCATTTTTGTTCCCGCGACCTATTGTCTGCCCATCGCAGTCATCGCATTATGTCAACTTTAGGAGTCGAAACTCGAAAGGACCCCGCATATTTTATGGGTAAAATGGTTCTTGGTCAAATTGGCTGAAATTTGGATATTTTGTAGGTTTTGGTCTACAAAGGAAATGTTGTGAAGCATAATCTATTTGTATAACCAGTTTGCCCCATACAGGGGCAAAATCGTGGCTCAGCCATGTTTTTGTTTTTGTGGAACCATTCAGGAACAAGGTGACGATTTTCCAGAAATCGCCGAAACAGGTCAATTTTCTATTTGAGAAATCCAGATTTCTGTCATAAATTAATTCATTTTACGTCAACCCCCTAAGGGAGGGGGGGACTCATTCACCCCTTAAAACTTTATGAGCGACATGGGTCGAGCTGCATATCGTTCGAAAGGTTTTTCAACGCTCTTTGCAGCAATAGTGAGTTTTTTCAATTCAAGACTATTTTTTTTTTGAGATAATGAATTTCAAACTTTCAAGTAGTCGATCAAAAAAAAAAACTATCCAAACTCAGGTTTAGGAATTTTATTTAGGTAATGTGGGTTTCTGAACTTTGAACTACCGACATTTTGGTGCTAGGACGATTTTTCGCGCGGACAATTTTTCGCCGGACAATTCTTTGCAAGCATTCCGCCCATGCATGACCGGGCTTATTGGGGCTCTAAAGGACACTTCAAGACGAGGGGGCTCAGCAACACTTGGAATCCTACAATGTAGACACAAGGGAGGATAGGGCTCTGAATATCACAAGAAGACCTGGCAGGGCTCACTAGGGCCCTCTACGATACTTTAAGACACAAGGGTGCCAGCAGGGCTTAAATCACCACAATGTAGACACAAGGCAAGATAGGGCTTCAAATAACACAAAGAGGCATGAGAGGCTCAATGGAGCTCCAAACAACATTAGAAGACAGAAGGGTGCTCAGCAGGGCCTAAACCACTACAATATGGACCAAGAGAGGATGGGGCTGTGAATATCGCAAAAAGGACTGATGGGGCTCACTTGCTTACTAGGGCTCCGATCAACACACAGGGGAGGCCAATTAAAGCTCTGAGAAACCTGGAAAGGCACAAGTGAGTTTCCTAAGATGCCAGAAATATCGAGAGGTCAATAGAGGGTCACCGGGGCTCCAAACGATAATTGTAGACACAAGAGGGCTCAACAGGGCTCCAAACGAAGATACAAGATACTTGATAATGATAAGTAAACGAAGATACTTGAAGATACAAGGGGGCTCAGCAGGGTTTGAATCGCTTCAATGTAGTTATGGGAGGATAGGATTCTAATAATTACAAGAAGACCTGACGGGGCTCACTAGGGCTCCAAATGACACTTTGAGACACAAAGGGAGCTCGGGGAGCCCTGTAGATCTTCGACCAACACATGAAGACTCATGAAAGCTAACGAGAGCTTCAAAAACTAACACAATGTAAAAAGAGGCTCAGCAGAGCTACAAATAAAATATTAAGACACAGGGGGGCCACATAGAGCTCTAAAAAGCTTAATAAGGCACAAATTTCTAAGAGTCCAGAAATTTTGAGAAATAAGAAGGGGGCTCAATAGGGCTTCAAACGATACTTGAAGATACAAGGCGGGCTTGAAATGCTTTGATGTAGACACAAGTGAGGATAGGGCTCTGAAAATCGCAAAAAGGCCTGCCATGGCTCACTAGGGCTCCAAATGATACTTAAAGACACAAAGGGGGCCCTGTAGGACCTCAACCAACAGACATAATGACTCGCAGGAGCTAACTAGAGCTTTGAAAACTGAAGCAATGAAAAAGGGGGCCAGCAGGGCTACAAATGAAACATAAAGATACAGGGGGGGCACATAGGGCTCCGAGAAACCTGAGAAGGCACAAGGGAGCTTCCAAAAATTCCAAAAACTTCAGAGAAATCAGAACGGGATCACCAAGGATGCCAACGATAACGATTGACGACACAAGGGGGCTCGTTAAGACTCCAAACGATATTTTATTATACAAAGGGGGCTTAACAGGGCTTGATAGGCTTCAATGTAGACTTAAAGCAGCATAGAGCTTTGAAAATCGCAAGAGGCCTGCCTAGCTCACTAGGGTTCCAAACGACACTTGGAGACACAAGGGGGCCAGTAGGATTTCGAACAACACAAGAAGACACACAGAAACCAACTATATAGTTTTGAACTAATGCAAGGTACAGAGGAGCTCAGCAGGGCTACAAATGCGACATGAAGTCAAGGGGGCCTAATAGGGCCCTGAGGAATCGTCCAAGGCGCAAGGGCGAAGTGAATCTCGAGAAAATTTGAAGATACCCAAGGGGGTTCATCAAGATCTTATACCAGGTCCGAGGAGCGGTTTTAGTGGGTATCGTCTCTAAACTGCGAGTCCCACACTACCCTGGTACATACCACCCAGCCAGGTGGTATATTCACCTTCTCCAAGAAAAGGCCGCTATCTGTGATTCAAGGAACAAAGTTTAGAGAATACCACATTGACAAAATAGAAATGGGTAGAGACTACCCAAAACTTAGAAATTCATTATCTTGAAGGACGATTAACTTGGATTGAAAAAGCTCAGCACTGTTGCAAACAACGATTAGTTCATGTCGAGTTTAGCTCAGCTTTTTCCATTTAAGACGGTCGTTCTTCAGAAAATGGATTTCAAAGTTTTAGGTGGATCATTTTCAAAAAAATTGACCGAATTCAGGCTAAAGAAGTTTCACTTTGTCAAATTGGGAGTCTCTGAGCCTTCAATCACCGACGGCAGCTCTTTTTTTATGAGGGGAAATGTACTCAGGAACACCCTGGCTGGGTGGTACCACAGTAGTGTGGGTCTCGCAGTTTCGAAAGTATATACCCACTAAAACTCCTCCTCGGACTTGGTAAGTTCAACATCCTAACGCCAGAGTCATTTTTCCTTCTGTGTAATTTGTAAGAATGTGGGTAACAGACCAAGTGTACTGGTATATTATATAGAAGAGGATTAATAGCTTAATCAATGTATGTACGATAAACTCAACTCATTATCAATATATAGTACTCAACTAGAGTACCTAGATGTGTTCTCGCTTAATTCCTAAACGTAACAAGTACAACTTCCCATCTCCACACAAGTCAAGTTGTTAGGATGAGTTGAAATGTCGTAGTTCAAAGTTTAGAAACCCACACTAACTAAATAAAATTCTTAAACCTGAATCCAGTTGATTTTTTTTGAAAATGATTGACTATCTACTGTGGTTTGGAATTGATTAGGCTTGAAAAAGCTCAGAACTGTTGCAAAGAGCGTTGAAAAACCTTTTAAATGATATGCAACTCAATGTATGTTGCTCATAAAATTCTAAGGGGGTCAATGACCCCCCTTAGGGGGTTGACCTAAAATGAATGGATTTATGACAGAAAGTGAGATCCCTCGAATAGAAAATCTACCTGTTTCGGCGATTTCCGGAAAATTGTTGCCTTGTTCATCTTCAAAACATGTCTGAGCCACCCTTTCGTCCGATGTAGGGGGCAAACTGGGTCATACAAATAGATTATGCTTCACAGCACCTCCTTTGTAGACCAAAACCTATACAATATATCTAAATTTCAGCCAATTTGGCCAAGAATCATTTTACGCATTCTTGAAAAAGTTCAGTTCTATCAATTTACCGGGTGATCATTTGAAAACTATCCACCTGCAATAACTCCCGATTCCTAGTCAATATTTCTCCGAACAAAAACAGGTCGATTTTTATATCGAGAGGGACATCTAAAACATACTTTGGCAAATTTCTATCTTCAGCCCCCTCGCCCCCATCCATCCCAAAAATAAAATTTCAAATGTCACTACCTACCTTGCGATACATCAAAGTGAAGAAAATTAGATTCTCTTTCAAAAAAAAATATTTAAAATTTTTTTAACCCCATCCCCATTCTCCCTAAAAATTCTCTGAGTGTCCCTTTCAATATTCTGGACCCCTCAATTCTCTCCAGTTTAGTCAGCATCATTCTGAATAGCTTTAAAGAAGAGTATTTTCGGTGAAAAAAGTGCCACCCAAATTGACCCCATTGCTCTCCCCTGCCTCAACTTTAAAATTTAACAAAATACTTCACACTTTGTGATATATCAAATTAAAAGAAATTGAATTCTCTTCCTAGAAACAACTTTTTTGAAATTTTCAACCCCTCCCTAATTCAACTGGACATTTGGAGTATTTTAGTAGGGAAACGGGGGTTTTAAAAATTCCGAGAAAATTGTGTTCAGGGAGAGAATTCAATTCCCTTTAATTTGATGTACCACAAAGTAGGTATTGTCATTTTAGATTTGAAAGGTGAGGAGGGGGGAGCGAAGGGGTGAATTTGGGTGGCACTTTTTCCATAGAAAATGTTCTCTTCCGATGCTGTGCAGGATGACGTTGACTGCATTAAAGAGAATTGAGAGGTCAAGAATATTTTATTGGACACTTTAGGGGGGAAGAGGGGTGGGGTTGAAAATTTTAGGAATATTTTTTCAGAAAAAGAATTCAATTTTGTTGAATTTGATGTATCGCAAAATAGGTAGTGTCATTTGAAATTTCAAAGTTGAGGTAGGTGGCCCCTAGGGGGCTGAAGATAGAAAATCGCTAATGTATGTTTTAGATATAAAAATCGACCTGTTTTTGCTCGAGGACATTTTCACTAGGAATCGAGAGTTATTGCAGGTGGATAGTTTTCAAATGATCACCCGGTATAGTCTTCTTGCTGTCGGCTTCTTTACAAGAAAGCCTGAACCACAAAACAGCCATAACATTTCAATTCTTCCTCCAAAGAAAATTGGTAGGGTCCCTTATTTCCCTTTTCCTCAGTGTGGAAGCTCGGTCCGAGTGCGGGAGATGGAAGGCATGGGTGGTAGATATTATCAGCATAGCCAAGGTAGAAATGCTAAGGCTTAGGCGCATTATTTCAGTAGGGGGCAATAATATTTTGGATGTATTGTGAGCACACGTAAGTACCGCGATGTATAAACTTGCAATACGTATATCATGGAAAAATAATGTGGATACTATTGTTAAGGATTTCGTGTTTGGCTTCGTTTATAATGTAGACGATCGTTTCAAAGCACACACTATTCATGACTGCGTACTACTATAACACACACGTCAACAATTACTTGCGCTTGGGTAAGCGCCGATACTACTCACTTTTATCGCTCTCAATTGAATACTGATCCGTAGGTCGAGAATCGGTGCTTTATATAGCTCCGACTATTCTAGGGATCTTCCACTGGTCCTCCAGAAAATTCCACAATGACCCGGCATACGGTTTCGAGGTGAGTCCCAAAAAATCCCACACTTTCGCATGCTCGGGAACGGCAGCACCTCCGCCAACTCGGCAAATCTTTTCTACTCGGCTATTAAAGTCTCTCATGTTGTTTCAATCGCCAAGCCATCGCGTATATTCTGGAATGTACAGAGACTCGCACTTGTACACTGCGGTCTGATGCGAACAGTCTAGAAAGACCGCCCGTGCTCCAGAATTCACGCGAGAATCGCGGTTCGTAACACTATCGAAAAATTCATTTATTTTAAACCGAGATATCTTTCGATGGATATAACCGATTTCGATACGGTTTTCACTGTTTGTTAGCTTAGAAAAATTAGGCTGGGCTCCTTGGGGGCTGTAGGTAAGGCTGGGCTGTGGGTAAGACTTGCGCGCAACCATCAGCGGACAGTTCGTCAAACATCAATAAAATGTCAAACTTTCAAACTATCACGTCGAATTGCAGCCTTCCTCCAGCTTTTAACAGAACCTGAAACCTGAAACAGATCCAGGACTGAAATTGAAGTGAACCCCCCCCCCGCATTTGGTCTAAGATTTAGAACACGAGTCACATGAGTAATGTGAATTAAAAAAAATAAATTAAATTTTGAATTTGAATTTGGAAATTGGACCTAAAATTGAGCCCCATCACGTGTCGACAACCACAGGTACAGTCATAGGAAAGAAAGTAGGACATAGGAAGGAGTCATAGGTCAGAGGACTATAGGGAAGGGACAAAACAGGGAATTCATGAGCCAAGAAAAAATACTGTCCAAACACCAGTATAAAGGAACAGGAAAGAGTAGTGGTATAGACCATAGGACCTTGCGATATAATCGTTAAAATCGATCAATAAATATTGAAAAATTTGTTGGCTAGAAATCAGATTGCGATTAACTGTTGATGCATTTCAAAATGATGAATTAATGATGATAAATTGCTTTTTTTTTCCATATCGCTACTACCTATATTCAGCTACACAGCGGATGAACTGATCGTTAGCTTCTCTTGACTTGGCGTCTGAAAAAGCATGTCTCCCCTCCATGGTATATCCAGATTTTTAAGCAAAATTGATAATCAGTTAAATAAAAATCTTACATGCTCAAATCACCATTTCTTCAAGAAATGAAATGATTTTCTAGTTTGGGGCTCAAGCGGCCTTTCTGCTGCTTCCGCCTTCCAGTTTGATACTTAGGTACCTACTGACTGAATCTAAATGATATGTCGATTTTGCACACCTGAAAAGAAAAGAAATGCTGTCTTTCTAACACATTGTGGGTAATTTGGAAACACATAATATACAGTCACACACAACGCGCAGACACACACATTGAGAGCGAATAAAGAAGTAGGTGAGGCTTTGTTGAAGGTGGCACAAAGGCTTTCCTTTGACTCACTGCGTATCGTATTCCCGTGATAATTCATCGAGTTCCGGCGTATTCGTACCCATACATATGGGTAGTATAGAATGCACATGAGGGAGGTCGATACCCATACCTACAGGATGATGCAAAAACTTTTGTATATGTACTTCTTGTCCTGTTGCTCTTTTTCTCTTCTTTCGGGTTTCTTGTGATGTGTGTAGTAGCTGTTGTAGGATGTGTGATTTTTAGCGCATTTTCCATCTTGATGAAAATCGCTATTGCAACCGCTTTGTCCGTCCGTCCGTCCGTCCGTCCGTCCGTCCGTCCGTCCGTCCGTCCGTCCGTCCGTCCGTCCGTCCGTCCGTCCGTTCGTCCGTTCATCGAACTCCTCCCAAACTAGACGACCTAGCTTTCTAATTTTTTCGCTGTTACATAGCTGCCACTCCCAAAGGAGGGCTAGGCTATATTGGATGTCCATATTGCGCCGCCAACATAGAGAAAACCGCCCCCGATAAACTTGAAATAACATAATATTGCACTTTCTACCAGACCTGATGCTCTAGTGTTCTCATTTTTTAAATAATACATAGTTGCCACTTATAAACGTAAGCCAACAAACATTCCGTCTTCAATATGCGCCGCCAACATGAAAAAACTGCTAAAAACCGCCCCCAAGCACTTTAAAATGAAAAACATGAACCCGAAGACATAGCGATCTGATTCTTTCGGTATATAAATAGCTGACTAAAAATGGGAAAGGATAGGCTACTTTTGGTTAGTCGCCGCCTCCAGATTCCGCCCCCAAACGATAAAAAGTGCAACTTTCACAAATGTTACTGATTGAGATGTTCCCTTCAACATTTAGGAACTGCCAACTCAAATTGTGCAACATTTGCTCAGCCGAACGCTGCCGCTCCCACACGCCGCCCCCAAAGTAAAAGATAAATGAAAAACATGAACCTGAAGACATAACGATCTAATTCTTTCACTATATGATTAGCTGACTGAAATTGGAAAAAGATAGGCCACTTTTAATTAGCCGCCGCCTCCAGCTGCCGCCTCCAGCTGCCGCCTCCAAGTAAAAAAATGCAACTTTCACAATTTTCACTGATTGTCATATTTCCCTTACATTTAGTAACTTCCAACTCAAACTGTGCAACAGTTACTTTGCCGAATGCTGCCGCCCCCATACGCTGCCATCAAAGTGAGAGATGGATGAAAAACATAAACCCGAAGACATAGCGATCTGATTCTATCGGTATATAAATAGCTGACTAAAAATGGGAAAGGATAGGCTACTTTTGGTTAGTCGCCGCCCCCAGATTCCGCCCCCAAACGATAAAAAGTGCAACTTTCACAAATGTTACTGATTAAGATGTTCCCTTTAACATTTAGGAACTGCCAACTCAAATTGTGCAACATTTGCTCAGCCGAACGCTGCCGCTCCCACACGCCGCCCCCAAAGTAAGAGATAAATGAAAAACATGAACCTGAAGACATAGCGATCTAATTCTTTCACTATATTGATAGCTGACTGAAATTGGAAAAAGATAGGCCACTTTAATTAGCCGCCGCCTCCAGCTGCCGCCTCCAAGCAAAAAATGCAACTTTCACAATTTTCACTAATTGTCATATTTCCCTCACATTTAGTAACTTCCAACTCAAACTGTGCAACAGTTACTTTGCCGAATGCTGCCGCCCCCATACGCTGCCATCAAAGTGAGAGATGAATGAAAAACATAAACCCGAAGACATAACGATCTAATTCTTTCGCTATATAGATAGCTTACTAAAAATGGGAAAGAATAGGCTACTTTTGATATGACGCCGCCTCCAACTTCCACCCCCAAAAGAAAAAAGTGTAACTTCCAATAATTTTCACTGATTTACATTTTAATGTTACCTCAAACATTCAGAAACTCCCAACTCAAACTGTAGAAAAATTTCTTTGCCAAACTCTGCCGCTCCCACACGCCGCCCCCAAAGTAAGAGATAAATGTAAAACATAACCTTGAAGACATGGCGATCTAATTGTTCCGCTATATAGATAGCTGACTAAAAATGGGAAGAGATAGGCCACTTTTGATTAGTCGCCGCTCCCAGCTCCCGCCCTCAAACAAAAAAATATTGATGAGTGAAAAAATTTTCATTCAAATCTATTTAGTTGGCAAGTACCCCATTCTGATAACAAAATATCACAATGAGTTTCAAATGAAGAAAGTGGGCAAGGAATGGTGTTTCTCCTTCAACCAAATTTCTTTACGTTCACAATATGCCTCTTTGAGAAAATGCGCTACTGAGACTCACGCACGTGAAGGCATACTCACTTGTTTTTCTTCACACGAAGCACTGTTAGGTATACCTAGTTGCTTATCTAAATACTGATGATTTCATTGTTAGTACTGGGTGTTTTTTAAAACTGTGATTTGGAGTTAGCTGTGGTGACGTATGTTCCCGACTTGATCAATTTTCTCACGTTGCCTGGCCAACCGCCTTAAGAGCGCAATTTGCATCTAGTCGCGGACATGCGATTTTACTTTCACAGCTAACTGCAATTCATAATTTGGAAAAGCATCCGGTATTATACTAAGAAGAAAGTATACTATCTACCAAGAATATTCAAGGAAAATCTGTTGTCTGCACATTTCAGATAAGTTCTAGTTAAATTAGCTGAAGAGACATAAATTAAAAAAATTTAATTCAGATTTAGGCTTTCAGTTTGAGATTTTGACTATGCTTGTGATATTCGCGCAAAAAATTGGACAAGTTTTGATTAGGTAAAGGGCAAGTGGTATTCCGAGGTGACTTTACCTATACTGAATGAAATTCGCGAAGAACTTGAACAAAATCGCAGCACACCATTTTAATTCGACTGTTCAATCGAGAAGGGCAATGCGATTTCAAAATCCGCCACTGTATCTATATGGTTTCGTTCGTGCCTATTTCGAACACCCTGTAGGCTCAAGGTTTACCTGAAGCAGGTGTGGAACGTCAACAGGGTGGGTGTTTACCCTCATCTGACCAGACGGGAGCTTATACACAGCTTACGGCCATCCATTCACCATCGCGCCATTGCCAAAAGGCATTGATGGATCGTCTCCAGCATTTATACGTTTTATGGTCAATAATTCTGAAGGCTGTTGATGTGTTTTTCTGCACTGACCAAAGAAGATTATGGTAGATCCGCTATCGCGTCATCTGTAAAGACCCGAACTTCGGCAATTACCACATTTACTCGGCCATTTTGAGGGCTTCCCTTCGTGATTTATAGCACCTACTTCCACCGTCCTTCGCAGGAGCCGTACATCAGATCCTGTTTTCTTGCATTTCATGCAGAAGTTTGAAGCTAGAGGGCGGACAACCGGACAAGCACTTAATATGGTAAACAACGACCAACAGCAAACGGTATATCTCGTTTAGCTCTCGCGTAACCTATAAGAAAACAGTTTAGTATTATAATACAAGAACGTAGTTTCTTTCTTCACCACCACGGTCTACATCCGCGTACCGACCTCTCGTTTAAACAGAAAAATACAGTACTTGCTGATGGTTGTGTTGCTGGACGTTGGAAAAGGAAGAAGGACGCATTGCAAAAATTCGAAGATGGCGAAATAGCGGTTGTTCCGAATTAGGCATATAACGCGTCAGTGTATCGGGGCGATGATTTATTTCGTCGTCTCTTTATTTCTTCGTTATATTCTTCATCTCTTCGCGCCGCATAGTGCTTTGGCGCTTATGCCTTGCCACGGGCCGGCCGCATAAAGGTTACGAGCAAGGCTGCGGATGGAGCGAATTCGGTCCGCGTGCGGCCAGCCCAAAGAGTTGCAATTGTAAATGACATGCAATATCAAATTACCGTTCGTGATTTCGGTCCGCTCTCACACTTAGACACAGTTGACCTCGGTCAATGCCGTTTTCGAACCCTCCTCGTCCTCATATACACATACACAGTCCTCACTCAACCATTATATTATCATTGTTATTTTCAATAATATTGCCATGAGCGTATGCACACGCATGAAAAGGTACCTGTTATACTCAACAGCCATAACGATAGATTTATGCTTAGGAGACCTATAGTTGCAGTAGGTGAGCCCCCTCTTTAGCTCGTAGTGCTATTATACATAAGAACTAAGAACTGGTTAGATAGAACACGGTTTTCGCTACTACTAGTAGCAGGATGTGATCATTCCCATACCTCTAGATTCCTTTGCCCAAATAACGTGATTGAATTATTATTTCTGAAGAGAATGATTGCTTCCCTACGTGCGAGATGTGATCCCAACGCCATCTAGCAGCCTGCCTTGGATGATAGCGATGCCGAAAGTTTTCAATATGTTTCTGGCACTCCTTTTAACGGTGAATTTGAAATACCCTGTATGTCAGAGAGGCTTTCATGGCGACATAGAAACGTCATTTTTTCGTTTCTATGATAGATATAGATATAAAATTGAATCGTGGTTATTAAATAATATTGGTACAAATTTACGAATTTGACAAACATTTGATAAACACACACATTACTGTGTAGTGTTTCATCTCGGCGAAGCGACAGCGAGAGTGGGTCGCTCTCGGTCTCGTAAATCTCGTAAATAGACCACTCTCGTCTCGGTCTCGTACCATGTAGTCTCGCTCTTGGTCTCAGATCTTGGCAAGACTCTCGGTCTCGGTGTTTGTATTATTGACTTTCCAGAAAAATCAGGTTCTCATATTCTTGAACAAATGGCGCAATTTGCAATTTATATTTTATTCAATTTAGTTTACGCTACTTCATCAACATGAATTATTTATCACATGAGCGAACTATATATATTCTTTCTTTATTGCATTTTCAAATTTAAAAATGAACCCAGTGATCAAATACAGTAAAGCTTACAAGAAATACTTCAATTTTGGCATCTCGGGTCGAACCGAAGAAGTAGCCGAAGAGACTGAAAACTTATCGGTTTCTCTTATCGGGATGCTTCGGCTGGCATACAAATGAGATTCGGAGTTTGAATTGTGGAGGGCGCTACGGAGGAGAAGTCACCTTTGAAAAGGTAACAACCTGAAATAAATCGTTTTAATCATTTTGTTGTAGGCATTCAGTTCCAAAGTCAACTCACCTGAGGTAGGTTCCAGAGAAGATAGAAGTACATCATCCCGAACAGTGCACACCCATGGGTCCTGCTGCGACATCGAAGAGATCGAGGTAGCTTTTCGGGTGCGTCATTTGCTTTCCAAGTTGGAAAAGAAGTTCTTGTCCGTAAGGATTCTGGCCAAACTCTGGGAGTATGAGATTGGTGGAAAGATTGTATAGCCTTCTGGCCCAAGGTGGAAGACTTCACAAATGGTGCGACTGACAGGAGATGATGCGTTTCCACCCACCTAGAGGAAGAAGAGTTGAAGTTCTCCACCGATGAGTCTCAACTCACTTGGAAACGCTGAGTTGAAACTCCGGCTGATGTGCCTTAGCACACCTGGAGAAAGTCGAGGTTGGAATCCTTTGGAGAAGCGTTTTTATCCCGTTGGGGTAGTTGAATTGAGATCCTTGGATCCGCCTTCAGAAGTCGAGTCAAAACCCTTCTATGGCGAGTTCCAATCTATTTCCAGGTAGTTGTGCAGAAGCCCCTCCGATGTTGCGTTCCGATCCAATTCTAAGTAGAAGAGTTGAGATCCGTGGAAGTTGCGTTCCGATCCCCCTCTAGGATGCTGATTGCTGAGTGGAAGCCCTTCAATGATGAGTTTCCACTCACTTGGAAGTATACTGGTCACAATTTGAGGTGGGTCACCTAAAAAATTGTTCGGGTTTTAATTTCTGTCAATCTATTGAAAATCATCGGATTTTGGAATAACTTACACCAACTTCAAAATAAATCCTTCTTCTTCCACTATCTGCAAGTGATTGTTGGCTAGAGACAGCGATATGCTCAATACAGGGTGGTAAAGAATGCCTTGTAACTTTGTACTTTTTTGCAATGGTTCAGGAACTTTCGTTGCCACCCTGTAATTTTGGATTGGGCTGTATTTGGTAACCAATGGTATGAGAAACTCATCGTTTTTTAGATTGATGCTCCAGGTTGCATAGTTACAGAAATATGATTTTTTTTCATAGAGTGATTTTTCGGGCTGCACTGCTTTTAATTTTTACATATGACTTCAAATATTCAATTAAGTAGGTATTCAAGTTGAGTCGATTAATTTGACAGAAATTGATATTGCTATAAACAGTTTTTCTCCAAGTTTAGCAAAAAAATGTAACAATAACAATGATAATAAATGTGACATGGCAATATTAGGAATGAATCTTTCGTGGATAATCAAATCAGTTCAATGATATGGCTACACTTATCGCCCGTTATCAATCCAATTGAGCACATATGGGATGCTATCCAAAGAAGACTGTCAGCACTACCAGTACAACTCACTACAAGACAAGAACTTATTGGATGGTCTAATCGCGTAGTGGAGAGAAATCCCTGTGGCAACTATCAATAACCTGTTCAAAGGGATGTTTAGATCCTACCAAAAAGTAGTGCAGTCCAGACCAGGTCCAACTTTCTATCGAAATATTTTGCTCCGTTCATTTTCATTGCTCATAATTGAAATATAATTAAAAAAAATGTTCGTATGAATTAACGTGATCAAGTATTTGAATAAGAAAAAAATATATATTTTCGTAACTAAGCAACGTAGAGCATCAAACTAAGAAAATATGAGTTCCTTATACTATTGGCTACCGCATAGAGCAGATCTCAAAATTATGGGGTGACCACCAAAGTTCCTGCACCATTTCAAAAAAGTACAAAATTGCAAGGTATCCTTCACCACTCGTGTTAAGCACATCGCTGTCACAAGCTAACAAGCATTTGCAGTTAGTGAATTTAAGTAGGAAGATTTATCTTCAAGTTGATGTAAGTGATTCCAAAATCTGATCATTTCCAAGTGATTGGCAGAAATTAAAAACCGAACCATTTTTTGGGTGACCCACTCCAAATTGTGACCAGTATAGAAGAGTTGAAACCCCGGCTGATGCGCCTCGGTTCTAGGACAATTCGTCGCACGGACAATTTGTCGCGGGCAATTCGTCGCGGACAATTCGTCGCGAACAATTCGTCGCGCGGACAATTCGTCGTACGGACAATTCGTCGCGCAGAAAATTCGTCGAAAAAGGAACGACACTTCTCGATGCGTGGCCGGACAATTAGTAACACGGAACATCCGCAAGAGAACCGAAAAAGAATCATGATAAACCACTAAGGCTTTGGAACGTGAGGGGACTTATTATATCCACATGAAGACACAAGGGGGCTCAAAAGAGTTCAGAAAAAAACAAGAGAACAGCGGGATCCAATAGGGCTCCGAATATCACATCAAGGCACAAGAGAGACTTACTGATGCTTCGACAGTCCAACAACTAGAGAAGGCACAAGAACGCTTAGTGAAATTCTTACAGCCACAAAAAACACATAGGGGCTCATCAGGGCTCCAAACGACACATAAGGACAAACGGGAGCCCGATAGAGCTTCGACGCCACGGAAAAAAGCAAACGGGCTTAGTAGAGTTTCAAACTATATTGAGGACATAAGGGGACTTGATGTAGCTCTCTATAACAAAACAAGGCAAGAGGGGGCTCACTGTAGTACTCTGAGAGTCAAGAAAAAACATAAGTGGCGGCTAATTACAGCCCTGAACCACACTTGAGGATACAAGGGGGATTGATGGGGCTCCGTACATCAAATGAAAACACAAGGTGCCTATTTACGCATCAAAAGTCAAGGGAAATGTGAGGGGGCTCAGCAGGGCTTCAAAATACGTTGAAGAAACTATGGAGTCCGATGAAGTTTGCTTGAATTCAGATCGCTGGCTGTGAAAAAACATAAAGAGGCTAATTGGGGCTCCAAACTACTCTTTCGGACACAAGGGGGCCGACAGGGCTTCGAATATCACATGGAAGCACAAGGAACTCACTAATGCTCCAGAAAACACAGAAAAAGGTGAGGGGGCTCAGCGGGGTCTCAAAAGACGTTGAAGAAACAATGGGGCCCACGAAGGATCACTAGGGCCTCTAACAGCGCCAAGAGCACAAGCGGGTTCACTGGAATTCTGCAGGCTACAAAAAAGGGGGCTCATCAGGGTCCCCAACGATACATGAGGACACTAGAGGACCCGATAGAACTCCGTAAGCCACGGAAAAATGCTAGGAGCTCAGTAGGGCTTCAAAAGACGTTGAAGAAACAAGAGGGCTCTTGGAGGGCCACTAGAAAGTTTAACAATGCAAGAAGGTACAAAAGAGCTCACTGAAATCCTGAAACCTACGAAAAACATAAGGAGGCTTCATCAGGGCTCCAACCGATTCATTAGGGCACAAGGGGGGCCCAATGGACCTCCATGACCCACGGAGAAATGTTGGGGAACTCAGCAGCATTCTAAATTCAATTTTTTTTTTTTTTAATTTTAAAAAGAAGGCAGAAGGGCCTTAATTCTGGGCTTACTGGTACCCTGAAAGTCATGAAAAAGCATGACTGGGCTAATAATTAAAACTACACTTGCAGATACAGGGGGGGAGGGGGGCAACAAGGGTCGGAATATTATATGAAGACACAAGAGACTTACTAATGCTCCGACCGATAAGACTCCGAATGACATGACGGCACAGTGACGCTTAGTGCTCCGAAAGTAACGGAAAATACAAGGGGACTCAGCAGGTCTTCAGATTACATTAAAGACACAAGAAGGGGGCCCAATGAAGCTCTGGATAACAGAAGATGATGATAGAGGGCTTGATGGAGTTCCGAATAAAGCTATGAAACAAGGGGGCCCGATAGGGGGCCGATGAATATCACATGAAGGCACAAGGGGTTCACTAGTGTCTAAAGGCCTCGGAAAAATATAAGGGGGCTCAACAGAGCTTCAATCGATGTTAAAGGCACAAAGGGGCCTACCGGAGATCTGTATAACAAAATAGGTTTATCGATAAGTATTTTCTCTGGAAGCCTATCAGCTCTGGAGCTTATCAGAGCTCTGATTACATGTTAAGAAACAAAGGGGCCTGATAGGGCTCCGAATATGACATGATGGCACAACGCTGCTTGCTGCTCCGGAAGTCACAGGAAAAGCAAGAGGGCATAGCAGGGCTTCAAATTACACTGGGGCCCAGTGGGGCTCTAGATAACACAAGTTTGCAAAATAGGGGTTCCTGGAACTCTGAAAGCTATTAAAAAATAAAGAAAGGGTCATTAGGGCTCAAAATTACACTTGAGGACGTAAGGAGCCTGACAGAGCTCCGAACACCACATGAATGCACAAGGGGCTTACTAGTGCTCCGAAAGTCACGGACAAATTTGAGGGGACTCAGCAGAGCTCAGAAAAATGTAAGGAAACTCATCAGAATAGGGCTCCGAATATAACATGGGAACACAAAGGTGCTTACTGCTACAAAAGTCACGGAAAAATGCAAGGGGCTCACCAAAGGCTTTAAACTGCACTGAAGACATCAGGAGGCCAAATGGAGGTCTGGATAGCACAGAAACGCAACAGAGGGCTTGCTGGGATTTTGGTAGTCTAGAAAAATCCTGAGGGGCTAATCAGGTCTCCAAACAACACTTGCGGACACAAGGGGCTCGATAGGGTTCCGAATATCACATAAAGGCAACAGGTGGCTTACTAGAGTTCCGGAAGCTCGGTGAACTACTAGAAGTGCGCGGAGTAATGCAAGGGGACTCACTAGAGGTTCAAAGACATTGAAAAAACAAGGGTGCCCAAAAGAGTTTCCAATAATACAGTAAGGTATAAGGGGCTCATTAGAGCTCTAAAAGCAAGAGAAAAGACAAAACGAGTTGGTAAATGGAAAAGCAAAGGGCAAAAAAAAATTTGCGACGAATTGCCCGTCCGACGAACTGTCCGCGACAATTTGTCCGCGACGAATTGTCCATGCGACGAATTGTCCGTGCGACGAATTGTCCGTGCGACAAATTGTCCGTGCGACGAATTGTCCGTGCGACAAATTGTCCACGACGAATTATCCACGCGACGAATTGTCCGGTCACGATGCGCCTCAGCCCACCTGGAGAAAGTCGAGTTGGAATTCTTTGAAGATACGTTTTGATCCCCTTGAGGAAGTTGAGTTGAGATATTTCCAGGTTGAGTTTCGATCCGCCTAAAGGCTGACGAGTTGTTACTCTTTGAGTTCCAACCCACCTCTAGGATGTAGTGTCAAAGCTCTTGGATGTTGTGTCTTGATCCGCCTCCGGGGGTCGAGTCAAATCCTTCCGGCTACGAGTTCCGATCCTTAGTCAGGTAGTTGTGCTGAGGCCTTTTTGATGAAGCCTCTCAATCCACTTCTAGGACGATGCGTAGAGAGTGTGGTATTATATCGTTGATTATTGTGCTGCGAAGGCTAAGAAGTTTGATTTATGCAGGTTGGGCATATTCTGTTGCAAACTAAAAAGAGCTTGTAGAATTATGCGTAATTAATTAGTGTTTCTTAAAAATGCCAGTAGTACACAAAAAGCGTGTTGTTGAAAGAAGGGAGTTTCCATTGGGTAAAATCCTAACGATCTGGAACGAGAGCCCACTCAGCGGTCCACAGCGAAATCAGTTCACAGCTCAAACATCCCACCGGAAAAAAGTCCACGACGCATGTATCCCAGAGTTCTCCCACCGCGAAAACATCCGCTGCTAAAACAATTCACCGGAAAAAAGTCCACCACGCATTCATCCCCGAATTCTGACACCGCAAAGACATCCATTGTTCAAACGGTCCACCAGAAAAAGGTCCACCACGCATTTTTCCCCGAGTCTTCACACCGATAAATCATCTCACGGCTCAAATGTCCCTCCGGAAAAAAAAGTCCACCGCTCATTTAGCCAGTGTCATATGCCGCCTACACCCATAGACTATGGGCGGGTCCGGACAGTGGATGGATGCGTGGTGGACCTTTTTCCGGTGGATCGTTTTAGCAGTGGATGTCTTCGCGGTAGCAGAACTCGGGGATAAATGCGTCGTGGACCTTTTTCCGGTGAGAAGTTTGAGCTGTGGGCTGATTTCGCCGTGGACTGCTGAATATGGACCCTCTAGAACTTTCCAACTATCCAAACGATTCAAACCAATTTTTGCACAGATAGTTAGTTGTCAATGAACTGTAATATTATTTGACATTAAACGCTCAGAAGAGTAGCAGTACAGCAAGCAACGGATGAAAACTAACAATAACGCAACAACGAGTCGATCATCAACAAAGACTTTACAGGGTGTTCCGGGAATTCTGCACACCGTCAGGCTCATCGCAAATACCAATGCAATTCCATCGAATTAGGTGAATCGTCTTTCTCTACATTAGATGTAACATTGTAGTGGAGTTTTTTCCCACAGTCAGCGGAAAAACGAAATAATTTATACGATTATCTCGCATGCAGAGGCATCAAGAATGTCACTCGGTTCGCAATAAAATGCGCCGTTTCTATTACGCGCGCGGCCGACTAGATCGGCCGACCGGCCATTTATTAATTACGACGCGGACGCGGGAATTCTCTTCGACGCTGAGAAATTAATTACAGCCGGTCGTGGACAGAATCGCGAAATGTCCATCGCGCCAGTCCAGCTTTTCATTCTCCATTTCTTCATGCCATTTTATTTCCATCCGCGAAATGAAAGCCAAAAGATTCGTGATGTTCGTATGCAAATCAGCAAGTGTGCAATAATGACATTGTTTTGTTTTTCTGTGACGTAGGAAGTCATGGTTAGTTGCTAGGTAGGTATCAATAGTATCATGAGTAAGCACCTACTAACTGAAGATCGCAGATCCTGAAAGGTACTGCAACAACTTGAGAATCACAAAGATGCAGCGACATTCTGTACAAAAATGTCAACTTAGACTCGGAATTTCTTATCTGAACTACCCCTTGGCGCACCTCATATGTTCCTCGTTGTATTGGAGAATGTTCCAGGCATCTTCCGGTAAACTACAGAATTTGCCACCAATTTATTCGCGGATATTTTGGATTAGGGATGCCGATCTTTTGAAAAAAGATCGATTCTTCTAATCGCTCTAGATCGACTCTTGAAAGATCGATCCACAATCAAATCGGACTTCAAAAGATCGATCTTCAAAAAAATCGATTCTTTTCCTTCGACTAAATCATATAAGGGAAAGTTATGATTGATAATTATAAGTGAGTGCAGAAAACACTATTGCAATTGAAGAGTTTTGTGAAATTCAAAAAACAAGCGGGAGGAAGTGCCTAAACATACTCATTACAGAATTCACCACAAAATAAACTCAATAACATGAATCGAACCGGGTTGGATTGTTTTGAAATTCGAGATCGAGAGAAGCCGATCAGGCGGCACCCTGGTATTGCACTAGAAAAATTGCATTGTTATATTTCTCCCTGCATGTATAGGTAGTAAATGTATGTAGTTTACATCGAACAGGTGCTCACTACCTAGTCCTTTACCTATTTATTATTATTATTATTATTTATAGGCATAAATTGATAATTTTTTTATGACCGAGAGTTACGATCTGTTCGCTTGAAACAAAATAATGAATAGGTCGTTAATTCAATTTGAATTTTCTTTGTCACAAGATCGATTCTCAAAAGATCGTTTTTAATGAAAAAAGTTCGATTTTTTAAAAAATCGGTCACTAAAAGATCGATTTTGATTCTGATTCTTGTCCATTTGGATTCAGTAATGAAAGATTTTCTCTTGGGGTATATTTTTGGACACAAACAAGAAAAAATTCTAGGTATTTGCCGACGTTTCGATTTAATTGAAATCTTTTTCAAGGCTCATGACCTATTGACTTGAAATAATTATTGAATGAATTATAACTGACATTTTTGTGCAGCAAGCTGCTTAACAATTCCTGCCTGACTTGTTAAGCAGCTTGCTGCACAAAAATGTCAGTTATAATTCATTCAATAATTATTTCAAGTCAATAGGTCATGAGCCTTGAAAAAGATTTCAATTAAATCGAAACGTCGGCAAATACCTAGAGTTTTTTCTGATTTGTGTCCAAAAATATACCCCAAGAGAAAATCCTTCATAAAAGATCGATGTTCTAAAAAATCGATTCAAGATCGGCATCCCTATTTTGGATAAAAGTCTATCGGGTCCGCGTATATTCTGGCAAGCTCTTGAAGCACGGCGCCTCCGCCAATTGTGCAAGTGTGTCTTATTCGTGCGTTGTGATCTCCAGCGAGTTACATTAAATGTAAAATAATAATGATTATTATTAAAAAACCTGATGTCAAATCGTGGCATAATCGCGCAACAGGATGGATTATACCCATTCACCAGATTTTCACGGAGAACGCTGGGAAGGACGTGAATCTAATACTGGAATTTGTACTAGATCCACTAGATGAAATGTAAAGTAAGAGAAGTTCAGCGAAAGACATGACAAAGATTCGCCACAACAAATCTTATAAGAAAAATAAAGTTTTGATTAACATCTTCGACACCATTTCTTGCTAATTGAATTAAACGGCTGCATTTCCATACTCGCAAGCATCAATTTCTTTTTATGAGTTGTACACACACAATCTAATTATCCGACAATAAAACAAAAGCAATAATAAGGCGCTGGATGCTCGTTTGTTGGTTTTATTAAATTATCATTAAGCTCGCATGTTTACACACGTAGCATAAGTGAGGAAATGAGGCATTTAGTAGAAGAGTATATCGACGTCACCGTAATATAGTGTTATTTGTACGGCCTTCTTGATCATTACATAATGGGAACTCCGCCTCCTGCGGTAACTTGGAATTAAAGTCTCTCTGCTCATCCCGACCCATCCGACCGCATCCAGGACCGGCCTCTGCCACTATGCTCGCCATCGCATAACGCACATTGTGTAACACACCGTTTCTTGCTGCGATAGCAGAGCTGAGAGATCTGCATCTCTGATGATGAGAGGTTACCCACTCGTATAATGAAGTACGAACAACTCTTGTTGTACTTTTTTTTTTCTTTTTGAGGCTCTCTTTGGTGGTGGACTGGTGGAGAGGATGGAGAGCTGATGCGAAAAATGCTTTGATTGTTGGTGTTGGTGCGCCGGTGTGTGTGTTGACGTCGGAAACTAGCACCTTCGGTGTGTGCGCTGCGGAACGTATTGAGCAATTTTGAGTAATGTTGTCTAAACACACTCATCGATCTCCGCGGCCATGCAGGTGTTGACGGGGCAATTAAGGTGAGAGAGTAGCGCACCAGGGCTGGACTCTGGCCCCCACAACGGGTGCTCTGCCTTGCTTGCACCAGCCGGAAAGAGTATAGCTTCGACAGTCTTCAGTTAAAGCACAATTCTTGCTAAGAACGATGCTTGAGTCTCAAAAGATCATCTGTATTTGTATTGTCTGGTCGCATGGACATTATTCCAAATCTTTGGTTTGGTATCAAACAAGCTAGGTATTGAATATCCGATAGTGTAGAAAAATCGACCGGCTCTTCAGCCTATGAAGAGTAAACTTGAAACATCGTGAGCTTTGGTATCACACCTGGGAAGGGATGCCGTCGTCAATAAACGGGAAGTTGAAAAAGTAATAAAATGACGGCAAATGTCTGGGAGAAGAACACAAGAAAAACTGGGAGTTTCCTGCTCCAAATCGTAAAAAAAAGGAGATACAAGTTTATTCCGATGATGAAGAATTCCATCTCACAGCTGTGGTGTCTCCAGAACGCCCGAAGATAAGTTATTCAGTTGCTTTGTTCACTTGCATTTCTTCCTGTCAGGTAGACGTCAATAATTGTAACAATCAACGGGGTAATCACGTTCAGGGGAGTAAGGGAATACACGTAGCGTGTGGGTCACTGTTGTTGATGCTTGAAAGAGACAAAAAAGTAGGTACAACGATGTCGCCACAAGATATACAGATGACCTGCGGCCGAGCTATCACGAGAGCCAGAGTCTAGCGAGACAAAAAAAAAGCGATGACCTGTAGAACACGTGACGTGGTTTTGAGAGCTACGAGGTAGACTGTCATACTTGATGGACATGGTTGGGTTATTCTTCTCAGTTTGAGTTGAGTCGTTTCAATGATTTCTTCATACTTCTGTTTACTGCGATACATATTACATTGATCGACTGTCTTCTGTATTCATGCCTGAGCCTTGTGAGACAAAAATATCTGGCACAATGGATATTTTTCTTTGCTGTCGTGTATTGTAAGAGAAGGGTATCTCGTGAGAGAAAATATCCTTCCATACTTTGTTATCTGATAAAATAATATACGTCTTCAACTGTTAAGACCTGGAGCCGTATTCTCTAACTCGCTATGCACTCGAACCGACAGATATCGCTATCGGTAGCTAGGCAAGCAACATTGTGATTGGCCTTTGCTTGACTACCGATAGCGATATCTGTCGGTTCGAGTGAATAGCGAGTTAGAGAATATGGCTCCTGGTTGTTGATATTGTTGATTTACACTGAGTCATGTTGTGGTATTTATTGTGATAGACAATTGTTGATGATTTTATTGATCATGTTTATCGAGTTTATTATTGATATTTTACTGCCATGTTTTATTATGGTACAATTAAAAGACATCCAGAGATGCAGCACTGTTCTCTCTTCTTCTTTCGGCAGCAGAGACCTGGCCAAGAGAACCTGCGCTTGCCAAACTCGTCTCTATTTACCTACAGATCACTCGTCAAATAAGGTCACCGTAGAACTTATTGATAAACCTTTGTCTCTTTCTTCTTCCCCTTCGCGCCAAGTGATGTACCAACGATACTCACACTTTGGTCTGCTGTTCTGTTCTTGCTATCTAGGTTCCTCAACAATCTGGGTTCCTGGAACTAATATGAGCTGTTCTAGCGAGAGCGACACTCTCTCTCGTCTTTCTCTTGTTCTCTTTGCATCAGTGGCTTACACACTGCATTTCAAATAGTGGGAGGGTGCGGTGGAGTGATTGAATTTATATTGCATTCTTGAACATGAGTCGGTATATTTGCCTTTAAAATAAAATTGTTCTTTGTTGATTTGAAGTCTCTGTGTTTCATTCTAAGCCTTTACTTACCTGTACCATCTTGAGTAAGTACAACACAACTAAAGTCCTAACAAACACCACTAGACAATCACGATTACGGCCAACCTAAGTCTTTAACTTACCTAAAGGGGATTCTTCTTCTTCTTTGGGGAATTATTTATTTTTATAATAGGGGTGGGTTGGGAGACTACAGTAGCTTTCTCACAGACGGTATCTTTCGTTCACCAGCCTCGGCTTTGTTCTTCGAGTCCCACAATTCAAAAGTGTACGTACAGTTCAGGCCTTTGTCCGAGGTTGTCCTTCATCTTGGTCACTTGGGGGGATCAGCTCATGAAAGAGGATCCTGAGGTTCACATCTCAGGAGACCGCGGCTTAACCACGGTCAATACAAGCCTCTCTCCTCCGAGAGATACCTACTCACTGATGGGAGGCGACAGCTCAGTTTTCGAACAAACACCGTCAAATATGAGAAGGTTCTACAACTGTTGGTCAAAGAACTCCACCAAGCATTTCCAACGGCAAGAGACGCACCCGATTTCCAGTCTTTGGAACACTTCGACTTGAACAATATTTAAAACTGATTAATAAATAAGCCCCCGCAGTTACTGAAGTTGAAGAATGAACTAAAGAAGAGACAGGAGTGGGGGCTGCTAAAGCAACAGGAAGACAAGAAAAAATTCAAGCTCCCCAGTTGACTGTGGAGAATGACGTGAAAACTTCTAGGAATACGCGACAATATAATTATAAGGGCACCATATACAGGATGATCCCAAAATTGTTGCATCAGACAGTATACTATTTTAAAGGTATATACTTAGACTCTATCAGACAGCTCTCGCGATAGACTGATATGCCCACTGCTGAAATACATCGAAACAACAGAAGCATTTACACGGACGGTTTTGAACGCAATCCAAACCAGTTTCCTCGCAGTTTCCATAGCATCCAGCCAAACATTTCGTCTGTTTGGCCAGACCAGTGGGATACCTAATGATACTGTTCGCCACCAGGCCCATGCAACTGACCGGGAAATTTTGTCCGCTGCCAGAAAGCTGCTTGCGACGGTTTATAGATGGAGCTGTTGCTATTTTTGTCAGGAATCTTCAAAGCGAGGATTGAATGGCCTGTTTTATCGATAAAGCAACAGTAGGTAACTAATAACAACCAATAACAATGCGTCAATTTCTGTGAATCAAAATTTCGAAGTTTCAAAGTGTCCAAAACTTCAATAAAAACGCCGCAGATTTTTGCCGCGATCAGTGTTTCCATCGGGAGAGAGGTCTCCCAAACAGTTCAGATTGGCTCTTGGATATCCTGAGGTGAGTTGGACTTCACATCATGTGGGTTTGGACAGTTTATAAAATACCATAATTTTAGACGAGCGCCACGAGAGACATGGACTTCCCTTTGCCCGTGGATGCTCAACTGTGCCCCATACATTTTGCGGGAAGCTATAACATCTTGCTACTCCATTGGAAAACCGACTTAAAAAGGGACTCGATGTCTACCATAGAGTTCAGGCATTATGAGGATAATGACGAGAGTTTGTAAGTACGTAAGTCCAACATAAAAAGCACAATTTAACCCATTCACATGTGAATTCAGTATGCAACTGTTTGAGCAGATCGTGCGATCTTGAGAGACAGGTAGGTATGTGATTGACTCAAGTTCCTCCAACACATCTTTCTGGACCTTCCGAGAAACTGGTTGCGGCTATCGTGTCCCTCCATGCAAGTACTCACAATCAGCTCAAAAAGTAATATTGGTACTGAATTTACATCGTAATTGTGAATGAGATATGTAGGTATACGAATAGTGATTGGACCCCCTTTGGTAATAGGCTGGTACCTGGGTTATATGGGTTATCAACTGAAATTTGGCTGAGGGTGATCCACGTCCATACTGCAATTTCTCAAGTCCCATCTTGTCGGTTTTGCATTTTGAAACCAGCTTTGACATAATAATGCAAAACCGCCGAAGTGGGACTTACGACTCGCAATATGGACCAAAACACCCTCAGGAAAAATGACTCTTACCAGCCAGACCCCTTACCAATGCAGAAGGGGGTCCAATTCTTCCACTTGAAATATGATTTATATTTTCTGTATTGTCACATGATACAGCATGTTCAAGACTTTCGAAATTGCTCAAAAATACTGAACGAAACACAGAAAACAGCGCTAATCAGTTTTTCCTCCTTTCACAGGCAGTTCACCTGGCAGAGAGTCAGAAGAGCACTGGAATCATCTTGTTGATTTCCTCCACTTCTCTCGTCTTGCTCCAAACCTTCCTAGGCTGGTTGATATAAGAGCTACTCCTACTACATGTTCTTCTCTTTCTGAAACACCCTTGCCGAGACCCTTGCCTACTTCAGTGGAACTCCTTTTTGGCGTCCCTCTCCTACCCAGCCAAAAATCAAGCGATGGTTGTTATATGGGAGTTGAGCGAGGAGTTGGGCGTCATTCTGATCCTCACCAGAGAATTACCGCCATAGAAAGTTCCTCTCTTGCTACCTCCATGTCCGTTTTGGGGACTCAATTTTCACTGTTGATGTCATGATAGATGTGTATCGTTTGTAATTTGGAAGAGGCTTAATTTAATGGCCAAATGCCCAAAAAACTTTGGGAGGAGAATTCACCATACCGTCCTATGTATTGTATTGTATAATTATTACTACTTATTGGAGTACTTTTATGGCACAGGGTTTCCATTTCTTGTAAATGCATTGTCACGTAATTGTTTAATTTTCCTTTAGAAAAAATACAAAGGTACTGCCTACATTCTCAAGTTTGTAATTTGATTTGTATTTATTCCCAAGTTATTTCAAATTCTACCTGTATTTCACCTCTTGTAGCTCCAATGGTTTTGACAAGTATTGCAATGATTATATTTTGGTCAAAAATGTAGAGAAATACTAACAGAAAATTCAGCCCTATTCTATTTGTAAAATGTTGTCTATCAATATTGTTGATAAGCAAGATATATTTGCAACCGCCGAAAAGAAAGGACTCTGCAGTAGGAACTTGCTTATCAACATGATTGTCAGTCAACATTTCATGAACAGAATCGGGCTGAATTTCCCACCACATTCGGCTAAATTTATTCGCCTAATTTTTCAAATTTCGCGGTTTATCGCCAGTGGCGCCATCTATAAACCGTCGCAAACACTATTTTAACAGGTGGGTGGGCGTGGCCAGTCGGAATCCAATAAACAATCCAGTTGCGTATCTCGCGTGATCCCTGTTCGCCACACTGAAGTTGCACTCTTATCAAGGACAAAATTTCGATTCAAATACGTTCCAAAACATATGTGCCCTGCTCATAATACAGAAGACCAAAACAACGCCCCTTCACTCACGTTATGATTGGAGTCGAAGGTCGTCAATGAACATCACAGCTACAGCTACACTACTACACACCAGCTATTGCTAACGTACAGCTATTGCTGAGATCCCATAAGGTTGCCATCCACGATGCAAAAGACCAAAGGGAGACTCTCTGAAGGCCAGAGGATCACCCAAGAGCAGTTCCGGAATACGTCGATGAGCTAAAGGAACTCGCCTCTTGTGATATGGGGTGCAAATTAATCACTTATCGACAGGCACCCCAACGCGGAACTTAAACGTCGCAGCACTCGCGCTGGATTGTCCATCCGATGTTCCTAAATACCGGAGTTGCACATTTCCTTGCTCGCGTGTCGCATCGAGTCTTCGTAATCCATCATCGAGAAGCCCTATCGGCTGTGTAGGTGCCCCCTTGCACCAAGTGGGCCTGACCGTCTGTCGGTTGAGTAGGCGCCCCCTTGCATCAAGTGGGCCTGACCACCAATGGGTTGTGTAGATGCCCCCTTGTCCCAAGTGGGCCTGACCACCAATAGCATGTGTAGGTGCCCCCTTGTACCAAGTGGGCCTGACCGCCTTTAGTTTAGCTTGAACTCGAAAATTGGATGCCTGGGATTGACAAACGGTATCTCGTGGTGGAAAAGGAAGCAATCTTGTGGGGAATGGTAGACGGCCTACGATTGAGATTTGCAATGTCCCAGAAAGCCACGATCGACACGGGGGTAGACTTCAACTTCTCACTAGGTGGTATCCGCAGTTCAGTGGTTGGAGTTGGAACTTCAACGGAGCTTTTGGAGCCATTCTTCTGAATACGCGCTGCTGAATTGGGAGAGTTGCGAAACGAATCGAAAGGGTAGAGAACTGAAATCGCGTTCGTTGAAACCAGGGTTCGGACCGTTCCGTAGATCGCAATTGTTAATGATAAATGGTTTAGGACAACGACCCCCCCCCTCCTTAAAACTAATGACTTTGTTTTAGCGTGCACCTGCATTTATTCAGATTTCCATGTTGGTTGGATTTGTTATGGAGAGGAGTTTCACCTAGAGGGACATCCGGTTTGGGGTCGCGTAACTACTCAATTTGTTGCAGGATTCAGCTGGAGTTGATAAAGATTTGATCGGGAGATGGAAAAACTATTGGGTTTCACTTCACACAAACAAACGGGGTTCAATCCAAGGGTCTTCACATGAGAGTTTGTACCTTGACTTGAGTAATTGTTCGCGTACACCATTGGTTCCGAAGTTTTTGGAAGGGTGAAATTTGGTTTTAATTCCCGGCTATAGACACTCGCGACCGCGAAATCCTTCTAAGCTTCAAGGGCAATTCAAGGTGAAAATAGGTCCAGTTCTCCACTAAGGCACCGGCCACATCCAATCCGTTCCAAAACGGTCAAAAGATTACCATAGCCTAAAAAGAGCGTGCAAAAAGAATAGTCCAGAATATAAGAGACGCAGCCTTTGAAAATAGTTCATGATAGGAGGAGCCCCGCACACACCGGCCCACGAACTTAGATTGTAGGGAACAGGGGAAGCAACAGAAAAGAAAGGGGGAGTTCCCATCGCTCGCAAAAGTCACTCACTCCTTTTTTCGGTGTCTAGACGCTGGGCCTAACCCTAACATAACCTATAACACTAACTTAAATGTTGAACCTGATGAATCCACGATAAGAGTTTCGAACCACGCAACCCAAACAAAGTTTAAATGTTGGTCAAGGTGTAGAATCAGGTGTTCATCGGAGTATTCATGGTGGCGGCTTTGAAATAAATATTAGAGAAAACTTATCTTGTAGGGAGCACTTAGAAAACTCAGCTATCCTAGTTACCAGCGTTGAGGTTGGGTCAGGTATAGGACGAGCCTTTATTTAAATACTTTGACATGCAAATAGAAGTCAATATAACGACTTTATGTTACAACTAATTTCTGTGTCTTACTGCGTTCAAACTAGAGGTTAATTCGATCTCAACACGCCCAGGAGCTCTATACTCGAACCACAAGAAGGATGCACAACAGGATGGTGTCCTGATACTAGACGATCACCGGCCAAAACTGTCCCAAGAGCGGGAAAAGTGATTTAATTCAAATAAGTTGAATTAAATTGGTGTATGTTGGATTGCCTATCCATCCAGGCGCATAAGCTGAAAAGTTAGAGGTGTTTCAAGTCTAATCAAGACTCTTGGCGCCTTTTCAAGACAATAGAGTCTAGAAAGTTTAACTCCAGACGGCAACACTAATCAGTAATCACATCCATGGAAAATCCAGCCAATCAGCACAGCTGAGATGATCCGGGCTATACTCAGTTCAAGATATCGATATAAAAAGTGAAAAAACACACTGGCCAATGAGAAAAACATTTTTCACAAGACTTGACAAGGAAAAAATGACTTTTAAACTGGAGACTTCAATAGGCACGCAAGCGACGAAATCTACAATTGGGTATTTCATATTCATTAAACTGCATCGACGTGGTGCTTTATCCTAATCCGCCATGATCTTCTTGCTTTGGAAGTTGGCCACCAACCTCTGTAGTTCGTAGGTTAGAAAATCAGAACTATGTAAGACGTAATAAAGTTCATAGTGTATTCGAAAACACTAACTTCGGTGTTCGTTTAACGTTTCACACACTTATTGTGGAATTTCATTCGAACAATTCCAGTTATTTGGCTGAAAATTTACAGTTTCCACGAGACAGAATGGAAGAATGATTTATTTTTTCAATATTTTACGAATTTTCTATAGTCAAGCAACTAGTATTATTGGTCAGAACAAAATCCATTTAACAGCGTGTTAGCATTAAATAACACTGTGTTAACTTTTTGATGGAACCCACGGCAAAAATATTGCTTTGATTTTTTCAACAGAAAAAAGTTGCATTTTGAGATTATATTCCAATGGAATTCACCCAGAAACAGACTCGCTGCTTGGCTTAGGTACTGGGTCAAATCCTTTTTTTCGATGTTTGAGAATTTTCATTTATCTTGCATAGGAAGTCATTAATCTTCACATCTGAGCGAGATTTCAGATTAAGTTATAGTTGAGGTAAGCATTGGAAAGTCGGTACCTAAGTATACTCGTCTTTGAATTTTATAAATACTTATGGGAAATGATCTATCACCTTTTTTATATAAATCACCACAATACCTTGCACCTCTTTATTTGGGAAAGGAATTATTTCTTCGGCCGTGCATCCAACATGTATATTGTATACCTAGGTATATCTTGAAATATCTTCACAAAAACCAACAGAAAACGACGCCACCCAGTGGACCCCATATTACAGCATATTTAAAATATTTCAATGGGCTATCGAAAAAGAGATGGTAACCCAAGATACCGCACCGACTCAGACCGCTCCGGGCCCACTAATCTTTTTACCCGGTTGACACATGTCATAATTGATGTATTACAATAGAGCTTAGGGGTGTTCTTGCTCTTTTTCCCCTGCATCCCATACTGGATGTCTTGATGCTCTGCTCTTTTTTTATGACGGCTTCCCAAAAAAAGAAAAACCTCCAAGCTCGCACTTATGAGGCCCAGGCCACATTAGTGTTGAAAGTCAACCAATAACAAAATAATTTTTCAAAGACAAATAAAGGCCATCAGGCGGAGAGCTCGAATTAACCACACGACGGCACCAAATTGACGTTGAGCCGGATTAAGATCGGCGCATTAATAATGAGTATTTAACTCGCGCTCTGGGGTCGTGCTTATATCGTACATAAATTTCGTTTGATGTGTGAACATAACAAAAGAGGCTAGTGTATTATAATAGATTAGATTAGACAAAAATGTAGCGTTTTTAGTGAGTCCAGTCTACGAAAATGTCAACGTTACTAGTGTAATGTGAGCGGATAAAATATTAGGCAAAGGACTGGATAAAAGTAGCTTTTGCTTTCAAGGAATTGCTAAGCGAATTACTTTTAGTCTTTTTTCGACTCCTGAAGCTAGTAAAAAGCAATAACTACTTTTATCACACGGTCCAACATCTCCAACTTCAAAATATTATACATAGAACTAAACGGGGCCAAAGCTGGAGTGGATCATCTCAAAATTTTGTCTACATTAAATAGAGGATTTTTCGGAAAAAATTGTTCAATTTTAGAATTTTTTGTAAAGCTTGATAGACTGGAGGTACCATCTAAAAACACCTGCTTGTTGACTTTTGTATATCAAACAGGGTGACGATAAACTTTTTATCAAATAATTTGGTAGATTTATGTCCTTAATTTCTCATATAAAAATGGTTTTTTGAGTCTTTCGAACAGAAAATTGAAGACAAAGTAGAGGTATTTATCAGCAAGGTCTGCGAAAAAACTGAAAAATAAAATTTAATAACGTGAAAAAAAAAACTTTAGTGGCAAATTGAAAACCATTAAATTTATTGAACATAGAAATAGCTGTAACTCATCGGCAAATAAGACGTTTAAATATCTTTATCAGTGAAAAAACCTTATTTCTGAAAAATCTTGTCTCCTCCAGTTTTATTCAATTCTATAATAAACAAAGCTAGAGAACTTCATAACAAAGAATATGACAAGGTGAATATCGTACATTTCAATCAATTTTCAATTCCTGCAACACAAAATGGCATTATAGCTTAACCAAAACTCAAACTAACTCAAAACTAACCAAGAATGGATGAAATATATTTCTGATTCTACCGTTACTGAAGAAGTAAGTATGTTCTTAAGCTTAGGTCATAAATTTACTCTAGATCATGACATAAGAGATTTTCCTATTGTCAACATTATAAAAAATTTGAACCACATAATAGATTCTCTCCAAATGACGGTAGTGAAGAGATTCATAGATCTAGAGCCATAAATATCAATAATAATCAATATAATAAACTTCAACACAATAAAAATTATAATAATAATAATAATGACATCAATAACCTACAAAGGATCACAACAAGTTATTTGAAACAACATGATGAATTAATTGTCACTAGGGCAGATAAAGGTAATGTTACGGTTTTAATGAATAGACGAGATTATAAAGAATAAAAAATGAATAACTTAGTTGTAAACGATACTAATACATACAAATTATTGAGAGAAGATCCTACCAATTCAATCAAAAGAATGAATAACCAATTTTCTAAACAATTATTAGATTCTAACACCATCAATAAAACAATCTATAACACCTTAATTTCTCATAATGGTCATTCACCAAGAATATACGGTTTACCAAAAATACATAAACAAGACAATCCATTAAGACCGATTGTCTCTTGACTCTCTTGCATAGTGTTAGCGCGGTACACATAAAGACGGCAGCCTTCCGATGAAGGCTGCATTAAAACAATAACTCTTGGATTAGGAAAGCAGCAAGCGACAGTCAGAAATAAAATTCACAACAACAATCAAAAACTTTAATGCAAAACAAAGAAAAAAACACAAACAGACAGAATTACAAAACAATAAAAAAAGAACAATGTGAATTAAATGAAATGAAAAATCCGAGTGGTTCTGATCGGGGGCAGATTCGCTGGCGCCGAGTGGCGTCGGGATCTTATTCGGTGGCGGCGTCGTCCTGGCGGAGTCCGAAGGCGGCGTCGTGGTGGATGGCCGTTCTGGTGGTGGATTTCCTGGTGAAATGCACGAGTGCCCGTGTTCGTCACCAAAATGGCGGACGAACGACTCGATCCCGTCCGAAACTGGAGCTTTGTGTGCGGCTGGCTGATCCAAGCCGCTCCCCGGTGAAAGCGGTGAAAAACTGCCGCTTTCTGGACTTGGAGATGCTGCAGAGCTCCTCCAGGAGTCACTATCGGACGCGATGGGCCTTGGATGGGCTTCTGGTCGAGTACGAATGTACGCCGATGGCACGACAAGATGGCCGCGAGAACGATGACCAAAAAAAAGACGGCGTGGCTTCCCGCTCGACGTACGGAGATCAACGCCGCTTCGAACGAAGCGGCAAAGGCACGAGCGGAAAGAAAGCCGAAGAATGCCGAAGACGGCCGAAGAAAGTGCTGGAGCTCGTTTACGCTTGCGCCTGACAGCCAAGTGCCAGGCACACCGAACAGGGGGTGAGGGGTGAGGACTTGGACGACACAGGGATATTTTGGGTTGCATACCCTCAGGGCACACGAATGCAGTGTTCAATGAACGGGGCCGAGACACATAGGTTCTCCATCATTTTCTCTGTCAAAATACATCACAACTATAATAATTAATTTGATTCCAACTTTCAAATATAACATCAAAAATTTCTATGAATTTGTTGGAAAAATCAATAATTTGATCATTCCTAATGATTATATCCTAATTTCACTTGACGTTTCTTCTTTATTCACTAATGTTGATAAAGAACTTGTTTAAACTCTTTTCGATAAATATTGGAATACTATTTCAGATTTCACCAATATTAATTTAGATCTTTTCAAAAACATCATCAGTTTTTGTTTGATTCTAGTTATTTTGTTTATGATGATAAATTTTTTTCTCAAATTTTTGGAACAGCTATGGGCAGTCCCATTCCGCCCATATTAGCTAATTTGGTGATGCACGACCTCTTAACTAGTACATTACCTAATTTACCATTCCATGTTCCTTTTTTTTTTTGTTATGTTGATGACATACTAACTCCAATACCCAAAAATAATATAGATTCCATTTTAGATTACTTCAATAATTACCACCATTCACTGAAATTTACAATTGAAATTGGAAAAAGCAATAAAATTCCATTTTTAGATACTTTAGTTACAAGACAGGACTCCAATGTTATCATTACTGACTGACTGGTACAGAAAACCTTCATCATCAACTAGAACACTAAATTTTAGATCTTGCCATAATTTGAAACAAAAAATTGATATCAATTAGATGATGAAACAAAGAACTAAGTCATAAATCTTTTCATATTAAAAATTTTGAAATAATTAAAAAAATAGCAATTGATGATAATTATCCAATCAAGTTGATCAATAATATATTATACACAACACCAACTCTAACATTACCAATAATAATCAACAAGATTCTAATGTTACTCCGAATCCCCCAATTGAAAAGTTTTTCCGTTTACCTCATATCAAAGGTATGTCTGAAAAACTAATTAGACTTTTGACAAAAGAAAATATCAAAATTTCAAAATATAACAAAAAATCTATTCATAGGTATCATTCTAAGCTTAAAGACACATTGCCATCTAAAGAGAAATCCAATCTTATTCATAAAATAGACTGCTTCAACTGCAACGGTTGCTACATTGGCCAAACAAAGCAAAAATTGAAAAACAGAGTTAATAACCATAAGTACG
Source organism: Anaspis maculata (assembly GCA_949128115.1). Classification (NCBI taxonomy): domain Eukaryota; kingdom Metazoa; phylum Arthropoda; class Insecta; order Coleoptera; family Scraptiidae; genus Anaspis; species Anaspis maculata. The sequence goes on from OX421967.1 coordinate 32,650,700, forward strand.
ATTGTAGGTCTAGTCACATCTTCACTGATGAAGGAAAAACAGCATTAGTTCAACATAGCAATTCTCCACGTCACAATTTCAATTTTGACAATGAAAAAATTTTAGATTCCGAAAACATACTCTCTAAAAGATTAATTTCAGAAATGATTTTCATTAAAAAGTTCACCAATAGTCTTAATTTTAGAACAGATACCCATAATCTCAGTAACATGTATTTAGACCTCATCAATAAGACAAAATTTTAATCAGTTACACAACATATAGACCACTTATACATCTTTTAACATTTACATAGGTACACCTCTGGAATACCTACACCTACCATTATTATTTTACTGAATATTTCACTCATACGTCAAAAACGCGATAATTCGGACACAAATTTTGAGGATTAATAAGCGATAATCCGAAAGACCATATCGATAATTCAATCTATCTGTCATTGTTTTAACACCTACTGCCAAACAAACATGATGCGTGTCCAGTGTTAGCGATGGAGTCTGGACACTGTATGGGGATGCTCATGCTCAAGCGAGTACTCAGGGACCCAGAGGAATGTGCAAGAAATTGAAACGATTTGGGATTGAGCAGTCATAATGATTTCACACTTTTTACGTCAGTCTCTGGTTCTCTTTTCTGTTCTGCGGCTCAGTACAGTGAGGTAAGCTACCTCACTGAACTGAACATGAATAGCATTCATGTATCATCAATTTTATTGTCGTGTGAAATAATATGTGAATAATTTGTAGAATGATTCGGGAAATATTCTTCCGAATACCACTCTTGCAATGAAATAGGCCAGGCGGTATGTCGGTAAAATCACTACAATCTGGAAAAAACTCCGACCAAAGCTTTTATGGTGTCAAACTCTTCGTAAGGTCAGTAGTTATCTGCCAGTGAGTTTCCGCCCAAAAACGAGTTGTGCTGATTCCTCCACATCTGCGCGAAGGTAAAGGATGCCTCGAAAGTGCAAAAAGAGCTGTTAAACCTCCGTACTTTTTTGTTATATTTGCCTAAATGCAAACGTACAACTCTTACGCAAACATTGGAAGTATCTGTCATCATCTCTGTGCCAGTCTTACTGTTGAAAAAAAAGATTTCTTTGTGCGGATCAGATAAATCATATTTTATTGTTTTTCCACACAAGAAAACGATTGAGCAACATGTATTTTGGATGTTTTCTAATTACTTGTACTCACTGAGCCCATCTATGGCATTAAAATTTCAATAACAGCATTTTTGAAGATGTTGCCAGCAAAAAAGTGAATAATTTTCACCCGCCTGTTCAGCAGCAATTTTTTCATATTTACCAAACACCGTTTGCGAAAATTTTATAAGGAATGGAGAGCTCAAACTTTTCTCTAACGATATCGTGCGTGGCTTAACAGCGGCACGCACTTGAAAGTCTAAAAAAACTTTTTTCTTTTCGAGAGGTCCTGTTTCACCCGCGTGCGGCCGTGCCTACTTGACATAGACCGGACTGATTACACGAGCTTGGAAATGTACTCTTTTCCAACTTTAAAACGCGACCATTATTATTGCTACTTTGTACATTGATTTATGAAGAAATCATTAATTATTTTATCATTAATGGTCGTGTTTCAAAGCTGGAAGAGAGTACATTTCCAAGCTTGTGTAATCAGTCCGGTCTATGTCAAGTAGGCATGGCCGCACGCGGGTAAAATAGAACAGCTCGAAAGAAATCAGTTTCCTACACTTCCAAAAAGCGTGCCGCGGTTAAGCCAGATATAATATCATTAGAAAACAGTTCCAGCTTGTCATTTCCTATAAAATTTTCGAGAACGGTGTTTGGTAAAATTGAAAAAACTCCTGCTGAACAGACGGGTAAAAATTATTCTCTTCTTAGCAGGCGACATCTTCCAGAATGCTGTTATTGAATTTTTAACGCCATAAATGGGCTCAGTGAGTACAAGTGTTTAGGAAACATCCAAAATACATGTTGCTCTATCGTTTTCTTGTGTGGAAAAACAATAAAATGTGATTTATCTGACCCGCACAAAGAAATCTTTTTTTTCAACAGTAAGACTGGCACAGAGATGATGACAAATGCTTCCAATGTTTGCGTTAGAGTTGTACGTTTGCATTGAGGCAAATAAAATGGAAAAGTACGGGGGTTTAACAGGTCTTTTTGCACCTTCAAGACATCCTTTACCTTTGGGCAGATGTGGAGGAATCAGCACAACTCGTTTTTGGGCGGAAACTCAGTGGTAGATACCTACTGACCTTACGAAGAGTTTGACACCATAAAAGCTTTGGTCGGAATTTTTTCCATCCAGAATGACCTACCGCCTGGCCTAAAAATGAACCAAATAATTCTGAAAATGCGTGTTGCCATAAGAAAACCGCATTCGTTTGTTTTCTTCTGTTGTTCGAAAGAAGAGCCCTCCCCCTGCGGGGTCGGGCTCTTTTAGCTTTCGAACAACAGAGAAAACAAACTCATGCAGTTTTCAGGCATCACGCATTTTTCAGAATTATCGGTAATTTTCATTGCACTCGTGGTATTATACCCGATTATTGTACAGCTGGTTGTTATATTATAATTATTTTTGACAATTCAAACCAATCAAAATTTTTCTGTTCCTTCAAGTGTCACTTTTTTGCCTTTTAAATCAAAATTTTCATAAAATAACAACCATCGCTAACCGTAAGTTCTTGTATTTTATATTTTATTTCTTACTCCAATATACGTTACTTCTAGAACCCGAGGAAGCCCCAAATTAGGGGCGAAACGTTGTGCGTCAACAAAGGAAAAATTTTTACTCACTGTTCTTAAACCCTCAAAATTCGCCGATCTATAGATTCAAATGTTTTCTTAATTTTTGATAATTGAGTGACAACATCGACTATAGCGTATATTCTGAACTGCGCAACACTCAATGTGTCACACTCAAACTTTGCCTTTTTCCAGAAAGGAATAACTTTTTTGGCCAAAGCCGATTTTATTTCGGTTTGCGCTGTCCGTTGGCTATATATTTTGACAATCCATCCCACAGATATGGAGATCGAGAGTCTTCAAATGAAGTTCATACAGGGTGGTGTGTAAAACGTTGCAAAACTCCGATGCGGTCAACCAAACCCCATTCGAACAAAAAAAAAATCATGAATTTGAACACCAAATACACGAAGGTAGACCTCATCATTACCTTGGACCATCTTTTGATTTTTTGCCTATCTGTTTTATTAACAGAGAGATATAAAAAATATCTCAACATTTCGGTATTCCAGTAGCAACTTTTTTCTCCGTCAACCGACTTTCAAAATCTCAAGCCGATGCTGAAGCCAAAACTTGAAGTAGAAAAATCTTGAGGTCAGTATCGACTAAGGCCAAGTGTTCAAAATACAGAGCTGCATCAAAATTGACCAAAATCTGAATCGTCTCAGAAACTCCAAACGCAATGAAAATATCAATGAAATTTAATTTGCTCTCGAACGAACCATTCATTCTAAACAGTTCCAGTTCAAGATGTTTCTTGTTTGTAATTGATCACGAATTGTTGGTGGGACAAGCAAATTGGAAATCCATGCTTCCGAATTAAACTCGGATTTTTGCTCACCTGAAACAGCTCAATAACCAAGACTACTGTTCAACTTTGAGTAGACTATGATTACCATTTTCCAGATGAAACATCACCATAGAGACAGAAATACAAGAAAATAAGATAGAATATCAAGTCTCGATTGATCTCGATCCGACGGAATTACCCCCAAAATTGAAAGTCCTGTACAGTTCCACAATGAAAACATCAACTAAACTCGAACCCGTGTTTAATGCCCTTTCGGAGTTTCTCGTTCAGACTTCAGAATTGAAACCTCCGAGAGGCCACTCCAGATATTGAAAGAAATCATGCAACTACCAACTACTTTATTGAAGTCACAAATATAGAGATACCATATTTATTGGAAACGTGTACCTAAGTATTGCCGGTTTGACGACAGGGAAGTACTAGTTTGGTCTTGAAAATAGATTGCAAAAAGCTTATACATACGGATTATGCCCATTTCCATGGTTACATATCTACCTAATTGGCAACACCAGGTAATTCACCCGGCAACAATAACAATTATTGCGGTACTTATCTGCTACGTATTCGTCTTTTTTGTTTTCTCATCAGTGCGCTCCAGAGAACAAGATTGAAGAATTCATACAGGGTGTTCCGGTCACTGTTACAGGTATGTTCATGTGACGTTGACAGTAGCGCTTCCGCGAAAAACCAAAGTACCTATTTATCCTCATTTCGTAAAATACCGCGAACGACGATGCGCAAAAACACGGGCGGGTGCCAATTAGGCGCCAATTAAATAATTAAGTTTCGTCTTGTTTGCCGTGCGGCTCTCCGCCGTTCCCAGTCGCTGGTTTTATTATATTTTCTTTCTTGTGGTGCTACTTTGCTGGCCGGTAGATCCGGAGGTGATAACACAATGAAATGTACCGGCGCGGGACTTTGTATACGAATTCCTGTGAAGATATGAGGGAAGAGACGCATAGCAGGTGCGAATAGTGTAAATAAGAACGGTGAAAATGCCAAAGGGTTCAGCTGTATTTTGGCACTTGCATACAGGGTGTCGTAAAATGAAAAAAAATCTTGAGTTTTCGCAAGGGCAGTAAACCAGAACCACGTCTGACGCAGTGAGAACATCGTTAATGAAACATGCGAAACAGGTTGAAAACCGATCGTCCACATCTTGAAAATAACGCCCATTTGAAAGCTTTTGTCGACCAGTCATCAAACGTTCATGAAATATCAAAACGCAATATTCATTTCCATGTTCATTCAAAGCCCTGGAAAAAATATCCAGAACAATCAAAAATAATCAAAAGAATCTGGGCCATCCATTCACAATATAAAAAAATTATATAAAAATTTTTTTGTCACCTTGGCAAAAGAATTTCAAAGTTGTGAAAGCTGAACTTTGTCGTTTAGGTGATTATAATTCTGAAAGTACCCAATCGATTTCAACAAGAGATACCTACATCAGACAGCATGTTCGAAGTATGTGAAAAGTTCGCTCTCTGAGGTAGAATTTGAATCGCATATAGCGAGGCATATAGACACCTATAGGTACCTACCTAGGTATATTTGCATGCGGGTATGGGTGCCTTGATATAAGTAGGTAAAGGTGGAATAACGAAATGATTATTGACGAAGTCATGGATGACTCAACCCGGCATATTTGACCTAAGGTAGCTGCTGGCTTGATGAACTCTGCCCTTGATGGGTGTATCCGCTTGATGTTCGTGGTCGTCGATATGCCAGAAGTGCCCAAGAACTAAAGAAGAAATAGTTGGTTTAGCGGTATATATTGTATATAGGTACCTTCACTTCCTACATCTATTTTATGGAAATTAAAAACCTTCCTAATAACTATGTACTCAGCCTATTGGTGCCAAATTAAATAGATACTCAAATATGCATCACTCCGTGCCGAAGCAGCTAGAAACCGCAAGGAACTCGGGAAGGAAGAAAGCCAAAAGTTGATCACGAATACCTTTCTGTATACAAAATGTCTAGACGTGTTCACACTTTTATTTTTGCTATTCTCAACATATTTTACAATTCAAAACTTGTCTTGGTCGGTTTTTTACAGACTTTTTGGACCTGTAACTGTAACATCATTACCAACATTTGAACATGTATTGTTTTTTTAAGAGAACGACCAAAATGTGGGTCAAATAATGCCGCCTAAAGGGAGCTAGAGCCCCTTAGATGGGCAAACGTGATGATGGTTTTTTGCAAATATCTTCGAAACTTGCCAATAAGATACAATGGAGAGAGGCCTCAGCAGGATAAGGGGCCAAAAAGTGCCCCTTCAACTGAAATTAACACCACACGTCCTTTTTGGTACTTATGATACATCAAATCAAATATTAGCCCGATAGCTCCATCAAGGGGACCCCCTCTCAGGAGTATGCAAAAATTTGAAAAAATATTTCCTGAAAAATTAAAGGTAGGAAAATTAAAAAAAAAGTTACATCAAACCATTAAGATTGCTAAACAAAAACTGAATATATGAATTTTTTTCTCCGTGAAGGAATTTTTTGACCAAGATTGTATAGACAATACAAATAGAGAAGACCATATGTTATCACCACCGTCGTCACGGATTTTGGGGCATCAAAAATCAGCCAACCTTTTTTTGAATGATGGACTCGCCTGGTTCCTACGCAACCGTAAAAATCCGTGACGACTATGGTCTTTTCTATTTGTATTGTCTATACGTAAGAAAGAAAAAGTAACCGGAATCTTACCTACATCTCAAATTACATCGCCTCCAACATTAGGTACTACTCAACTGATGTATATAACAAGAAAATGACAAGTCGTAAGTTCATGCGGAAGACAGTCATTTTTGAAAAAACTCATTTTTCCGCCTCAATTCAGGTGAAGAAAATTTATAAATAGGTATGTGAGAATGAGTTAATGGCACCAAAATGATCATATTACCTTTATATTATCTCATGCAAAAGAAAAATGTGCCATCAATGCCAAATAGTAATCAAAAGTGCTCAAAAACGCAAAAAACGCAAGAAAATATCCTCATATATTCCATGAAAAAAAAATACCAGGTGTACAGTTGCGATAATTTCTCCAATTTTCAAGGTGCGGACTTCAAATTTCACAGTGTCAATTTGTAATACGGGGGACATCGGTAGGCACAAGTGGGAATGAAGCAAACCAATTCGCTCCACCCCTAGCAACCCTCAATTCTTTTCAAACGACACCTCACCTTTTTTTTTCTGAAAAAATATATAATTCTTGGTGCATATGTGAAAAATTTCACTTTTTTGAGAGATCAATTTTTCAATTATCTAAAATTGCAACACATTTAATTTGGATGTTTCTTGATTTTCCTGTAGAAACAAGAAGCAACCGAACTACTTGGAACTTCATGCTGGATATTACTAAACAAATTGTACCTCTCAACAACTCACCCCCACCCCCGTACAAGCCCCACTATGGTTGTAATGGCTTTTTGTTCCGACAAGAAACATCCAAATTAAATGTGTTGCAATTTTAGCATTTTTGATATTTTTTTACCCTGAGGAGTTATACCGGGTACGGACGGACGGACGGACGGACGGACGGACGGACGGACAAAGTGAAGCTAAAAGCGCCTTTTTCCCATTTTTTGAGTTTGAGTAGTTTGACCAGTAACTGACAGACTCAACGCTGACAGTGACTTGAAACGTCAGGCACGGACGCCGGTCGTTGAAGCGTCAACGCCGTCCAAATTCTCAAATTTGCCCCCAACGGTTGTGGCGCCCTCGGTGTGTAAAAGTGGCAGTGCAAGGCCCCATTCATATTAGTGTTTTTTTTTTAAATGGCTAAAACGTATTGCGCTTTTTAGAGCACATGCATTTACACATTCGCAAGTGATATGGGCAACCAGCAGTACAGCTTTTTTCACTGTTCTCTACGTCGCGTCGACCTCGTAAAAGCCTGTCGAGAGTTTCCTATCGGCCGTGAATGACACAAGAGCTGAAATATCTGGCACGTATTTTGTTTTCTTCTTCACAGCCTAAATTTTGAAAAGCACAAAAACCTGCGATGAGCAATGTCGCACACAGCTGTTGGCTAGCTGTCAAACGATGACAGTTGTGAACGAAACGTCAATTGTTAAAAAAGAACAGTGAGAATAGAGTGGTTACCATGAGGACGAATAAGGGAAGTGAGCGATGTTCAAGTGCGAAAATGGAATATTTAAACTGAGGAAATCGCATTCTTCCATACCTAGATCGACACAAAATTACACAAGGAAGATAATGGTGGGTGGTAGAATCGTTACTGTAAAATGTGCGGCTTCGGGTCCCCTTCATGACACGGTCACCGGGACCTTCAAGCTGGACACCTTGCAAAATCATATCAGCTGTTCCTTCTCGCTCCAGTTTTTTCAACCCAGATGATGGTTCAAATACAGGGTGTTTTAGTAATTAAATAATCATACCTACGATATCTGCTTTAGACATTTCCAGTACCTATTGTTGTACCTATCCTTCCAGCAGCAGCAAAGAGATGGAACATTGCCCGGAGATCGTAAATTAAGTTGAGCCGTCCTGCCTCACCTTCCTACATACTTGCATAATCGACACACAATCGTTTGTAGGAGCAGCTTACATACGAGAACAGCAATACTCGACGCGAGCATCTACCAGCTTGACCATTAGGTTACCTTGCCCTTGCCGTATGGGTTTTTGTCGGCATTTAGGTGGATACGGGGCAATAAATTCATACTTCAACTAGCGCGCGCTCTCTGTCTCTATCTTTCTCTCTAATAATTGCTCAAGTTCATACTTGTACCTACAACATGAAGTGATGTGATGTGTGCTAAAATCCTCGCACCTGGCGCGGCGGCGTGCCCATGAAACGCTTAGTTTTCCGTGAAAACTGAGACCGGTGCGAATTATTATTAATTAAAATAAAATGGAAAGAGATGTGCCTCGGATCGTATTTCAAATAAAAAAGCATATGAATATTCCAAAAATGTTGAACTATAAATCCCTGCATGGTGTGAGATGATTATCATTAGCGCTCCTGCGCGAGTTACGGTCTAACTTTGAATTAGATTTCGGTTTGGATTTCAAAAAATGACTCGTCTAGCAAGTCCTATGTCATCCGCAATGCTCATTCTATAGGCAATGAAAACTTTATCTTATTATGTTTAAGGTCCATATTCTTAATTTTCGAATAACATCAATCATCAAGTTTACTAACTTGGTAGGTACCTACAGTTGTCATGTCGCGAGTGCTGCGATTCAGTTCATTTCGCGCTCAGCTGAAATTGCATGAGGATGAGGATGTCCGACACTCCGTCGATTTTCCTCTACACATTGCTGTACTGCCGGTTGCAAGCGTGATGTACTCGGAAGGTTCGCCCATGACCATGACCACCATAGTCGTCTTCGTCATAAATCAAGTGGGCGCTATTTTTGCTGCCTAGTGTAATATAGTGTTGTCCTCCGTGTTATCCAGAAATGTCACTTTTCCATTGTGAAGCACATTATAGAATAGAGGGCAAAAACTTCTATGGTGCATCAAAGCCGGTAAGGAGAAAAACCGGTAATTCATTATTCGAATATTAATTATCTGGAAATTATTTTTTCATTCTGCCTTGTGAGAAGGCGATTCTTTCGAAATTCGTCATAATTTGGTTTCTCATCGCAAAAGTTTCTAGGTATTGAAAAAAAGAGACGAGTTCAATACATGGTATTATTCCACTTGCCTCCGCCATATTGAATCTTGACGTTTCTCTCATCTTGAGGTTTGGATTTTGTTGTCTATTTATTTAGCTGATCAGTGATACCAAATTTGTTGCAATCGGATAAAAGAAAAATATTTGACGAGAAAAATTGAACAGTTCAGTTTTTTTTTACTTACCCGAACGTGCGACATACATCATGTTGAAATTTTTTTTTTTTCGTTATGATGTCCGCATTACCACTTCATCAAATTTTGCCCAGTGTAAGATAATGATTTAACTAGTGTGTACACAAAGAATCATGGAGTGGTAATGCGGACATCATGCCATGCCCAAAATCCGTCCAAACCCGATAGTGTCCTTTGATGCGTTTCTGCTGTTGCCTCACGACTGAATTCAATGAGTATTCATTATCCATGGTTTGGTGACATCTTGATGCGGCAGAAGAAACAGTACCTAACTCACGCGAAGCGAAAAAATGAATGAAGGACAATGAGGAATAGAGACAGCGTGGCCATGCACGGTGGCAGTCAAACCCTTCACAAAATGATTATCTACCGCAGCGGCAGGGATCGAGTAACAGAATATCCCAGCCAAAAAAATATCCCGTCACAAATATCCCGGCAATAATATCTCAACCAAAAATATCCCTGCGACAAAATATCGCATCCGAAAATATCCCCGCCAAAAATATCCTTGCGACATAGTATCCCAGGCCAAAAATATGTCCGCCAATATGATCCCAGCCAAAAGGACCCTACCCAAAAATATCCCCGCGACAAAATTCCCCAATATCGCAAGTATCGAAAATATCGCAAGGAGGTAACAGCTCTTTAGCCACCGGATCTAGGAAAATACGTCCTCCGCAAAACGTCCCCGAAAAAAATTTCCCCCCTAAGACGTCCCGTGGGAATTACGTCCCTGGGAAAAAACATCCCAAGGAAAAAACGTCTCAGGAAGGAAAACCCCCAGGAGAATACGTCCTCAGGAGAAAACGTGCCCCGGAAGAGACGTCTCTGGAAAAATACGTCCCCCTTACTGGATTACTCTGGATACTCACTCTGATGAGCTTCTTTGTGTCGTCATATCACTTCCAAGACTCCAGTGGAGACTGTCTCTTGCGTCCTTCATGTGTGTGCTCAGCAGGGCTTCAAACGATATCGAAGACACAAGGGGTCCAGTGAAGCCTCATAGCTTGATATAACATGAAGGCAAAATAGGAATTTACTGGTACTCTGAAAGCCAATAAAAAGCTAAGTGGTCTAATTAGAACTCCATACTACACTTGAGGATACTAGGGGACCCGATAGGACTCTGAGTATCACATTAAGGCACAAGGTGCTTACCCTGGTGCTAACCCATGCTCCGGAAGTCTCGAAAAGATACAAGGGGGTCAGCAGGGCTTTAAAAGACGTTGAAGAAACAAGGGGGCCAAATGGAGCCATGTGTAACACAAAAGGCAGAAAGAAGCCTACTGGAACTCTGAGAGTCTTGAAAAAGCACAAGGGGAGCTCCAAACTACACTCGCATACACATGGGGGCCCAATAGGGCTCCGCGTGTCTCATGAAAGCACAAGGGATTTACACTAGGGTTTCCAAGCCTGGGGGCTCACTGGAACTCTGAAAGCCACGAGAAAACATGGGAGGGTTCATTAGGGCTTCAAATGACATATGAGGACACAAAAGGGCCCAGTAGAGATCCGAATGCTAGGAAAAAATGCAAGGCAGTAGGGCTTCAAACGATACTGAAGACATAAGAAAACCCAATGAAGCTTTACATAACAATGAACGAAAAAGGGGGCTTACAGGTACTCTGAAAGCCAATAAAAACATAAGTGGGCCAATTGGGCTCCATCTCTGGCTCTGTACTACATTTGAGGACACAAGGGGCTCCGATAGGGCTCCAAATACCACATCAAGGCACAAGGCGTTCATTTATGCTCCAAAAGTCTCGCAAAAATGTAAGGGGACTCAGTACAGCTTCAAAAGACATTGAACAAATAGGGGGGCCCATAATGGCGCTCTGGACAACAAGTAGGCAACAGGGGGCTCACTGGAATTCTGATAGCCATGAAAAAACATAGGGGGGCTAACTAGGGTTACAAACTACACTTCAGACACAAGGGGTTCATTATAACTCCGAAAACCAGAGAAAAACTATAAAGGTGGCCCAATAAAGCTATATAATGAAAGAAGGCGAAGGGGGGCACTGGAATTTTGATAGCCATGAAAAACATATCGGGGCTCATCAGGGCTCCAAATTATACTTCAAAAATACAAGGGGACCAATAGGGTAGTGACCACCATCGAAAAATATGAAAAAAATCATACTAATCGAATGTAGAGCCTCAAGAACAAGACTACGCTTCGTGGAAATTTGAAAAACAAAAGTTCCAAGTGTCTCAAAATCTGCCTTGAAAGTGGCTACTTTTGCGAATGATTTCAAATCTACCGAGCTGTAAGGCGGCTTGTGACGTTTCAATCTTTTGGCAGTAGTGGGGATGACCCCACCTCCGTTGCCTGTGTGTCAGTGTTGACGTTGACGTTTGCCAGCATAACATAACTATTGAAGTCTGATGTAGTTTTTCAAATATTCATAAATCATGAAAGATTTTACCAACTTTCCATGTTTTGCAAGCAAAACAACTAAACAACACGAATCACCGCACAGATACACAAAGCGTTAACAATATAACAATCAGCTGTTATGCGCGTTGACGGGTTGACGCTAGTGCTTTTTGTAGTAAGTTCTGTAGTGTTGTCAAGCCTGCTTCTCCGCCTATGAAAGATTGTGACGTCATCGCGCCAAATTTGAAATGATCGAAAACTTCCATAATTTTTTTTTAACAAGAAAACTTACGGAAAATAATCTGTAAACTATATAACGTCACTTATCAATAAGGGAACTTTAAAAAAAATAATAAAGAAAAAATCGTTCACTACCCTATTGGGCTCCATGGCTTACTAATGCTCGGAAAGCCTTGGAAAAGTGCAGAGGGGTTCAACAGAGCTTCGAACGGTATTGAAGACACAAGGGGGCTTAATGGAGCTCTGTGTAACAAAATAATTTTAAACTAGACTTACTGGTACCTACCTATTCCGAAAGCCATGAAAAAACATGATGGAGCACAACAGGGTTCCAAACACACCCGAAGACACAATGAGAGCCCGATAGGGCTCCCATCGGGCTCCCAACATGACATGATGACACATGGCTGCTTGCTGCTTCTAAAGTCATAAAAAATGCAAGGGGACTCAGTAGGGCTTTAAATTATATTGAAGACAGAATAAGGAGGTCCAATAAAGCACTTGATAATACAAGACTGCAATACTGCAAAAAAGGCCTTACTGGAAGTCTGAAAGCTATGAAAAACATAAAGAGACTCATAAGATCTTGAAAATTGAATTATTTAGATGAATGAGGGGTCCGATAGGGGCCAAATATCACATGAAGGTGAAAAGGGGCTCACTCTAACAAGTGCTCCTGAAGTTCGGTGTACTAGCAGAAATGTTCGGGATACTTATGCTTGTTTTGAGCCCTGATAAGCCTCCTTGTCTCTTTTTTTATATTCAGTTTGTAGCCTTGATGAGCTCTAGTAATCATAGTTTTTTTTCTGATGGGGACGTAATTTCCAAAGAACATAGTTTTGAGGAGATGTAATATGTAAGGGATTCAATTTCCAGGGGACGTAATGTCCTGGGGACGTAATTTCCTGGGGACTCAATTTCCAGGACACGTAACTTCCTGGGGACGTTTTGTGGGAGATGTCTTTTCCGGATTCACAGTAACTTATCTGGTGGGTCTGAAAAGAAGGACGATACTTAAGTAAAAAATGTACTTCTTATCTGGTGGGTCTAAAAAGAAAGAGAATGCTTGAGTCAGAAATCAGTTCTTTGTCTGTAGGATCTGAAAAAAAGGATAATACTTGAGTCGAAAATGAGCTCCTTATCTGGCCGGTCTGAAAAGAAGGACGCTACTTGAGACGACAATAGACTTCTTATCGGGTGGGTCTGAAATTCTATATTTATATCCAAATATATATTCTATAATGTATCGTCTATATTTTTGCCCAGGACATTATTGGAGAGGATATTACTGAAAAGGATATTTTTGGCGGGGATATTTTTGGATTTTGGCCTGGGATATTTTGTCGCCGGGATATTTTTGGCTGATGGGATACTATTGGTCTAGGAGATTTTGTCGCGGGGATATTTTGGGCCGAAATATTATTGCCGAGATATTTGTGGTAGAATATTTTTGGCTAGGACATTTTGTCGCCGCACCAGCGGCAGGTCGGTCAGCACGTGCCAGCCTGTGGCGTTCACTCACGGGCTGTTATTAGTAGTAAAGCTGAAGTTAGTAAGCAAATTACTGCAGAAATCAAAGAATGTCATTTTGAAAGCCATACCTACCTACTTCATTCTTGCCGGCAAAGCAGCGAGAGATGACGATATCAGCAGGACGGCAATTTTTAATTATTTAAAAAAATTGAGTCCCTAGCGATAATTACTATGTCAGCCTTCTACACGGCAACAATGTGCACGGTGTTGATAGATCAGTGGGTTCTTGGCGAGTACCTACCTATGGTTTAGTTTCCACTAATAATTTGTATTTCAGGGCAATTCCTGCGATCTGATGACAAGGTCTGTATTACTAGGAGGACTGCTCCACACAACATACTTCTAACTAATCCATGCACGTGAAACCTTCAAGCTCAACCAATGGAATCAGTTTTATGGCGATAAAACACGACCTCCGTATGGTTTGATACTGAGAAATAATTACCACTCGGTTTTAGGTACCTCGTTCCTGTGGAGGCTCCTGGAAGTGACCTGAGTGAAAACCCTACGTTTCGGAGCCATTTTTCAGGTGGGTATACGTTACGCACGTGGTGGCACGTGATACTTACCTGAAAAAGTCCGACATGCAGGTGATTGTTTCTGGTCGTCGCGTAACGAGCATCAGGGGCGGCGCTCTGCGGTCGAGAAGCCATATTTAATTCCAGCAATTAATTCGAGAGGAACGCCTATGGCCATCATCAGACGTCAGAAGACCATCAGAAGTACGTCGAGAAGTACCTACTTCTGTGGTGTGATCTGTGTCTTTTGAGACTTGAAATTTTTAATTGTGATTTTTTAAAATTCAAAAACTACCTATATAGCAACGCGTATACATCTTTCTTCAAGAAAGTCGCATGCCAAATTCGACCTTACTATTTCCAAAAAAAAAGTTACCAGAAATGATTTCCCGTATAGACATGGAAAAGTGAATTAGTAGAAACCATTTTTGGTACCTTTTTTTTAATAGAGAATAAAATTTGCATACGACTTTCTTGAAGAAAGATGTACGCGCGTTGCTATCTAGTTTTCAAATTTCCAAAAATCAAATACAAAAACTTTCAATTTATTTCGGAAATTTTGAAAATTTGATAGCATTGCCCGTAACTATTCTTTTTGGAGGAGTTTCTACTTGACGAAAAAAAATAAAAAATTAAACCGATTCCCGTCAACAACTTTTTTAGTCGCATCAGAAACCGCTTAAGCTCCATCATCCACGTCCGGTCTCAAAAACCGAGGCCGATTTTACATTTTCAACAGGAAAATTTCCGGGAAATTAGAAAAATATTGTTGGAAAATTTGCAGTTTTTTCAGAGAGGAAAACTCGGAAACCGTAGGTCCGATTTCAAGAATTTTTCCTCCAAAAATTGATTCAATCTTTTCTCCAACTTTCATTTTCAGCATATCTGCACCCAAAATGAATATTTCGTGGGGCTTACCGCGTGTCAAAGTTTGCACTGCAGTTTTTTCAAATTCACGGAATGTGCAAATTCAATTTTGAAACAATGAAGTAGGTACCTTCGAAAAACAGGAGCCGTATCGATTTTAAAAATGGGTGTATACGACGCCCAATCCAATCTACTTTCGATATCAGTTGGAATTTTTAGAAAAAAAGTCTACCCCCGAACAGGAATGAGTTTTTGAGCGGAGTCCTGCATCAAAAGCGAGTCGTCCTGGTCAAAACACGAGCAAGAGGTCCTCTCGGGTAGCAACGACTAGGAAAAACTGTCAAAATTCATAGAGCCTGTCTGGTGGAGGTGGGAAAACTCCAACTTCAGGATTAATTTGATTTTTTGGTTGTGTTGCTTCCTGCCGAATTTAGTTCAAATCCATTGAACAGATTTTGAATAATTAAATTGCAAAATTTCGAACTTTGACATTTTTTATTATTCCACAGATAACAGATAGGGGAATACTCTCAACTGTTCTGAATGCAGTTTTTCAAGGGCTTTCAAATGACATACTGCAGGTCAAGTTCCGTGAGATATAGCTGCAAATTTGTTGATAGTGAGACTTCTGTTTTACAGATAACAGTCAAAAACTAGCCCAGTCATTCGACAGCAAAACCAAACCATGCTTGCATACCAAATTACAAGTCGATCAACGGTTCGGCAGTTAACGTGGAAGATCACAGACACACAGCACACACACACCGACAGACAGACATAATTCTGGAAATTGTCTTAATTGTCTTGAGGGACCTCAAACTCAAAATGGATATATCCGGCGAAATCTCAAAACTTTTATTCTGTATTATAAATTGCAATACCTACTTTCCATTCCTTGTTTATAGGGGCCGGGAAAGTAAAACCACACTCGCTGGTGGGTAGGTAGGCATTAGTTAAGGTAGGTACCTATCTTATTGGGATATACCTTATTAGAATAATGGTGTCTTCTGAATTGCCCGATATCTCCATAATTATAACGCTTTATTGGGATTTGCAAGGAAAACTCATAGAAACCATGCCACTTGGTAGGTGAAGCCAAGTAAGCAATGCGGGGAGCTGAAAAGAATACTTGGTGTAGGTAAGTGATACCTAGTTGTTAATAGACGCCAATGAGTGGCATTACCAGGCTTTCGTTCTGTTAGCTATCACAGTGCTAAAAATTTGAATTTGAATGGCATGCAGCACCACCTTACCATCACATCTCACATCACACATCACTCTCAGGTTGAAGCTCGACGCTTGAGAGAGTATCGAGGAGAGCATTATGCCGTTTCCTGTTCATTTTGTCGGCACGTACCCTGTAACGTCGCTGAGGTTTCCGAGAATTATTCATTCTGCCGGTTTTGCGCTGGCCATTTGTCACTCGTGCGTATGTTGGCTGTTTGTTCACAGTCGATCCTTCTTTCTTTGTGGCTCAATAAGGCTTTATCGATCTACCAAAACATGTCAAACTTTGAGCTATACGATTCGAAGTATGGACCACCGTTGGCAATGGCAATACCTGAGGCAATACCTAATTATACTGCCGGGCAAAATTAGCGTCACACTTTTTAAAAGTTCTGCCAGTAAAAAACCAGTCCACATATTTCCACAAAAAAAATCATGAAGCAAGTACGAAGGGTATTCTAGATGTCCTCGAACTCACAGGTTCTTGGAGCCCAACAAAACCGGTTGACATGACTTACAATGCAGCAATGTACCAAAATCAGCTTTCCAAGATTTTCAATCGAATTTATTAGGTTGCCTTAGTAGATACCTTGTTTTCTTGTCGTGATGATGGAGAAGCATTGCCGAGTTTTTGAAGTAGTCCCCATGCTTCCCGACTAGAGTACTGGAAGTCCATAGTCTCGACGGTTTCAGTCCATCTCAGTCGACGATTATCATTGAGACTGACAAAATGTAGAAGCCGAGGTAGAGGCTCATCAGCGATTTCTTGACCTCCACTTCTCAAAAACTATTGATGAAGAGTTTCGCTTTTGACATTCCATCCTAGGATGAACTCTTTCCTGAAGCCTCTAGGGATGTGTTTTTCAGCGGTTGCAATTACAGTTCCGACGAACCTGGAATAGTTTTTGGCCGTTTGTGGTATCCAACAGAGACACTTGGTCGAAGTCTTTTCAGTTTGCTTCGGCAAAATTCCAGCAGGAACGAGGGAATGAAGAGATCAATATCAATGGTACTTGTAGGCCCACCTCTATAATCACAGGCCTATTATGTTGGCTATAAGGGAAATCTTATAGCCAACATAATAGACGACGACATAAGACGTGCACCGGCCATGGTACGAGCGGAGGTCTATAAAAATTATTTACTGTAATTTTCCCGATTTCTACGGAAGCGCTGAAGGATCACGTAGAAAGTTTTTTTCTAACCCGACCGGTCGACATAATAACTTGTCCGGTCGAGATAGGAAAAAAATTGTTCCCTGATTATCTCGACCGGTCGACTTAATATGAGCAAGATTTTTTTATAACTCGACCGTTTGAGATAGCAAAAAAATTTTTGAGTTTACATTATGTCGACCGGTCGAGTTAGTTAAGTCGACCAGTTGAGTTAGTATCTCGACCGGTCGAGCTAGCTATCTCGACCGGTCGAGTTAGCTATCTCGACCGGTCGACTTAGTTATCTCAACCGGTCGAGTTAGCTAAGTCGACCGGTCGAGTTAGTATTTCGACCGGTCGACTTAATCAACTCGACCGGTCGAGCTAGTTATCTGTACCGGTCGACTTCGTATCTCGACCGGACGAGTTAGTCAGCGCTGACTTTTTAGCGCATTTTCGTAAAAAAAATTCGCTTATATGGCTGGTTTGTCTGCCTGTCTGTCCGTCCGTCTGTCCGTGTAGAAAGTAAGAACATATAGGTACTCACTTCTCCTCGGGGAATGAAGCTAGAGCCTTGGAACTTTTTCCATGGATAGCCAATGTTCCCAAAGGTGGCCAATGGACATTATTTTTCCCATCCATACATAGTTACCATCATTATTATCAAAAAACAAATATTTCCTGTGTGTTCTTCAGAGAAGTGAGCTCTTCCACGGGGAATGAAGCTAGAGCCCTGGAACTTTTTTCGATAGATAGATTAGGTTCTCTGGGAGTGAAGTCAAGCTTGAAAATAGGAATAAATGTTTATAACGAGACAAGAGTAAGTTGCAAGTTTCTTGACAATCGTTTCTCTGATAAGAGATCTCAATATGGCGGCCAAGATGGCGCCCAAATCATCAGATCTATCTTGAAAATAAGAATGATCATATGAGACAAGGGTAAGTTCCAAGTCGCATGGAAATCGTTCCACTAATAAGAAATTTGAATTTGGCGGCCAAGATGGTGACGAATTCATGAAATTCAGCTTGAAAATAAGGATGATTATACGAGAGAAGAGCAAGCTCCAAGTTTCATGACAATCGTTCCACTAATGAGAGATTTCAATATGGCGACCAAGATGGCGCCGCAACTATGAAATCCAATCTGCCCACTGGCTACCCTTGAGGACCTCGTAAGCTATCCATTGAAAAAAATTCCAGGGCTCCAGCTTCATTTCCCGAGAAAAGCTCAACTTCTTTGAAGAACACACATGAAATATTTGTTTTTTGATAATAATTATGGTCAATATGTATGGATGAAAAAAATAATGTCCATTTGCCACCCTTTGGGACATTAGCTATCCATCGGAAAAAGTTCCAAGGCTCTAGCTTCATTCCCCGAGGAGAAGTACACGTTCTTACTTTCTACACGGACAGACGAACGGACAGACAGACAGACAGACAGACAGACAGACAGACAAACCCGCCATATAAACGTCATTTTCACACAAAAATGCGCCAAAAAGTCAGCGCTAACTAACTCGTCCGGTCGAGATACGAAGTCGACCGGTCGAGTTAGCTATCTCGACCGGTCGACTTAATAAACTCGACCGGTCGACTTAATTAACTCGACCGGTCGACTTAGCTAACTCGACCGGTTGAGATAACTAAGTCGACCGGTCGAGATAGCTAACTCGACCGGTCGAGATTGCTAACTCGACCGATCGAGATACTAACTCAACCGGTCGACTTAACTAACTCGACCGGTCGATATAATGTAAACTCAAAAAAAAATTTGCTATCTCGACCGGTCGAGTTAAAAAAAAATCTTGCTCATATTAAGTCGACCGGTCGAGATAATCAGGGAACAATTTTTTTCCTATCTCGACCGGACAAGTTATTATGTCGACCGGTCGAGTTAAAAAAAAACTTTCTACGTGATCCTTCAGCGCTCCCGTAGATTTCAGCAGTAATTGTATGTATGTTATATTCGGTTGATGTTAATATAAGGTAGATATCATCGATTTTGTCAGGGACATAAGAAACGGTACCATATTATGCGTGATGTAGTATTGAAACGACCCCAGCTATCGTCTTGTACCCCCGAATGGGTAGGCAACCCATGATACTGGCATTTAATTCAACTTATTTGAATTAAATCACTTTTCCCGCTTTTGGAACCGCTTGGCCGATGATCATCTAGTATCAGGACGACATCCCGTTGTGCCTCTCTTCTTGTTGTTCGATTATAGAGTTCTCGAGATTGTTGAGACAGGTCTGACTACAAGTTTGAACGCAATAAGACACAATATAAAATTTTAACGTAACATCAATCTATTGACCTCTATGTACAATTCAAAATGTTTAAATAATGGCTCGCTCCTATACCTAGTCCTACCTTCACATCGCAGGCTAAATTATCTAAAAGATCTAACCTATTACCGAAGAGGTAACTTTCCCCTAATTATTTCAGACGTCCCAACACCCCAACCCTCCGACGAACACCTGACTCTACACCTTGACCGACATTTAATTCTGGCTGGCTTTCGCGGCTCAAAGTTCTTTTTGTGGCCAAATCAGATCCAACATTTATGTTAGTGTTAGAGGTTATGTTAGGGTTAGGCCCGGCTTCAAGGCACTGCAAAGAGAAGAGTGACTTCGACCACGAATGCAATCTAAGATTTGTGGGCCGGTGTGTGCGGTGGCCCCCTTTTTGTGGAGCCTCTTTTCAAAGGCTAACGCTCTTTTTGGGCTATGGTTCTCTTTTGCCCGTTTGGAAGGGATTGGATATGGCTGGCCTTTGTGGGGGCTTTGAACCTGTTTTCGCCGTGAATTGCCCCCAACGCTCAGAAAGATTCCCGTGATCGAAAGTGCCTATAACCGGAAATATTGAACCAAATTTCGCCCTTCCAAACTTTCGAACCGATGGTGTACGCGAACCAATTACTGAAGTCAAGGTACTAATTTAATGTGAAGAACGTTTTGAGCAGGCCCCGTATACGCGCTAGTTCGTTGTTGTTTCGCAATTTGTGAGAGAAGGCCGCAGTCAGGAAAAACAAAACGCAGAGAATTGACTACACAGGGTGTTCGTCGAAAAGCCGATGCGGAGAGGCGTCGAAATAATCTTTACCCTAACGCGAAGTAATCGGCGTCTACACTATTCCTGATCGAGCCCTAATAACAATTCATTTTTACAAAGTCCCTATCTGAACGGTGGCGTCGCTGGGTACCGGCATGAATTCATCAGTTTTGAATAAGAACGTTCCCATTCCCGGGACAACTCTACATGGAAATATCCGGAACTGTCGTGGCGCTAAAACAAAATTATTAGTTTCAAGGAGGGGGGGGGGGTGTCCATCAATCCGATCAACAATTGCGACTCTACGGCAGGGTCCGAACCCCGATACAAACGCGATTCTATTTTATTTCAATTACTTGATTTTTCACGTAGTTCTCAAAATTTACATTTTCCGAATAACTAGGAGCTTCAAAAACGCAGAGGAAGCTCACCCGCGAGTTTCCAGACCTAACCCACTAGGTCCGGTGCTCTGAGTACCGCAGTCACAAAGCCAAGTCCAGAGGGCCCAAGAGCGCGAATACCTTTCTATGAAGGTATCCAACAAAGGACGAGGCTTGCCAGTGGCTGTACCTGATGGCAGACAGTAGCGCAGACACCAGCACGTGCAGGCAGATTCAGAACGCACGCGTGAGCCCCATCATA
The DNA here is from genome assembly GCA_949128115.1 of Anaspis maculata. Classification (NCBI taxonomy): domain Eukaryota; kingdom Metazoa; phylum Arthropoda; class Insecta; order Coleoptera; family Scraptiidae; genus Anaspis; species Anaspis maculata. Next base: position 32,671,722 of record OX421967.1, read on the forward strand.
CATTTTTCACGACAAAGCCTAACCGTAAGCAACTATCCCAACTCACCAAGACTAACCTCCCGCTCGTCGAGGTCATCACTCCGCCACACGAGATACCGAAACGAGAGACCTCATTTCTATCGGACCTGGTTCATTTAGGGGTTTCAACTCGACATCCTCGAGGTGGGCTAGAACTCACCGTGGAGGGAACGCGACTCAGCATCCTGGAGGGGGTTCGAAACACTTCGTCAACGGGTCCCAACTCTACGACTTGGAGAAGGGTCGAAACTCAACACCGGAAGGGTCTTGGCACATCGACCTGGAAAAAGGGCTGGAACTCATCGTCGGAGGGCTCTGACTCGACACCTGAAGGCGGATCAAGACTCAACGTCCAAGGGCTCTGACTCGACATCCTAGAGACGGGTTGCAACTCAACGGGGGAAGCAACTCATCAGTCTCTCGGAGGGTCAAAACTCAACCTGGAGGGTTCTCGACTCAGCGTGCCCCCAAGGGGACCAAAACACGACTCCGAAGGGTTCCAACTCGGCTTTCTCCAGGGGGCCTTTGAGACACATCAGCCGGGGGAAATCGACTCGTCATTTTCCAAGTGGGCTGGGACTCATCATTGGGGCTTCGACGCTTCGGCCTCTAGGAGGGTCGCGACGCAACATAAACGGGTTCTAACTCAGCTTCCTCGAAGGGGACTAAAACTCTTCGCCAACAGGCCCGCAGAAGCACTCGGCAGCGGACGTGACAAGTCGGGAGCGGACGGCAGCCCAGGAGGATTGGTCCAGGTACCACGGTCAATCTCCGGCGATATCCTCCATTCCCAGCAATTCGGAATATTTTATTGCATCCAGAACGATCGCGAACGGTGTATACACAGCTCAGGTAATCTGAGAAGTGCGCTGGAGAATGCGACCGGCGGTGCTGACACGTGTGAATCGGATGGTAGCGGGCGGGCGGCGGGCGGAACGTCAACACGGCAGGAGTACGGCAGCAACTAACTGGTTGATGTGCGGGTGCTTTACTTCATATGCACCAATTCACCATTTCGTCGGGCGTCAAGCAGGAGCGGTTGTTGAATGTCGATGATGGGCCAGTAAATTATGTTATAGAGCTTTGCGGGATTTACACGAATGAATTAAATAGCTAGCGACATCTTTTAATGATGCCTTGACTCTGAATATTCACATTCTCATACCTCGATTTCACGGCTTTGAATTATTTTCCTCCGGAATATTTTCGGCCCGCCAAATGCGGGTGGCTTCAGTATTGAGGCGACAAGATCATCTCCCGGAATTTCACCCCGCTTCGTGTAATCCTGTTCTCTTCCAATTTCCAATTAATATTAGTGATTTTATGCTATAGGTACATTTATACTTTATGCAATTTTGATCTCAAAATTACAAAAATAAACAAGGAAGTAAACGAATAATATATTATTTATACTTTATGTGTCTTGCTGTGTTCAAACTAGTGGTCAAGTCGATTTCAGCACTCTCATGAGCTCTGTCCTCAAGCGGATGTGAGGAAAACGGTCTATATATATTTTTAAAAATTTCAAATTATGAACATCTTTCTGAACCAATAAAGCTTCATCCAAATCCAACACCTACTCGTCTATGTAATTTTCGAGATAATTTTGAAGTAGCATCACAAGAGATTTTTGTGTTTTCTATTTGGCAATTCTCAAAGGTAGGTAGGTACTACTTATTGCAAAGACCGTACCTAACCACCGTTCAAAAGACATGGGTGCATCGCATATCGCTGGGAGTATAACCGCATGCAGCAACGGCATCGAGGCAGGAAACGGGTTTGCCGTGAACGTACCTTATGGCGACCATTTCGATGCAAAATACGAGGACCGAATACCGCCCTCTGCATCTCTGAAAATTCGAGTCGCTTCGCAGAATTTCAACTGTGAAATCGAATTTTGTCCCGTTACATTTTTCATGTCCCAAGTTTCTCGCCGTATACTTTCATATGTATAATAATGTGGAGCCGGAGAGACACCCGTGACTCCCATGAGGATAATTGATCTTTTTACCCCAGAAGAATGAAGAAACTGCATCAGCGCAGCGACATATGGGAGTTTCCATTTCGGCGCTAATCGATCATGGTCGCGGCTTGCAGCAACCAGCAGCTGTCTCTTGAGGCCTTCCTTTTGATGATGTCCAACACAAGTCAGCCGTGAAAGGTGCCGGCGATGTTTGATAAATTACAACAAATTGACAAACAGTAGTGATGGAACAAAACAGGTGTTAGTTATACAACATTTTTTGATTAAGTAAGTGTAGGTAGGTAGGTATAGGTAAATAACATAATGTCCTGTACGGGTCGGTAAATACATATGTCTATATTTTTAGGCGACTCAAGAATGCATTATTTTTGGTATACCTCTGCTATGGTGGTATACAGGGTGTCCCAGCTAAAACAATCCAGCGTGATTTTCTCAGAAAATATCAAGGCAACAAAAAAAATTTATTGGGGGGAAGCCTGATCTTCTAGCTTCCTTTTGAGGGGGCGCCGATGCTTGTAGGTGCTCTAGTTTCCAAGAAAATGCAATTTGAATCGGGCGAGTCACAAGAATTCGAAAATTCATGACCGATAAAACAAAATACTTCCGATGAAAAAAATCCTATTTCTCTGGGCTTTCCATTGATGTGTCGCTGATGTCTGTACCTGGCCCAATAAGCCAAAAATTCCGCCTCAAAGTCCAGCAAACACAATAATCGGAATCCGTGACCTCACCGATCACCCACTTGTTGATTTTAACACCAGCCGTCACTAGCACTTTTTCACTCAACATACCTGGATTCTCCATAGCAATGAATACTGGCTGATGTGAAAATCAACAAGAGTGAGATCGGTGACGTCGTTATGAATTCCGATTATTGTGTTTGTTGGACTTTGAGGCAGAATTTCTGGCTTAATGCGCCAGGTACAGACATCGGCGACACATCAATGGAAAGCCCAGAGAAAGAAAGCCAAAGCCCACTTAGACATAAAGTTCTATGCTATGTCACATCAGTTTTGAAAATGGCTTATTCATATATTTAACAAGCCGAAACTCGAGTAAACGATATCAAAACCACGCGGAGAAGACTTATTTACTACAGCTTTACAGAGAAAGAGGATTTTTTTTTATCTGGAATATTTTGTTTTATCGGTCATGAATTTTTGAATTCTTGTGACTCGCCAGATTCAAATTCCATTTTCTTGGAAATTAGAGCACTTACAAACATCGGCGCCCACTCAAAAGAAAGCTAAAAGTTCAGGCTTCCCCCCAATTGAATTTTTTTTTGTTGCCTCAATATTTTCTAAGAAAATCGCGTTGGATTGTTTTAGCTGGGACACCCTGTAGGTATTTGCCTAAAAAAATGTTGTGGGCACCTGAACTGAGCTCATTGGACTTTATCTCATTTGCTGCCTCGACTCCTGCCTCAGTCGCAAGAGTCAGATTCAGCTACATACCAAATCATTTCCACAGCTTTGGTATACAAAAGTTGAATACTGCTCCGGGAAATGCATCATTACTGCTGAGGGAAAATACAGCCTCCAGGCAGCTTGTAGGCTCTTTCTTCTCTCAGCAGTGATGATGCATTTACCGTCGAGAGTATGTATACCGTTTAACTCAAAACCATGTACCTAGCTTACAGGATTACAGGTGTTGACAAGTTGAAATTTGAAAATACATTTTTCATAATACGGTCCAGATCAACCGATGAATTTTGTTGAAACTCAGTTCAGGGCCGCTATTCTTGAATCGTGCGAGAAAAGTCCCTGGGAGTAGAATACATTCCGCAGTACACTGATGTAGCGAATGATGCCTAAAATCGTGGTTTTCAGGCAACTTTTGCTACAGAAGTGTAGTACGGATTATAGTAAACTCCCAGGGACTTATCTCACACGATTCAAGAATAGCGGCCCAGGTTATACTGGATTCATCGCGTCACTGTTTGCTTGAACGCATTATTCTGAAACTTTTCTTCCAAAGCTATAATTTCTTTATATTCCCGCGAAGTAAGTAAGTAATTAGTCACTTCCCGCCCTCTTACATGGTATGTAAGGAATCAATTACCTATAGTGGTTGTGAGAAAATTAGATAATATGTCTCATGCGACAAACATGAAGTAATTATGCTTATTGCATCTTTATTAATTGGTCAGGGAGTCTAGTGCGTTATAATTGTTTTCCATTCCAGCACTGACAATATTATTCTCTCTGGAAATGTTGATGAATGCAGAAAACTTGCATGACTATTTGACTGAAGATAAGCATAAATAAAGTGCTCAACAAAATAAGTGTCACCTTGCCAAATTCGAGGCAAAATTTGACCTAATTTTGAACCTAGACAACTTTGGAATGCCACAAGCGATTTAATCAATTTTTAGACCCTTCGCTAGTCAAGTCCTTCAGCTATTAGTTGGTATTTTTGAAGTACATGAATCATCCCACATAATATTTCTACAGGGGGTGTTCAATACACTGATACAAAATTTACTGGCAGTTTAACATACTCCCTCTTGAGCAAAACATTTTTTTCTTGGATTTCAACATCATCGGCAAGAAGGAAGAATTCATACCTCAAGACGGCCTCTGAGTTTACGGTCTATCTCTTCAATTTACAGATTGACCTCAAAAAGTCAACTTTTTGGTGCTACAGTTGTAACTTTCTTAGTCGCTGACCGATTTTTGAGATTTCAGGCTCATTTTGGAGCTATAGGTTCAGATAAAATCATAGAATCAAAACTGATAGCTCAATGAAAACATTAAAGATACAGGGTTGCATGAAAAATTATCAAAACCTGAACTGCTCTTGGAATATGAATTGATAGGAGAGTCGGATGGAAATCAACTTACCTCCGAAAGAATCATCCATTCTGAATACTTCAAGGCATCCTCTTCTTGCATGAGACCTGAATTGTTGATGAAAGGAACCAAATTATACAACCGCATGTTTTCGGAGGAGAATCGGCTTGCTCACATGAAGCTGCTCGTAATCAACGTTACAAAGATCGGAACAATCACACTTGTCTATCACTGTCTGCTAGTATTATTATTAGGCTTTTGTTATTTTGGTTACAAACATTTTCAGGTGCACAAGGGCGATATTTCTCGTTCAAAAAGAAAACAGTTCGAATTTGGCCTGTTAACCAGCAATTCTAGTCCCATAGTAGAAAAAAGCACCTTGAAGTGTTCAGAATGGATGGTACTTCAGAAGGTAAGTTGATTTTCATTCGATTCTCCTCTTAACCTAGATTCCAAGAGAAGTTGAGGTTTGGATCACTTTTCATGCAACCTGTATCTTGAATGTCTGTCTTACATTAATTTTGATCCTTTGATATTTCTCCCTGAAGCTTTAGTTTCAAAATGAGCCAAAAATCGCGGAAATCGGGTAACGAGGAGAAGAGTTATTGTTACATTTCAGAAAAGTTAACTTCCTGAGGTCGCAGTGTAAATAAAAGAAATACACCGAAAATTCTATAATCGTCTCGAGGTATGAGGTTCTACCTTTCTGCCTATACCCTACTATGTTGAAATACAGTTAAACATTTTTTGTTCAAGAGGGAGCATGTTAAACTTTCAGAAATTTTGCACCAGTCCATTGAACCATATTCCGTAGAACAATATAGCAGAAGATATCATGTGTTTAAAAAATACGGACTGATAGCTGAAGGACTGAACTAGCGAACAGTCTAAAAATTGATTGAATCGCTTGTAGCATTTCAAAAATGTCTAATTCCATAGTTAGGTCAGATTTTGCAGGGTGACACTTATTTGGTTGAGTACTTTAGACACCACAGTTGACCCGCCGTCAAAAAAAAAAAGGAAAATCATTTTACTGGAGCGAAGTTTTACTTCATGAAACGGATTATTCTTAGGTACTTTTCACCAAAAGCATACCGCATCAGCGTTTCGTCAAAACGACACATTCTCCACGGCACAATTTTTTATAATCCACAGTATACCGGGTGGGCCATAAAAAACCGTACTGTTTTATTTTTCTCGCCGATTTTTTGTTTCTTGACCGATTTTGACAAGCTTGATATCATTGTGTAGCTAATTGAAGAGGCTACCAGAACCATATACGAATGATTCTCAAGTGTCAAAATTTAAAATGGCGGAAACAACTGAAAATATGCCTTCTTTTGCAGTCGTTTTTTTAAATTAAAATTCGACAGAATAACCCAACTAAAGACGTTTTCTGAAAGAATGGACTATTTTCTACATTTTAAAACCACAACTAGCTCAATTGGTTCATTCGTTGGGGAGATGTGGCAAATTGAAAACAAGCTTATTTGCTATTGTTTCAATCCAAAATGAATGATGAAAAATATTGTTTTGCCTGTCAAATTTTTATTTTTGGAACGATTTTGACAGGTTTAGTATCATTATGTAACCAATTAAATAGGCTCCAAGTGTCATATACGATTATGATTGAAATGTCAAAATTCAAAAATGCGGACACAACTGAAAATAGGCCTTCTTTTGCAGTCTTTTTTTAAATTAAAATTTGACAGAATAACCCAACTAAAGACGTTTTCTGAAAGAATGGACTATTTTCTACATTTTAAGACCACAACTAGCTCAATTGGTTTATTCGTTGGGGAGATGTGGCAAATTGAGAACAAGCTCATTTGCTATTGTTTCAATCCAAAATGATTGATAAAAAATATTGTTTTGCCTGTCAAATTTTTATTTTTGGAACGATTTTGACAGGTTTAGTATCATTATGTAACCAATTAAATAGGCTCCAAGTGTCATATACGATTATGATTGAAATGTCAAAATTCAAAAATGCGGACACAACTGAAAATAAGCCTTCTTTCGCAGTCGTTTTTTTAAATTGAAATTTGACAAAATGACAGAACTAGACACGTTTTTTGAAGAACGAACTGTTTTTTAGATTTTGACACCACAACTAACTCAATTGGTTCATTCGTTGAGGAGATGTGGCAAATTAAAAAAAAAGCTTGTTTGCCATTGTTCCAATCCAAAACGAATAGTAGTAAAAAATATTATTTTGTCTGTAAAATTTATTCAAGGGGTGGCTGCCTGAGATATAATCACCGTTTTTTCAAAATATAATTCAAAATTATTTTACAGGGTGAGTTTCACTTGGTAGGTTCCTATCTATGGACGCGGACTCTCTGGATGCAAACATTTGAGGACTATCCTAGTTTTTGTAATTGTGTTGGTCAAAGTTGTTGTTGATTACTTGAATCCATTGTTAACCTCAAAATAGACATGTAAGATAGGTTTTAATTCCACTGATGGTAGGAACATATTCTAATAGTCTTTTCCACAACATTTGCACATAGTTTTTTTCAAAAAGCCCCTTTAATTCTGTCAAATTTCAATGAAAAAAAAGACTGCAAAAGAAGGATTGTTTTCAGTTGTGTTCGCTATTTGGACATTTGGACATTTCGATCATATTCGTATATGACACTTGTAGCCTAGTTAATCGGCTACATAATAACATCAAATCTATCATAATCGCTTCAGAAGCAAAAATTTTACAGACAAAATAATATTTTTTATTATTCGTTTTGGATTGAAACAATGGCCAATAAGCTTTTTCTTAATTTGCCACATCTCCTCAACGAATGAACCAATTAAGCTAGTTGTGGTGTCAAAATGTAAAAAATAGTTCATTATTCAAAAAACGCTTCTGGTTCTGTCATTTTGTCGAATTTCAATTTAAAAAAACGACCGCGAAAGATGGCTCATTTTTAGTTGTGTCGGCCATTTTGAATTCTGACATTTCAATCATATTGGTATATGACACTTCAAGCTTATTTATTTGGTTACATAATGATACTAAACCTGTCAAAATCGCTTCAGAAACAAAAATTTGGCAGGCAAAACAATATTTTTTATTATTATTTTGGATTAAAACAATGGAAAATGAGCTTCTTCCGAATTTGCCACATCTTTCCAACGAATGAACCAATCGAGCTGATTGTAGTCTCAAAATGTAGAAAATAGTTCATTCTTTCAGAAAACGTCTTTAGTTCGATTATTTTGTGAAATTTTAATTTAAAAAAACGACTGCAAAAGAAGGCCTACTTTCAGTTGTTTCCGCCATTTTGAATTTTGACACTTAGGAATCATTTGTATATGGTTCTGGTAGCCTCTTCAATTAGCTACACAATGATACCAAGCTTGTCAAAATCGGTCAAGAAACAAAAAATCGGCGAGGAAAATAAAACAGTACGGTTTTTTATGGCCCACCCGGTACTTCCTCGTATGTACCTACATCGGTACTTGAAACAAAATTTCCGACATGATCAAGCTATGCAGCTATGTTTATATGTTCCTTTTCTCTCCATCTTCTCTTTACCTTCATGTGGATACTGGCAAAGCCATAAACAGAGGAGACTGTTGCGATGATTCGAAGGATTTTCTCACTAAACTGACAAATTCGACGTAGCGATTGTTTGCGCAAGGCCAATGTTGACCGAGATCATTACATGGTTAACGTACACGTTTAATATTTACACAGTTGTCACCACTGCTTGTCAAACAAGCGCGGGTCTTCAACATGTGAGGCTGCCACGATTTACGACACGACCGCGACGACATACCATCAACATTGGTGTGTCTTTTTCTTTGGTTTTCGGTGTATGTAAGTATTAGGTACAACTTGTGTTATAGGATGTGTAAGGTCCATAGGTACCTACTTAGGTTCTTTCTGTCTTTATGTTGATAATTATTTTGGAATGTTAAGGAATATTCGTGATTTGTATTAAGTAGCCTTATCAGCTTATTTTAGAGTAGGAAGATTCTCCTCAATACTGAAAATGTTCATCTCGAGCATAAGAAAGGCTGTTCAGTGTTCATATAACCATTGCTAATAATGTATCCCGCGGTGCTTAACACCTCACTCTGCATTTGCTTTGGGTGAAAAATACTAGAGCTGGTCTCAAGATATTTAATCTCATGAACCGCCACCACGCTAGAATTTTCTTTGACTGCGTACTTTATTAACAGCTATAGGAAGTTAGCGATTTCACCGAGGATTTCACGCAACGTACGACGTAACAAAACGTAGAACGTGAAAACTCCCAAATAACTAAGGAATCCCAAATAACAAACTAGTCTATTTTCACGTTGAAAGTTACGTTACGTCGTACGGACGTGTGCCCGCAGTCTCCCCAATATGTTTTTAAGTGTACAATTTTCCGTAATTTTTTGTTGAAGAAACTTTTTCAACATTTTGAGGCGTTCAGACGCGGCCCCCTAGTTCTGCATCACTTTATTCGAAACTCGTAATCTCGACAAATTAGGGATACTTTTTTGAGAAGTGTAAATGTAACACTTGTTAATTCACTGACAGTAACAGAATTTCTGCAAGAACAAGCAACAAGCATATCTAAAAATTTTATTGTTAATGGAGCTTGCTTAGTCAGCGGACCTAGACCGCTCCAAGCTCCAAATGGCGTAATCATTATCATGAAATGATTTGCCAAATCACGCCCTCCGATGTTCTTCATTATGCGTTAAAAGTCTTGCGATATTCGCTGGAGACTACAACTTGGGGATGAGACACAAACCTGTACAACTGGCGGAGGAGCCGCTCAAAAGCTTGCAGGATTCACTACGTAGCGCTACTCAAGGACAGCATTTGCTACTGTTTTTTCTTTAAACGTGAGTTTCATGAAAACCAGTGACGTAGGAGAATTGAAAAAAAAAGGTATTCAAGTATGAAAACGTATAAGCATTTCAAAATTACAAAATTCGGAAAGCTCGACTTTTTTTTTCAAAATTTTTATATATTGTTACGAGCGGCGATCCCGTACATATTGGTAAACACTAGATCTTTCTGGACTCTTCCATCCACGGCCGCAGTGTACAAATGCGTGGAGCTCTGGACATTTCTAGAGTGTGCGAGGAGGCATTGAAACGCATGGAGACTCAAACGTTCGATCAAGGCACATCTGTCCACTTTGGCGGAGGTGCAGATTCCAGAGCACATGGAAAGCACTCGAAAGGTGTGTGTGATTATTCAGGAATGGTCTAGAAACCGCATATAAGATAAGATAGATAAGATAAGATAATATTTATTGTTCATTAACACAGAATGTGTTACAACAATTATATATATATAGGTATATAAATTACAATAAATAAATAAACACGTAAATACAAAGGTTTAAATAAATGTAACATTGAATTTTTGACAAGCAACAAGTTTACAGTTTTACAAATTTACAATCTACAGTACGAGAAACCGCATATACCGGGCCGCAATGGAATTTGCTGGAAGTGGACAGAAAGTTCGGGAACGCTGTTCGGAGGCCTTATATAACGCGTCAGCCGGCAGCTCACGGGAGTATTGAATTGGAATGCGAAGTGGTAACGAGTGCGAAACAAGCGAAGTACCTGCGATATAATTCCAAGTAGATAATTGTTGGCGTTATTAATTGTAGTAGTACGCAGTAATGAACAGTGTGTGTTATAAAACATCGTCTCAATTATATTCGAACCCGTACGCGAAATATCGTAACAATATTTTTAGAAAAAAAACCCTTATTGGGTAGTATTGATAAAAAATAAGCATTTGCTTGGATGTCATGGGCGTTGCCAGGAAAAGTCTGCTTAGCAACTCCTCAAAAACCTAAGCAAATGCTTATGCTTATTTTTTATCAATACTTTTGCAATCGCGAAGTCTGAAATTATTGGATTATGATTAATTGCATGCGCGATTTCTTTCTCAATAGATACGATGATACTCAAATCTGTAAACGTTCTTTACTCATTTTTGATCTTAGGTATAAATTTTGATTAACTTTTATTCACTGAAGGATATGTCACATGATGCGCTGGTGACAGGAAATGTTGCCGCTATTTTTTTTAAATTAGGTGTTTACAGGCGCATCAAAAACTAGCCATTAGCACCCTTTTTTCGGTGACTTCCTCTGTTTCACTCTTTTTCCCTTAATGTGACCGCCCGGTTAGTACACGCCAAAGTAAACTGGGCTCTTCTGAGGGTTTTTGTTGTAGTGCTTTTTCCACCGCGTTTCACTCATCGATCAGAAAAATCACTTTAAGAAGAACAAATTGATTGTCACAGTTATGCCTCGTTTGAGTGAAAGAGAGTTACAGAACGCAATACGTTTAGTGCAAGAAGATAGGTCACAACACGAAGTGGTAAGAGTTTTGAATGTTGCACAAGGAGTCATAAGCAAGGCAGTACGTTGCTTTAGAAAAACAAGTGAAGTTGGTTCCTGACATGGTGGAGGCCGTGCAAGGTCTTTGACAAATGACGAACCGCCAAGAACATCTGCTTAGGATCATGGTTCGGCAAAATCCGACACACAATGTAGCTGAACTCAACGCCGCCCTCAGAAGAGCCACTGGTGTGGTCGTTTCCACGCAGACAGCAAGAAGACGTTTGCATGAACAAGGGCTGTGATCAAGAAAACGCGCCAAATTCCCACAGCTGACAATGGCACATCGTACTGCTCGGTTGCACTGGGCATTGGGCAAGGCTTCATGTTAACTGGGGTTTGAGAGAATGGAGGATTTGCATGTTCTCAGACGAATCGAGATTCACATTGTACAGGTCAGATGGATGGATCCGAGTATGGAGACAAGTTAATGAAATATATCGGGAGGAGATGTTCAAACCCCAGGTGGTATTTGGCGGCGGCGGTGTCACTGTGTGGGCAGAGGTCACCTTGAACGACAGGACGGGATTGGTGATTTCCGAAAACGAATCGATGAATGCAATGCGGTACCAGGATCTATGCATCCTACCTCATGTTGTCCCATATGTCGGAAACTACGGGCCGGATTTCCATCACGTCGATGATAATGCTCGCCCACATCAAGCTGTTCTAGTCAACGAGGTGCTACGGGACCATCAGATCACCAGAATGATATGGCCGGCGAATTCGCCTGACTTAAATCCGATAGAGCACGTGTGGTCAAGGCTCAAAACAAATATCTTCCAGAGATATTCCATTGGAAAATTTGGATGGGTTGAGGGCGGCCATTGAAGAAAAATGGAATTTATTGCCACAAGAGTTCATCGAGAACTTGATAAGTAATATGCCTGACAGATGTGCGGCTGTGATACGTTTACGTGGTGGACCCACAAAATATTATTTTGATTTATTATTGTTCGTCAATGTCTCAATAAAATTTGCTTCGGTCATCAAATCTTTATTGATTTCGAAAACAAATTTTGAGAACAAAAGTGTTTTATCAAATCAACGGCAGATTTTACGATCAAAACTGCAACAGATCTGAGGCAAGAAAGATCTCTGCCTCTGCTTGTTTCCGATATCAATTTCAAACATTTTCAATGAAGCACCCTGTAAGTCTTATTTGCGAAATAAGACTAATGCAATAGTTGTTTCACAGTTGTTTTACAGTGCAGAAAGAAAAAGTGTTTATTAGGACTGCAAGATGCCCACATGTTCCTGCCTTGTCAAAGGTTCCAGACGATCGAAGGAAGAGGCAGCCCTTAGTGTCATTCACGTCAAGTTCTTCCATAAAAGTTTGTCTGGTCGCATAATGTATTCCATTCAAATTTGAATGCAGTACATGGGCACTGGGAAAATCGGCGTTAAAAAAATGTGGTAATACAAAAAAAAATCCAAACTTTTTTTAAAACGCACTACGATAAAAAGTTGAAAACCATTTAGAGATATTGATATGTGCCTTCCAAATCTGCACCCAGAAAAAATCTGAGATTTTTTCACAGAAGCGGGGCATTGAATGATGTGGGTCGGTTTTGCACTTCTTCTGTTTCCACCCTCTGTATAGCCTACTAAACGTCGTTGAGCCTCTGTACCATCCAAGTATCTTACAGCCAAAAGAACACGCTATCCCTCTGAAGGGCAGTGGTTCCAAGGTGAAACCACATATCCTAAATTTTTTCCCTAGCCGCAAGGTGGTCACAGCGCAAAACCATGACAACCATATGTTGTCTGTGGTGCCATCTTTTTGCTGCCAGCAAAGTTATCTAGTGCGATCGCTTCTAATTGACGCTAGAGGGGAATCACTGCAGTTGCTGGTTTTGGACGTCTTCAGGTGCTATTTGCCAAATTTTCGGTGAAAAACCAGTTTTTTGGGAAACTTTCCAGATTTTCTCATGCAATTGACTTTGTAGTCACCGGGGAATGACTTGTACAATACCTATTAGCAAATCAACTGTGGTCAAACCCTCTATTTCTAGTGGTGCCAATATGAAACCAATGTGCTTGTAGTGACTCCAGAATGGTCCCAGAATGAGCATATCTTATAAACTCAAGAATTTGACGTCAAACGATGTAACATACGAAATTGTGAACCTTATACTGTCTATAAATGATTGAACTGCACGCAGTCTTCCTTCAAAATGTTATTTATTTTATTCTGACCGGTTATATTAAAAACTTTATTTATACCATCCTTTTATACATTTTTGCTTTATACTCTGACGAAGAAGGGCCAGAGACCTTCGAAACCGGTCAGAATAAAATAAATAACATTTTGAAGGAAGACTGCGTGCAGTTCAATCATTTATAATCCATATATCCTTCTGTGAGATGGCGGATCCTTTCCTGAAATTGACTTATACTGTCTGATGATGGTTTTGAGGCTGAGGACGACTGGGAGGAAGAAATGGACCCTCAAATTGATGACAACATCCCAATAGCGGACGTTTTGGATCCAGATCTAGACGATGACCTTGATGTGAAGCAGGTTGGAACTGAATTCGACGACGAAGATATTACAAAAAGATAGCAATGATTCAGAACACGATATCCCTTTGGCGCAAAAAATATAGAATAAAAGGGATGTGACCCCAGCTTTAGCTCCATTTTCCAAGGTCATCGGGTCAACTGCACCCGTGAATAGAAGAAATCGTCTTATTGATTTTTTTTCAGTTTTTTTTTATGAAAACCTCCTGAATGATATTTTGGCTAGTTTATCAGCCTAACGTTCACTGTACTCAATCAGTTCCTAATTATATTCTTGTTGTAAGTGCCTATATTGTTCCAATAAAAATCTTGCTGACCTGGCAAAGTGGTTTCATTATGAAACCATGTCATATCTGCGAAAAAACAGATATTATTGAAAAAATTTTGCTTTTTATTATTACTTAACTCATATCACCAATATCTGGTGGGTGGTTTTCACGAAAACTAATTTTTATTAACTCGTGCTTCAAAGGGCTATCCAGCATGACCGCGATTCCCAAAATCGGTCCATTTTTCCGGAGGTATCCACATTTGAAGTGAGGCAAAATTTTCGAGTGAATCCACTTCAATTGTTGCCCAGAGAGCACATGAAGAAAAGTCACCTGCTCCGACAGGATTTGGACTACCTCTGGGTTTGAAGCCAGAGACGGAGCTCACCGAGCTACCGCGCGGCGGGATGTCCCTGGCATGCCATTGCTCCTAGTTTTGGTTTTTGGTCAAGCTCTCCATTCTCCAAGTTCCGAAAATATTGTACCATCATGAAATGGACAAGAGGTCAGCTTTTGTTTATTTGAAGAAAAAAGTCTTTGGCCTGCCGTCGATTATTTTCCCGGTATGATTTTTGGTGCCCAATCGCCCATTCGCTTTCGTGATTGTGAAAGTCCAAAATACTGCGCAATAGTAGGACTTTTGTCATAAATTATATTATATCTACCAACCCTCACCGTGTGTTTCTGGGTGCTGTTTTTTAAATGGTTTATCAGTTGCGATTTTTTTCGCCCATATCTGATTTGGCGCCCCTCTTGGCCGGCGCCCCTATAGCCTATAGGCACAGGACTACTTCGCCTCTATCTAGTTTCGGCGCTGTCAAATTCTCATTCTGACAAGCATTGTTCAGATTTTTCCAGATCGTTTTTAGAACTCTCAAAATTGTCATATTGTTAATTAATCAAAGGGAAGATCTTCCTCTAGTAACTCCTGATCCTTGAGAATCGATTTTCTAGCAAAAACAGGTCGATAATAATTTTGAAAAAAACATCTGAAACACGTATTGCTACATTTGTATCTTCCACCCCTTTGTCCCCACCCTACCTTACTATAAAAAGATTAGGGGCTTGCCGAAAGGCGAAAAAGAGGTAGGGTTTGGCGATGTTTCCCGGCTGCGGAGGTGTCGTTGAAAATCTATACAAGTCTCTTTGGTAGTTTTACAGAAATTTCATCTCTGGTATGCTGTAAGTACTGAAGAGCTTAAATAATATAGCGGAACACTGTCTACAGCTTCCATTTCTGAAGAAAACTACCACCTTCTGCCTATGTACTTTCATTTGAAAAGACACTTGTTGCGTCAAAGGAAACAGTTCACACTTCTTTCATCCTAAAAATCCTTGTTTTTTTTCTTAAATTAAACCTACCCAAAGTACCTTAAATACCTGAAGTAAATTCAAGAAACATCGAGTTTGTAACAAACAACTCAACTATAGGAAAGAAATATGATAATAATTTATTTTGGGTCAGTATGCTATGAAAAGTTTAAAGAGCCGCGCGTTTGGTAGGGCGTATCAAATTGAGTCGGGTTGTATTTTCTGAACGAACATGACAACCGATTTGGTTCTAATAGGAGCAGCTTTTACCTTGTAACACACATCGTATACCTTGTGTACTTGTCACTTTGGAACTTTCGCATCGCTGAACACCTCCTGAATACCGGCCGGCGACCATTGACATCATCTCGCATCTCGGTGTAAGTATGCGTATAGATTTTAAACAACACGCGGGGCAGGTGGCTATCGAAAAACGCCGGTCAAACACTGCTTTTTCGGGCCGTTTTTTATCGCTTCATAAACACAAGTCACAAGAGATAATTTTTGAGGCACATGCTCATCCTTAAAAACTCCTTAAATAAGCTCAGCCATATTATAGGATTTTTTAACAGAGGGTGCGGCGCGCGGCATAGGCTGACGGTTTTCATCGTATATGTATACAGGGTGTTCGGGTTTGGCTATTACAAACTTTAAGGGATGATTCCCCTTCAAAAACAAAGCCGAAAGAATAAAAAACTCATGGTCCTAAAATGCTTTCTTAAAATGATACAGGGTGTTAAAGTTGACTTTTTCAAATGGTTTTTTCACCGTAACTTTTGAACCGTTAAACCGATTCTAATCAAATTTTAAACAAAATTCAGTCAAATGAGTCTCCATCGAATAATAATACCACAATTTATCAAAAATTTCTGGGGGCGTGAATAATAGGGGACTGTTCCCTATTTCTGCCCCTATTTTTATCTACCTCAGATATTTTTTAGAATTGTTGATATTTTCGGATTTTACGTTCAATTTAGAAGAAAAAGTTACTCTTGCAAAATTTTGATTAGAGGCTTCATTTCCGAGATATTTGGGTCTGAAACTTTGGAAAACGCCTCGAAATCGCGACTTTCGAAGGCTTAAAAATTAAAATCCAAGAAAACTCATGATTCCTCAACTGGAATAAGTTTCCTAGGTCGCTTAGGTTGATTTACTGTCATTTTCGGCTAAGAAACAAGGCGTTTTCAGAGAAAAACAATTTGGGCTCTGGAAAGTGGTGATTTCGAGATGTTTTCCAAAGTTTAAAAACCAAATATCTTGGAAATGAGGCCTCTAATCAAAATTTTGCAAGAGAAACTTTTTCTTCTAAATTGAACATAAAATCCGAAAATATCATCAATTTCAAAAAATAATTAGGGGAGATAAAAATAGGGGCGAAAATAGGTCCCCTATTATCCACGCCCCCAGGAATCTTTGATGAATTGTGGTGTTATTATTCGATGGAGACTCAGTTGACTAAACTTTGGTTAAAATTTGATCAAAATCGGTTCAACGGTTAAAATGTTTCGGTGAAAAAACGATAAAAAAAGTTAACTTCAACACCCTGTATCTTTTTTAGGAAGCATTCTAGGACCATGAGTTTTTTGTTCTTTCGGCTTTATTTTTGAAGGGGAATCATCCCTCAAAGTTTGGAATAGCCAAACCCGAACACCCTGTATATACCACAAGAGCTATAATAGCCCAGGCTTTTTAGTCGAAAAAACGGCAAAACATGAAACAAATTAAAACACGGTCAATCTCTTCAGTTTTGGGTTCACTAGACTTTGCTGTATAACATACAAAAAGTCCCCAACTTTCCCCCGTGTGCGTCATTGTTTTTTTGACAGGCAAAGATGAAGACACCTCAAAATGCACTTTTCGCTTAAAAATGCTCTCAGTTCTCAACCACCCAATCGATTTCTCTTATCTTGGTCTTGAATGAAAGATAATGAATCAAAGTGAATGATATGGGATAGCTTTTGTCCAAAATTTGACACTAACAGATTTAATTTCTTGATAATGGCACTTTTTTCGTGTTTTTTTTCTTATGCTTCAGTTAACATTTCACTTTTGCATCGACCACCAAATATCACTTGGTATTATTATATGCAGTAGATTCCCTACAGTTTCAGCTTCAAAATGACGTATCTTTTAGCTCCATTGTGAATTGTCCAGCAATTCCAATAAGGATTCTATGAAGTTACGTCAAACGCATTATATGGGGAAAATCACTTCAACATTATTAACCTAGACTTTGATCTGTAATAATTGATCCTAAGTTCAATATGTACAGCATCGTACTGACTAATGGTGCGATTCTCTAAGAAATTACATTCCATAAAGGCTCTGTTACGTTGTTATTACCCAGGCAACAGCCAATGGCCGACAGGAATTTTTACATACCAGAGCGTTTATGGAATGTTATTTTTTACAGAATAGCACCATAAATCTGGTCTGGTAGTACTCGTATGAGTAGGTACTAGGTACATTTTCGCAATTTTCCTCTATGGTTTTAGCGCTACTACTTGTAGCTCTTATAGTTTGTTCTTGTTATTGCCGTCTGCAGTATCCGGCAATATCTCAGCTACTAAGCTTCGGATTGCGCTTGAGTTTTTGCTAGATGATAGCTCAGGTACTTTAGATGTACAAACAACAGAGATATTTTATTTCATTATTCGTCCGTCCGTCCGTCTGTGTGTCTGTCATTTCACGCAATATCGCGGCTCCTAGACCTCGGATTAACCTCGGGTTTTTGCTAGATAATAATAGCTGAGGTACTCTAGATGTTAACAAACAACACGGTGGGCTATGCGGGAGCACCCACGTGTAGTTAGTCGCATCTGCCTCCAGCTCCGGAGACTCTTTTGAAGATAGTGTCTTGCAACTGCAAGAAGAACTGCGGTCTGAAATGTAGATGCAGGCGATCTTCTTTGTCTTATTCGCAAATGTGTAAGTAAGTTCTGTAGGGGCACAACATGTAAGAATCTACCCCACCTTGTTGAGTATGACCCTGAGGACGATCTGTTATTTTTATAAACTTATGTATTTAGTCCCTTTAGGTGCTAGATAACTTTGCTATCATTTTAGATGGGTATAGGTACTATAGGTAGGTATTCGAGGTACCTATCGATTTATTGTTTGGAAATCAACAGACGAGTTTTTAACGAAACTAATATTGGACCAAATAAACTTAGAATACGGATGGTAAGCTAGATGCGATTTTTTTTTTGACTACAGTAAACTTGAAATCATAATAATAATAATAATTTGATATTTTTTGCAGAGAATGGCTATAAAAGTCTTCCTGTGCTGTGCTAGACTTCCAATACATTATTAATATGTAAATACAATGTTGAAGCTCTGATTTGAAAAAATTGTGAGCATTTTTGATTGAAGAAAATGATAATTTGCTCTTGAAAATTGTGGATTTTTAATTTACGATACTTTCACATTGAATACATCAATGTTCGAAATTTCGAATAGGATCGATAACTGCAACTATTTCACGCATTCTCATCAGGCATTCGACATAATTATAATTTTTTGAATACTATAAAATCGAGTTGGTTTGATGTTCGGTGTAAGCCAGCTTGAAACTGAAAAATGTGGCTATACCCGCGGGAAAGTTGCTGTTGTTATATTATTATTATTTTAATGTAGAGTGATCTTTTTTCGGAAGCTAGAGAATTGTTTTGGCTACAAGAAGAAACCTTGAAAGATGAAATCAAAGCCATATTACAGCTACAATACATTTTTTTCAACTGCGCGGAGATATTTTTGAGTGACATTTAGGACTTCGACGTTTTTTTCAATAAATTATTTTTCTCACCTTGTAACTACTTACGTCTCGTTTATGATATGATAGTCTTATGCAGAAAAGTCCATATAATTGATCCAATCTTGAATCCAAATGATTAATGCATCAAACGCAAAAATAACCTAAATTGAAAAACCGGCTTTATTTTGGTCCCAAAATCACGTTTTTCTGCCGAAAATTGCTCGAAAGAGTTTTTAAACAGAATTTAAATGTCATATTCGGATTTGCAAGGTCAGATTTAGTGAAAAACGATACCCAGCATGCCAGTATTGTCTCAATATTA
This sequence comes from Anaspis maculata, assembly GCA_949128115.1. Lineage (NCBI taxonomy): Eukaryota > Metazoa > Arthropoda > Insecta > Coleoptera > Scraptiidae > Anaspis > Anaspis maculata. Next base: position 32,691,063 of record OX421967.1, read on the forward strand.
TTGAAAACCAAATTTCTTCCATAGGTCACCAATTGCCCCCCTCCCAAGCTCCCCTCACGGGGACCATAGACATCTAATTTGTCAATAAGCTTCACTTATAACCCACTGTATCCAAATATGATAAATCAGAAGCCACTGACTAGATTACTCTTGTCCTAGAATTTTTTTATTGAAAATTTTGACCCCCCCCCCTCAAAAATTATGACGCACACGGAGGAAAGTTGGGGACTTTTAGTATGTTGTTTAGTAAGGTTAAGTGGGTACGATACCGTGAAGATTGCACGTGGATTAATTTGTTTCATGTTAAATGCTAAAAAGCCTGGGCTATAAGTTTTATCGATGAAATTTTTCAACTATCCCGAAAGCTTTGTTTTCAAGAAATTCACCGAGTGTAAAATGGTCACTTTATTTTTGTCTTTGATAATAAAGTGACCATATGCACGAGTCGAATTGCTTCATGAAAACAAAGCTTGAGAAACAGTTCGAAAATTTTATTAAAACTCGTATTAGCTTCAGTGGTATTTGCGGAGAATATTCCACAAAATATAAAAAAGTTTTGATCCCAAATCCACCCCATATCCAAACAAGCGAATACGCTTCATGGGCATGAGGCTCAGTAGCGCACTTCCTTTTTGGAGGATTAGTGAACGCAAGATGTTAAGTGATTAGGGTTCTACCGTCTTGGGCAAAAAATTCCAATATGGCGGCCGGCTAAAATATTGACAGAATCATGAAATTCGGCTTGAAAATCAAAATGATCGTACTAGACAAGGGTAAGTTCCAAGTTTCATGAAAATCGTTCCACTAACAAGAGATTTCAATATGGCGGCCAAGATGGCGGCAGAATTATGAAACTCAGCTTGAAAATAGGAATGATTGTACAAGACAAGCGTAACTCGCAAGTTTCATGAGAATCCTTCCACTTATAAGAGATTTCAATATGGCGGCCAAGATGGTGGGGCAATCATGAAATTTGGCTTGAAAATATGAATGATCGTACTAGACAAGGGTAAGTTTCAAGTTTCATGACAATCGTTCCAAACAAGAAATTTCAATATGGCAGCCAAGATGGCGGCCGAATTATGAAAGCCAACCTGCCTATTTGGTCCTTGAAGACCTAAGCTATCCACCGGATAAAGTTCAATCTTCAAGGGCTGTAGCTTTATTTCCCGAGGAGAAGTTCAACTTCATCGAAGTGCACAGGAGATCTCTGTTTTTTGAGAATAATGATAGCGATGTATGAATAACAAAAATAGTGCCCATTGGCCACCCTTGGGGACATCAGCTATTAATCGGAAAAAACTTCCAAGACTCTTGTTTGAATTCTCGAGAAGGAGTACAGCGTCTTGATTTCTGCACGGACTCGGACAGACAGACAGACAGACAGACAGACAGACAAACCGGCCACATAAGCGTCATTCTGTTACTTATATAAAAAAATGTTCTCCAACTGATTTCGACCTCCTGAACACGAATATCGGGTTCACTTTTGAATTGAAACATTTCTTTTTTATCGAAAAACCGAAAAAATGGTAGCCTGTCACATGATTTTTAGTGATACCTACCTACTTTTTTTTTGTTATTGAGCGAATATGTTTCGTAATTTGAGTGCCATTATTTCAGGTACCTAGTATTGGCTATTTCAAAATGTTCAATTACTATTTCGGCACGTCTGATTTTAAATTTGTAGGGTCGTGTAATATGCGCCGAGCCGTGGCTTTGCGGTCGTTTTCAAAAATCGATAACAATTGACCCGACGGTCGAATCGAAGTGAGGTTTTTGTCAAAAGAAAGTTCAAATTGTTCTCTAAATATAATGCCGTACATGCAGTGATGTATTTCATTAAGAAATTGTAGTTGCCTGCATATCGCAACTTTCTACATCTTACCGCGAATGCCAGCACTTGATCGGCGAAGCCGCCCTACACCAAAATGTTATTTTTGTAATTGTTCATGATTATTTCGGCAAAATTTTTCTTGATTCGCGTACCAAGGCCATGAGCTACCCATTCGAGTTGAAATATTTTCTGTATTGAATTTTGTTTTGTTCGGAGGAAAGGATATCAAGCACCAGCAAGCAACGAATAAATCATTTGCGGCCGAGCCGTAGTTTCGGAGTCATTTTTAAAAATTAATAACTATTGGCCTGCACCTCGCACCGATGTGAAATTCTCATTAAAATGAAGTTCAAATCATCCTCTAAATATAACTCCCCATATGTATTATGGTAAAATGATAAGATCGGGTACTTCCTCGCATGTGATAACTTTCGAGATCAGGCCGGCTTCTGAAATGCAGCATTCAACGGCGATGCCGCGTCACACTAAATTGTTATTATTGTCATTGGCCCGTATTCATATCCCACTTTTAAGCTAAAAGCGCTTTTAGTGCGATGCGCATTTAGGGGCATTTCTCATATTTCAGTGTTCAAAAATACATTATTGCGATTGGGAGCGATTGTATGTACTTAATTGCAATTAATTTGCGCGTTAATTTGTATTTTTGAACACTAAAATATGAGAAATGCCCCTAAATGCGCATCGCACTAAAAGCGCTTTTAGCTTAAAAGTGGGATATGAATACGGGCCATTGTCTATTATTATTTCGTCAAGATTTTTCTTGGTTCGGGATACAAGGTCATGAGCTACCCAATGGAGTAAAAATTTTTCGCAAAAACCTTTTCGTCTAGGACTAGATGCTGTGACGGACGGACGGACGGACGGACGGACAAAGCGAGGACAAAAGCGCCTTCCCATTTGGAGAAGTGCGCCAAAAAGGAATTGTTTTTTGGCGTTGTGACACCGTCATGCGGTCATGCATACCCCCTCATTAAAAACTTCCCCTTCGTGATAATTAAACAAAGAAAAAACTATCCTGGAACAATTTTTACCGTGGTTTCTGAAAATATCAAGTATTATTCTCCATTTTGTATTTTGTGCCAAATACAGAGTGTCGCAATTTTTTTGCTTTTTTCGAACACCTTATATTTTGTCATCAGCGTCACAGTCAATTCACATTCCTAACCTGATAACAGAAATGCATGACATTTCTAAAGTTTTTTTAAATAAATTTGAAAATATTTTTTTTTTTTAGAAATGATGGATTTATGTTAGAAATCAGATATGTTCCGGATAATATATTAGTCATTCTATGTCTTTCCGTGCCATTTAGGAGTGAAACAAAATACTTTAAACATATTTGAATCCTGAAATGGATCCATCATTAAAAAAAATTAATATTTGGTGAATTTTTCAATTTTTTCAGATTTTTTTTCAAATGTCATGCATTTTTGTAATCAAAATAATAGTGTGCAATAATTGTGGTGATGATATACAGGATGTTTCGAAAAAATGCAAAAAATGCGACACCCTGTATATGGTACGAAATGGAAAATTATACTTGAAATATACCAGAAGGGGGCTGATATGGTAACCATGATGGTAATTATGATTTGACATAAAGTTACTAATGTAACGTCAAGAATTCTGATTTGAAAAATTCATGGTAACCGCCACAGCATGCTCCATTTCAACTCATCCCTAAAGAGGTTGGTGACGTCCACCGGGGTTAGTCCCCTTGGGGGTCGTTGGGGGTGGAATTTTTTGTCGTGGGAAGGTATATGAAGTAAATTCACGCGTATCCGCCAAATTTTTGTCAATAATATGGCCAATTAGAGATTCGCAATCAAACACTGTAAAATTTAGAAAAAAAATCACGTAGCCTTTGAAAAATTAAAGAGATATTTGTGAAACTGAAAAATTGTTTCGAGATATTATTGCTACTTTTCCAAAAACGATATCAGAAATAATAATTAAAAAAAAATCAAAAAATCGCACAACGTTGTAAATTGACTCTTCGGACACTCCCCCTTTTGACACCCTGTATATCATGTACATTTTAAATGATGAAATTATCCTATCCATTAGCACGTAGCTGAAAGAAAGTCCTATCTGGCGTTGTCTTTTTTTTGAAATCGGGTGATTCTTTTCCGAGTTATTCCTATTTTAAAAATTGCAAAATTTTTGATTACCCCTATTCACTTTTGAGCAGTTTAGATGGAGAGTTTCTGGTCCATCATTGACAAAAACAAGCAAGCTTGAGACGGCTGAAGACCTGTGGGGTCCCGGCTTTTTTGTGTCATTCATGGCCTGGAACTCCTTCACCTTATTCAGAATCCAATTACTCGATCCATGGGGGGCGCGCCACAATCTCTGTAAACACAATCTCGGAACGACAAAATCTCTGAACGACACAATCTCTGAAAACTGAATCTCTGGCGACATAAATTTCTGAAAACGTAGTAGTAGGCCAGGCGGTAGGTCATTCTGGATAGAAAAAATTCCGACCAAAGCTTTTATGGTGTCAAACTCTTCGTAAGGTCAGTGGGTATCTACCACTGAGTTTCCGCCCAAAAACAAGTTGTGCTGATTCCTCCACATCTACCCAAAGGTAAAAGATGTCTTGAAGGTGCAAAAAGGCCTGTTAAACCCCCGTGTTTTTTCATTTCATTTGCTTCAATGCTAACCTACAACTCTAACGCAAACATTGGGAGCATTTGTCACCATCTCTGTGCCAGTCTTACTGTTGAAAAAAAAGATTTCTTCGTGCGGGTCAGATAAATAACATTTAATTGTTTTTCCACACAAGAAAACAATGGAGCAACATGTATTTTGGATGTTTCCTAACAACTTGTACTCACTGAGCCCATTTATGGCGTTAAAATTTCAATAACAGCATTTTTGAAGATGTTGCCCGCTAAGAAGTGAATAATTTTTACCCGCCTGTTCGGCAGGAGTTTTTTCAATTTTACTAAACACCGTTCCCGAAAATTTTATAGGGAATGACAAGCTGGAACTGTTTTCTTATGATATTAAATATGGCTTAACCGCGGCACGCTTTTTGAAAGTGTAGGAAACTGATTTCTTTCAAGCGGTTCTATTTTACCCGCGTGCGGCCATGCCTACTTGACATAGACCGGACTGATTACACAAGCTTGGAAATGTACTCTCTTCCAGCTTTGAAACACGACCATCGATAATAAAATAATGTATGATTTCTTCATAAATCAATGTACTAGGTCTCAATAATAATGGTCGCGTTTTAAAGCTGGAAAAGAGTACATTTCCAAGCTCGTGTAATCAGTCCGGTCTATGTCAAGTAGGCACGGCCGCACACGGGTGAAACAGGACCTCTCGGAAAGAAAACAGTTTTTAAGACTTTCGAGTGCGTGCCGCGGTTAAGCCAGGCACGATATCGTTAGAGAAGAGTTTGAGTTTTTCATTCCTCATGAAATATTCGCAAATGGTGTTTGGTAAAATTGAAAAAATTGTTGCTGAACAGGCGGGTGAAAATTGTTAACTTTTTTGCTGGCAACATCTTCAAAAATGCTGTTATTAAAATTTAATTGCCATACATGAGCTTAGTGAGTACAAGTAATTAGAAAACATACAAAATACATGTTGCTCCATCGTTTTCTTGTGTGGAAAAACAATTTAATATGATTTATCTGATCCGCACAAAGAAATCTTTTTTTTTTCAACAGTAAGACTGGCACAGAGATGATGACAGATGCTTCCAATGTTTGCGTAAGAGTTGTACATTTGCATTTAGGCAAATATAATAAAAAAGTACGAAGGTTTAACAGGTCTTTTTGCACTTTTGAGGCATTCTTTACCTTCGCGCAGATGTGGAGGAATCAGCACAACTCGTTTTTGGGCGGAAACTCAGTGGTAGACAACTACTGACCTCACGAAGAGTTTGACACCATAAAAGCTTTGGTTGGAGTTTTTTCCAGATTGTAGTGATTTTACCGACATACCGCCTGGCCTATATCAGGACAAACCTTGCATTTCATTCCTATGCAAAACGCTTTTGCACGTGAGTAGTAGATACTTAAGGTAATTCTTAAGAAGTGGTACCCCGATGGAACACGCGACTGGCGTGCTCCTTAAGAGGTCGAAGGTCCAAAAAATTACCATTTTTGAAATAATTATGCTTTTATCACAATTTTTTCGCTGAACTATATTTTCTTAAGGTCAAGGAACACAATGCAATAAGTTTCCAGGAAGTGTCATGCATCAGTGGCGTACCAGACGGCTGCGAAAGGGCCGAGGTGCGATTTTCACAAGTCTTATGGTAAACCGTAACCAAGACCGTAACTATCACTTTTTTTGACATGTTTGGTATCATTTCTGAGCAAATCGCACACTCTGATTCCAAAAATAAATATGGATGAATTTCATACACCAAGAAGTATCTATCTACAAAGTCACACGGTAGTTTTGTTTTAAAACGTGCATCATGTAGAAATTCAATTCCTAAAGCTTGCAATGTCGAAAGAAAAAGGATGTCATGACTAAAATACGACTCCGATTTTGGTTTTTTCTATTTTGTTTGATAGAGAAGACTATTTCCATGCTTTGAAATGAATGAAATAGCAGATCAACGCTACATTCTGTACCTAGACCGATTTTTTCTGCAAAATAGCACGTTTCGTCACATCAAGCTTTGACATGATACATCTCAAGAAACAAAATCACTTCGTGACTTTGTGAAAACCGGGAAAAAGTTCAGAAAATGATATTTTTGTGTTAAATAGCCCAAAACAACTGTCCAAGTCAAAATCATAGCTATAATAACATTGGACAATGATGGAAGCAGAATTACAGAACATCAATTTTGAGGGGGAAAAAATCATGTTTTTCATGATAAAACCGGTTTAAACACATCTCTTTCAAAATTTCATACTTATTTTGAAACATACACTCATACAGAATAAGAGTGTGCGATTTGGTCAGTAATGATACCAAACATGTCAAAACAGGTGTTAGTTGGTTTACCATAAGACTTGTGAAAAATTGCAACTCGGCCCCTTCGCAGCCGTCTGGTGAGCCACTGGTGCATGACACTTTCTGGAAACTCATTGCATTGTATTCCTCGACCTTGAAAATATGTAGTCCAGCGAAAAAAAGTCTCAAAAAAGCAATGATTTCAAAAATGGTGAATTTTTTGTTTTGCCAATCGCAGGTCCCATCGGGGCACCACTTCTTAAAAATTACCTGTAGGTACCTATTACTCACGTGCAAAAGCGTTTTGCATCGGAATGAAATGCAAGATTGGTTTCCCTAACGTCCGTACTAAACCCATCACAGGATACTACGGCAGTCATGGCATTTTGCTGCAACTTTGTTATTCATCTCAGCTCGCTTCGAAGGTTATTAGCGTTTTCGAAAATTGAAAATTGTGAAAAAAATTTCTGGAAATTTGAAAAACATACACATTTTCTTTATAAACCCATCCAAAATCCCATAATTTTTGTAATTATCATTTATTCACTGGTTTTCATAGAATCTACGTTTACAGAAAAACACGAAAATCACGTCCTTAATTATTTGGATGTAATTTTCTTCCGGTCGTAGGAAAAATAGTGTACGTAACTCGCCGTAAAGTGTCTTACTTTCATTCGTGTGATTTCTGCACTCGGCTGCGCCTCGTGCATTAACTTACACACTCATGCGTGATGTATCACTTCCGTACTTGTTACGTAATGTACTATTATCGGTACACCTTATCGAACATTCCTATCAAATTCACAAAACTCCGACAATTTTTTCCGTGAAAACGGAAAAATTTGTTCTAATTTAACTAGCCTGAACAAGCAAATCGCAAGTATAATGTTGCATTATATTCTGTCTTTGAGGTACCCGCGTTTGAAAACTAGCGTACTTCTCCCCTGCTTTAAGCTTATACGTTTACCTCGAAATCTTTGACAGCCTACGGGTCGGTACATTTTTCACTTTTGCCAAAAGCATTCTCTGAAAATTCTTGAACGCTTGGGCAGTGCGGCGATGAAAAGCTAGACGATGTTGTGCACAAGATTCAAAGAGACCATATCTGCATGTGCCATTATGAAGGCACCCCGTGTATATTTACGTATAATTCGAATGGTGGTGGAACGCCCGCCCAAAATATCGGGTTGTCCGGCCGGAGAAACGCTAAATTCCTTGATGGTCGAAATGACGGTAATTTATTGGATTTTATTGGGGAATATTACAGGAGTGTATCAGGACCCGAGGGGGCCCCAGGCGCAACTCGTGCGTTCTCAAGACCATAACCCTACCACTGCCTTGCCTGTCTGCGCGCAAATTCGCAGACTCTGTGTGCCACTTTTGGTGCACTTTTTGCTCTGGTTAATGATCTCAAAGAGAGTGAAGTGAAGAACGATGGCAAATTCTTTACTTATATCTTCAGATTTTAATATGAACCCCAAGTCAAATTCTAAGCGCCATGAACTTAACATAACTAGTAACTACTGTATATGTATATTGCTGGGAATGCCTCGCAGTCATTCAGAGCTTCTTGGTAAGTGTTTCAGAATAAGCCGAGGAATAAGCGACTGTTTCAAATTAATTTTGAATTACAAGTAAATTGTGCGTATACCTATGTAATCAATAATTTACTGGTTTCCTATATACTGAATATAATATGGAAATAATAAAACCGTAAGTGCCCATTGTTCAGCTGTAACAGTCAGCTTGTGTCAGCTTTGAAAAAACGTCTAGTACACTTCAGCAATAATTCTTCTTGAAGAATTAGAATCCACAAGTGTAATTACAAGTCAATACAGAAGCTCCAGCAGCGAGCTTTGACCTCCTCTATTAGGCACCTCTATACCCGAGGTGGTAGGTAAGCACCTACATCCACCTATACCCACCCAAGGTAAAAAAAAAATCGCAAAGCTGCTCATAAATCACGTTCCAGCAATAATTTTATTACTATTCCGAACAATGTGCCTATTAAAATGCAATTACAAACGAAACGAAGAACACAATAGAGGCTGGCACATGAGGTATACGGCATAGAAAGCATAATGAAACCGGGAGCCAGCCGTTAAAAATCAAACACCCATGGCGCTCAGAGAAGTTGGTGCCGCTGTATGACTGTGGCGTTTCGACCTATACCTACACCTATGCGTCACAAATCACTAGAAAGTGGCCAATTTCCTGTCGCTCGTAGACGTTGGCAGCACTGCAATTACGCTTTAATTACTTAAGCCGAATGATTCTGCGAGTAATGCGACTAATGCGAGTTCATAGTTCAAAAAGATATTTATTAACTGGGTTTAGCCACATTGTATACCTAGTGTTTTTGCACTGTACTTATTAGGTGGGTTCGTATCTGTATACTTAGTTATGTATAAGTACCTAGGTGTTCCAAAATTTTATCCTTTCTGTCGAAATACTCCAATTTACTTCAAGTATAACTAATTATAATTATAATCGTATAATTTGCGAGAGTTCTAGGAAAGTTTATTAGCTTCGCAAATATTCCGGGAGGCTCTTGATGCACAGCAGCTCCTCCGCCAATGTGCAGGTCTCTGTCCTATTCGCACGTCATGGTCTCAAGCGAGTTTAACAGTGCGCGAATTCCCAAAGCTGATGGCACTTTTACGTCTAGGGACCTATATTTCTATCACCTATAATAAAGGTGCGTTGAGTGGGAAGTGATAAAACGCTCGTGGACCAAAACAAGCATGGCCCTCCAACAATCAGAAAACAGGTCCAGTGGGTACATACCCACTATGTACCGTGAAAACTGATAAATAAGAAAATAAAATAAGAAAACATATAGAAGCTTCGGAAATGATTGAACTACAACTTCAAAACGAACCCAAGAGAGTGAATAGAGCACGTGATTTTATTATTTGCTACGTGGAGTTGAAGAGCTCTGCTTGAGGCTGTATTCGCAGGGTATCAATATTTCTTTCTCAAAGATAAAGTTAAAGAGATATTGAAATTTTTATGGGATTCCATTGAATGTTTGTCCACCTTGTTTCCGTTTGGGGACGTATTTTCTTCAGGACCTCTTTCACTCTCTTCTTGGAAAGCACCAATTATTGAACCATCTCCTTCTTCCCATCAGGACTCTCCCACAGACTCTCTTCAGCAGCCCATTCTCTATTCTCAGAGAATTCCGCTGTGCCCAAAGAGCCTTGAATTCGGGCTCTTCACCAGAGATCTCGGCCCACTATGGTCTGTCCTGGCCAAGTTTCTTTCTCTCAGCAAAGGAACCTACAACGATTGCCTAGACTTCAACCTGTTGCTCTACCCTCTTGCAGTGTCTACAGTCCTCGTTGCATGGTCTTCGAGAAAGAGCATCCGCGTTGCCATGACTTCTTCCAGGGCGGTGTTGGACCTTGAAGTCATATTGTTGCAGTTTCTCGATCCAACGTGCCAATTGTCCCTCGGGATTCTTTAACTGCAGCGGCCATTTCAGGGCAGTGTGGTCAGTCCTCACCAAAAATTTCCGGCCATAGAGGTACTTGTGGAAGTGATCGACAGCTTTCACTATGGCCAGTGGCTCCCTACGCGTCACGCAGTAGTTTCTTTCAGGCTTAGACAACACCTTGCTGTAGTACTCCACTACTCGCTCTTGGCCCTGCTGGTGTTGTGACAGCACTGTTCCAATTCCGCTGTTGCTGGCATCAGTGTCCAGGATGTACTGTCCTTGAGGAAGAGGGTATGTCAGAATAGAACTCGAGCACAATGCAATCTTCAGAGTTTTGAATGAGTTTTCACATTCCTTGATCTACAGGAATGGCGCACGGTCTTCAGTCAGTTTGTGTAATAGTCCAAGAGCTGGCGACAAAAAAAAGTGCAACAGTTTTCTAAAGGCTGAAACTCTGGAATATGTTAGATTACTCAATTACATCCATGAAATAAACAGTCAGACACCGGTTCATTAGAACCTGCTCAATCGGCAGCCGAAACAAATCCGAAATGCCCGAACGGACAGTTCTGACAACGCACAGCATTGTTGTCTGACGCACAGCTCTGTTGTCTGATGCAAATATATCAGCAGTTGCAGCTGTTGTCCAAGTTACGGTTCAAATGAATCGCCCGTAGCGACATAGAGATTTGAAGAAAAAATCAGAGAAGCCTTGCGTAATGGAACCATCTAATGAAGAGAGGTGAGTATCTAGGTGTGGTCATAGCCGTAACTCAGACAACAGCTGACAGCTGTGGGTCAGACAACAGAGCTGTGCGTCAGATAACAAAGCTGTGCGTTGTCAGAACTGTCCGCTCGGGCATTTCGGACATTTTTTGGCTGCCGATTGAGCAGGTTCTAATGGACCGGTGTCTGACTGTTTATTTCACTGATGTAATTGAGTAATCTAACATATTCCAGAGTTTCAGCCTTTAGAAAACTGTTGCACTTTTTTTTGCTGCCAGCTCTCCGACTATAAGGGCTTAGCAATGTCAACGAACTTCTCCACAAATCGTCAGTAGTACGTGCATAAGCCCAAGAAACTCCTGATTTCCTGCTGATTTCTTGGTCGCGGCCATTCTCAGACAGCATCTAATTTCGCTGGATAGGTTTCGATTCCTTCCGACGACACTACGTGCCCCAAAAATTTGACTTGCTTCTGGAAGAGCACGCATTTCTTCGGGTTGAGCTTAAGATGTGCATCTCGAAGATGTCTAAGTCGAAATACCTCCCGTAGGTTCTTCAGGTATTCTTCGAGTGTTCGACCGGTTACCATCACATCGTCAAGGTAGACTAGGCAAGTTTTCCATGTTAGACCTCGCAAGACGCACTCTATTAGACGTTTAAACGTGGCCGGTGCTTTACGAAGTCCAAACGGCATCACAGTAAACTGATGAAAGCCGTGTATTCTTTCTCGTCGTTGTAAAGTCCTACTTGTCAGTGACCACTCTTTCAAGTCAAGCGTCGAAAACCATCTCGATCCAGACAGCGTGCTCAAAGTATCGTCAATCCGAGGCAGTGGATAGCTGTCTCTCTTCGTCACATCATTTAATTTTGCGGTAGTCCACGAAAAATCGCGTACTACCGTCTTTCTTCGTAACCAAAACAACCGGTGATGATCATGAGCTTGTCGATTCTTCTATCACGCCTTCATTCAACATGTTTTCCTAGAGCTTTGACACTTCTTCTTGCTTCACCAATGGTAGGCGTGTGGGAGCCTGTCGAATTGATACAGCGTTCTCGGTGTTGATCTGATGTTGGATCACGCTGGTCCGTCCGGTACGGTTATCTTCCATCGCAAAGGCTGCAGCTTCTTCTTGGATGAATTGCGCAGTTCCTTCTCTTTGTCACTCAGATGTTTTCAATCAGGCGAGAACATCTCCACTATCATTGTCTCCAAGAGCTTGGGAGTCGCAGCCTTTGTCGATACGTCTTTACAGGGTTTACACTTGCCCATCAGATTCTCTCCTTCCTTGATTGTTCTACATTTCTTGTTCGGGTTAATGACTCTGATCGGGATATTCGTCTTGTCTATGTTAATCAATGTCTTATATCATTATGCAGCTGGCAGCAGTGTAGGGTTCAGCAATGCCGGTGACATGTCTTCCAGGTTGTCCATTTAGTGTTGCCCACACGATTTTCTCAGAGTAAGCGGCTACACAAACGGTTTCAGCCGAAAGTAGGCGGATCTCCTCAGCGGCCTTCATGGATGTTCTAAGCGCCATTTCCTTGTTTCCGATTTTTAACGTCTGCTGTCCAACATCCACGATGAATCCATACTTACTCATCAGGTCCAGGCCAAGTATGAAGTCGTCAACAATGTCAGTGACCAAGAACTCTTCTCGCAGCAGAACCCGTCCAAAGCGAATGCTCACCTCAGCTTTTCCGTACAACTTAGCAGACTCTCTGATAGCTGATTCAAACGAGAGCCGTGCAGTCCCTTAGTGGCACAATGCGCTGCTTTCGAAGTATTCCTCCTAGAACAATTGACTTTGTGGCTTCGGTATCGATTACGAGCACGCAATTGTCCTCGTCAAACTGTCCACTAAGAAGAAGGCTATTGGGTGATTTCCGCAGCAGTGAGATGGAGTAACTTCTGGGACATTGGTAACTGCCAGCCAGCGTGCGCCTCTCAGCGCTAGCTGGAATTAGATTTCCTGATAGCATCTATCAGAACTGGGAGTTCTCCGTTTCGGTGTGGAACGGTCACTTGAGCTTGACCTTTGCCTGCAGTCCCGACGCAGATGTCCTGGTCTTCCACATCCGAAACACCGCGATCTTCCTCCAGCTCTTGACTCGCCTTGGGATCTGTTTCGAGACATAGCGCCGAGAAGTTCCTCAAACATCTTCTTCACCGATTTTTCGGAGGTATGTGATGCTCGGGATCCGTCCGAGTTCACCTTTCTGAGGCGATGAGGGCGCGAAGCATCTTTAGCTGCCTCAATGCGAATAGCTTGGATAAGTGCGTCGCTGATGTTGGCTGGATTCCTGATTATGAGCATGTGACGCAGAGCTGGATCTCTTAGTCCGCCCATGAAAGATCATTTTGTGATGTCGGTCAAAACATCCGCCGGATGCACTAGATAGGCTACATGAACCAGCCTCAAGACTCCGGATTCGAATGCTTGAAGGCTTTCTCCGCTCCTTTGTGTCCTGGCCTTCAGCTGGGTTTGATATTTCTGCCGCACATGACTGTCCCCATATCGGAACTCCAGGACCCTGGCCAGCTTGGCCAAGTCCTTCTGCTCACTCTCTGGAATCGTCTGGAGCAGCTCCAATGCTGGGCCTCTAAGAGCCAGGACTAGAGCTGGCGCTCTGTCACCCTTGCTTTATCCGTTTGTTTCGGCAGCGGCATCGAGCTGCCTTTTATAGGTAGTCCATGGGCTTTTCCCATCGAATTTTGGCAGCTTCACACAATAGACACCCGCTGAACTGATCATCGTAGCACTGGCGGCAGTTTTCTGGACCTGTTGCTCCAGATTCGTCATTCTGGTCTTCATTGCTTTCAAATCTTTTCCCAACTTGCTCACGCTGCCTTCGAAATCTTTCGTTTGTTGTTCCACAATCGTAAATATTTCTTCCTATTCCTCCAGGCGTTTTCGTACCTGTTCTGCCAGAAGATTCTTCAGTTCTTCATTTTCCTCAACACGCTTCTTTTCCTGTTCTTCCAGAAGATTCTTTAGTCCTTTCTTGTCTTCTAAACGCTGCTCTTGTAAAAGATCCTGTTATTCATGCAGAAGAATTTCCAATTCTTTTTGTCTTCCCGACGTTTTTTCCTGTTCTTCTTTTTCTTTCAAACGCCTCTTCTCTTGTTCTTCTTGAAGATTCTTCTGCTGCTGCATCATCGCCATGATGCCAAAGTGTATTCGACTCTTGTCTTCGACATGCTTCTCGTCTCTGGCATTTACCAATCAATTCAGGTTTTTCCGAACTCCCTGTAGTCGCAGGCCTAATCACTCTCAATTATATCGCTTTCTGACACCAAGTGTTACGTATTTTGCGTACGGGTTCGTTTACAATAATTGAGACGATCATTTTGAAACACACTGTTCATTACTGCGTACTACAATAAATACACACCAACAATTATCACTACTTTGGAATATCGCTGGTTACTAGTCTCTTTCTATCCGCTCTCTACCATTTCGCATTCAATACTGAATCTGTGAGCGAACCATGGTGCCTATTTATACCTCCAACTAGTTTTCTTGAACGTTCCATAGGTCCTCCAGCAAATTGCACAGTGACCAGGTATATGATTTCTAGGCGATTCCCGAAGAATCTTACACCTTTCGAGTGCAATCCCAACGTGCGGTGAAGTCGGCACCTCCACCAAAATGAACAGATGTGTCTTACTCGCATGTTCAAGTCTCTACGTACTTCAATCGCCAAGCCAAGTATATTCTGGAAATGTCCAGAGCTCCGCACTTGTACACTGCAACTTAATGAGAAGAGTCTAGAAAGATTGCGTGTTCTCCAGAATCGCCATTCGTGACAATAATAACTAGGTCTTTATGTCTTCAAGTCGTGGAATCAGCTTTTTGGGAAAAACCTTTTCGAGAGATTTGCATGTCAGCTCTAGCCGTATGGCAAGTTCACACCTCGGTTCACTCGTTCTTCTAAAAAACTAGCGAACAATTCCAACACCTGTCAATTATCTCCAAGACCTATTTGAGATTATCCTTTTTCCTATTTCTACAATGCATTGGAAAATTAACCAAGAAAAGGTTTGAAAATAAGTATATGGTAAGAAAATGGTTCGTTTAGAAATAATACCTAATGAGTCCCACACTCATCCATTGAATAACAAACTTTAGGTAATCTCTCTTCTTCAAGGCGATGCAACTGCTATTTTGCTCTATGACATATTTACAAACAAAGTTGTTAGAAAGACAAATAGTCTCGCAAGAGCAAGCCAAAAATGTATGTGATGGAAAAAAAAACTAAACTTGATGCCGTGGTCATGAATGATAACAAGAACGAGACATTTCCATGACATACGATTGAAATAACAATTAAAGGTTGGTTATGTCGGAAAATTCGGTCATTTAGCCGATCCAGTCGCTCCCGACGAAGAATATTTTGTTTTCAAAACCAACCCTGAATGGGTTTTTTGTCGATCGCAAGGTATTTTTCTCCTCGTCTCCGTTCCGTTTCTTGAATAGACAGGTACAGCTACCTACGAGTAGGTACTTTTTGTACGCTACATATATGAGACAAGAAGAAAATGAAATCGCCCGCATTACTGCGTTAGTTCGTCACATCAAGAGCCCTCGCGCCGGCAAAATATCGACAGGCGACATTGTACCGGCGGCATTCCACCGGACGACTTTTTCTAATCAACATCGGAGCCGCGCAAGATGCTCTTAAGACTCTTGAGCAAGACTCTTTCCACAACAGGAGTGAAGTGAAGAAGCAAAGGACGTTGAGGAGGAGGTGGGGGGAGGGTGGACGTCGCAATAATTGCTCCGTGGCATCCGTTATATGATAGCTTTGGAATCGAATAGAGTGGCAGAGATACAGGGTGGCCCAACGAAAACAAAACAGAGGGGTTTTCGGGCATTTCAACTATTTTTTTTGAAAAAAGCTCGGACAGGTCGTTTTTTATATTGAGGGGGACATCTGAAACATACATTGTCGAATTCCTATCTTTACCCCCCTCACGCCCACCCACCCCAACTTCAAAGTTTCAAATGACAACATCCACCTTGCGATACATCAAATTGAAGAGAATTGAATAAATTCTCTTTCTGGAAGAATATCTCCATGATTATCAACCCCACCCCCTTATTTCTAAAATTACCTGAGTTTCCAATGTTATATTCTTGACCATTCAATTCTTTTCAACACAGTCAACGTCATCCTGCACAGCATCGAGGGAGAAAATTTTCTGTGTAAAAAGTGCCACCCAAATTTACCCCTTCACTCCCCCACCCCCCTTTCAAAATCTGAAATGACACTACCTACTTTGTGATACACCAAATTGAAGGGGCTTGAATTCTCTTCCTGAATAATGTTTGTTCCTAATTGTGCTAATGGAATATTCCCCTGAAATCCCAAGACGCTTGGAACATGCCGATTATTATCAGTATTATGTCCAGAAAATTTTACGCCCTCGTCGATGTCTTTCCCCTCCACCCTTAAATTCAGACTACGCCACTGAGCCCCACTCTTCAAAACCCCATATCTTCATTTTTTTTCACAATTTTCCTGACACATTTGAAGCATTTCCCTGAAGAACCTTCGAGTCTGGACCACAAGATCTGGGAAACCCTGCAGCCTGCAGGTATAGTATGTTCACCTGTACCGGGATTCTAGTCGGCTGTAAGATTTTGTTTTCAAGTTTCCAAATCTCAAATATAGAAAATCCCCAAAACTTTGCGGTTGGCTGCTCTGGTTTTATTTAGCGTTCGTCGTTTGGACCACTTTTGGAAAGCATTTTTCACGCATATCCTCTGCAGATAGACGGAATATTTTGCGGGACGCGATGGCTGACGCTTTTTCTCATTATATTGGAAAATGTAGTAATTTTTCGACCTGTTTCTAATTTTTGCCAATGAACAATCAAATCAAAGCAGCTTTGACATTTGACAGGTGTCAAAAATATTTCTAACCTCTTGAAGCCGGTTCAATTTCAGGTTGATTCAAACAAAAAAAGTACTAGGCCTTCGTCCAAAAAAAAGGGGTCCCATGGAATCATCAATCGTTTCACCTCTTGCAGTCGAAAAGACACGACGAATCATGAAGAACTATTGGCAAGACAGGGAACATCCCAGCAGGCCTGCAGTTGCAGCAAGATTTACGTATAAAAAGTTAATTAAGCTGAATTTCAAAAAACTCAGCCGCTCAAAGTTGCGTATTGGACCGAAATTCATGCGAGTACCTTCAGTTTGTAGTTTGCTTCCGTTTTGGAGCTTGGCGGAACGAAGTTTGGTCGGCCTTGAATGGCCGCCGTCAAGATGACTTAAATTGAAGGCGACCCCGTAGAGTTTTGGTGTCTAAATGATGATAATACAGCTCTGCGCCCCTCTAGTGGCATTTCTACGTATGACCAGGTCAGTTTTACAACATTTTACAATCAATTTGATAAGAAATAGGTATAACTTCACTTCCAGAGAAGTCAGTTTCACACCAGGTAAAAAGGTGGCAAGCCTACAATGCTAAAGTAGAAAATTTGCCCAGCCAACTAGAGTCACAGTACAAGTGAACCTACTCTAGTTGAAAAACTAATATTTTTTACGTTCTCTGAATTTAGAAATGATGAGTGGATAGCCTTCCTTCAACATGTCCATATCTTCACAGAGTATATAATCCAATATTCAACTTATTTTGTTCTTATTAGGCAAAAGCTATTGCGGGGGTCTCACTGTCTTTTTCTTTGTGAAGTATTGCCAAATACTGCCTTAAGTAGCCCTTCTATGCTATGCTGCCTGAGTATTGCTTAATAGGTACTGCTCAAGTAGGTGCTGCCTAGGATATTGACAAGCACTGCCGAAGTGAGACAACTCTCGAATTATGGGTTTCGAAATCCGTCATTTACTCAGTGATTGCGATAAGTTCAATTTAAAAAAAAGCAGCACAAATGAAGACCCGAATCCACATTCCACGTGCGTCCTTTGTCTTGAAGATCAAAATAATTTGGCTATTTTGGCTGATATTTGACATTATTTGTGAACCGTCTTCTTGTTTACGGTCTATTGTACATTTAGAAATGTTTCGGAGGGCTTGAAGCTACCTCTAATTCTAATTACCTACGGACAATGAAAATACCCCCTTGACACCCTCGGAGTTCCTTACCGTTGGAGATGTCTGATGGAGTTCTTGGCAGTGGGTGCTGTCTACTTCCAGGAGTTGGTCCTATTTGAAGGTAAACTGAACGCGGGACATGGCGCTTGCCCCTTGTTGCTTTTTCAACAAATCAAGTTACCAGCTGAATATAGTTTCCGTTTCAAAATATAAAAGAAAAAAACGTCAGGTACAGTAATGAGATGTTTGAAAAAGAAAGGACTGAGAAGACTACAGGATAGAAGGCAATTGAACAATTCAACCACGAAAACGCCGCCTGAACGGAACAGCCGGAACATACACTCAACTAATTGCCGTTAAAAACTTCTTGTTCGTTTCTCCCAGAAACTCTTATTGCGGCTCCCATCATCAGCGTCTCAGACATTGCCCATCACAAAAACCTCTCCTTCGAGTATAGCGCTGCATGATGGTGGACCTAAAAAGGACCAATACTCGAACCGTACCGTCGTCCGGACAGCGCAAACAAACCCATTTAACGACATTGTTTTACCCCCCTTCCAGCTCCGCCTCTTCCCATATAGCACAGGATATCTTATGGACGTCCATTTCAAGTACATATCAAGTCCTCATGTCCATGGACTTGATTTGGACATCCATAAGACATCCATTTAGGAAACATTCTATGGATGTACAGAAACGACGACCCATGGACGTCTTTCATGGACCACTTTATGGACATTCTTTATTTTCAACATCTAAACATATAGAGTCCATTGCCATAAAAAAGTGTAAAAATATGTGACAAGGTACAGCTATTATTTTTCAGCAACAAAAACAAATTGAGAGTTGACTCACAATTCAAAAATTAGGCCACCAGGCCTAATATCATATTATTATCATTATTATTGCGGTAATTTGAAAGAAAAGCCATTTTTCTTAATTAACATAATTTACGTACATCAACAGTACCTTTTACTCCTTTTAGTAACTTTAATTCTTGTCGGTTGGCAGAGCTGCGAATACTTGTCATCCCTGAGTGTCACTCAGTGTCACTACTATCAGTACTGTCACTGTGATAGCGTCGCGTCGTTTTCCTCAAACCCGCATTTCTTAATGCAAAGTTTTCTCCGTGCTTTCCAGTGATTTTTTGACCAAGAAGACTTTATAGTGTTTATTGAAAATTGACAATGCCGTCCTGTTCTGTGCCCAGTTGCAAACGTTTCGACAAATGGAAATATCCGACATAACCTATTATGTACGATTCCGATGTTTTTATTCCATTTTTTATTTATTACAAAAGAATCGTTTCAGGTTTCCGAAACGACTCAAAGTGGAGTAGCCATCCCTAGGCCAGGGATCAACAAACATTCATTATTCAGCAGC
This sequence comes from Anaspis maculata, assembly GCA_949128115.1. Lineage (NCBI taxonomy): Eukaryota > Metazoa > Arthropoda > Insecta > Coleoptera > Scraptiidae > Anaspis > Anaspis maculata. Next base: position 32,710,457 of record OX421967.1, read on the forward strand.
GCATGTTCGTTCAGATCATTTCTTGGATGATGACTATGAGCGAATTGGATTGCTTAAGAAACTGAAACCAAATGTAATTCCTTCACCTAATTTGCCTACCCCGAGGCCGAGACCTATTCCAGTAGCTTTAGACAATCAAGCTATCCCAGAAGCTCCAACAACAACAACAACAAGCCAAGTTATGTTGAAAGCATCAACAACCAAGCTATGCCAGAGTCGTCAGCAAGTCAAGCTGTGCCGAAGGCAACAACAACCCAAGCTATGCTGGTTTGCTTTATTGTTATCTGAAACTTTGATTTTTTTTTAAGAATAAATATTTTCAATGATTGAAACGATTTTTTTTTTGAGAAACGTCTTTTGAATGTCCAAATTTATCACAAATGGTCATCTTATGGACATCCCATAAAGGACGTTTTAGGGACGTACAACTTAGTGCCAAATGGACGTCCATAAGCTGTCCATAAGACATCCACTGGACCTTTTATGGACGTCCAATGGATCCCCGTATGTCCATTTCAGGATAGCCTATGGACGTCCAATGGATGTACTTGTGCTATATGGGTTGTCCATACGCTGCAGCCGAAACTTTGGCGGCAAATTTCACAGACAGAGAGAGAGTGGACCGACCGAAATTAATATGACGAAAATCGGTAACAGATAACGGACATGATAAAAAGCTCATCAATGGCATCAAGAGTTGGAGGATGCACATAAAATTTTATACCGCAAGCTAGCCAGGAGCTTCTGGAAGGGACTATAAGAGAGGAAGTTTGTGGTGAGTTCATATCAAATACGAAACGTTATCTTGCCGCGTGCATTCTTGCGCCCGGTTTAATGTCTGAATTTTTCCGAACGTGAGAGTCTTGGTCTTGTGTATGGTGTGGGTAAACAGTGTGGACTTTGTTGTTGTACCTACCCAGTAAGTTCAAAGAGATACTAAGCGTTGTGTGAGGGAAGACTGTTTTTGGCAGAGTCATCGCGTGGCCTTCATTTAATTAATTTCGCTTAAGATCAAGGCGAACGGTCGAGGAGACCTATTGTCGATCGTGTCTTATTCAACAGCGTTGAATAATGGCCGAAGTGACATTTCTAAATTTGCCAAGTAACAATGGCGGCTTCGTTTTGTTCATTCTCGTATAATTATCTTTCCGGTGTGTGTAGTGTGCTATGGTATTGTGATGGCGAGGACACGAGAAGCACGACTTTTTTAGATGATAGGTATATAATGCAAAAAAAAAATCGCCAAGTCGGGTCCGAGTCTGTCTCCTCGGGTAAGGTGTTTGAATTTTGCTCAAGATAATATCATCATATTTTTCAGACAATCGTAAGAATAGAACCATATTTCTCCCTCCAGTAACAGAAACAGAAGTCTATAATGCAATACATGCGGTCTAAACAACGCCACAGTAATTGGATCAGATGGATTAGCACATAGTTGAACTAAATACTATACTATACCGTCAACCACTATGATCTCCCAAGAAAGCGCTACGAATAAAATAGTACTGAAAGAAAGTAAGAAAACGCTCTGAATTTCATAAAGGATTGCGTAACAGATAGGAGGCAGCGTTTGTCGCATGAAAATACCCTCGCTCCTCGCTGAGAACGTGCGTTACTACAAAATAATGAAATCGTCAACCGGTGTGTTCCTCAGGGCTCCATACTGGGTTCCCTTCTATTTCTTATCGTGGCCTGGCGGGCGATGTGTAGAATGGCGTGGTGCAATATGTCGATAGCACAGCAGTGATCATCGAGGCACCCTACTCCAGCAAATCAGCAAACGAATACAGAGACCTCACTTTAAACTCCAGAATTGTGGTTTGCATAGATAATTAGCATAGAAACAGGACCAGGATTAGACAGAAACAGGATTATTTAGCTCAACGTTGAGAGCTGGAGGGATGCGGATGTTGAGAACACTGCAAAATTTCTGGGAATCACAGTATACTGCAAATTGAACTGGAAAGAACGCATATGCATAAATAAAAACGGCATCACTGAACTATGCGGTGACAAAAGATTTTTGCGAACATGACAGCTGAAGAACACTTACCATGCGGTTTTATATAGGTAGGAGATTTTTCTGGAAACGTTAGAATTCTTGAAGAACACTGCGACTATTCACGTCCACGTTACGTCCTCTTCATACGAGTACTTCATGACATCAACCTAATCTTCTCCACCGCCTGTCAGGAAGGACCAACGCTAAAGCTTCAAATACACTTCAATCAATCAAGACCACCAAAAGGGGGACGTCGTTACTGTCTGGCCTATAGGAATATTCTAGGTGACGCTCGCCGGAAACTCTACAGCAAGAGTTTCAAATCCACCGGAATATTGTCAAGAATAGGGCCAGGTCACCCTTAGCCCTACCCGTGAGCTTTGGGGTTGCTCTTCATTGTTGCTTAAGCACAGCTGAAGCCGAGAGAGGTGAATGGGAGCTTGAGCATCGTACTACACTACGTTTATCAAATTATTAATAAATGTAGCACAGATCACACTCGACATCAGCATCAAAGATACAAAAATAGTTCTACTTACATTGCAATTGATTAACTTGGACTTGAGGGCACAGCCTTAGTCCCTTGATCCAAAAACCTGCATTTACTACCAGTGGTACTGATGACCACCACCCAAACCAACGAATAATAATGATAATCATCGAATTCCCCCGTGTTCCAATATTGCAAGAGTTTTTATCGAATCGTCCAAATCAGATCAGTGACGCACGTCGCACGTAGGTACCTACCTACACTTGTTTTTCGCGCAAATGCCTTTGTATGCATCTTATTCCATTGCGGAAATGACCTAGCGTCTGCTGATGATTTGGATGATTCGGCGACTTTTTTACTTATAGTCCAGTCAAAATAGGTTTTAACCGGAAAGAAATTCGGAAGTTGACGAAATTTGGTGGATCGATGCAGAATTGAACGTGGAATAACATACTGAAATTCCCAAAAATTCCAATGCTTGGCTTTTTTTCTAGGACCAATAAAAGAGCGCCATCCTTATAAATTTTCGATTTTTTCTGAATAACTTGTAAACTATCACCTTTAGAACACAAAAACTAGCGAAGCAAATGTAGCGCGTTAAATTATCAAGAGATCAGTATCAAATTCATCACTTTGTGGTTGATAGTGTCCGAGATACAGCGTCTGCTAGAACGCAGTGAAAATGACTCAAAATTTATTTCCGGATTCTACGTAACAATTTGCATAGTGTCAGTTCAAGGGCTGTAACGTGGACAGTAAATGTGCGGATTTCAGTGTGTTTCATAATCTTGGAAAGCCAATTCAACATTTGGTATCACACTTTTGTCTAGAAGTCGCCAACTTCAAAATGGTACTTTTCCTCGACCTTTCAAATTTATACTTGAAGTTCCGAAGAATCCCCAAAAATCGATTATTTCCATACCATACCATTTGCTTCATTTTCCAAGTATGGAAAAACCATCTGGAGAATATGTGAAGGATTGAATACCAAAATAATAACATGTTTCAGAATTTTTTTCCTAGTGATGGTTCCTGAGGTATATGGGTTGAAAGACTAAAACGATATACTTGGAAAAAAATTGGTAGTTCGGACACTAACTGCTGAATACTGTACGGACCTTGCATTTTAGGTGTAAGATGCCACTTGGCAGACGTGGAAAGTACATAAATATATTCACTACGTCTGCTGAGTGGCATTTTGTATCATCAAATGCAAGGTCCGTACAGTATTCAGCAGTTTGTGTCCGGACTACCTATCTTTTTCTCCAATAGGTTGTTTTAGTCTTTCAACCCATATAACTAAGGAACCATCACTGGGAAAAACATTCTAAAACATCCTATGGTTTCGGTATCCAATTCTTCACGTATTTTCTGGATGGTTTTGCTCTACTTGAAAAAGTAGGCAAATGGCATGGTATCAAAATTATCGATCTTTGGGGATTCTTCGGGACTTCAAGTATCGATTTCAAAGGTTGAGGAAAAGTACCATTTTGAAGTTGGCGACTTCTAGACAAAAGTGTGATACCGAATGTTGAATTGGCTTTCCAAAAATAAGAAACACGTTGGATTCCGCACATTTTCTGTCCACGTTACAGCCCCTGAACTGACACTTTGCAAATTGTTACGTAAAATCCGGGAATAAATTTTGAGTCATTTTCACTGCGTTCTAGCAGACGCTGTATCTCAGAGACTATCAACCACAAAGTGATGAATTTTATACTGATCTCTTAAGAATTTAACGGGCTACATTTACTTGCTGGTTTTTGTGTTCTTAATGTGATAGTTCACAAGTTATTTAGAAAAAATCGAAAATTCACAAGGATGGCGCTCTTTTATTGGTCCTAGAAAAAAGCCAAGCGTTGGAATTTTCGGAAATTTTAGTATGTTATTTCGCGTTGAATTCTGCATCGATCCACCAAATTTCGTCAACTTCCGAATTTATTTCCGGTTTGGCCCGATTTTTGCTTAATTTGACTGGACTATTAGGCTTCACGTGCGTGCTTTTTATGTTCAAGGGATGAACTTTTACCCAGGGCCCTTATGTCACTACCATGACAATATGTCAGATCTGATAGCCACTTCCTAGTGGTCTTTCGGGTGAGCTTCTCTTCACGCAGTTACAAAAATAGGTATTGGAAGTAGCATGGACTTCGCTGAAGCCGTGGGGCGGCTTTGGGTTCACGTTTCTAGGGTGGCGCCAGAAACAAGGTTGGGAAGCATCAGGAACCACCTGGGAGCGAAATGATCACAAAGAGGCCTCACAGTCGAGCCAATAAATGATGACCTTGAAAAAAATAGGTCATCCAAGGTCGTTGACGGTGTTGACCTCAATTTGGCAGAAAACATCTACAATCCAGAGTTTTGGTCAGAAGCGGTGGCAGTTGCAAGACACCATTTTTTTCGAGGTCTCAGACCGGGAAACGATGAATCAAACTGAAGAAATATCGCCTGAGCATATTGCTTTGGGAACTAGTATTTTTCATTCAAATGTTGATGCCTTTCAAGTCGGACTCACGGTCGCGGATTAGTTTGCTCAAGTTTATAAACTATTTTGGTTAAGGAGCTACACTTGTATAGATAACACCAGAGTTATGCAGACGATGGACACTTGCATTGTCAACACTTAGATCAACATTGCGGGGGACCGTTGAAGAGTGGGATTCCTTGAGCCTTTCCTATCGCATCACCGAGGTCAATTTTTGATTACAAATGGCATTATTAATGACATCCCAGCTCAGAACTTTTGCCCTGACTTCCTTAGACCTACTTGTTGGACCCTTATCACCTCACTGTCTTTGGCTTGGCTTTGTGGACGGGTAGTCATAAAAAATATCGATCTTTTCCAACGACGAAGATCACGGAAACAAACATCTATTGTTTGACGATGGCGATAATATATTCATTCATAGGTACCCACATCCTACATCTCTTCATCCACAATCCCGGGAACCTTCTTGGTTTTTGGTACACTAGCTCTTCATCTACACAGCTACACAAGTATTTCATATAGTCTGATTGCTCAGCAGATTTATCTACCGCAGAGTAGATACTTTGTAGCGTCGTAGCCTAGCAATATTACGTAGAAAAAAATCGGGAACAGAAAACCCTTCAAAAGATATTAGTTTGATAACTTTGCGAGGAGAACCTTTCAAGATTCCATGTCGGTCAATTTTAATTCCTAATCTTCGATTAGGATTCCGTTACTGTTGCTGCCCGTCGCCACCATCAAATTGTTACCCGCAGGATTGCACATTTCTGGTCCCGTAGTGCCGCACATTATACTGAATCAAATTATATCATGCATGGGTAGGTATATTTGCTCTGGAAATGACCATTAAACCGTAATCTTTGAAGAACACAAATTGCAACCGTTTGATGTTGTTTCAACTTCCAAGCAACGCAGAAAACCGTTTTGCACATGCACATGACCATTCAGCAGTCGTAGTACCTACCATAACAATAATTAAAAGTGACTCTTTATACCTACTTACTCCAGAGCCGAGCGTCTATGAGCAGAAGAAGAGAGAGAAGTCGCCTTTCTTTCCACTCATTACCACCATCGGAGGACGCGAGAAGGCTTGTTGTTGTCGTCGTCGTAAAAGCGGACTTTTATTGCCGGGGCGTCCGATATGAAGCGCTCAGCCGATCCGGGGAATCGCCGCGATAAAAAATACATTGTTGCGTCCTGTGTGTGCGCATATGTGCGCGTTCCTGGCGTATTAATTGCGGAATGAAGAGCGGGAAAAAATGCACTTAGTTCCTATCGTATGTGGCATTTTTCGATTGAGATGAAGCAAAAAAAAACGGACAAAAACACAAGAGTCAAAAAGCGGAAGAATGTGTGCTGGTCCTCTGCCTGGGTGCTCCATCATTGGAGTTTCCGTAAAAATGCAGATAGGGCCAGAATGCTAATGTGCCCAAAATGCTTCCTGGATCGCTGTGTACCCTCCAAAATTCCATATACCGAGTGGGCCATAAAAAACTGCACTGTTTTATTTCCCTCGCAGAATTTTTGTTTCTTGGCCGATTTTGACAAGTTTGATATTCATGTGTAGCCAATTAAATAGGCTACCAGAGTCACATAAAAATATTGCTGGAATATCACAATTCAAAATGGCGGACACAACTGAAAATTAGCCTTCTTTTGCAGTCGTAAAATTTGACAGAATGATAGAATTTAAGAGCTTTTTTACAAAAACGAACTGTTTCCTACATTTTGAGACTATGACCAGCTCGATTGGTTGATTCGTTCTGGAAATATAGCAAATTGAATAAGGGCTTATTTGCCATTGTTTTACGCCGTAACGAAAATAGAAAGATATTGTTTTGCCATTACAGTGGTATTGTAGAATCGAGCAACGTCAATTTAAAAATAAATAATTAATTTTAACACAAATGGAACATACACTCAGGAACATATAAGTCTGTATATACATATAGATAAATTTCCTTTGAAGGGACGAAGATATTATTGAACCTTTGGCGTTAAGGCTATACTTGAAGGCGAAAAACTCGTCAACCCTATGAAATATGAGCAAAATGTCAAAATTCAAAATGGCGGCCACAACTGGGAATAAGTTTTCTTTTGAAGTCTTTTTTTCGATTGAAATTCGACAGACTGACAGAAACTGAAGGCGTTTTTGGGAAGAACGGACTGTGTTTTGCACTTAGAGGTTCGTTCACCAGCTCAACTGGTTCATTGATTGAGAAGATGTAGCAAATTGAAAAGAGACTTTTTTGCCATTGTTTAAATCCTGGAACGAGTAATGAAATTTATTGCTTTGATTGCTAAATTTCTGCTTTTTTTCATCGATTTTGACAGATCAGGCACCATTGTGTCGCCTATTATATAGGCTACAAGAATCATACATGCATCTGGTCAACATCTCAAAATTCATGGTCCCAAAATACAAAAAGCAGTTCGTTCTTCCAAAAAACGTTTTGAATTCCTATCATTCTGACACATTTCAACGAAAAAAAAAAACTGCAAAAGAAGGCTTATTTCCAGTTGTCCGCCCTCTTGAATTTTGACATTTTGACTGTATTCACATATGATACTTGTATCATATTCAGTTTGCTACACAATGATGTTGAATCTGTCAAAATCGTTCAAGAAACAAAAATTTGGCTGGCAAAATACTATTTTTTTATTATTCGTTACGGATTGAAAAAATGGCGAATGAGCCTTTTTTCAATTTGCTACATTTTCAGAACAAATGGACCAACAGAGCTGGTCATAATCTCGAAATGTAGAAAACAGTTCGTTCTTCCAAAAAAGTCTTTAGTTCTCTCATTCTGTCAAATTTCAATCAAAAGAAACGACTGCAAAGGAGGCCTATTTTCGGTTGTGTCCGCCATTTTGAATTTTGATATTTCAGCAATATCTATATACGATTTTGGCAGCTTATTCATTAGACTACACAATGATGCCAAACTTGTCAAAATCGGCCAAGAAACAAAAATTCGGCATCATTCAACGAGCACTAACGTCGATCCAGATCCAGTCAACTTTGGAACCCAACGGTTTGTCTCGCAACGACGGAAAAAGACCAGACGGCGTGACTTTGGCTCCCTGGTCTAAAGGACAACGGTTATTGTGGGATGTTACTTGTGTGGATACCCTAGCACCATCACACCTGACACGAACATCTGTCAAAGCTGCTTCTGCTGCGGAACTTGCTTGCAAGCAGAAGCATGAAAAATACTCAGATTTGAAAAACAACAATTTCCTTTTCATAGGACTAGCCTTTGAGACACTGGGGCCTTGGTGTGAAGATACAAAAAATTTTATAAATTTAATAGGGGGTTCCCTAAGAAAAAAATCTGGAGAATCGCGAGCTAGGGAATATCTCTCGCAGAGAATCTCAATTGCTGTGCAAAGAGGAAATGCTGCAAGCATTAGAGGAACTCTCCCAAATAATATGGAAATGGAAGAAATTTACAATTTATATTAATTATTACATATTAACCACTTTTTACCATATATGTACCTATACATTTTACTTCAATATATAATGATCGTAGTATTTCATTATTTTTGCTGTATTTTATTTATTCACTCCCGTGTTTTGTTGTATTATTCTTGCATTGATTTTATTGATTTTTCTTGTTTTGTTTGTGTGTCATTTTGTCATTTTGCCAGTCTTCTTGTGTCAGGTGTTTTGAGAAAAGAGACAAATCCATTTGAACTTTGCTGGCAAGTAAAATAAAAACCACTTTGTTAGTTCATTTTATACGTGTTTCATTGAACTTACAGCATCTTTTCCTAGTTTGGTTCTCGTCTAGAATAATGAACTTGAGGACGGCATTTCCTAGTAGTACGGACGTTAGCGGCACATATCAGGACCAACCTTGCATTTCATTCCGATGCAAAACGTTTTTGCACGTAAGTAGTAGGTACCTATAGGTAATTTTTGAGGAGTGGTGCCCCGATGGGACACGCGATTGGCGTGCTCCCTGAGAGATCGAAGGTCCAAAAAATTACCATTTTTGAATTCTTGCTTTTTTGATAATATTTTTGCTGGACCATATATTGTCAAGGCCGAGGAACACAATGCAATGAGTTTCCAGAAAGTGTCATGCACCAGTGGCGTACTAGACAGCTGCGAAGGGGCCGAGGTGCGATTTTTCACAAGTCTTACGGTAAACCGTAACTAACACTTTTTTTGACATGTTTGGTATCATTTCTGACAAGATCGCACATTCTGATTCCAAAAATAAGTATGAAATTTTGACAGAGACGTGTTTGACACGATTTCATGAGAAAAACATGATTTTTTCACCCTCAAAATTGATGTTTTGTAACTCTATTTTTACCATTGTTCAATGTTATTATAACTATGATTTTGACTCAGTCAGTTAGTTTAGACTATTCCACACAAAAATATCATTCGTTGAACTTTCTTCCGGTATTCACAAAGTCACGAAGTGATTCTGTTTCTTGAGATGTATCACGTCAAAGCTTGATGTGACGAAACGTGATATTCCACAGGAAAAATTAGACTAGGGTGAAAATGTGGGTTTGATTTGGTACTTTATTCATTTCAAGGCATGAAAATAGATTTCTTTATCAAACAAAGTAAAAAAAAATGGAATTGAAGCCGTATTTCAGTCATGACATATTTTTTCTTCCGACATTGCGTAATAAATTTCTGAAAAAACGCGAAGTTTCGACCTATGAATTTGTCGTTTTTGAGCTCCATTCCCATCGCGGTTCAAAACACTAATGATCACAATTTTGACATAGATTGTTAAATTGAACTATTTTATAGATGAATTTCATACACTATAGAAGCTTTTATCGATGTGACAAAGTCACACGGTAGTTTTGTTCCAAAACGTGCATCAAGTAGAAATTTAATTCCAAAAGCTCGCAATGTCGAGAGAAATAGGATGTCATGACTAAAATACGACTCCGATTTCAGTTTTTTCTATTTTGTTTGATAGAGAAATTTATTTCCATGCCTTGAAATGAATATAGTACCAAATCAACGCTACATTCTGATCCTCGCCCAATTTTTTCTGTGAAATAGCACGTTTCGTCACATCAAGCTTTGACATGATACATCTCAAGAAACAAAATCATTCCGTGACTTTGTGGAAACCGGAAAAAAAGTTCAGCAAATGATATTTTTGTGTGGAATAGCCCAAACCTGACCAAGCCAAAAGTTATAATAACATCGAACAATGGTAGAAGTAGAACTACAAAACATCAATTTTGAGGGGTGAAAAAATCATGTTTTTATGATAAAACCGGTTTAAACCCGTCTCTATCAAAATTTCATACTTATTTTTGGAATCAGAATATGCGATTTGGTCAGAAATGATACCAAACATGACTAAAAAAAATGTTAAGTCAGGTTTACCATAAGACTTGTGAAAAATCGCATCTCGGCCCCTTCGCAGTCGGTGCCTACGCTACTGGTGCATGACACTTTCTGGAAATTGCATTGTGCTTCTCGACCTTGGATATATATATATATATATATATAAATATAAAAGCTTCCACAGGCCTTCTAGGCCCATTGCTTTGTGATGTTTCTCCATTCATTTCTGTTCTTTGCAATTCGCTTCCAGTTTTCAATCTTCTTGTCCTTCAAATCTTTTATTACAGCTTCACTCCATTTCTTTCTTGGTCTTCCTCGTTGTCTTACTCCTCCCGGTACCTTCTATTCAAATGTCTTCACCAATCTGTCGTCGCTCATCCTTTCTAAATGCCCCAACCATTGCATTCGTCTCGATCTAACAAAATCACTTATCAGTGGTTCATCGTATAGCGTTTTGTTCATCACCCAAGTCTCGCAGCCGTAAGTCATCGTTGGTCTCATTACCGTTCTGTATAGTCGGATTTTGGTCTGTCGTGATATATTTTTTGATGTTATGATTCTGTAAAAACTTCCCGCGCATCTGTTGCTCTTCGCCATTCTCAACTCCACCTCAGCCTCCTTTTCACATCTGTTGTTAACCAGCACTCCAAGATACGTGACACTCTCGACCTCATCTCATCGAAAATCATCCGTTCCTCCCCATCGATTTCGACTTCCAGTACTCCTCTTGTGTTGTCATTTTTCTGTTTGATTGTCATGAATTTACTTTTGCTTTCATTAATTCTCAATCCCATCCTTCTCGCCGCCATTAAAAATCTCTCAACTATTTCTCTCAGTTCTCTCATTCTTCGGGCTATCAACACCACATCATCCGCGTATGCTAAGCATTGGTGACTTTTGTTAAAAAGCGTTCCTGTCCTGTTCACCTCACTATCTCTCATTATCTTCTCTAGGACGATGTTAAACATCATCGTAGATAGCGGATCGCCCTGTCGTAACCCTCGTCTCACTTCAAACTCCTCTGATCTTCCGCTGCTTACCTTGATCGCACAGGTCGTATTTCTCATGGTCATCTTCACCAACCTGATCAATTTACTTGGTATCTCAAATTCTTCAAGCGCCTCAAACAATTTCTCTCTCTTAACTGTGTCGTATCCTACCTTGAAGTCAATGAACAACATGAACGTCGGTATCTCATATTCGTAGGAAGCTGTCAGCATTTGCTTAAGCATGAAAATTTGGTCCGTTGTTGATCTATTTCTTCGGAAACCTCCCTGATACTCTCCCAGTAACGTCTCTGCATGTTTATTCAGTCTTTGTTTTATTAGTGCCGCGAGTATCTTGTAAGTTACATCCAGCAAAGCAATTCCTCGGTAATTATTGCATTCTGTTGCATCTCCTTTTCTGTAAATTGGCAAAATATTCGCTCGGTTCCATGACTCAGGCATTGTTTCTGACTTCCATATTTCTCCGATCAGCTCTTGTATCTTCTCTTTCACAATTTCTCCCCCGTACTTCAAGTTTTCTGCAACAATACCGTTCTCTCCCGGGCTCTTGTTGTTCTTCATTGAATACACAATACTCTCTATTTCTATATTATAAAAAATTAGTGGAATACAATGTGGAGGAGTTTCTGGTCGACACGGATTCCAATTTTAGGCCAGTTAAATTAAAACAAATTTTTCCGTTTGAGGGAAAAAACTGTTGGAGTTTTGGAAATTTAACAGTAATGTCCGGTAAGGTGTAGTGTTAAACATACTAAAAGTCCCCAACTCTACCTATTGAACTCGAGCCGCCATCTTGGAAAAATGGTCCTTCGATCCAGTTTTCTGCTTATATTCCGCTAATGATCAGAGATATTTGATCAAGTTTGATAAAAAATCAAGGCCATAAAATTGTCCACAAAAATTCTTTCTTACCGATTTTTTTCTCGTATCTGTTGAAATTAATAATAATCAATTAACAAAAAAAAAAACAAAAAATTAGCGATTTTTTGCCTATGACCAGAGATCTTGTCTTCAAAATTTGTGAAGATGTTGGCAGTCTACATTAAAGCTAAATGTGACAGTTAAGATAAAAAAAAAATGCAAAAATATTTTTTAATTTTTTTTTTAAATTAAACAAAAATTTGGTTTACAAGTTTGACATTTCCAATAGGGCGGAGTAAAGCTCTTAATCGAACCTCAATCAGTTTTGATATTTACATATTGTAAGACAAGATTTCATCAGTATTGTGCCTTCACGAGCTTCTGGAAAGCTCGATATGAATTAAACTAAAAGAATAATAGCCAAGTCCAAAAAATGTTGTCGATTGGTTCTGAAGGAAACATTTCGAAACAAAAGACATCAGCAAAGGATATATAGGAGGTCCAAAGGTTATTCAACTGTATATGAGCCCCATATTGATGTGCCTTATCCAAAATAGTACAAACGAATCAATCAAAATGTTAAAATCCACCCTGTATAACAAAAAGTAACGATACAAAATGGAAGTAGTAAAGCATACTTGGTGCCAAAAATACAGCCTTTACATTGCTGAAAAAAAGAACAAAATTATTTGATTTATTTGAAAGTTATCAGTCCTCAAACTTGACCTTACACATTTCAGCCAGTCAAATGGGGAAAAAGAGAGAAAAAACTGTCGGAGTTTCAGAAATTTGACAGGGATGCTCGCTAAGGTATACTAATAAACATACTAAAAGTCCCCGCCTCTATCTGTTGTGCTCGAGCTGCCATCTTGGAAAAATGGTAATAAACTTGATCGAGGGACCATTTTTCCAAGATGGCGGCTTAAGCGCAACAGGTAGAGGCAGGGACTTTTAGTATGTTTGTAAGTATACCTTAGCGAACATCCTTGTCAAATTTCTGAAACTCCGACACTCACTTCTCTCTACTTTTCCCTATTTGACTAGCTGAAATGTGTAAGGTCAAGTTTGAGGACTGATAACTTTCAAATAAATCAATTGATTTTGTTCTTTTTTTCAGCAATGTCAAGGCTGTATTTTTGGCACCAAGTATGCTTCACTACTTCCACTTTGTATCGTTACTTTTTGTTATACAGGGTGGATTTTGACATTTTGATTGATTTGTTTGTACTATTTTGGATAAGGCACATCAATATGAGGCTCATATACAGTTGAATAACCTTTGGACCCCCTGTATATCCTTTGCTGATGTCTTTTGTTTCGAAATGTTTCCTTCAGAACCAATCGACAACATTTTTTGGACTTAGCTATTATTCTTTTAGTTTAATTCATATCGAGCATTCCAGAAGCTCGTGAAGGCACAATACAGATGAAATCTTGTCTTACAATATGTAAATATCAAAACTGATTGAGGTTCGATTGAAACCTTTACTCCGCCCTGTTGGAAATGTCAAACTTGAAAACCAAATTTTTGTTTAATTTAAAAAAAATAAAAAAAATTTTCGCTTTTTTTTTTATCTCAACTGTCACATTTAGCTTTAATGTAGATTGCCAACATCTTCACAAATTTTGAAGACAATATCTCTAGCTATGGGCAAAAAATCGCTTATTTCTTGATTTTTTTTTGTTAATTCAATTTTATTGAAATCAACAGATACGAGAAAAAAAATCGGTATGAAACAATTTTTGTAGAGAATTTTAAAGCCTTGATTTTTTATCAAACTTGATTAAATATCTCTGATCATTAGCGAAATATAAGCAGAAAACTGGATCGAAGGACCATTTTTCCATGATGGCGGCTCGAGCTCAATAGGTAGAGTTGGGGACTTTTAGTATGTTTAACACTACACCTTACCGGACATTACTGTCAAATTTTCAAAACTTCAACAGTTTTTTCCCCTCCAGCTTTCTTTATTTGACTGGCCTATTCGTAGTTTTGTCACATTCTACATAAAGTGGTCAACAAAATAAGTGTCTCTGTCGATATTTTCATAGTTTTTCAATACTTGACAGCTTTGGAATCTTTTGCGCGATTTAGGATCTGTTTGAACTGGTGGGTAGCCGCATTCTTTGGCTATCGGATCCAAGTTTTGCGGATATTGAGAAAAGCCAAATAAAATTTCTACAGGGCGTCAAATAAAGCAGTGCAAAAGTTTTGAAGGTTTCGCTAACCCCCATTTTGCCATCAATTTTTTTTTGTGGATACCAACACCAAAAATATGAAAAATGATGTATTCTCTCGAAACGGTTTTCGATTTATCCCTCTATTTCTGTTTAAAAAATAGTTATGCCATTTTTTCCTCAATCTACACTTTTCGACAATTAACGTTACAACTGGCCATTATTATCGAGGCAAATTTGACAACAATTGATACTTTCCCTTGAAAAACTGCCCCATGAAAAACATTTTCTTTACTCACCCCTAAAATGATTATCTACGGTCAGTGCCTTAAGCCCCTGCGGACCGACTTAGAATGTAGCCTGCTGGAGCGGGCATCAGGATGGGATAGTACTGTGTCACAACAGATTCACCACATCAACCATATCAAACCCCCTTTGATATTGTTTGTTAGGGGTTGTTTTCAAAAAATTGGTAATTGATAACTTGAGAAGAAAAAGACCTAGAGACAAAATTTTTATTTCATGTTCAATCGCATACGGTGACACATTTTGCAACGTAGTGGGGGTGTCCTTCTTAGCAACCCTTACTTAAGGGACGGAAATGTTTTTGTAGGAGTGTGTGGTTTCATTTCTTATGGTTTCGTCTCTTCTGAATTCAATTTTGGTATTAAAAATTGTTTTTATTCAACATTATCTCCTATTCGGGTAAAACTCGTTCGATTGGTTTTTCATTTGTGTATGTGTCTTTTTAGCTGAAGAACTTATCGTTTTACTTATGTTACCTTAAAAACCAAACCTTTTTCTTCCGCTATTGTGAGCAGAGTAATTTGTAAAATGCCGCGTTTAAGTCCGGATGAATTAGCCATCGTGGCACGAATGCGAGAGAGGGGCGACACCATCGACAACATTGCGGCACTTTTTAGGACCTCCTCTAGGTCCATAAGTCGTGCAATTCGACGTCTGGCAGCTGGAGACATTAATTACTGCTGGAGGAAGAACTCGGGAAACAACCGCTGCGCAGGATCGCTTTGTTCGAAGGGCGATCCAGAGAAAACCGACCACTACTGCAAGTGCCATCAACAACGTGTTGAGGGCCACGACGGGGATCCAGCTGTCAAACCAAACTGTCAGACGAAGGTTGCACGACTCTGGGCTAAGAGCGAGAAGAAGAGCCTCATGCCCTTTAATGAACCGACGTCATCGCGCCGTGCGTCTGGATACATGACGGTTCGACGCGGCCGGTTCGACGCCGAGATTGTTTATAGCGACCGGTTTGACGCGGGACAGTTTGACGCCATGTTTATTTCGCCGCCGGGACAGTTTGACGCCAGAAAATTTGACGCGAAGACAGTTTGACGCCAATAGAAAATACACTTTTTGTGTCTTTTCTTTCAATCCAGACGACCCAATACCCCTGGGGTGCTAGGACGATTATTTGCGCGGACGGTTCTTCGCAAGCATTGCGCCCGCGCATGACCGGGCTCATTGGGACTCCAAAGGACACTTGAAGACACAGGGGGCTCAGCAGGGCTTAAAACCCTACAATGTAGACACAAGGAAGGTACGGCTCCGAATATTATAGGAAGGCCTGACGGGACACGCTAGGGCTCTAAACGACACTTGAAGACAAAAGATTTCTCAGCAGGACTTGAAACGCTACTACGTGGACACAAGGTAGCGTTGGGCTCTGAATATCACAAGAAGACCTGATAGGGCTCACTGAGGCCCCCAACAATACTTCAGGTGACAAGAGGGCTCAGCAGCAGCAGGACTCAAATCGCTACAATGTAGACTGTAGACACAAGGAGGGATAGGACTGGAATAACTCAAAAAAGACATGAAAAGCTCAATGGGGCTCCAAACAATATTAGAAGACACAAGGAAGCTCAGCAGAGCTTGAATCTGGATAATCAAGAAACAAGGGAGTATAGGGCTCTGAACATCACAAAAAGGCCTGACGGGGTCCATTGAGGCCCCCAAACCATACTTGAAAACACAAGGGACTCAGTTGGGCTTCAAACGCTACTACATAAGTAAAGTAAAGTAAAGTTAAGTATTTATTTATGTCTTATGAAAATATACAGATACAAGAAAGCATATAGGGCTTTAAATATCACAAGAAAATCATCAATATCACATGACGAGTCTCACCAGGCCCCCAATGGTTCTTAAAGATACAAGGGGGCTCTGCAGGGCTCAAATCGCTACAGTGTAGACACAAGGAGAGTAGGGCTTGAAATAACACAAAAAGCATGAGATGCTCAAGGGGTCCAAATAACACTTAGAGACAAAATAGGGCTATGTAGGACTTCGACCGACACATTTGAACTCACAGGAGCTAACTAGAGCTTTGAAAACTAATACAAGATAGGAAGGGGCTCAGCAGGTCTACAATGCTGAAGACAGGCGGGAATAATAAGGCTCTGAGAAACCTAACAAGGCCCAAGGGAGGTTTCTAAAACTCCAGAAACTTCGAGCTGTGCTTCGAGGATACCGAAGAAGGTTCATCAGGATTCCAAACGACACTTGTAGAAGCAAAGAGGCGCAGGAGGTTTTAAAATGCGACGGTGTAAACACAATAGGAGAGGGAGCTCTGAATAACACAGAGAGGCATGCCAGGACTCGATAAGGGTAAAAAAAAAATGCCTGAAGACACAAGGTGGCTCAGTAGGACTTTAAAGGCTACAATTACGAGTATTCAGGTACAAGGAAGGAATGATAGGGCTCTGAATATCACAATCACACGGGGGCTCATTAGACTCTCAACGGCTTGCGCAAAATCCAGAGCGGTCGCGATCATCAGTACGAAGACTTTGTGAAGGGAGTTGAGTCTACCCCAAAAAGACTAAAATACAGAAAGCGCGATGAAAGGATTCTGAAATTAGTTAGAATTTGGTTCCAAAACTGATATAGAATACCTTAGAGGTCTGGCCCAAAATTTTCTAATACACTAATTGACGATAGGCAAACCGCTGGTCAAATTCTGTAACCAGACTCCCTCCTCGTAAGGATTTCCCCCGGAATTCCTTCGGACTTCCTCGGACTTCCTCGGACTTCCTCCGGACTTCCCCTGGGTTTCCCCCGGACTTCCTTCAGACTTCCTTCAGACTTCCCCTGATGGACTTCCTCCGGCA
Source organism: Anaspis maculata (assembly GCA_949128115.1). Taxonomy (NCBI): domain Eukaryota; kingdom Metazoa; phylum Arthropoda; class Insecta; order Coleoptera; family Scraptiidae; genus Anaspis; species Anaspis maculata. The sequence goes on from OX421967.1 coordinate 32,727,955, forward strand.
TGTACACCAGACTTCCCCAGCGGTTTGCCCTCGCTAATTGAGTAGTTGGTAATATATTACAATAAATGTGGATCTTTTGAAATCCCACACTTTTATTAACAGTGCAGCATTTAGGAAAAACGAATGTGGTGGTCCCAATGTGCCTTGCGGTGTCTCGGCAAATGGGGTTGTTAGTGAGGCGGCGTGTTGGCGATATGGTGGTTCGGTAAGTTGTCTGTCGGTGAAACGTCCGGTCGTCGACTTCGGTGCAGGTGAAACGTCTATCTCCTGTAATTTTATGTCATTAAGGTGAAGTGGAGCCATAGAGTTTTTGATGATTTTTTGTTCTTGGCGTCAAACTGTCCTAGCGGCGAAATGGACATGGTGTCAAACTGGCTTGCGTCAAACCGGCCGCGTCGAACTGTCCGGCGTCAAACCGGCAGCGTCGAATCGTCCTGCCTCGCGTGCGTCTCCAATGGGCTAGGGACCACCAGAACTGGGGAATAGCTGAATGGGGTAGATGTTTGTTTACGGATGAAAGTAAGTTCAATTTGTTCCATTCGGATGGGCGTGTTTTGATGTGGAGAAGAAGAAATGAAAGATTTTTGGAAGAGCACATGGAGGCGAGAGTGGCGTTTGGAGGTAGAGGAGTGACTGTTTGGGGTGGAATCACGATGACAGGAAAGAGTGAGTTGGTGGTGTTAAGAGGACAGAGCATGAATGGAGAGAGATCTCGAGATTTGTGTATTAGGGATATTATGGTCCCCTACGCGCAAAACTTCGGTGATGGATTCATTCTGGTTGACGACAACGCGAGACCACATCGTGCACGTATTGTCACCGAATTTTTGAGGGATCACAATATTGAGCGAATGGATTGGCCACCCTTGTCTCCTGATATGAATGTGATTGAGCATGTATGGAGTAGAATGAAGAGAAATATGAAAGAAAGGGAAGGACAAATTGAAAATTTTGATGACTTGGCGGATGCGATTCAGGTTGAATGGGATGCTATTCCTCAGGAGTTTTTGCGAAACCTGGTGGAGAGTATGCCTCGAAGGGTTGCGGCTCTTATTAGAGCTAGAGGAGGTCCCACCAAATACTGATGAAGATGAACTTATGTGAGTGATTCAAGGATATTTTCATATCCCTCGTGTCTAACGGTGTTTCCTTTTTTAGTCGCAGCCGAAGAGTATTTTGCGGAGAGACCCGAAGGCAGTTCCTAGTTACACTTTTACTTGGTTTGAGGTGACTGGTGACGTGGCGCACTAACCGAGGAAGAACGAGTGCTGTACGTGTCCTCCGAGACACGAAGACAAGCGAGTTGGCTATTTTTGCGTGAGACTCTAGGCGCGGGCGTATCTCCAACTTGAAATCAAGTCCATAGTTCCGGCTACGCTTGCTCTATAGGTAAACCGCAGTGGAAGTCTGGTGTACACAATGGTGGCGGTCAATGGAAATCACATGGAAGTCAGTAGAAGTTACGTGGAAATCAGTGGAAGTCTTGTCTACAAAATTTTTGCTGTCTTTGACCGCGCCGAGTTTGAAAGCAACTGAAAGTTAAAACTGGGCTGTACCAATTTTTTTCGCTACTGATAGTATAACTCTATCGATTTTATGGAAACATTGTTTTCAATTGTAAACATTTTGTCACAATAAAGAAAAACTCCATCCGAAGTTATGAACTTGATTCTTTCTTTCAAATGGTAACATTTGTTCAAAATCAATTTTAATTGCCAAAATTGCATTCAGAACAGACGAAACCATAAGAAATGATACCAAACACTTGAACAAAAACATTTCCATACCTTAAGTAAGGGTAGCTATGAATCACACCCCCACTTTGTTGCAAAATGCGTCACCGTATGCGATTGAACATCAAATAAGAAAGTAGCCTCTAGGTCTTCTCGTTCTCACGTTATCAATTTTCAATTTTTTTAAAACAACCCTTAACAAACATTATCAGAGGGTTTCATATGGTTAATGTTGTAAATCTGATGTGATACAGTGCTATTCCATCTCCAGCTCCAGCAGGCTACATTCTTACTCGGTCCGCAGGGGCTTTAGGCACTGACCGTAGATAATCATTTTAGGGGTGAGTAAAGAAAATGTTTTTCATGGGACAGTTTTTCAAGTGAAAGTATCAATTGTTGTCAAATTTGCCTCGATAATATGGCCAGTTGTAACGTTAATTGTCGAAAAGTGTAGATTGAGGAAAAAATGGCATAACTTTTTTTTTAACAGAAATAGGGGGATGAATCGAAAACCTTTTCGAGAGAATACATCATTCTTCATATTTTTGGTGTTGGTATCCACAAAAAAAATTTCTTGGTAAAATGGGGGTTAGCGAAACTTTCAAAACTTTTGCATTGCTTTATTTGACACCCTGTAGAAATTTTATTGGGCTTTCTCAATATCCGCAAAACTTGGATCCGATAGCCAAAGAATGAGGCTATTACCAGTTCAAACAGATCCAAAATCGCGCGAAAGATTCCAAAGCTGTCAAGTTTTGAAAAACTATACAAATATCGACATAGACACTTATTTTGTTGACCACTTTATATATTATATTATATTATATTTATTTATTTATTTATTTATTTGTATTTAGTTTTTATGTTTCTCATATTTTATACTTTCTGTTGTGTTTGACACGTTCAACGCTCACGGGCACTGTGAACTAATGAAGTTCATATATCTATCTATCTATCTTCAATTCAAAAAAAGCAACGATTTCAAAAATGGCAATTTTTTGAATCTTCGACCTCTTCGGAAGCACACCGGTCGCGGGTCCCATCGGGGCACCACTTCTTAAAAATTACCCATAGGTTCCTACTACTCACGTGCAAAAGCGTTTTGCATCGGGATGAAATGCAAGGTTGGTTCCCCTAACGTCCGTTATAGTGTTTTTTCTTTAAACATGAATTTTATGAAAACCGTGGAGTGGGAGAATTGAAAAAAGGAGAGTTTCCTAAAGTCAGGTATGAAAATGTATGAGTATTAAAAAATTTCAGAATTCGAAAAACTCGATTCTTTTTCGCCAAAAATTTTATATATTTTTCGAAAAAAGATCCTCATTCTCTTCCCAGCCCAGATTTGGCAGTAACTCACGCCACAATAATCTATCTGTTTCTCTTTCGCTCTGCACCTAATCAGTAGTTTGTTTCAGCAATTTTTTATGCTAGGAAATAACGTCCTCAAGACGTAGAGTCCATAAGAAAAAAGGGGGGGCAACGACGATCACAACCAAAATCGTTGAAAAGTGGGTTACATTACACCGCACGCCTTTCCTTACTCGCGTCTTCGGAATTATTTCCGACTTCTCCAAGCTTGCACGGCTCCTCCGCCAATTGTGCAGGTATGTGTCTTATTTGCACGTTACGGTCTCCACTCTCCAGCGAGTCTTGTACATCACATCGTTTGCGGTAGGTGAAAACAAGGGTTAAATCTCGGGTTGAACCCTATACTCTTTGGTTGAACCACAAATACCCGGGCGTCGCAAATTGTTTCGTAAAATATGTCGGCCAAAAATTGAAAATTACACCATAATGAGCCATAAAAAGCCCCCCTAATGAATTCGCTCGCACGTTTTGACGAACACTCCCGCTTAATTTACGACCCGGCATTTCGCGGGCCTCTCCTGCAGGCGCACACAGGTCCTTAAAAAGCGCTTATAATAAAACAGATAAAAATATCGGTTTCGAAATTCGTATATAAAATCCAACCACCTGCTGTTAACATATAAACAAATACCGAAAAACATATCCATGCGCATAAATTACGGAATATGCAAACTCGCGGGACACACGGTCGATCGTCTCCGCGCGCTCTTCTTCTGGTGCCCATGTGAATATAGGCATGTAATATCTTCCAAGGTCAAGTGTGGAGGAAGAAGAAGAAGAAGAAGCAGAAGAGGAGGAGGACAGTGGTGGTGCAGAGGTAGGCATGTGCCTCCCTCCCTCGCCTATCAAAGGATGGTCACTTTAACGATACAATTCCGGTTGAATAAATGTTTCCATAATTCGATCGGCGGAAAAAATACGCACGTTGGGCCGTTTTGGCCGCGCCGTAAAAGACATTGAATCGAGACAAGTTTAGTGTCTCAATTCGGGCATTGAAGTGAAGGAGTCTTCTCTTTATTTTGGAGATTTTTATCGCGGCAGTCGTCGTCGCAGAGTTGTTGCGGTCCGTGTGCGAAGCCGGGTGTGCCACCGCACAATCGACCGTTCAAGATTTAAAGTCCGTCGACGTGCAATCTTCCAATTGCGGTGTTAACAGCAACATTTCATGTAGGTAGGCATACGTGAGTACTTCGTCCAAATACAAGAGGAGCCGAATGATTATGTAAAGAACTGCAGTAAATTTCTCCAAGCGAAACTAACAGTACCGACCTACTTACTTATACTCAAGCCAAATAAGAAGCTACAAAGACAAATATGAAAAGCTGTTACCAATGGAGCTCCAGATAATTATAGCCTTTCCCCGGATAAATAACATATGATTTTGATCACTACCCCCCTCTCTAACTCTTTTAATTATAAGAAGAGTAGTAGAAAATGGAGCAGAGACTGGATGAACCGTATATCCACCTATCCCCCCCCCCCAAGCAACCAGCTTTAGGCACAACTTCAGTTTTTTTCTTCAAAGTCTTCTAGAAAAGTAAGTTTGACTTAATATTGACAATAAAGTGGATGTCTGCGTGTTCCTGTACGCCGATGACTTGGTTATTCTGGGAGAGTCTCCAATTGACTTGGCGCGGAAGTTATCAGTCCTTGAGAAGTACTGCTTGGTCAATGATTTAGCTATCAACACGGAAGAATCAATGATCGTTTGTTTCAGTAGAAGCCCGGCTAGTCCAACAAGTGGGATGAATTTTTCTTACGACAAAAAACAACAAACCTCGGTGGTGAAAAAGTATACGTCCCTGAGAATATCTTTCACCTCTTTGTCAGCGTTTCTTCAGGCGGCGAGAGAGTCGGTGGCTAGAGCCAAGATTGCGAGCGGGGTGGTATTGTCATTGATGATGTCTCAGACTGGGTTAATTTGTTGGGAGTCTCGCATGAAACTTTATGATTCCGTTATTGTCAATTCACTGTCCCACTACATTGCTGTGTATAGGAAGTCCGATATACCGACTGTTGGATACACGACAGTATACACATGCGGTCAGAAGCGTCTTTCATCTGCGTATGATTGACACGCACACTCGACCAGCAGAGCAGATCAGAAGACTGAAGAGCAACCATATTTTATTCTTACGTCCACTTTTACACTTTTATATGTTATACACTAATTCGTTAGAATAAACGAAGCTATCTGCCAAAACCCACTTCTTTCGAGCAACTACAACACCCTGCACCCTGCAACCCCAACAGTGGCGACGAGGACGGGATAATCCGGAAAAAGCAGACATGAGAAATTTCAAGGCTCTACAAGATTCCATGATGCAATTCATGAGGAAACAGCAGGAACTCGCAAGGATGCAGCAAGAGTAGTTGATGACAGCACAACAAAATTTTATGTTGCAGATTTGTTCAAAGATGGGTGAGTCCAGTCAGAAAGATCAGGAGTTTCGGATGGACACGTTATCAAACGGCACTGCGGAATTCATTTACAATCCGGATGACGCCATCACTTTCGATGCATGGTACAAGAGGTACGCAAGTATATTCGTCGAGGATGCCAAGAATCTTCTAGATGAGGCAAAGGTTAGACTGCTACTCAGGAAGTTGAGCACAACATGTCACCAGCAGTACCTTAACATCATTCTACCAAAAGAGTCGGAAGAATTCACCTTTGCAGAAACGGTGCAGAAACTGACTGAGATGTTTGGCAAGAAATACTCGCTATTTCACCACAGGTATCAATGCCTGAAACTCGCTAAGAAAAGCTGTGATGTCATATCATATGTAGCAGATGTGAATCGATACTGCGAAGAGTTCAAAATCTCCACGATCAAGCCTGATGAATTCAAAGCGCTGATTTTCGTTTGTGGCTTACAGTCTACAGAAGATGCAGAAATCCGCACGAGGTTATTGTCAAAACTCGACAGCGAGCCAGGCATAACATTGCAAGAGATCATTGCCGAGTGCCAACGATTTCAAAATCTCAAATCGGACACAGCCTTGGTAGCTAACAGCGACAACAATTTTTCAGTCAACGTGGTGGGCCACAGTAGGTTCAACAAGAACAAGAGCCAGCAGTATTCTCATGCGAAGCAAACGTCACCGAAGACTTCGATTCCCAAGACTCCGTGTTGGTTCTGCGGTGGAATGCATTACTCCAACAAGTGTGGCTACAGGAAACACAAATGTAGTCATTGCAGCAGGACAGGTCACAGGGAAGGCTACTGTAAAGCCAACAAGCTCAAGTCTCAGCATTCCAGGACAAAGTCAAGCACTTCGAGTAAAACTGATCTCATAGCCAGCGTCCACAACATAACCTCAAAACCGGCGAGAAAATTTGCACAGGTGAGGATCAACGGTGAGATTGCCAGACTACAAGTGGACGTAACAATAAAATATGGTTGCTCTTCAGTCTTCTGATCTGCTCTGCTGGTCGAGTGTGCGTGTCAATCATACGCAGATGGAAGACGCTTCTGAGCGCATGTGTACACTGTCATGTATCCAACATCTCCCCCGAATGAATTAAAGGACAAAATCCTACAGACGCTTCGGAATAGCTCGGGAAGAAAATGAAGTCACTAGCCAGAAGATACGTGTATCGGCCCAGAATGGATCAGCAGATCAAGGATTTTGTTCGTCAGTGCGCAAGTTGTTCGGAGGCAGCGAAAGCACCTCTCAAGATTCCGTTAGAATCATGGCCTGTACCTCAAGGTCCTTGGCAACGGCTGCACGTAGACTTCGCAGGTCCAATCGACGGAATATATTTCTTCATTCTCGTGGATGCGTACTCGAAATGGCCAGAGATTTTTCACACCAAATCCATCACCTCACGCTACGTGATCGACACTCTCACCGAGTTATTCAGCCGATTTGGACCTCCAACTACGCTCGTATCGGAAAATGAAACGCAGTTCACAAGCGACGCCTTCAAAAGGTTCTGTGAAGACAACGGCATCAGACACTTCCGCACCGCTCCATTTCATCCCCAGTCAAACGGCCTCGCAGAACGGTTCGTGGGTACCTTTAAGGGAGCGCTGAAGAAATTTGGGGGAGGACGACCTGTAAAGAAAGAAATCGACCAATTTTTGCACATGTACAGGGTGACGCCAAGTACAAACACACCTGACGGAAAATCACCAGCCGGAGCACTCTTTAACAGAAGACTTAGAACTAAGCTCGATTTGCTACTTCCCACTGACATCGCCAACAAAGGAAAAACGGAGTACATCCTGCGCCAAGAACACCAGTTCAATCGCAAGCACGACGCCAGATCACGGTTCTACACTCCGAACCAAACCGTCTATGTGAAGGTACATAGGGGCAACAGGTCAATCTGGGAACCAGCAACTATAATCGAGAGAGTCGGCAACGTCATGTACAACGTCATGAACGAGAACAACAAAGTACTTAGGTTTCACGGTAACCAGATCAGGCAGAGGTACACAAGTGACGAAGACTGCAGTAAGACATCAAAACAGAGCTTACCACTGCAAGTATTATTGGATAGCTTTGACATCAAAACATCCATACTACAACAGCAGCACCAGCAGGTGGCATCACAGTACGTACAACAACCACAGCCTGTACAACAACCGCAGCTCGTACAACAGCAGCAGCTTGTACAACAAACGCAGCAGCCTGTACAACAGCCCGTTGTACAACCATTACAGCGTACCCAACAGCAGCCTCCATCACCAGCACCGGGTACAGCGGATTTACCACTGACTTCACAACCAAAACCCGTAGCAACGGCAGAGCCAGTCAACATCCGACCATCACGGACCCGAGCTATTCCGAAGCGTCTGGAGGATTTTGTCCTTTAATTCGTTCGGGGGAGATGTTGGATACACGACAGTGTACACATGCGCTCAGAAGCGTCTTCCATCTGCGTATGATTGACACGCACACTCGACCAGCAGAGCAGATTAGAAGACTGAAGAGCAACCATATTTTATTGTTACGTCCACTTTTACACTTTTATATGTTATACACTAATTCGTTAGAATAAACGAAGCTATCTGCCAAAACCAACTTTTTCCGAGCAACTACAACACCCTGCAACCCCAACACCGACCTTCTCGAGCGAGTTCAAGTTTGTTTTTTCAAGCGACTGTGAGGTTAGAGATGGGGGTTCCGGATTTAGCACTCTTTACTTTCAGGGCATGCTTGAACTGGTTGGAGAAACTCTTTCTGATGGACTCGAGCCGTTTTCCAGTGACATGTTTTAAGCGTTTGGTAAAACTTGATTTGGAGGAAGCTAAATACAGTTGGACTACTCAGATGAAGCTGCTCTCCCGGTCCGTTGGTTTCGGTGATTTGTGGCCGCGTCTAAACTTGCAAAGCTTGATGAGACACAGGGAAGAGATTCTTGCTCGTTATGCGGAACGTCTTCATCACAATGATCTGAATAGGGTGCAATCCTCCAATTTCTCCACATTGTACAGTTTTTTCGCTTTCAGTACTGGCTGCTCGCCATACCTGCGGTTGGATTTGCCTATTCGTGCCACTAAGGTAATGGCCCAGTTGAGGCTAGGAAGTGATAATCGGTACTTAAAATTTACGTGGAAGGGGTCATGCTATCGGACATTAACCGAAGAACTGTGTTCTGTTTGTAACCTGAACAAAAACGAAACCTTAGACCACCTTCTTTTTGAGTGTCCAATTTACAGACCTTTGAAATCACATTACATGAGCAATATTGACAATCTGGCGGTGCTTCTACGTGTCATTGAGAATAATGATAAGAGTGATATCATGGAAATTGTTAATATCATTGCGGGAATGCTCAAGTTGAGAGCATTCAGTAGGAATGAATAATCAGTTTTTCCACATCCTTTTTTGTTTTTTTTTCCTCTATGCCATACTGCACTATTGCAATATTTTTAGTTATTTTACCTTATTTTATTGAATTATTTGATTTTCGTTCTACTTCCTTGTTTATAGTGTTATCACTGGAAAAACAATAAACAGTATTATTATCATCATTATTATTATTATTAAGGTAATAATTGACATTTTTGCGTAGGTCAGCCGAGTAGATATTATTTTCATTCACAATGAGTTAGCAATCGATACATTCTTAGCTTTTAAAAAGTTGGAAAGTGAATGATTCCTTACAGGTTGGAAAATGATGTCACTTTCGGACCACGGGCCAAAAGTGACGTATGAAGAGAGGTGATCCTGATCTAAACAGCTGGCGCGGAGCGCGGAGTGTTGATGGATGCGTTGTTTCGAAAGGTTGCCTATATATATGCCTACCTGATAAAAACGTTTGACGCGGAAAACTTTAAATCAAGCCAATTATTTGCATCTGAACTGGATTATTGTGAATGAAGTCCTATACATACCACGGAGTAAAGCGTCATTACAGCCTATACGGGATTCTATCTCACCTCGGCATACCTCGGTGATATATTGAATCCTTTGGCTGTATTGAGACGCTTTCCACCTCGGTATGTAATATACTATTATATCGCTTTTCTGAGTGTTTTTGTATCCATTTTTGCATGTGATCAAAACATATAAAAAAAACGTGGGTGCGTGACCATAGTCACCTTCGGAAGAAGTGAAACTTCTATAGGTATAAATAATTCAGCAAACAACGTTCGAAGAGGTGTTCTTTTCGTACTTCCGCTCCGCTTCCCAACGGTTTGTATCATCTTGTTTTCATTTAATCATCTTATTGTTATTATTATGGGTCACTTGAAGGGCAGAATACTCGGCAGAATACTTTTGACATGATTTTTTCACGATTAGACTTTTTTGTTCATTTTCTTGCTGCGCTCGGCGCTTAAACTCCCATTCTCCGTCACATGGAGTCTCACTCATACCCTCAATACAAGAAATATCTATTTTCATCAATAATATTCTCCACAAAGTACCAATAACATAATAATTTTTATCCAATCCTATTGAATAATGCGCGCATTATCACGCGCATACATGCCGGCATTTTTCAATAAGACGGGATAAAGCATAGTATTTCACTCGCGGGTAATGGCTTTTACTCATCGGATGCTTTATGACACTCCCCAAGGCTCGTGTCGGCAAACTGCATCTTCGTGAGTAAGAAGCAATCATTACCCGCTTGTTGAATAATATACTATTATTATTATTATTTTATTTTATCTTCCTGTGGTGCCGGTGAGCCGACGAGGTCCGTTTGTCCAAGGTAAACATAACAATTATGCGAATATGACATCGTGACGGATTTTCTTACTGTACGATTTTCCCCGTTATATCACAGCACGGTGAAAACTGTGTCTGGCAGGCACAGCATGGCAATCTAATAATCTCCACAAAGTATAAGAATGTCGTTTTGAAAACTCCGGTATTGATTTTAATTAAAAAAAAAAATATAAAATACATAGACATTTACATAGGTATGTGTCTCGTGAATGTGATTTGAGGTAACTACGTGGTTCTAGAGTCTCTACGATATTATCGTCTCCAATCACAATAAGGCCGTGAGTTGAACAGCCTGTATTTGTATAGTTTTTACAATCAAGTAAATTAAATTCAAATATTGACAGAACTGATGAGTATTTTAATTTATGTGCTCGCCACAGTACTTATATTTAGAATGTCTCATTTGATTGAGGTGAAATCAAACTATTAAAAAAATTAACTAAGAATAATGTCAAAAATCAATTTTCAAACATAATATTTGATTATCTAACCAGTATATCATCGCTACGATCAGCTGACATCTAGAACATAAGGCAACTGTTTCAGCCTTAATTGTCGAAAATTCTTTTTTTCCCTCTTGGGCTTGACTTATCTACCCCTGCTTAATAGGTACATAATAGGTACCTTGAAAGTTGTGTCTAGATTTATGTCTGCGGCATTCGATTTTATTTTTGAATTGTAAACGTCCGTTGAAGAATATACCACCTATCCCTATAATTAGGTGGAATTCGCTCTACCCGCTCCGCTCGAATCTATTCAAGCCAAGTCGAGAACCATTCCTGTCGAGCCACTAGCACCACAACGCCAAGAAAAGCAGTCCAGTGTCGGCGATACGCATTACGAAAATAAATAATCATTTTCGAGTGCAAATGACACTACCGTGAATTACAATTCATCGATCTAATCAAATTTTTGTCTATGATAGAAGCTGTTGTACTTAAAACACAATGTAAGTGGTGAAAGAATAATAACTGTAAAAAATAGAACCGAACTCGGCGCTTACTCTTTTATTTTCTGGGACGACGCTAGTCGCCCCAAGGTCAGACAACGTTACAGGCGTTCGTTACAGCCACTGATGCCATGAACCGATTTCACTCCTATGTGTTGTTCTGCGTTAGTTGTGTGTTCAAAAATAATTGAAAAATGCACTAAATGAGAGCATAATGAAGAGAACCGTTGGTTGAATCTAGTAATCCAATATTATAGTAGGTTCACTTGTACTGTGGCTCTAGTTGGCTGGGCAAATTTTTTACTTCAGCATTGTAGGCTTGCCGCCTTTTCACCCGGTGTGAAACTGACTTCTCTTGAAGTGAAGTTATATTTCTCATCAAATTGATATTAAAATCTTGGGAAACTGATCTGGTCATAATTATGTGGAAGTGCGACCAGGGGGACGCAGAGTTACCGCTGTGTTACCGTCATGAAGACACCAGAAGAGCACGGAGCGGCCGCAAATCTAAGTCATCTTGACGACGGCCCATTCAGGGTCGACAAAAACTCGTCCCGGGAAGCCCCAAAACGAAAGCAGATTGCAAATTGGGGGTACTGATCAATTTTGGTCCAATACGCACCTTTCAGCGGCTGGGTTTTTTTAAATTTGGTTTAATTCACTTTTTACACCTAAATTCTTTTGCAAATGACAGACTGCACGGCGATCCTTGTATCATCTATGATTCTTCAGGGTTTGGCGTGTATTTTTGACTGGGAGAGGCGAAAGGGTTGATGATTGCATGGGGCCTCTTTTTTGAACGAGGTCATTGTATACTCTTCATTTTGAACCATCGAAAGTTGAACCGGCTTCGAGAGGTTAGAAATATTTTTGACAACTGTCAAATGTCAAGGCTCTTTTGATTCATTTGTTCATTGGCAAAAATTGAAAACAGGTCGAAAAATTGCTACATTTTCCAATAAAATGGAAAAAAGCGTTAGACATCACGTCCCGCAAAAATGTTCCGGCTATCTGCAGAGGAAATACGCAAAAAATGTGTTTCAAAACTGGTCTGGCCAGAGCAGCCAACTGCAAAGCTTTGGTGATTTTCTATATTCCACATTCGGAGACTTATAGAAACAAAATCTCACAGCCAAATAGAATCACGGTATACAAGTGAACATACTATACCTACGTGCTTCTTGATTAGATGGAGTATCAATTGTAATGAATTTGTAGATCTGAATCTGAGGTTGAAGTAAGTCTCTTCGATCCTTGTGCAACTAGAAAAAAATCTGTTGTGGGCGACACACAACTTTCCCAGCAGGATCCAGACACGTCAGTGATGAGTTTCACTCGTAGGTTTAACAGACGACAGCTAAAAACTGATTGGCTCATTTGACAGAAAATCCATGTCTGTAGAACAGACACCGTGACTCTGGTGACCCCATGCATCAAACAGGTGAGACACCGAATCACCCATCAAATTTCAATATGGAAACATTAAAAACAATGGTCTAAAATGGTCTGGCTACCGGTTGGAGAATTGCTCTTTTGCTCATTTTTCCTTTCCAGACCCAAGGGTTCTTACTTTTGTTCTTAGGAAAAGTGTTTTCTGGGGTCAAGTCCATGACGGCCACAAGAGTAGTCCAGCGTTTATCGGAGGCTTCAGGTTCCACGCTGGCAGCCCCTTGTTCCAGCCCCAGCGTTGTGGTAGTGTCGGGAATTAATTTGTCGCGATTCAAGGTGTTGGGTTTGGTTGTAGGGATTCAGGCTATGTTTGTTCCTGCATCATCGTCTTGATGTTTGCCAAAGCGTCGACTTCTGTCTTCGTCATGCTTCTCGTCTTCAACATTTGCAAATCAATTCCAGAATTTTACAATTTTCCTGTAATCGCAGGCCGAAATACTTGCTTTTGACACCAATCAATGTTACGAATTTGTGTTCAATAATAATTAAGAGACGAACGATAAAACACCACTTATTACTGCGTACTAACTGCCAAATACACATCAAATTATTAACTTCGCTGCAAATTCAAATCTACTCGTCTCGGTCTCGCACTTTCTGTGTATTCATTTTTTAGTTTCAGTACATTCGCCGCGGCTGCAGGAGATCCCAACGGATTTGCGAATGTTCTAGCAAGTTCTCGATGTACCGCACCTCCGCCAATTGTGCATATGTGTTTTGTTCGTGCGTTGTAATTTCCAGCGAGCTTTGTAATAATACAATTTCGTTATTTTCGTATGGCCGCTGCGAATTCGAATTCGCTTGCCCTGGCCGGTGCCGCATCTTATACATATACTCGCGTGTTTCATTCAAAAAGATTCCAAGTGTCGTCTGGTATTTTCCACCACTGACCGCCACTGCATTCGCCGCGGCGAAAGTTCCATCGGGCTCGCGGATGTTCTGGCAAACTCTCAAACCACGGCTCCTCCGCCAATTGTGCGAATGTGTCTTGTCCGCGCGTCGTGATCTCCAGCGAGTTTCGTAACAATACCATCTCGTTTGATCAAAGTGTTCGTCGATAAAGGCGTCACTAACTTAGTAACACATTTCAATATAGGCCGTATCCGTAGATCGTATAACCCTGCTATCAGGCCAGCTTGAGAAGCTGACGCGCTGACGGGCTGCAAGCTGACATAAAGTAGGTAGGTACCTTTCCCAAATTAACGGATGCCAAAAATTAGACAAAAATGCATAGGTACGTGAATAATTTAATAGACTCAGTTCACTCAGTCAGTAGATTTGGAAGACGGCACGAGCAACCTCTAAGTAAGTATGCTAAAGAAGAGTTGCGGACTTCGCGTGTCCGAACCGAACTGCAAGTGACAACTCGGAGCTGAAAACATTAATCTTTGTTAGTAGATTCATTGTTGGGTATGACGTCGCAGTTTGTATATCGAACACGGCACGACGGTATATCCAGTTAGTTATACTTAGTTAAGTTCATAAGAAGAATGTCTCTAGATACCTAACTTTTTCTTCCGACATTATTTTTCACTGGAAAAATGTTGACGCCAAATTTGGTCTCGTTTGTATGTACACTCATCAGTCACTTGCAGATCACTTGGAGAAACCTGTCATTAACCACGGGTTCCACCAAAAAATTTAAGAGCGGTTTAAGCTAAACCGAGATTAAACGGATTTTTTTCTGGTCAATGTTGGCAGATTCATTTTTGAAAATACGTTAAATCGCAAGTATACCACCCTTTAGTTAATTACTCAGCGTGAAACCTGAATTTAAATTGATCATTTGGCCGGAATCCATCAAAATAAATCTCGAGTTAGCTATCAGCTGGTTAAATATTTTGGTGGAACCCACGGTGAGAGACCTCAAAACGGATATATCCGTAAAATCTCGAAAAAAAAAATTGCGCGTTCACAATACTTCCCCTTTTTGTTGCAGGAAATAGAGTTTTGATGGCATATTATGAAATCTGGACCAAAGTTTCAACGGCTTTCCTCTAGAAACAGAAGTGGCGATACCTATATGGACATATTTTCTGGATCACTCTGTACACAGGTATCTATCATAGTTGCAATGCACCAACACAGTTGGCTACCGTGTCAGAGTCAAGAAGGACGTATGTTAATCCCATAGAAAAGCGTTAATCCATGAGAACTGTGTACTTGCCAAATCACCCCACGTACAATGTTCACACAGGGACGTACGTGAGGACGTTTCGTACTTAGTCTCAGCTTTACAATTTTCTTAGAATTTCCCGAACAAGTCGCAGACAGGTGTGTGTGCAAGCTTTTATCAATATTCAATATTTCTTGAAAGCCGTTTGTTAGAAGAATTGACGGAGCAGTATAATCTTGGGTCAATCAATAGATTTTGCTTATGCAAGACAGGAAGCCACGACAGCATCAGCAATAAGATTGCGGCCAAAAAAAAATCTGGACACTCTCAGCCATCATTTGAGGGTTTTTGCAACAGTTTTGGTTCCAAATGCTCCTCAATTCAATTAAATAACTATACTTACTCATCTTGGTCAGTTGCCACCGACAGGGCCAAACTGAAGAGATTTTGGACCCAAATTGTTGCAAAAACGGCAAAATAATAAATGTCAGTGCCCTACTTTTTTGTCCGCAATGGTACTTACTCGCGAAGGCATTGCAGAGGGGTTATGGTCGAATCGCGTTTTTATGCGAAACCAAGCAAAGCACCGTAATATTCAATCTAAAGCTATACTAGTGTACAGGTACTTAGCACGTCAATCCATTGTCTCTGTGCCTTATGCGGAAGAAATTCCAATCTGTCGCCGTTTATCATCCATCTCGTGCCAACACCGGGAACTCGTGTTTTGTAAATTAAAAAGAAAAAACTCAAGTTTGTGAACTTGTGAGATGTGGAAAGAGTTTTAAAAATTGCGATTGAGATCATAAACTGGAAAACAATATTTAAATAAAGTAATATTATAATAGGTACCTAGCCTAAAGAAATTGACCCGCGTCACCTCAGACGTTCCAGTGGGCGTCTTCGTCTGACATAAACGTGCCTGACTTATATCTGCTTTGATATGCGAAATGCACAACACTACATCATAAAGCACCTCGTAGGCAGGTACTTAATGTAATGTAATGTAGTTTAATGTTACGTAGGTGATAAGATTAGTAGGTGACCGAGAAATTTCTTCTTTTTTTCTTCCTCAAATCAGCAGGAAGTGCAATATACTTATCAAGAATTTCTGGGTGGCGCCTTTGGATTTCTGTACAATCTGGCAGATGAGTGATGGCGTGGTCAGTATACGAGCCCCGTCTCAATGAAATTGGCACAGTATATATTCAAGAATATGTCGAAAATAAGGCGTCCAGTCAAAATCTTACAAGAACGACTTAAGCTAAATCAAATAAGAAATCTTAAAATGCATTCCGATTTGAAATATTTTCAGTGGCGTAGAAGATAAAGGAGCCAAAAGGAGAGCCTCCTCCTCCTACTTACGCAACTGGGCACATTTGACCAAATACATATGTTATGCTATCAAATAGAAGACGTATTTGGGTGAACAATGTTGAAAACTTGAGCAAGATCGGTCAAGCGATTCAAAAGTTATTCCAAAAAACGTTTTTTATATTTGAACTTTGAAGAGCTGTATCTTTGTTACTATGTACCTATTTTGAATTATATGGCATCAAAAAACTAGGCGTTTTTGGAAGGAAAGAGTCTTCAAAAGTGCATAGTGACAGCAACGGAGATACAGCTCTTCAAAGTTGAAATATAAAAAACGTTTTTTGATATAACTTTCAAAACGCTTGACCGATCTTGCTCAAATTTTCAACATAGTTCTCCTAAATATATTTTCTATTCAATAACATAACATATTTGGCCAAAAGTCCCCAGTTGCGAAAGTTGCGCAGGGAGGGGGGCTTTCTTTTTTGTCCCCCTATCTTCTACGCCACTGAAAATATTTCGAAGTGGAATGCATTTTAAGATTTCTTATTTAATTTAGAAAAAGTTACCTTTGCAAGATTTTGATTGAAAACTTAATTTTCGAAATATGCTTGAATGGACACTGTGCCAATTTCATTGAGACGGGGCTCGTAATAGCGTACCCTCACAGATGCAAACCAGATGTACCACAATTACATTGAAAATGAGAGTGCTTCAATCTGCAAATTTCGTCAATTATTTATACAGGGTTATTAAAAAATGGCGGATTTTTTTTTCGGGCACGTTATGTGGATGTTAACAGAGCATGGGAAAAATAACTAAAAAAATTAATCAGCTTCGATTTGCAAGTTATTAACAAAAACAAATCTGTCCAATCTGGCAGCATCGCATCCTACCTACCTGGCACCTTCAGGTTTTATGGATGGACGATTCTATTACCAATATTGCCTGCTTCTCGCAGTATGCCACTGAAGCTATGGACTCGTGTGGTCAGGTGGATGTGGTGTACACCGACATATCGAAGGCTTTTAATCAAGTCGATCAATGATTGCTTCTGCGGAAGTTGGATGAGCTCGGTTTTTGTACGCTGCTGCTGAGTTTGTTCCATTCCTATCTTTCTGGTAGGTCAGCGTGTTGCATGTCATAGAGTAAGATGGGGCAGATGTACGCACTTAACGTTTAAGCATGTACAAAGCTTTAAAATAAGTGATCAATGTGTTACAAATTGACCTAACATCTGCTAGGGGTTTATAGAAACATTTGACATTGGAAAATTGTTCAAATTTATGTCTCAATACAGGTTTCCTAAATTGAGCGTCCCTTTCTGGCCCGTGACGTCACGTTCGATTGCACAGTAAATCGTCGCAGTCATAGTGTGCCAACATTGCCCCGATTCCGTAAGCCGAACGTGTGTTTTGATCATTTGATGGTGTTATTATTGGTATTTATACAGTTTTTACAAGTAGTTATGGTAAATAAATGTTGTGTGCCACTATGCAAGTCCACAAGTTATACAGTGATGGCCATAATACCTACACCATTACAAGTATTAAAACTGGGACTTGGAACACGCACTTACCTGTGCTTTCTGAGCACGTCCATATATCGTTGATATATCCATCACAAAAATAGTTGTATCCGCGCATCAAATGCCTCTCTGGCAAATTCTTCTATGCGAAATATTCATTTGCAATATTCATTGAGAAGTTCGTTATATTTTTAGCGACTTTCCCAGCATGGTTGGCTTTAGAATTCAAAAAATAAAACGCACTTTCAACACGGCGGAGCAATGTAAATACAAATGGCGCGATCACTCATGGCACACTGTGCCCAGAACGTGCCGAAAACAGCTGCGCGGAATCGCGGATTCTCCATCTCTCTTTTGAGGAAACCTGTATTTCATTTATAAATGAAAAAGTGGACTTCTGCAGAATCGTACTCTTGCCCCACGGGCACGGGTAGGGTAAAAGTACGCACGTAATTTGCAGTCTAATAAAGACCCACAAAAAATTCTTCTGATTTTATATGATCTCATTCATTGAAAAACATCTCTGGATTGATGCATTCAAACAATAAACCAACATTTGAAATACTCTGATTTTAGTGCAGTTAGCAGTAGCGTACTTTTGCCCCAATTCACAATGCGAACCTTTGCCCCAATTGAGAAATCAAATTTGGCGCCATAGATTCTTCCACACTAATACAAAAGAGCTGATCAAGTCCATCATAACTATGAATCTCAGATATTGTTAGTGAAGTAGTAACTGCCGTTTTTCAGTTTCTGGCAGCTTACAAGGATTCATAAGCCAAACTATGTTGAGTGGAAATTACTTCAATAGCTCATTTTAAATAACCAAGCTCACTACTGCCAGATCTACATTGCCACCGCCGGTATCTTTTGCACACTTGAATCTGATGTGGTTGACATTCAATTTTAACAACAGATTTTGCTTTAGGTTTATCACAGATTCAAATATGGCCGATGCGTACTCTTAAGGTGCGTACAGACCTGAGCACTTTTTCGCGGACGAACGTCCGTGCGAACAGTGTTCGTGCGCGCACAAATGCTCAGGTCTGGACGTGTAAATACGGAATTTCAACGCGCACGAACACTGTTCGCGGCGGACATTCCGTGGAGTGGAAACAACAAACACACATTTTGAGTGCTTGCGAACGCTGTTATGTGCGTGCAAAAATTGATGCCGAATTTCAGTAATTATTTCGATTCAACTCAACTGTGAGAGGTCTGGTGTTATTGATGGGTCTTAATATTGATTTCGTTGCCTCAATGAAGATGCCCAATAGGTTCAGTGCGAGGCTTCTCTCGATATATTGAGCGCATGATAATTTTCTTCAAAAGTTCAAAACCTTACTGGAGAGAAAAAAAAATGAAGCTTACAAAATAAGAGAAGGCAGAGCTAAGGTCATGTGGAGTGATACTTGATACTTGGCGTCATTCAGATTTTCAACGAGTCAGTGTATGTAACAAAGGAAAGCAGAAGAACCAGAGTGGTTTCACCAATAATTGAACCTTACGAAAAAGCCAATGGCTGTGAAGAAAAAAAAGTAACCATAAAAAAGCCATCTGCGGAAGACCGAAGAAATGGGACATGCAGAACTTAAAATTGGGTGTTCGACGCGTATGTACCTTACTTGAAAATATTACACGAGTGCCGATGCCGTCCAAAAAACTAGCGATCCTGGAGAAGATGGAGAAGTTGTCAATGGAGAGAATGACCATCTGAAGAAGGCTATTTGAGGTAAAATGACTGGGCATCGGAAGACACCAACGGCCCTGAAAATCTAATTTTGAACATCTCCAGTAAATCATACGATGGCGGTGGAACGCATTGCGGTTGCGGAGCCATGAAATGGACTTGCAAGTCAGTTATCAGCGAGTGGTTAAACTTGTCAAGAACACCCAATGGCTCAGAAAACTATGTTCCCAAAAATTTCAAATGATTGAAAGACCATCTGAAGAAGAACATCAGAAACGGTATTTTGTATCCTCCTAGACCATCTGAAGAATAAGTACCTTGAGAAACAATATTTTGTGATCTCCTAATAGACCAATAATAAGTCATTGGCAATTATTTCGACTACCCAAAGACGCCAACCAACGGGTCTGTAGAAAAAAAAAGATAAGGTTTTTGATCACCTCTTCCCAAACGGCCATGAATCGATATTATGATTATGGAAATAGGAAATGTCATTTAAAAGTAGGTAGTTGAAGATCATCCGAAGACAAGCGGACATGACAACAATGTTAATATTGATACGAAACTTGTTGGAGACCACGACGCGCGAATAAGACACGTACCTACACAATTTTAAATGGCGGAGCAGCCGTGCATCTGAAACTTGCCAGAATATTCGCGAAGCCGATCGACTTTTCCAGGGCTATTGCGAATGGATTGCCGCTTAATGCTGGAGAACACAGCAACGACATTGGGAGCGACGAGAGCCTTGGCGGCTTTTCTGAGTAAAGCTGGAATATTCTCGATTACAAGACGCTATACAGGGCGGTCCAGCTTATAGTAGCAATAATTCACCATTCGATGGTCCGTCGAAAACTAGGTCGACATGCATAATTTAATTTTGCTCCAAAACGCGTCCTAAGGAAGATAGAGCCTTTCAAAGTTCTGTTTTTAAAATCTTTTTTTCACAATAACTCTCAAGTCATTTGAGCGATTTCAACCAAGTTTGGTACAAATGATCACAGAACAGATATTCATCACTTGACGTGGATAACTTTAGTCAAAATTGTCCAGTGGCGTAGATACGGAGGAATTGTTCAACTTCTCCCACCTCATTTTCTACGCCACTGGATATTTTTGAGAAATTATACTTTTTTTTTGAATTCCTTGTTGTATTTAGAAAAAAAAGTAACTCCTGTAAAATGTTGGATAGAGGCTTCATTTCCGAGATATTTGGGTTTGAAACTTTGGAAAATGCCTCGAAATCGCGACATTCAAATGCCTAAGAATTAAAATCCAAGAAAACTCATGATTCCTCAACTGGAATAAGTTTTCTAGGTCGTTTAAGTTGTATGATTTAAGATTAACTTATGCCCCAGTTCCCTTCAAAGTTTATATATGAAAGATTCTCTCACAAACTCAAAAATTATGGCAATAATTCTTTTTTTTTGCCTCTTGCGTATTTTCATGGGACTCATGTTCAGTGTTCCTTGCGAAAGAACCTTAATCCTTCACCTTCCTTCACAACATAATACCTGAGAGAAGGACCGACACAATAACATCCAATAACATTATTTGCTTGATCTGGTGCAGAGCCGCCCATTTCTTCGTGAACAATTTGATTACAGCGTCAGTACTCATTTGCGGCACTGAATGAAGACCTTTTACTTACATTTTTGTACTCAAGACGCTTTCTTCTATATAATAATATAATCTATCGAAGCTATGTGATGTATGAGGCCTAATATTTGCAAACCATCCTTAGTAGGGCCTGTATCGCATGGTGTTGTTGATTAAAAGTTGCATTGTCCTATTTCGAAACAATTTCACGTAACCTCATTTGTTCTAAAATTCAAATACACCACATTGTCTAACACTGCACAGAGGCAATTCAAGCAGATCAAAATCGTTTTAGTAACGAGTAATGACCAAAATTTGTGCTTGACCGGAAATTTGTGGCGCTTAGCTTGTACAATGGAATACCATCGATGACCTTTTGGTTCAATTTTAGTGTTGAAATTTTTCAGGACTCCGCCAAGTCCATTTGACAAAGAGTCAGCCTTGATACTTATGATAATGATTCAGCAGTCAAGTTCCAATAATTATGTCTCCACTGCATAAATATGTATTCAGAAGAAATTTAGCAAAGCAAAATGGAACGCAAAAGCACAAATAATTGATAACACTAATAATGACACAAGAAAATAGAAAAGAGCCTGAGGGACAATGGACGTTTCAACTCTGTAGGCAATAACACTTTGGGAATTGGAAAAAAATTGTTCATCATTCTAACTTTGGCGGAAGGATTATTTCTTTATTGAAGATTTATTTAACATGAAGACATACGCCACCAGCCATCTTTGGATCAGAGAACCACTGCTCACTTATTCCACCATTCGTTCTATTCTTCAGAAAACGTGTTGGCATCTTTAGGTGTAAACTACTTTGAATATTGATCCAAGAAACAAGGAATATTTCAAAACCTAAAATTACGCATCCGAGATCTACCTTTGAAAATCAGTACCTTCCAGAGGACACACCAAATTGGCATTTTCTTTGAGGATAAAACTTTTTCAATGTCTTCTTCAAATATAACGTCGCATATATACCCTTCTATTTTGAAAATTTAACATAGTCCATCGCTGGTCGAAGATTTCGCGTCTTTTTCATTATTTGGCTGTGCAATTCTTTGATTTCCAATTTTTGTGGGGCCACCTATTAACGTGAACCTAAAAATATTCTCAAAGTGAGCACCGCAGAACTTGGCTCTAAGCGCCAGCGAAGAAATTTTTCTGATATTGCTTTTAGTTCTTGAGATTCGACGAGTTTAGTTCAAATTCACGGGATTTCGTGATATTTCTAGAAGAACCTAAAAACGGTAATTAAAACGGAAATCCGTGAGGTGAGTGAAAGATAAGAAGATGGTACAAGCCCATTTTGAATACCTATCGAATGAGTATGTTTTGGGTTTCCTAGTCCATCATGAATTTTGAGCGTTTTTCATGTGCGGACGGCATTGTGCGTCGCGAACACGAATCTGTGCCTCGGAACGGGCTCTGTGCGTTGAAACTGTGCGTCTGCGAACATCATGCGTGCGTGTGACCCGTCCACACGCACGCACGTGTCCGCGAGCACTGTTCGTCCGCGAAAAAGTGCTCAGGTCTGTACGCACCTTTACGAGTACAATATTTTTACCCATACTATCGATTAAGCCAATAAAAAAAAATTGGGCAAGTACCCCATTGCACGAATTTTCATCTATAGTCACGAATTTCAGTTTTATAAGTGAGGGATGAACGTGTAGACACCCACTGTTTATCACTGGCGTACAACTAAATACACGTCAAATAAATAACAGCTTTTGGATATATCGTTCAACTTCGCCTAGTGTTATTAGTCCAGTAAAATAAGGATTTAACTTGGAACAAATTAGGGGCAGGATGAAAAAAATATGGCGATGTAGAGAATGAAAAACTGAATAATGAAAACCAAAGTTTCATTTCCAGTCATCCCGGAAACCATGGAAAAAAAATGGAGAAGATGGAAAAACATGCGCCGCGATCTTTCTTTTGAAACGGTGAGAGAACGGTGAGAGATGTGTGAAAACTGTCGGGGACAAAGTTGTAGGGAATTCAATAATCTACAAAAAAGTCCTTGGAGGCATATGTCTAACTTCTTCAGTTTAGCCGTTTATCGCAGTCAAAGTTACGCGCCGGTCTAGAGAAGTGGAAAAACTGTCCGCGTGACCTTCCTTCTTGGATGCCGTGAGAACGACAGGAGATATCAAAAAATTGTGAGCGACAAAGTTGTAGAGAATTGAATGCTCCACTAGAAAATCTTCAAGGCCAATTATTATCACTTCTAGTTTAGCCGTGAACCACGTTTGAAGTTGCGCGACAATCCTGTTGATAAAGTGGTGCTTCTGGAAAACTTACAAAAACCCTAGACTCGATGAAAAAACTACGATAATGTAGAGGATGAAAAACTGGATCTAAAAAACCAAAGTTTCATTTCACACTGTTTCGGGAAACCTAAGAAAAAAAAAAGAAAAACTTGAAAAATAGTGATTTGCACTCGCAGCTTCCTCATTGAATACTGAAATAAACGTAATAAGTATGGAAAATCTGAACACACTGGCTTGTAGAGGATTAAATGATCTATAGAAAATCCCATCATGTGATGTATGTATCTCTGTCGACTTAGCTGCGGAGCGCCATCAAAGTTGGGGTACATGACTCGTGACGCGTCGTATATGTGGAGAAACTGGCACGACGTTGCGGTCATTGTTTAATTGATTATAAAACATGATTAGATTATTTGAAAACATTGCGTGCTTTGTTTAACGTCTGGGTAGCTACTTATTGTTAGAATTATCATTGTAGTCATTATCATCGTCTTCTGAAACGACAATGCAGGAAGCGTGAGAACAGGTGGCTCCACGGCAGTGGTGGCAAAACTTGGTACACTTGAGGTCAGCTTTTCTACATCCACAAAGCTTCTCGCAGTTTTTGCATCTGCAGGAAATCAGCCGTAGCAGATTTTCGAGAGCTACGATATCCTGGGTTCCAATGGGCATCAACAGAGAAATGATTAATTTCCAACCCCATTGTTCAAGTGGACAGTTGTTTATCATCTCCGAGCTGTTGTTGAATGATCATTGTTCATCAGAAATCAGTTGAAAAACATCTCATTATCTAACGTGAATCACGTTTTTCAATTATTATACATATTGTGTTACAAAATACGAGTACTTTCTCAGTTTTAAGCCTGAGTGTCACGATACTATTTTCGTACAATTTTGATGCTATGAATATATGATTAGAAACGACAAATTCAGAAATTCCCTAGCAACCTAGTCTCTCGTCCTAGATTGCTAGAATGAAAATATGACTAAAATAGTACAGTGGCACTCACGAGTTCAATTTTGACAAACAAGAAACTTTATACATAACAAAGCGTTCATCCGCGGAGTTACATTTCCAACAATAGTTACCAGACGTTCAACAAAGCACGCAATTTTTCCAAATCATTCAATCATGTTTTATAATCAATTGAACAATGACCGCAACGTCAGGCCAGTTTGACCACATATGCGACGCGTCACTGGTCATGTACCCCAACTTTGATAGCGCTCCGCAGCTAAGTCGACAAAGATGCATACATGTCATCACGACATTTTCTATAGATGACTTAATCCTCTACAAGCTGGTTTGTTCAGATTTTCCATATTTATCACGTTTATTTCAGTATTCAATGAGGAAGCTAGGAGTGCAAATCGCTATTTTCCAGCTTTTTCTTTTTTTTTCTCAGATTTTCCGAAACGGTGTGGAATGAAACTTTGTTTTTTTAGATCCAGTTTTTCATCCCCTACATTGTCATAGTTTTTTCATTGAGTCTAGGGTTTTTGTAAGTTTTCCAGAAGAGCCACTTTATCAACAGGATTGTCACGCAACTTCGAACGTGGTTCACGGCTGAACTAGAAGTGATAATAATTGGTCTTGAAGATTTTCTAGTGAAGCATTCAATTATCTACAACTTTGTCGCTCACAATTTTTTGATATCTCTTGTCGTTCTCACAGCATCCAAGGAGGAAGGTCACGCGGACAGTTTTTCCACTTCACTAGACCGGCGCGCAACTTTGACTGCGATAAACGGCTAAACCAAAGAAGTTAGACATATGCCGCCAGGGACTTTTTTGTAGATTATTAAATTCCCTACAACTTTGTCCCTGACAGTTTTTACACATCTCTCACCGTTCTCTCACCGTTTCAAAAGAAAGATCGCGGCGCATGTTTTTCCATCTTCTCCATTTTTTTTCCATGGTTCCCGGGATGACTGGGAATGAAAGTTTGGTTTTTCTTATTCAGTTTTTCATTCTCTACATCGCCATATTTTTTTCATCCTGCCCCTAATTTGTTCCAACTTTGACCTAAAAATCGCCTCATTTTACTGGACTATATCTTAGGGAACATTCCACGCGTTCTCTGGTATATCTCAGCGTCGGCGCCAGTACCTTCGCCGAGGCTCTAAAGAAATGCACCAGGTTGGCGTATAGGTATTCCGACAAGCTTTGCAAGTACCGCACCTCCGCCAAATGTGCAGATGTGTCCTACTCGCACGTCTCGATCTCCAACTCTCTCGAACCTTGCGTAACCGGCAACGCCTCGCTAGTGGAATCGCTCGAAAGTCTTGCCACTCAAAACACTACCAAGTGCGAGTGATGATTTTCATTTTCGGAAATTTACCGCCTGGACTACCGAGTTTCTTGATGACACGGAAATCTCGCGAGTTAAAGACGAGCGGGATTTCCCAATTGCATAAAAAAACGAAACATTATACCAGAAGGTAAATTCTCACAGGAAATGAACAACGCGAAATAAATTCAGCTAAAAAATCGTATTTTGCACCACTAGGCATGATGACGTATACCTACGTGATGATCTCCGGAAATCACCTCTACGAAATACAATTTTAACTTGATTTGTTAAAAATGTAGAAACACATCAACGACCGTCGTTTCTTGTCTGAACAGTATCTATAGAACAATGCCCATAGGTATAGGTACCGACTCAGGACTTCATTACGTAATATTGTAGTGATATTGATGCAAGATTTCGGATACCACAATGACGATCGTTGTGCATCAGGATGCCATACATGAGATATTTTGTGAAGCCATCAGCACAGAGAGCGCCCCTAATCGATCATCAGCATCTTCTTTCAGACCGTGTCTTCCATTGTTAATGAAGGGATCAATCAATGCGGCGCGGCTCTGGGGCCCTCTGAGATTAGGAATTGTAACGACATCAAAAAATCGTAGCCGCGACAACAAAGACACAAAAAAGAGAAGAAAAATGTGACATAGGTAGATGGTGTGTAGTGTTCAGTGTAATCAGGTACCTACGTTGGTACGTACGTATGTATTTGAGCTAGACTACTACTCGTAGACCGACTGACTGGGCGATAATCCGGTTCCTTCCTCTACGTAAGTATCTAAATGGCATTCACTATCTTGACGCCGTGGGTTCCGTTAAGTCAAAATACTGACGGAATCAAATCACCATGAAGTTTTTTTTTTGTGAACAATAAGTAACTAATTGTGACAAAATGACAATAAGAATCTGACACTGATACAGCACAGAATGTCTGTATTCTGGATTTACTGCGAGGAATTGATGGAACGTAGTTCCACCTAGCACGTAGAGGCCTCACTATTGGGCCTATTGTACCCCTTTCCAGACCAGTCGGACTCACCGAGCCACAATGTGGTGCCGAGTTTGATGGTCGATTCTACCTTGCAGGCCTCACCATCATCGGGCCCATTGTAACGAGTAATCGAATAAATTTCTCCTCAAGTCGCCTATGATTCCTAAAAATCTGGCGGAAAAACGTGGCTACCAAGGAGACCAAGGCCTACTTTGAGGAGAAATTTATTCGATCACTCTTTACCTCTTCCCAGACCAACCGGGCTCACCGAGCCACAATGTGGTACCGAATGTTCGATGGTCGGTCCCTCTAAGGACTATGGCTCCTGACTTCATCAGCCTCCCTGATCACGATGCCGGTTTCCCTCCACACATTGCCGTACTACCGGTTGCAGGCATGTTATACCCGAGAAGGAGTTTCGGCCGGCTTGGATGTCAGAAAAACTGGCAATATATTATTCCAGTCTCCAAGGAGTCGGAAATCAATGGATAGAGTTTTGTCTTACAGAGCGGGTGATGCCAGGATCGATTTTTGCACGTTTTTTTTTTGTTTCTTGAAAGAAAACCAGTTTTGCTTTCCTCCTTGGACGTCATTAAGGTGTCAACGGTGTGAACGGGAACAAATTCATTCCAGAGAGGAGTAAAAAATAAAACCTGAATCAAAGTACAAAGTTGAGCTTGTAACTGTGAAAATTATTTGTACGCAAACAAAATATTATGTACTTATTTGTTTTTTTTTTTCTATATACAATGAAGTAAGTGAGCATACAAAATTATAGCGTTTGGACGTTCTTTCAAAAATTGTATGGTATACAGAAATAGCATGTAGATAGGTAACTACAAGGTGTTAACGAGAACGAGAAAGAGAACACCCTGCATCTTATCAAGTCATTTGATGCAAATTTTTCTAGCATTCGAAAATACAACTAAATTTTCAACTGTAAGTTGTTCTCACAAATAGGCTGTCAACAGACTGGAAGGTAGTCAATTTTCATACTTCACAGTCAGCTGGTTTTGATTTTAAACAATCAATTTTAAATTCAAAGTAAGATTTCAGGCTGTATACAGGCTGCCGTTGTCGTATAGGTATTCTTTAAATAATTAACTGTTGAGCAATCGATTCAAAATTAGTAAAATATACTATTTTATCTACTTTTTTCTAATAATCTCCTACAAATAGGAAATTCTGGCTGCCAGAAATAGGAACGTTTGGCAGGTGACACTTTAGAACTGACGTTCGGCTACCTTCTAATGGCAATAAATAATTGTTTTTACTAGTTGAAAAACACAGAAACATTTTAATGATATGCTGCAATAGAGCACTGTTTTTGATGTAATGAATCCAGTACTAACGCAAATTGAATAATAGTATTTCAATTTATTAAAAAATTAAAAGTTACAAATTTCACAAATGTGACCAATTCAATATGACCAGCTTGTAGGTAGCATCAACTCACTTTGTGTACCAAATTTGGCGAAAATCCAGTGATCAAATTTGGAGTTGAAACAAAAATTTTTTTTTCAAAACTCAACTTTGGAAGCCTTCGTCTCCGTTATAATGCGTTTCCAATACATTTTTTCAAAAAAGTCTAATTATTTTTTTATGCTTTACTATGTATCGCCTAAAATATTGACAAAAAAAGTGTAACACCCTGTATGCGGGCCGTCAAAAAAAAAACAATTTTTGTGGCATCCTGTGTTTGTTCATTGTGGTCTATGCAGTTATTTGTATGCTGATTACAAAAATGTTTTGACACTTGTGGACTTTTCCTCAAATAACTTGTCAGAAAGGCATTATCTTGTTTCGCTGGTATTATTTTGGTCAAATGGCTGTGAATATAGTGTCAAATTTTAAAAATTAGAAATTTTTCTAGCACTGTCACCAGTATTTTGTTATTCTATGGCCTCATAAATGCCACAAAGTGCAAAAAGCATTTCTGATGCAATTTTCTCTATTTGCTTCCCCTAACGTGTTGTTTTTATAGAGGTGTCTTGAGAAGAAGTGGGGAAAATTTGGAGACAAAACCCATACAAGTGTGATACATTTTTGTTCTTAACAAAAAAAGCTGCTCATGCTATTGAATACAGTGTCGCAAAAATTTGATTTTTTTTTACCTACCAACCTACAAGATTCAAATTATTATATTATTCTGACTCTTGAACTTATTCATTTTTATTATAATTACTTAATCAGTTTGATTCCAGAACTGGATAATAAGTGTCTGATAATGGGAGAAATTCAAAATTTTCCAATAATTAAATATTCTGCGTGAGCCAAACACAGAATGAATTGAAGCTAATCAACGAACCTTGCGTTGTTGGGGAACAACAACATTTTCAAAGTTTTGAATCATAATTTGGGCGATATCTTCGCCACCTTCAACCTCAAATTCAAAAGATTAAATACTTACCTAATGCTAGGAAGTATCATTAATAATTATCATGTTATAGTGAATCATAACAAAATTTAAACAACGTAGTTTTAGAAAATAAAGTTTTTAGACAGTTGAAACAGATATGATGACTGTTGAAAATAATGTAAAAGACGATTTTAAATATGAAACTTTGTTGAAATTGGAAATTGGCAAGAACCAATAAAGCCAAAACCTACAAAAATCTTGACTGAAAAATTTGTCCAAGAAAAGATTGAAAATTACCCTTCAAAATAAGTGCCTCTATTTCTATTAGTTGCGCCTTGTATCACTGATTGGATTTCATGTGATTGTTAATTCCTCATTACCATGGCAACATCAACATGTTGAGTTAATGAAATCTCACAGAACACTACATCACTAAAACTCTCAAAACAAACGCAAACTAAAAACAATACCCTGGGAGCTATACAGGGTGATAGCGAACTGATCAAAGCTACCACCAGAACAAAAAAACATTCTTATAGAAACCAATTTTTTGGCATGTCAAATTAAGCTAAGTACTTATTAATTAAATGTGGGCATTTGCGATGTTGTGGCATTTGAAAATTCTCTTTGATTAGATTAATTTCATGTGTGGCCTCCTGAAAATGTTGTGATCTGCCAGTTATTTTGTCAAAATTCCATTAATAATAATTATTATTGAATATATATACATATTTATTGATTCAACTCCAGAATAGAGCATGTGTATCTCAAGGCAGCTCAAGAGCAGACTCAAATCAAAATTTGTATTTCAGTTTCATCTTAACTTAGACATGCCCTGCAACCCCTGCGCCTATGGTGCGCCATTTTACCATCACCCTACTGTTTAAGAAGCCCTACTTAGTTGAAGGCTGTCTGATTTCGACATGATTCTAGTGGGCTGCGATTCAGCCCGCGATCGGCCGATGGCGACCAGAAACATAGCCCACTAGAATCAAGTTGAAATCAGACAGCCTATATTATGTATGCATTATGTAGTCATTCATAACTTCTGTTTGTTTCTCTGTTTTGTTTTCTATTAATGAACAGTTGATAGCTCGATCTATTATTAACGACACAAAAAACTGAACGACATATAGCCAGTTCCACCAGCAAATTTAATCATTGTTAGCTAATTAAGATATTTTCTCTGGTGAATATTGGCTTAGTGGCGCCACAAGTTTCACGAAAGTTTTAGTTTTAACTAAAACTATAATTAAATTCGCTGGTGGAACTGGATGATAATGTCACAGATGGATGATTTTTTGAAATTTTCTCCAAAACGCGAGTCGTTTGCACGCTGGAAAATTCAAGGTGCCTGCAGCAAGGCTAATGGATCATCCTTCAGCAACTGGATAACTCTCAAGCTTCATTCTCAGGACAAAAGTGTAAAATTTCATTCATCTGTCGTTCACTGTTGTGTGTCAGCAATATTAATATTGAAAGTCAATTTTCAACTATGTATACTGGGTGTTCATTATTAAAGAGCGTTGGAGTTAGCTATCCAACTCCAAAGCATTTTAATAATGAACAGTGAACACCCATCATCCACTATAGATCAGTTGTTGCTCAGTTCAAGTTCAAGTTCGAAGTTTAGTTTTATCCCGCTGTCAAAATGCCAGCTGTGGCGACAATTTCGCCTAGCTAATGAGCTGAAGTACTATATCACATCAAGTAGTCTATGAAAATAATGAGTTCAGATTGGTTTTAAAACAGGCTTTGTGACAGTAATAGTGCGATTCTGTAAAAAAGGCATTCCATAAATGCTCTGTCAAGTGAAAAATCCTGTCAGCCATTGGCTGTTGCCTTGTCAATAGCAGCGTAGCAGTCTTTGGGAGGAATGTTATTTTTTAGAGAATCACACTATAAAGTAATGGTCCATTAGTTTGTATAAGCTACTTGAATAGTTGATACAACTATTATAAGTACTTATAACTACTGCAACAGTATTTCACATGAGGTGTACTTATTTCATGACACTGGCACTGGGACAGCATCCCAAACCAGTACACTCAATGTGAAACACACTCGGAAACACAGTCTGTTCCTCTTTCAACTGATGCTAGATTTTTTACCTCAATGAGCCACATATACTTTCTACTGTATCGTATTGGCAAAATAAACTAACTTACTTCTAAACAAATACATAGGTCCTTGATTGGATTTACAATAGAAGCCCAACTTTGTACATGACCATAATAAGAATTTTTGTAATATTAATATGTATTGAGCACACACACCCTAAGACATGGGTTCAACTAGAAACTCACAAATATCACAGAGGGCATAAAAAATATTTAGGTACAACCGGAACACTTCTCATCTTAGCATTCATTTCAAGGACGGTGACAAATTCTTTCCGAGCACGTTTGCGCTATATTTGAGCTTCTCAACATTGGCTGCACTGGTGAGGGACTCGTCGCTTATCAAACGGTCGCTGCGTTGTTCTTTTATTGAATCTGAAACAAGCGAGGAAAAAAGTGTTATTAGAAATTCAATCAAAAACTTGAGCAACATTACACAAGTTCGCAACGCTTTTCTGCTTGTTAAAGAAAAGTTTTTTATGCACAAATCACTGCAGCGGCAGTAAAAAAGAGCTTTTTACCGTTGTAAGGGGTGTATTTATCGGAAAGGAAGTTTTCTAGGTTATATCCAATAACGCCGACCAAGGCAGCGAAAGGCAAGGTTACGTAGGGCGAGTACGCCCTCAAGGCTCGGAAGAGGACTGGCCACATCTGGAAAAAGCATGTTTTTAATAAACAAGTAATTTTAGACACGAATACGGACCGTTCCAAGGTGAAATGCTTTGATATCGGGCTGCGGGATGTCATTGAATTATGTATGCATCGAGATTCTTCAGATTGAGACGTCAAATCAGCTGTCAGATATGACATTGACAGGTCAAAACAACAAAAGTCCCTAGAAGTTTGGTACCAGATCTATGGGCGCTAGATTCGAATCACGATCAGGGACAAGGTGTTCGGTTGTTCACTGTTAACGTATAAATTATATCATCCCCCCTCGATAATACACTTCACTTTACTTCACAGGGTGAAACATCGGAAATATTCACCTTAATTGGAACTAGTGTTGTAGAAAATGCGGTATTTTTTTTAAGGGTAGGTCGGTAGGTATTTTACGGAGTTTAATACGGGTACTCTATACACCTATCCCACCGCGATATCAACTCGGGAACACCCTGCGTGCGCCGGTGTCATGGGGAAATTTTGCTTGGGGTTTGGACATGATTGGCTATTCTGGTAGTAGGTTGTTCAACTTATAGTAGACTAAACTGCACATGGTCAGTTCATTTTCTGTTGATTGTTTACAAAGGCATTTTTGAGGTTAATTTTCAATTTTATCTGATGAGCGTCGTACATTTGATCCTGCATACCATAACCATAATTACTAATAATTTTAGTTAGGTAGTACCAGTTTTTACTAGGGCTTTCAATGCATAAATGCATACTGTTGCAATGCAATTCACCTTTCCCATGAGAGCATCACCGTCATCACGCATACTTGTGAGGGCACAACTTGGCACAACTGACGGTCTGTAGTAGCCGTCCGTACTAGCGGAAATCTGCGCTCACAGGCATGCGCGCAAGTGATTGTTCTAATGGGAAAGGTGGATGACAAAATTGTGAAACTAGATAATTAAAACTGACAGTAGATAATATGCACCGATACCCGTCAGACTTGCTAACCTCAATTTTGAATATAGTTATAACGTATGGTCCGAAAGTTTTGGGAAATTGTTTAAAGCTAATAACTTTTTCTGAATAGTCTTTATTTTTCAACTTG
Organism: Anaspis maculata; assembly: GCA_949128115.1. Taxonomy (NCBI): domain Eukaryota; kingdom Metazoa; phylum Arthropoda; class Insecta; order Coleoptera; family Scraptiidae; genus Anaspis; species Anaspis maculata. Next base: position 32,760,674 of record OX421967.1, read on the forward strand.
ATATTGCAAAAATTAACATCATATATGTATAACAATAACAAATTCACATCCAACATATTGATAATGGACCAATATCTTCGATGGGTCTCAATTTTCTTCTGCCATGTTCCATGATTTTCTGTATTAATTTCTTAAATGTGAAATTCTCTGATGTTATTGAAAAATGCGACGGCGCCGTAATTGGTCTACATTTGCATCTCCCCATCCCTTGTCGTATACTGATGTCCTGCTCAATACTTACCAAAAATCTTATTTTGGTCGAGCTTGCGGTACATTGGGAGGCAGGAGCTCAGAGAAATTAATCCTGCTGTTGTCCAGAGAATGATCGAACATGGCAGAAGAAAACTGAGAGCCATCAAAGATAATGGCCTATCCTTAATATGTTAAATATGAATTTGGTGTTGTTAAAGATGACGCTAGTTTTTGCAATATTAAGCTTGAAACGACCCCAGCTATCGTCTTGTACCCTGAATGGGTAGGCAACCCATTATACTGGCATTTAATTCAACTTATTTGAATTAAATCACTTTTCCCGCTTTTGGAACCGCTTGGCCGATGATCATCTAGTATCAGGACGACATCCCGTTGTGCCCCTCTTCTTGTTGTTCGATTATAGAGTTCTCGAGATTGTTGAGACAGGTCTGACTACAAGTTTGAACGCAATAAGACACAATATAAAATTTTAACGTAACATCAATCTATTGACTTCTATGTACAATTCAAAATGTTTAAATAATGGCTCGCTCCTATACCTAGTCCTACCTTCACATCGCAGGCTAAATTATCTAAAAGATCTAACCTATTACCGAAGAGGTAACTTTCCCCTAATTATTTCAGACGTCCCAACACCCCAACCCTCCGACGAACACCTGACTCTACACCTTGACCGACATTTAATTCTGACTGGCTTTCGCGGTTCAAAGTTCTTTTTGTGGTAACATCAGATCCAACATTTATGTTAGTGTTAAAGGTTATGTTAGGGTTAGGCCCGGCTTCTAGACACTGTAAAGAGAAGAGTGACTTCGACCACGAATGCAATCTCAGATTTGTGGGCCGGTGTGTGCGGTGGCCCCCTTTTTGTGGAGCCTCTTTTCAAAGGCTAACGCTCTTTTTGGGCTATGGTTCTCTTTTGCCCGTTTGGAAGGGATTGGATATGGCTGGCCTTTGTGGGGGCTTTAAACCTGTTTTCGCCGTGAATTGCCCCCAACGCTCAGAAAGATTCCCATGATCGAAAGTGCCTATAACCGGAAATGTTGAACCAAATTTCGCCCTTCCAAAAACTTTCGAACCGATGGTGTACGCGAAACAATTACTCAAGTCAAGGTACTAATTTAATGTGAAGAACGTTTTGAGCACGCCCCGTATACGCGCTAGTTCGTTGTTGTTTAGCAATTTGTGAGAGAAGGCCGCAGCCAGGAGAAACAAAACGCAGAGAATAGACTATACCGGGTGTTCGCCGAAAAGCCGATGCGAAGAGGCGTTGAAATAATCTTTGCCCTAACACGAAGTAATCGCCGTCTACACTATTCCTGATCGAGCCCTAATAACAATTCATTTTTACAAAGTCCCTATTTAAACGATGGCGTCGTTGGGGACCGGATTGAATTCATCAGTTTCGAATAAGAACGTTTCCATTCCCGGGACAACTCTACATGGAAATATCAGGAACTGTCGTGGCGCTAAAACAAAATCATTAGTTTCAAGGAGGGGGGGGGGTGTCCATCAATCCGATCAACAATTGCGACTCTACGGCAGGGTCCGAACCCCGATACAAACGCGATTCTATTTTTCCAATTACTTGATTTTTCCCGTAGTTCTCAAAATTTACATTTTCCGAATAACTAGGAACTTCAGAAACGCAGAGGAAGCTCACCCGCGAGTTTCCAGATCTAACCCACTAGGTCCGGTGCTCTGAGTACCGCAGTCACAAAGCCCAGTCCAGAGGGCCCAAGAGCGCGAATACCTTTCTATGAAGGTATCCATCAAAGGACGAGGCTTGCCAGTGGCTGTACCTGACGGCAGACAGTAGCGCAGATACCAGCACGTGCAGGCAGATTCAGAAAGCACGCGTGAGCCCCATCATACATTTTTCCGACAAAGCCTAACCGTAAGCAACTATCCCAACTCACCAAGACTAACCTCCCGCTCGTCGAGGTCATCACTCCGCCACACGAGATACCGAAACGAGAGACCTCATTTCTATCGGGCCTGGTTCATTTAGGGGTTTCAACTCGACATCCTCGAGGTGGGCTAGAACTCATCGTGGAGGGAACGCGACTCAGCATCCTGGAGGGGGTTCGAAACACTTCGTCAACGGGTCCCAACTCTGCGACTTGGAGAAGGGTCGAAACTCAACACCGGAAGGGCCTTGGCACATCGACCTGGAGAAGGGCTGGAACTCGTCGCCGGAGGGCTCTGACTCGACACCTGGAGGCGGATCAAGACTCAACGTCCAAGGGCTCTGACTCGACATCCTAGAGACGGGTTGCAACTCAACGGGGGAAGCAACTCATCAGTCTCTCGGAGGGTCAAAACTCAACCTGGAGGGTTCTCGACTCAGCGTGCCCCCAAGGGGACCAAAACACGACTCCGAAGGGTTCCAACTCGGCTTTCTCCAGGGGGCCTTTGAGACACATCAGCCGGGGGAAACGACTCGTCATTTTCCAAGTGGGCTGGGACTCATCATTGGGGCTTCGACGCTTCGGCCTCTAGGAGGGTCGCGACGCAACATGAACGGGTTCTAACTCAGCTTCCTCGAAGGGGACTAAAACTCTTCGCTAACAGGCCCGCAGAAGCACTCGGCAGCGGACGCGACAAGTCGGGAGCGGACGGCAGCCCAGGAGGATTGGTCCAGGTACCACGGTCAATCTCCGGCGATATCCTCCATTCCCAGCAATTCGGAATATTTTATTGCATCCAAAACGACCGCGAACGGCGTATAGACAGCTCAGGTAATCCGAGAAGCCGCTGGAGAATATGCGACTGGCGGTGCTAACACGTGTGAATCGGATGGTGGCGGGCAGCGGGCAGCGGACGGTGGCACGGCGCGTCAACACAGTGGGAGTACGGCAGCAACTAGCTAAGTCAATGTGCGGGTGCTTTACTTCATATGCACCAATTCACCATATCGTCGGACATCAAGCAGGAACGGTTGTTGAATGTCGATGATGGGCCAGTAAATTATGTTATAGAGCTTTGCGGGATTTACACGAATGAATTAAATAGCTAGCGACATCTTTCAATGATGCCTTGACTCTGAATATTCACATTCTCATACCTCGATTTCACGGCTTTGAATTATTTTCCTCCGGAATATTTTCGGCCCGCCAAATGCGGGTGGCTTCAAGCTACAAAATCAAAACTATACAAAGAAAGTAATTAGCTTCTAAAAAAATTCCCAAAACTTTCGGACCATACGTTATTGCCTGCGCACTGGGTCCGAAATTGTCCGACGGGATAGGTGTACCTATACCGTCTGTTTTTTTTTCTAGGCCCCAGCGCGTAGCGCCTTTATTATGGATTCCACACCCAACATATTATATATTTTTGAAATCAGAAGAACAAAATCTTTCGATTGATGGTATGTCAAATTATTTTTGACAGATGTCATTTTTTGACAATTGACAGAATAGTACTTGTGATACATCATTTTGAAGCCCATTCAATTCTGAGGAAAACTGTGTCTTCATTTTTGGAATAGGATGTCTTTCACAACTTCTGGAGGTCTTCAAATAGGAAAAATTGTTGAAATTCAGAAATACTCAATAAGTACGTATAAGTAGGCAAAACAGGTATTTTTAATAATAACTAATGATAATAATCAATAAATAATCACAATGAAACGAAAAATGTCCTGGAGAAGTTATTTGAAATGACCGTTTCCTTGTTCCTTGAATGAGAGATTCAACGACCGGTGAATTGGAACTGCCAGCCCAACGCGATAGTATCCGAGATGGCCAGGTTTGACCCCCTCGATTTTTTTATGATCATATTTGAAAGATAAGGTGTTTATAGAATCTCCCGCTGATTTGGACGATTCAAAATCAGAATATTATCATCAGTTGATATTAAAAATACCTATTAATTATTGAGTAGGTATTTCTGAATTTTAACAATTTTTCCTATTCAAAGACCTCCAGAAGCTGTAAAAGACATCCTATTCTAGAAATGAAAACACAGTTCTCCTAAGAATTTTATGGGCTTTAAAATGGTGTGTCACAAGTACTATTCCGTCAATTGTCAAAAAATGACATCTGTCAAAAATAATTTGAGATACCATCAATCGAAAGATTTTGTTCTTCTGATTTCAAAAATATATAATATGTTGGGTGTAAAACCCATAATAAAGACGCTATAAGCTGGGGCCTAGAAAAAAAAACGGACGGTATGTATACCGTCCGTTTTTTTTTCTAGGCCCCAGCGCGTAGCGCCTTTATTATGGTTTCCACACCCAACATATTATATATTTTTGAAATCAGAAGAACAAAATCTTTTGATTGATGGTATGTCAAAATATTTTTGACGGATGTCATTTTTTGACAATTGACAGAATAGTACTTGTGATACATCATTTTAAAGCCCATTAAATTTTGAGGAAAACTGTGTCTTCGTTTTTGGGCTAGGATGTCTCTCACAGCTTCTAGAGGTCTTCAAATAAGGAAAAGTTGTTGAAATTCAGAAATACTCAATAATTACGTAAGTAGGCAAAATAGGTATTTTTAATAATAACTAATGATAATAATCAATAAAAAATCACAATGGAACGAAAAATGTCCTGAAGAAGTTATTCGAAATGACCGTCTCCTTGTTCCTTGAACGAGAGATTCAACGACCGGTGAATTGGAACTGCCAGTCCAATGCGATAGTATCCGAGGTGGCCAGGTATGACCCCCTCGATTTTTTTTGAGCCTATCTGAAAGATAAGGTGCTAAAGGAATCTCCCGCTAATTTGGACGATTCAAAATCAGAATATTATCATCAGTTGATACTAAAAATACCTATTAATTATTGAGTAGGTATTTCTGAATTTTAACAATTTTTCCTCTTCAAAGACCTCCAGAAGCTGTAAAAGACATCCTATTCTAGAAATGAAAACACAGTTCTCCCAAGAATTTTATGGGCTTTAAAATGGTGTCTCACAAGTACTAGTCCGTCAATTGTCAAAAAATGACATCTGTCAAAAATAATTTGACACACCATCAATCGAAAGATTTTGCTCTTCTGATTTCAAAAATATATGATATGTTGGGTGTAAAACCCATAATAAAGGCGCTATAAGCTGGGGCCTAGAAAAAAAAACGGACGGTATACACTCATAGAAAGGACCACCAGATTCCTCCGCTTGAAAAGTAGTCCCGAGCATTACCCGCGAAATTTGAAATTTCAGTTAGAAAGAGGTGCTCATTTCCGCTAATCACAACTGAGTGCTATGGTAATTCTAAATGACACCCGGAGAAGGTGAAGTGTAATAGTCCGGATGTTAAGAGCAAAAAACAGGGGGTACCCTGCATTTTGAGGTAGAGCGAAGCCCCTTTGCATGTGTGATGCTTGGACCCTCCCGAATCCATAATCATCGTTAGCCACCGGCAAAAATCGTGCAGGCACTGTATACAGGGTGAAGCAGAAAAAAAATTAAGAAAATTTGTATTTCGTGAACCAAAACGGATGGAGTCGCGTGAAACACCATATCTGTTCCAAATTTTGCGCTTATCAAGATAAAGAAATCCGTTTTTGATTATCTTGTGCCATTTTTGAAATATCGGGAAAAGAAAAAAAAAAAAGGAAGCTGAAAATTGTCTTTCCATAAATAGCTGAAAATTCTAGATGAAGAGATGCGATTTGGTTTGTATGCTCTGAGTGATGTTTCAAGTGAAATTCGAGGAGTAGCCACCTGGGAAATCACTGCGGGCGCTGTTACAGGGTGAGTCAGAGAAAATTGAAGATAAATCGTATTTCGTGAACCAAAACAAATGGACTCACGCGAACCACCAAGTTATGTTCTTAATTTTGCTTCTGACAAGGTGTGAGTGATAGTTTTCGAAAATCTCATTCATATTTTGAAAAATCATCAAAAGAACTTTTTCTTTTTTGAACTTTATTTTTTTTTTGTATGGCTGAAAACCCAAGATATAGATGTGCAATTTGGTGAGTATGTCAATAGTGATGTTTTACGGGAAACGCGATTGAAAGCCACCGGCGCCAGTACTGCAGGCGCTGTATACAGGGTGAAGCAGAGAAAAATCTAAAAAAATCATATTCCGTGAACCAAAATGAATAAAGTCGCGTGAACCGCCACATGTGTTCTGAATTCTGCTCTTGAAAAGATGTGTGCAGTAGTTTTTGAAAATCTCGTTGACATTTGTGAAAGCATTGACATAAAAACTTTTTTGTTCTTGAATTTCTTTTTTTTTATGAACGGCTGAGAATCAAGGATAAAGGGATGCAATTTTGTAAGTACGTCGATAGTGATGTTCTAAGTGGAACGCGATTGATAGCCACCGGCGCCAGTACTGCAGGCGCTGTATACAGGGTGAAGCAGAGGAAATTCTTAAAAAATCATATTTCGTGAACCGAAATGAATAAAGTCGCGTGAACCGCCATATGTGTTCTGGACTCCGCTCTTGAAAAGATAAGTGCAGTAGTTTTTGAAAATCTCGTCGACATTTTTGAAAAAATTGACATAAAAACTTTTTGGTTCTTGAATTTCTTTTTTTTATGAACGGCTGAAAACTAAGGATATAGGGATGCAATTTTGTGGGTATGTCGACAGTGATGTTTTACGTGAAACGTGATTGGTGATCACCGGCGCAAACACTGCAGGCGCTGTATACAGGGTTAAGTAGAGAAAAAAATCAAAAAAATCGTACCTAATGATCAGTATCATTTACCTGCAGTGAAAGCATGATGAAAAGCAGCGAAAACAAACAAATACCCCGGCTTTTCCAACGAGTTTTGAATTTTTCAATTGACGTTGATGCGTTGACGGTTCTAATTTGACTTTTTGAGTAGATTGACGCATGAGCTTGTGCTATTATAGCTGGCAGAGAGCGCCACCAGTTCCTCCAGATATCGGGTTGCATACCCTCGTGGCCCGTGCCCTATTATCTTGGCGTAAGAATAATTTGCCCGGGTAAGACTACCAACCGAACAAAACTAATATCAATTCCAAACGCGTCCATGTTGTTACAGTCTTTGGTGCTTTTATTTGCTATAGGTTACATCACTGAAATTCAAGAAAGTCCGTTCTACCGCTGTACAGACCACATACTTAAATAGCTATACCGCTCATGAACCTATTGCGCATTCTGCTGCGCCGCGTAACAGAAGGAGTTAGAGAATGACGCCATCTTGATGGTTAATTTCCAGTGTATCTCAAAATACCGAGCTATATAGCTACCACAAAATATCCTAAGGCCCGTGAAACTGATCAAACCTTCTGCAATTTTACAATAGCGATCCAGTTTTCTCAAGTACCATCACGTAAGTGTATTTAGTTTTCTTGAAATTACGAAATACTCACATCGAGTTGGATGGTTGGGAGTCACTGTACTCTGAGTGAACGAAACGTCAAGTGACAGCTTTTTGACAGTGTAAATAAACATCACGTAGTTAACCGAACTTTTGGATGCTGGAATGATCGCACACCTTTTCTTCACCTGTTGATTCCCACTTGATGTTATTAGTGTTGATTCCACGTACTTTGAGGGAGAAATAAAATAATGTCGTGCTTAGTCAAGTGGCCAACTAGCGAAGTGGTGCCAGTCCACACCACCCAAAGTCCCTAAATAACCATCAAGATGGCGGCGCCCATAATTACAGGTGTCGGACGTCTCTCTTGCGCGGTATAGCTATTTAAGTATGTGGTACAGACTATAGGTATTTAACCCTTTCGGACCGGCTCTAGATCTACACGCTATGCTGCCCAGCCGGCGCTAGACAGGCGTTTTGGGTCCATACGCTTCCTAGGCCAATTGCGAGAAAAAATGAAGCGGGTTTGTACGTTTCTCGCACTTGATGTGGAAGAAACATGTGCCTATTTCAGATTAGGTATTCATTGAAAAATGTGATACCGAGATACTAATCATCAGAAACCACAACCAAAACAAGAACAAAAACAATAGGAAGCCTCGCGTGTGAATTCGTCTCCCGGCCTTTGAGGCTGGAAGCGATTTGCGGATGGATCCGTCTCCCGGACCTAAAAGGTTAACCTTGTATTATATCGTGTGATCAAATGAATTCTCATTTTAGGTACCTAAGCGGTGGCCTAGCCGAACGCAGTAGCTTCGCACCCCTGAATTTAACCAGGCCACAGCCTACCTAAAATAAGAATTCATTTGATCACACGATACTATTATACACGAGATTTGGAATAATTTGAAAAAACAAACAAAAGAAGCCATTTTTCAAATCAGATTATAACGAGGATTATAATGAGTCTGTTACCGTGGGTGAAAACCTGTTCAGGGATAAAGAGTTGGAAAATCTGCAGTTTTTCCAGAAAGGAAAACTCGAAATCTGTGGTCCAGTCTCGAAAATTTTTCCCTGAACTTGGAACCCCTGCGTTTTAATATGGGATATCAATTTAGCTTTTCATCCTGATTATAAAAATAGGGTTTTTCCATTGTATAGTGTCTCGTTTTTCATCGCTATCACTATATTATTTGATACATTTGATACCTATATGGTACACCGATATTGAAAATCAACAATAGAACATCTTGTAGTGCTCCTGAAATTCCACAAATAAACTGCGCAACAAATATGCTGTCGCGAGGGAACAATTGGTCTGAGTTTGAACCTCAACAATTTTTGAATGACGCAAACCATTTCAATTCTGTTTTGCCGGTTAGCGAGCTCAGTTCTTCCGTTACTCACCGTCAGGAAGTGAAGATCAGGAAGCTCCATGTTAAATATCTACAGGGTGGAATGTGGAACAGTACAAAATTTTAGCAAATTCAACGGATCTCCATTTTCAGAATAATTTTTTTTCTCAAATGCAAATGTGAGGATTATGAAGCGTTATGTTTTAGCTTACGCCCAGGGGCCCTATTCTTGAAACGGAGAACAGAGTCCACATGTGTAGTTGCCAGGCAAGGGCCAATCATAGCTCTCTTTGCATAGCAACACCGCATGAGAACTTTGTTCCCCGTTTCAAGAATAAGACCCCAGTTGTAGAGCCAAGCACTTTAACTCGTTTGTAAAATGTTCATGGCAACAGAGGCTAAACTCAAACTACTTTGTCAAACTCAGACACCCGTTCCCATCCCTGTATAATAATTTGAATTCAAATGTCTTCAACTGATATTGTGCTTCAAAACTCGCAATGTTCGTATCATGCAAATTTCGGGAACTATTGAATTTTACAAACATAGGCTCTCTTTTTTGTCTTTCTGAGCAACAGGAAACAAAGACACCAGGTGTTTATTAACATGCGTTTTCTGACACAAAGGCTTTTGAAGAATATTGGTTGTTTGTTTCAAAAGCGAATAGCTTTCTCTTGAAATTCAATTGTTGCGCCATTTACCAACAATGCAAATTTGATAATACATGGGTAAGGCCAAGTCAGGTAACTGTGACCATGGGTAGTTCGTTGTCTTGAATTTTAGAAATCAGTCAACAACCACAAGAGTCACAAGACCAGACCAGTATTCCACGACTAGTGCTAGAGAGTTCATTTTTTTTTCAAATCAAAGCTTAGTGATCCTTCTATATAGTTCGTAGTGCTTCAGAAATCGAGAGAAAAACGCCATGGCTTTCAGTTCCACAAAAATTGAGAGATTGAGCGAATCGGATACAGATGTGAGTTGAAAAAAACATGCTTATCTACCTAATCGAAAAATTCTGAATTTTTTGTCAGTAACGGCACGTAAGTTATATATTCCTTTATTTATTAATTGCGACTGTTCAGCAGTTGTTTATGTCGGAGAACACCCGCCTTATGGCTTTATTGAAGAACTCTATTTTAAGCATCCATCTTTTTTGAAGAACCCCTTTATGGCCGCGCAAGTTTTGCTATCTCACTTAATTGAAGACCTTTATTAACCAATTTCTTACACTAATTCGAAATTAGCGAATAAAGAAATAGTAGGTATCTACCTATTCGCTATTCGCAGTTCGTGATTCGCCGCTATGATATGAACTAGGCTTAAATGGGGGCCATCGTCCTGTCCGCCTGTAAAACCACGTGCATGTTTCACCCAGGGGCCCTATTTTCAGGACACATGTGTTCCGTTCACATGTAAATTTAGCAAAAGAGGGCCCAGAAAGCCCTGCCATTTGACTATGCTCCTCGCTGTGCTCTCAGGGCAAATTAGTATGAATTTTTGTGTCAAATGGGAAAAGCTGCATGCTATATTTATGGTGCGAAACACGTGCACAAGCAGCACGTCTCCATGATGAACGTGCATGGTCAGCGCATGGCAAGTGAGTAGCCTAGAACAGTACGTAGGTCGTAGGTACTGTACTAGTGCAGTATCGCCAATAAAAGTAACAAGCGAATACGCCTCATGGGCATGAGGCTCAGTAGCGCACTTCCTTTTTGGAGGATTAGTGAACGCAAGATGTTAAGTGATTAGGGTTCCACCGTCTTGGGCAAAAAATTCCAATATGGCGGCCAAAATATCGACAGAATCATGAAATTCGGCTTGAAAATCAAAATGATCGTACTAGACAAGGGTAAGTTCCAAGTTTCATGAAAATCGTTCCACTAACAAGAGATTTCAATATGGCGGCCAAGATGGCGGCAGAATTATGAAACTCAGCTTGAAAATAGGAATGATCGTACGAGACAAGCGTAACTCTCAAGTTTCATGAAAATCCTTCCACTTATAAGAGATTTCAATATGGCGGCCAAGATGGTAGGGCAATCATGAAATTTGGCTTGAAAATAAGAATGATCGTACTAGACAAGGGTAAGTTTCAAGTTTCATGACAATCGTTCCACTAATAAGAAATTTCAATATGGCAGCCAAGATGGCGGCCGAATTATGAAAGCCAACCTGCCTATTTGGTCCTTGAGGACCTAAGCTATCCACCTTTCAAGGGCTGTAGCTTTATTTCACGAGGAGAAGTTCAACTTCATCGAAGTGCACAGGAGATCTCTGTTTTTCGAGATTAATGATAACGATGTATGGATAACAAAAATAGTGCCCATTGGCCACCCTTGGGGACATCAGCTATTAATCGGAAAAAAGTTCCAAGACTCTTGTTTCAATTCTCGAGAAGGAGTACAGCGTCTTAATTTCTGCACGGACTCGGACAGACAGACAGACAGACAGACAGACAGACAGACAGACAGACAGACAGACAAACCGGCCACATAAGCGTCATTCTGTTACTTATATAAAAAAATGTTCTCCGACTGATTTCGACCTCCTGAACACGAATATCGGGTTCACCTTTGAATTGGAACATTTCTTTTTTATCGAAAAACCGAAAAAATGGTAGCCTGTCACATGATTTTTAGTGATACCTACCTACTTTTTTTTTTGTTATTGAGCGAACATGTTTCGTAATTTGAGTGCCATTATCCTTCAGATACCTAGTATTGGCTATTGCAAAATGTTCAATTACTATTTCGGCACGTCTGATTTTAAATTTGTAGGTTCGTGTAATATGCGCCGAGCCGTGGCTTTGCGGTCGTTTTCAAAAATTGATAACAATTGACCCGACGGTCGGATCGAAATGGAGTTTTTGTCAAAAGAAAGTTCAAATTGTTCTCTAAATATATTGCCGTACATGCAGTGATGTATTTCATTAAGAAATTGTAGTTGCCTGCATATCGCAACTTTCTACATCTTACCGCGAATGCCAGCACTTGATCGGCGAAGCCGCCCTACACCAAAATGTTATTTTTGTAATTGTTCATGATTATTTCGGCAAAATTTTTCTTGATTCGCGTACCAAGGCCATGAGCTACCCATTCGAGTTGAAATATTTTCTGTATTGAATTTCGTTTTGTTCGGAGTAAAGGATATCAAGCACCAGCAAGCAACGAATAAATCATTTGCGGCCGAGCCGTAGTTTCGTAGTCATTTTCAAAAATTAATAACTATTGGCCTGCACCTCGCACCGATGTGAAATTTTCATTAAAATAAAGTTCAAATCATCCTCTAAATATAACTCCGCATATGTATTATGGTAAAATGATAAGATCGGGTACTTCCTCGCATGTGATAACTTTCGAGATCAGGCCGGCTTCTGAAATGCAGCATTCAACGGCGATGCGGCGTCACACTAAATTGATATTATTGTCATTGTTTATTATTATTTCGTCGAGATTTTTCTTGGTTCGGGATACAAGGTCATGAGCTACCCAATGGAGTAAATTTTTTTTGCAAAAACCTATTCGTCTAGGACTAGATGCTGTGACGGACGGACGGACGGACGGACGGACGGACGGACGGACGGTCGGACGGACGGACGGACGGACGGACGGACGGACGGACGGACGGATGGACGGACGGACGGACGGACGGACAGAGCGAGGACAAAAGCGCCTTCCCGTTTGGAGAAGTGCGCTAAAAATTCAGAGAGTAATCTCAACTAAAAGCTTCGTTGTTAACTTTAACTTATTCCGTTACCGTAAAACTTCAACAGTTGAAAAGCAATGCTTTGGTTTACAATAAGCGATATTCAACGGCAGGACATGCGCTGTGAGTTCGCAAAGCTTGGGGGATGGAACTCGATGCGTCTGCGCGAGCTCGGAAAAGTCAAAACCTGCAGGTTTCCAGCCACTGATTTAACAAAGGAAAACAGATGACAAAAAACTCTTGGTTTCCATGTTAGATTATACGAAATAATGTTGTTTATGTGCACTGCTTTCGAAAAAATGAACTCCGCGCGTAGTTCTCCGGGTAGAACGAAAAAGCCGTTTTCAGTGTATAACTGGTTGCCTAGAAGGTGATGTTTTCTGGGAACATACATGGAATGAAACTGTAATGTTTTTTTCGTACGGTTTTCGCAGCCAGGCACGCGACAAACTGCCCGTCATTTTTGAAAAAAGAACAGAAATCACAAAACCTCTGATATAACCCGAAATATAACCCTAAAAATTTTTATTTGCCATTTGTTTACTTGCAGTTGTCATGCCATTGACAGACAGGACGGTAACCGTGAGACAGACAAGAATACTACAAGTAGGGCGGTATTTTCAAAAAACACTTACTGATTAACACGTTACCATATTTTCGCTCATTGTGTATCTAAAACTGATCCATCATTGCTGGTCTTGAACACAATGCAAGATCAAGAAACGTTTTTTTTTCAGAACTTATTTGAAAACTCCATTTCCAACCGTTTCAATATTATACAATGTTGAAATTACGCTTTTTACATGTGTTAGCATATGGCACTATTCACAAATCCCCTCGCATAGTTACGCAAGCGCAGAAATGGCACTGAATTTTGCCTATTCTTTGAGGGGTATTTTGATTTTGACTAATGCGCATCAACCTGTAATTTAAATTTCTATTTTCAACCTGTCACGGTTGACAGGTAACATGAATGACATAATTTTTTCGGACATTTTCAATGTTTCAAAACCAAAATGGAATCGTGCATTTTTCATCACGTAACATTTCAACAGTTCGGCTTGACGTCTTAAAAAAAACACTTTTTTGGAAAAAATCTGTCACCTGATTTTCAGATCTTACAAAAAAAACTGGAACTCACATATGAAAAAAAAACGAGTGAAAAGAGATAAAGCTATCCCAGGCAGCAAGCAAATATTCAATGAATATTAAAAACTTGATGTTCGCTGAATTATAAAAACGACAGATTTTTGTAGCTTAAATGAACATTAGTTTCAATATAAGGTGAATATTAGTCTGAATATTGAGTGAATCATCATTTAAATATTAAGTAAATAATAATTTTATTATTGGGTGAATACTAGTTTCACTATTTGGTTAATATTAGTTTTAATATTGTGTGAATAGGTACTAGTTTTAATATTGAGTCGATATCAGCTTCAATATTGGGTGAGTATTGGTTTCAAATAGGAGATAAATATTAGCTTTGAATTACATAAATGTTTGATGGGGCAACAATGAAGCTGCAGACATACAAGACACAATCATTTATTATTATTATTATTATTATTAATGTTATTATACATCATATTGCGGTGATCACCGTGCTTACTACCAAATTGCTATGGCGACAGCCAATAGGAAGGCCAATAGGTTGCCCTATAGCCATTTCATCGTAAGCACGGAGATTACAATAACCATTCCCTTATAGAATCAGGCCGATTATGTCCCCAAGCCTCAATCACTCCGATATTGTCTCCGGAATATTATCGTTGTTGTCGTTTTTGGTTTTTCTGAAACACAAAATTTATGAGCAACTTTCACTATTATGGGTACTTACTGAATTTGGTACAATTAAAAAAAAATAGCTTCCATAAGGCAACGGCGTTAGGCGAGCTTTGGTCTTATAGTGAGGTGCAAACCAATTTCTCTCTCAACAACATCCTTAGCCACATTTTGATGTGCTTGTCGAATGGAAACTGAAAATGACAGCTAAGTTATGTCTGAGTTCGAAATGATCGTGATGAGTTCTCTTTCTTTCCATTATTTGTACCAAGTACATAATCTTAACCCTGTAGGTCTAATGTGCGTTCGTAAGGTTGTTAAAAATTTCTCTGTCTTGTCAGACCGGGGGCTTTGGCTGGTATAGGCTTGTCAATTTTCGAAAAATGTCAAAAATTTATGTCATAAGGTACATGAATGAAACCAACGGGCTTTTGTGTAGGAACATCCCCTTAGTCAAAAATCGGATCATAAGACATTTTTCAAGGCTCTCGGTCCATAAGACAGGTTTGAAATTTTCAAAAAAGGCTAAAATTCACCTCCTCCTGGAGACTTCTTCTTTGGCATAATTTTAGGAATGAGAAACGATTCTCACATGATTTTTCACGCAGGCCTCGAATCTGTCCACAAAATTTTTCAATGGTACATCGCTTACAGGGTGCAACATCGAAAAGTTTTTCTCAAATCGTACACCCTGTATTTTAACAAGGAAATCGATTTCGTTTTTTATCCTGATTACAAATATATATCACATTTGGTGGGTTAGTCAACAAAACGCCTGCGAAGAAATTGATGAAAGTTTGGTCCTTTTTTGAAAATTTCAAACTTGTTATAGCTGTATTACCTACACTACACAATTTCTTGTACAATCTGCCAAAATAGTGTCAAAAAACAATGAACTTGATTGTTCAACTGACAGATTGTACAAGAAGTTGTACAAGAAATTGTGTAGTGTAATACAGCTACATATATTATGGACCCAAAGCCATCAAATTTTTTTTCTTACGACCAGATTTTCGATCAAGGGGATGTTCCCACACAAAATCCAGTTGGTTTCATTCATGTACCTTATGACGTAAATTTTTGGCCATTTTTTCGAAAGTTGACAGGCTCATACCAGCCTAAAGCTCCCGGTCTGACATGTAAGACAAAGCAATTTTCAACAACTTTATCAACGCACATCAGACCTACAGGGTTAAAATCATGTACCTTCCTTATGACGTGAGTTTTGAGGCACCACCTCCCTGTCCATATATTTGGCCGCCTAGAGTCCTCTAGAGTCTTCCCCTTAGCATCAGCAGTGGGTTTCACCAGATTTTTCTTATTCAAGTCGCGATGTTTATTATTGTCTTTTACTTTTCCTATCGCTTTTGTTTTTGTTCGGTGCGATGAAGTTCAAGGTCGACGCGGTAGTCACCTTATCTGCGGGCTCGGCCACCTGGATTTTTTGTAGCAGAAGACCAATTAATTCACTCTGCTCAGTGCATCGGGCCTCCATTTGATTAATAAGCTTTCGGCTCATGTGCAATTCGAGCCCCATCGCAGACTCCAAGCCATCGCCAACAAGACCGGCACCCCTCATCCCCATCCGGAGCAGCAGCAGGCGACGACAATTGCGATGAAAGCGAAATCCCGCTGCACTGTACACAATGGCCCTTCTCAATTGTTTCACGCAATTGATCACACACGGTTACACCCTCAGGTACTAGTTTCAACAGAATTATGTCAATCAATTCACTTTTCTTGAGTTTGTTTGCCAGCTCGGCAGCAAAAGCGTTGTACTCAGTGACCATCTTGTATTTTACGTGTTTGTTGTGTTTGTACATAAGATATAATAGTAGTTTACGACACGAGTTGGCTGTTACATAAGTGGTTTTCAGACACGAAGCCAAAATTTGCAGAACGAGGGCGCAGCCCGAGTTCTGTGAGTGGCTGAGTGTCAGAAAATATCTTGTGTAACAAACCACGACTGTTGTACAACATTTTACGTATTTGTTTCAGTCATAGAGTAATGCAAATTGTGAAAATATTGTAGTTTTCGAGGTTATTTTGACAAGTGTCAAATTAAGTACATAAACTGTAAAATTCATATAAAACTTATATAAAAGTCTTTATATTATTATGTATCAACACAACAAACACGTAAAGACTCTTATATAAGCTGTATATGGATTTTACAGTTTATGTACTTAATTTGACACTTGTCAAAATAACCTCAAAAACTATAACATTTTCACAATTTGCACTGGAACAAACACGTAAAATGTTGTATGTACTACAGTGATGTAGGTAAAATACCCGGATTTTTATATTTAAGGGTGAATACCCAGGGTAAATACCGGGTATTTACCCAAAATCGGGTCTTTAATAGGGTATCTATTTCCATTAATTGTTATTAACAATTGGACAAACAACAACAAACCATAATGATTTTTGCTCACAGCAGCAAAATAATAATAAGTGCTTTGGAAGTTATGTTTATAAAGCCTTGGAACTTGGAAAAATAATTCATTTAATTTTTAACCGTCAACACTGTCAATCGAGCTGTCAACAGTGTCAACTTTTTTGTCAAACTGGGTAGGGTGGGTAAATATTGCTCGGGAATATACCGGGTAAATACCCGATTTATATTCACCTACCTACCCGGTTAATACCCGACTCACATCACTGTATGTACAACACTCGTGGCTTGTTACACAAGATATTTTTTGACACTCAGCCTCTTATGTAACAGCCAACTCGTATCGTAAACTACTATTACGCAGCTGTCAGTTAGTCTGACAGCTGCGTAATAGTTAGTCTGAATATTCGTCTATAACTTCATGCTGAACAGTTGAACATTCGATAACAAATATTCACAGAATAATAGGCTAATATTCCACCCTGGACATTCAATAACAAATATTCATGAAATATTCGTCTAATATTCCACCCTAAACATTCGATAACAAATATTCACTGAATATTCATCCAATCTTTTGAAGTGAATGTTCAAATCACAATATTACGTGAATATTCCGAGCTCGATTCCGAGTATACTATCAAAAAGTTTCTCTCCAGATTCCTTCTTGGCCGATGCTACTATAATGCCAATGAGTTTCTCACAGACAAAATGGAAATTGCGTTATTGTAAAATTCTTACCTTGCCGATTATTATTGAGTTTTATCGAATCTGTTGAAAGATATGTGTATTATGTCTATTGTATTTTACTATACTATTATGATGTACGTTTTTTTCTGTGAAATATTGTGTTTTGACGCTGCCTTATTTTTACCCAAATGTATTGTTACCATATTTTGCGTACGGGTTCGAATATACGAGTTGAGACGGTCGTTTTGAAACATACACTGTTTATTTCTGCGTACTACAATGAATACACGCCAACAATTAACCACTTGAATTATCGCTGTGATTATCGCTCGCTTATCCGCTCGCTGTCTCTTCTAATTCAATACTGCCCTGAGCTGCCGGCTGATGCCTTATATAAGGCCTCCGAATAGTGTTCCCGAACTTTCTGTCTACTCCCAGCAAATTCCATAGTGGCCCGGCATATGCGATTTCTAGACCGTTCCTGAATAATCACACACATCACCCCGTAAAATTCTGCCGGGTTCTGGAACGGCGCCTCCGCCAAAATGGACAGATGTTTCTCGATCGAGCATTGAAGTCTCCCCCATTCCGCACTTCTACACTACGATCTAATGGATGGAAGAATCCAGAAAGATCGCGTCTTTACCAATATGCACGGGATCGCCGCTCGTAACAGTATTTAAGAAGGTTGAATAAATTTAATTTATTTATTTAATTATAATTATTTAGGTACCTGGTACCTAAATAATATGTATGTATGGGTATACAAATACAATACCTCGTACAATACATAACAACAAAAACACGAATTCAAAGGATCAAAGGTGATTTACAGCTCAAGAAAAGAGAGACAAAAGATAATGCGTCCAAGCGGTTATTATCTTCCATCTCGTCGACAATCCAATTTCTTGGTTCCACAGAGACATGATCGATCTGTCTACTTTGACAAGATCTCCATATTTTCACCTTTGAACATCGCCTTCTACTGTTGAACACCGGCTTCAACGACTTGTTCGAAGCCACGTTACTACTATAAGAAAGACGTTGTCGTTGAATTATGACCATGATGTAGGTATCTATCGTCGATTTGTCGATATCATATCATTGATTCATTGTCTAAGCTCAGTTGTACTTTGTCTGTTTGGGAAGACCTAACTCTTGAAAGCTTGTCCGATAGATCCTGTTATAACGTACCAAGTCAAAAGATATTCCTGTCCATAGATGTGTGTCTCATTGATCTTTTCTTTCTGTGGGTTTGCATATTAATCTACTTATAGCCCAGGAAAAAAAATGCAAAATTTTGATGAAACCCGGAATAAATTAAGGAAAATCTGAAAATTTTAGGATCCCTTCAGAATTTGATGGGGAACAACATACTGAAGGTCCCCATCTGTCCGAGGCTTGGTATTTTTTCTGTGGGAGGTCGAAGGTACAAGAAGTTACCATTTTCAAAGTTGGTATTTTTTTGATGATTTTTTCATTGTACTTTATATTTTCAAGGTCGAGGAACTTAATGCAATGGTTACCAGAAAGTGTAATGCACCAGTGGCGTACCAGACGGCTGCGACGTGACCGAGGTGCGATTTTTCGTAAAGTCGTATGGTAAACCGTGACTAACAGCTTTTTTGACATGTTTGGTATCATTTCTTATCAAATCGCACATTCCGGTTCCACAAGTAGGTGTGAAATTCTGATAGAGACGTGTTCAAACTAGTTATACCAGAAAGAAACATGATTTTTTTTGCCCTCAAATTTGATGCTTTGTAGCTCTAGTTCTATCAGTGTCCAATGTATTTCTAACTATGATTTTGATTTGAACAGTTGGTTTGGGCTATTTCACACACAAATATCATTCGCTGATTTTTTTTTTCCTGTTTTCAGAAAGTCACGGAGTGATTTTATTTCTTGAGATGTATCATGCCAAAGCTTGATTTGACGAAACGTGCTTTTTCACAAGAAAAATTAGGCTACGATCAGAATGTAGCTTTGAATTGATACTTCAATCATTTTATTGCATGAACATAGTTTTCTCTATCAAACAAAATGAGGGAAACAAAAATCAGAGCCGTATTTTAGTCATGACATCATTTTTCTTCCAAGAATGCGGAATAAATTTCGCAAAGAAATGCGAAGTTTCGATCTATAAACTTGTCGTTTTGTAGCTCCATTTCCATCGTGGTTCAAAACACCCATGATTCCAATTTTGACATTCAATTGATTGCTCAATTGAACTATTTAATGGATGAATTTTATAACTAGAGGTTTCTATCGCTGTTACAAAGTCACGCGGTAATTTTGTTCCAAAACGTGCATCATGTGGAAATTTAATTTCGGAAGCTCACATTGTCGGGGGAAAAATGATGTCATGACTAAAATACGGCTTCGATTTCAGTTTTTTTCATTTTGTTCGATAGAGAAAACTATTTTCTTGCCTTGAAATGAACAAAGAACCAAATAAAAGCTACATTCTGATCGTAGCCTATTTTTTCCTGTAAAATAGCACGTTTCATCAAGAAGTCAAGCTTTGACATGGTTCATCTCAAGAAACAAAATAACTCCGTGACTTTGTAAGAACGGTTAAAGAAATCAGTAAATGATATTTGTGTGTGAAATAGTCCAAACTAACTGTCCAAATCAAAATCATGGTTGGTAATACATTGGACACTGATAGAACTGAAGCTACAAAACATCAAATTTGAGATTGAAAAAAATCATGTTTTTTTCTGATGAAACCGGTTTAAACACGTCGCTATCTAAAGTTTATACTAATTTTTGAAATCAGAGAGTGCAATTTAGTTAGAAATGATACCAAATATGTCAAAAAGGTGTTAGTCACGGTTTACCATAAGACTTTGTCAAAAATTGCACCTCGGCTCCTTCGCAGCCGTCTGGTACGCCACTGGTGCATTACACTTTCTGGAAACTCATTCCATTGGGTTCCTTGACTTTGAAAATATAAGGTCCAATGAAAAAAGTATGGAAAAAGGAACGATTTCAAAAATGGTAACTTCTTGTACTTTCGACCTGCAACAGGAAAAATGCCAAGCCTCGGATAGATAGGGACTTTTAGTATGTTGTTTCCCATCAAATTCTAAAGGATCCTCAAATTTTCAGATTTTCCTCAATTTATTCCGGGTTAAAACCTGTTAATGCCTGGGCTATTATTAGTATTTACACAGACGACGGTGGAAAGGATATTGGCGACGAGATAGAAGGTAAGAACAACCGAAGGACAATTTTCTTCACGTTTCATTGCAATAATCCTGAGAAATATTTTATTGGTTGACATCGAGCTTGACATTTACCGAAATCTTTCGCCAACTGACATAAGATAAGAAACATAACACCGCAAGACCGAAAAGACCTTGACAGAAGCATTGATATGCAAAAATTAATACAACTTGATTTCTTTTTATTGGTGAGTTTCGGTTTTTTTTGTAAGATCTGAAAAAAACTGTTATTTCACTTGACGTCAAGGCCAAACTGCTGAACTGGGTATGATATAGATCAAAAATTATCTTACTGAATGTAAAAAAATGTAGATACATGATTTTATTTTTGCATTAAAATTATGAAAATGTCAGAAAAATATGTCATGGTTGAAAATAAGAATTAAGACTACAGGTTGCTGCGCAGTAGTCAAAATCATTATACCCCTTGAAGGATTTCTCTGAAAAGATGATCGGCGAAATGTTGGAAATTTTGCATTTTTTCAACTTTCAAAATTTTTTCCCAGCAAACTGTAATTTACAGAAGTTTTTGACTCATCAATCTTTAATCAGCATGACATAAACTACAAAATATCAAAAATAAGCTATTTTAACCGAAAGCAGCCATTTTCAGTGTAATGTGTGCGCCGGGGTCCTTTGTTGTTTAAGTTTTTATTTTTATCAAACAAAGATATTTTTATAAGTTTGTTTTATCAAATTTTTTTTTATCAAATATCACAAGGTGGGTTCAGTCAGCCTTATTTAGCAGTGGTTTTAGTTTTAGTCGTAGGCGCAGCATCTCTCGTTGGCTCTCATGCGCAGGGGAGACTAAAATAGGTCCCTTCGTTTCGGTTTTTTTGAGTGCGCATGTCTGGCGCGAATTTCATAGTTTCGTACACCGATATTGAAGATTAACACTAAAAAATATTGTAGTGCACCTAAAATTCCACAAATAATTTGGTTGAATGTTAGATACCATGTTCTATATTCAAAGGAAATGTTTCATTGAAATTCAGTTCAATGATCATTTGTGGAAGTTCAGGAACAACGAAAATGGCAACAGCGCTCGAGATAACAAGACATTGGCGCCAACTGTCACTTGTGACAATTATGATCACACTTCTCGTTTCTACCCGACCTACATTTCATTTGCTCATGTTTTGACGAAAGGACACAACTTGTTGAAAATGACTGTACCGAGAAGAAAATTCAAAGAAGCTACGAAGAGATGCATTTACGGTATGTGTAAAACTGACAGGCAGAAATCAGTAGTTGGTCTGGCGGCTAGACAAAGCATGCAGCGTTGCCATTCAACTGACAGGTGTACGAGAGTTTTCAAAATTTGGAGCCTTCAAGCATGCACACCTGCCCAAACGAAGTAGCCTATTGAAACCACGACCGAATAAGGCTGACTAAACCCACCTTTAATTGTAGCAGAGTTGTTGATGGTTGATGACACATTTCACCTTTTTTTTTTGTTCACAGGAAGAAGTTCCTCCCTCCACCGGTGGCAAATGGGGCAGAGAGAGATCCATTAATCCTGGAATAACTCATGTAAGATCCACAAGAATCCAATTATTGAAAAATTATTCACTCACATGTTCCTGTTAATAAATATCTACCAACATTCTTGTTGGATAATGGCATTCGTAACTCACGGCCAATGCCCCGCTGCCAATAAGTACCTAATAAGTGAGAAATCACTGGCTGGGAACAATCGCAAATATTTTCAAGTTCAAAGATGATTTCAAGACGATCAAAAAATATACATTTTTGTCAAGGAGAGGCATCTCGATATTATTCAAGTACCTACCTACGGTCCTGGGTTCTCCTTTGGGCTCTAGGCTAAGCTGAGGAGTCCTAGTAGAGGAGTAGGTATTACTGACAAATTACATTGGAATTGGATTATATCAATCCCTCGATCAATCCGTAATGAATATACCTATGTCGCCTTTCACAATTTGAATCCAAACCAAGAAAACACCCTATATCTTTGGATTAACCCGACGATTAACTAATGACCAAACATTTCGTCTTCTTGATAATTCTTGGGTTTGGATGGACCACCATGTATAATGTTGCTCACGAGTCCAATAATTAATTACTTAGGTCAGTACACTACTTGTAATTTTTTTTTCAGTTGACACATGAAAACAAAACTAAGTCTCCGCTACCTGGACCGTCAGGGTTCAAAAAAGAAATCAACATCTCTGTGAGTTAAGCAATTTCAATTTACCAGCACTAAATTTAATTTGCATCTAAGTACCTACCTATACTCACTCGAATGAAGTTTTGATTGCTCTTGTTCAACTTTGTTTTCAGCCGGGAAAAAAATTCATGCCAACCGGTGGTGTCAAACGATCACAGTCAATATATACGAGTAGCAGTTCAGCCTCGAGTTCATCAGAATCATCCGAGGAATCATCATCGGAGGAGTCATCCTCGGAGGAATCATCAAATGTGAGTTGTTCAAAAATCTTTTACGTAAGAAAGAAGAAGGAAGAAACTAGACAGTCTAGCTACGACCGTGAACCACGCCACGATCACGCCAGCTGGGGCATAAAGACAAAACCGGGGAAAACACCATCAAAAATATTGAAGGTAGGTGTAGGTTGGAATCCGGAAATTATTTCCCGAGGATTCGAAAATAAATTTGAGAAAAATCTGTTCGTCTTTTGACCGCAATCCTGTGCCCGATTGCGATTCGAATTCGATTTATTAATTTAATTCGATTCGATTTTTGGCAAGGAGCAGCGGTGGCCGAGTGGTTTGTGTATTGGCGCGCCAAACCAGTCGTGCTATACCACGCGGGTTCGAATCCCACCTCGTCCATGGATATTTTGTGTTGTCCGATTGTTCCGAAGGGCGTTTTTTCAGTAATGTCACAATTTGAATGGCTTCTCACAGGCAAAGTGAGTAACTTATCAACAGGGACATGGCAGCATCTTGTAATTTATAGTTTCAAGTTTGGTTTGACACTACAACCACAGTTGTCAGCCATCAAGTTCGTCTGCACGGTGCGACAGAACAAAAAGTTGTGCTTGGCCATAGAAGGGAACAGTGTTGAGAAGTCGCTTTGTTTTTTCTTTGTATAGGCATTCTCAAAACCCAGGTATTCACTGACACGATCAGGGACATTCGTTATCTTGAGAAGAGAATTAAAAATGTCTGCACTGAAGTCACGTTTCGAACCCGCCAAAAGCACTACATTTCTGATTGAAGACTTTTTTGTAAAATGGCGGTCATCGCCCTGAAATTGCACGGAGACAACTTTCACCGTATCAAACTTCAAATTTTAGGTTTCAATTTGTAACAAGTTTCAAGTGAATTGGTACAGAAATGAAGGAGAATTTCGAATTTCAAAATGAAGAAGCAAAAAATATTCAACTTTCAGGCACCGTGTACCGTAAAGCCATACAACATTGAACACTTTTTAACATACTTTTGTTCATAACGCGATAACCAGAAGAGATATTCCAAAAACAAAAATTGCATTATAGGGGCTTGCCTCTATCGAATCGATTGTATGTATTACAAAACTGATGTTTTTTTTGATAAAATAACAAAAAATAAATAAAAACCTGGTGTTCAAAGTTGTCGTCAAAAACGGCAGTTTTGAACAAGGGTGTTCCTGGCTCTTTTTTAAAGTTGTTTTTTCATATCTGCAACATTGAACACCATAGGTCTTTTTAAAAAAAAATTACGCCGATATTCCAATTTTTACTAAATCTACGAGGGTTTTTACCAAATCTACGCGAGTAAATCATTATGAAACATTTGGATGGTGTCAATGAATTTTAATAAACTTCATTGTAATATTTTCAACATAGAATACGTACACTTCAAATTGATAGGAAAATTGACCCAATTCTGCCATTTCTAGGGAAAATAAGAAAATTATTGCATCGTTTTAAGGTAAGGTTTCGTTGCAGCCTTTCGTTACAAAAATAATTACTCAACTTGGTTAAAAGATATCGACTTGGAACAAATTTCACAATAGTCAGTACATGTGAATATATCACATGTTGAAGATTTATAGCCATAAAGTGCTTTTTTACTTACTTTCCAACTAGAAGTTGACGCGCTGCTCTTGACAATCGATTTTCCGAAAAATACTGAATGGGCGCCAATCTGTGACAGATGTTGAGACGACAGGCAGAGTTGCCACTATTATAAAGCTGAATGTCCCTACTTTCAAATGCCCTTTACAGTTTCATGATATTTTCAAAAATAGATGCGCTACAACAACGCGTAACGAAATTTAGAAAATGTTCAAAGTTGCTGTCGCTGTTCAAAGTTATGTGGTTTTACGGTACACGAAGTTGATGACTGCTAACCATAGTTGAGTTGAGATGTCAACCAAAACTTTAAATTGTGAACTACAAGATGCTGCCATCATATCCTTGTCAAAAAATTGCGTACTTTGTTTACCAGAAGCTTCTGGAAGAGTGACATGACTAAAAAAAATGTCTTTTTTTAAAGACATTGAACGTTCCCGCAAACTTCACCGTCTACTCAAGATAAAAAATACTCACCAAGCCAACTGTTCATTATTCCAAGAATCAAATTTCAAAAAATACTCGAAAAAGTCAAAATCGAGGTCAAAATGTTCTTGGTTCCTGCCGAATTCCGGATAGTTGCAGAGATAAGGATCCAAAAGACGAACAGATTTTTTTCCATATTTCCTTCGAAGGAATTTTTCTATTGTGTCTTGACCACTTGAGGTACTCTCGCTTAAGATCATTCACCTACTTATTTTTTTCTAGCTTTCCCCCTCGCCTTCCCCCTCGATTGCCCCCTTGGTTTTACAAAAGAAGTCTGCAGGACATTTGCCGAACGTCGGGCCTGCCATCAAATCTGTGAGTTTTACTTATTATTATTATTTTCGAGATTATTTTTTATTTGTCCAATAAGGAAGGCTCATAAATGATTGAACTGCACGCAGTCTTCCTTCAAAATGTTATTTATTTTATTCTGACCGGTTTCGAAGGTCTCTGGCCCTTCTTCGTCAGAGTGTAAAGCTATAAGATAAAATACATAAAGCAAGTACATAAAAGGAGAACGATAACATACCAAAAATGTATAAAAGAATGGTATAAATAAAGTTTGTAACTTATATATACAAACCAAAAGAAATAAATAAAGTAAGTAACAAAAGCAAGCAAATAAATAAAGTTTGTAACTTATACCGAGAGTTCATAAATTAAATGGGTCAAGGGTGCCTGTGAATTCAAAAACGTCTGTCTAAACTAGCGCAATCCTTTTGTAATAAATTTGTCAAACTTTGACAAGTTACGTCCCATATTATTGATCTCTGATCTGCCATAAGTGCACGAGAATACTTCAAGTTCGAAAATACTCCTCGATAATGTAGGTTTTGTGCCCGGCCGTGAAAACCACATTTAAAATGTTTCAAAAACGAAAACTGCGGCTGGTTTGACAGATTACGATAACCAAAAAATTCCAGACATCAAATGAACGATGCTAGTTCCGACAGATGTTTTCAAACTCACAGCCACCCTTGACCCATTTAATTTATGAACGCTCGGTATATACAAACTTTATTTATACCATCCTTTTATACATTTTTGGTATGTTATCGTTCTCCTTTTATGTACTTGCTTTATGTATTTTATCTTATAGCTTTACACTCTGACGAAGAAGGGCCTGAGACCTTCGAAACCGGTCAGAATAAAATAAATAACATTTTGAAGGAAGACTGCGTGCAGTTCAATTATTTATAATCCATATATCCTTCTGTGAGATGGCGGATCCTTTCCTGAAATTGAAGGAAGGCTCAGATGCAAAATTACTTATATTAATTTCATTCTCATTTCAAAACTCCGTTTTTAGCGCACTTTCCCAAAAAATGGGAAGAAGGCGCTTTTAGCTTCACTTTGTCCGTCCGTCCGTCCGTCCGTCCGTCCGTCCGTCTGTCCGTCCGTCCGTACTCGGGATAACTCCTCGGGGAAGAAAGATATCGATGTGATGTAAACGCTGATCAGTAGTACATATGTCCAGGATTTCAAGTTGACTTTTAGTTTTTTGTTATTCCGCCGCCATCTTTGATCCGCCATTTTGAATTTTTCCAAAAGTGATCCGATTGAAATGAAATTTGCAGGCAATGTAAACCACATCAAGATCTATCCAATTTTTGACAATTGATGTCCCGCCGCCATCTTGTATTCTCCATATTGAACATGTTTCGAAGTAATAAAACTAGGAGAATTATGCCTCAACGAAAAGAGATATCGATGTGGTGCAAACGCCAATCGAATGCGTACGTGACCACCATATAAAGTTGACCAATGACTTTTGTTACTTGGCCGCCCATCTTTGATCCGCCATTTTGAGTTTCTCTGAAAGTGGTCTGATTCGAGTGAAATTCGCAGGCAATGTGAACTTCAATTAGATACATCTAATTTTCGACAATTGATGCCCCGCCGCCATCTTGTATTCTCCACATTGAACATGTTTCAAAGTGACAGAACTAGGAGAATTATGCCTCAACGAAGAAAGATAGCGATGTGGTGCAAACGCCAATCAAATGCGTACGTGACCACCATCTAAAGTTGACCAAAGAATTTTTGTCACTTGGCCGCCATCTTTGATCCGCCATTTTAAATTTCTCTGAAAGTGGTCTGATTCGAGTGAACTTCGCAGGCGATGTGAACTTTAATTAGATACATCCAATTTTCGACAATTGATGCCCCGCCGCTATCTTGTATTTTCCATATTGAACATGTTTCAAAGTGATAGAACTAGTAGAATTATGCCTCAACGAAATGAGATATCGATGTGGTTCAAACGCCAATGAAATGCGTACGGGTCCATCATATAAAGTTGACCAATGATTTTTGTCATTTGGCTGCCATCCTGATCTGCCATTTTGAATTTCTCTGAAAGTTGTCTGATTCGAGTGAAATTCTCAGGCGATGTGAATTTCGATTAGATACATCCGATTTTCGACAATTGATGCCCCGCCGCCATCTTGTATTCCCCGTATTGAACATGTTCCAAAGTGATAGAACTAGGAGAATTACGCCTCAACGAGAAGAGATATCAATGTGGTGCAAACGCCAATCGAATGCGTACGTGACCACCATATAAAGTTGACCAATGATTTTTGTCACTTGGCCGCCATTTTGAATTTCTCTGAAAGTGGTCCGATTTGAGTGAAATTCACAGGCGATGTGAACTTCATCAAAATACATCCGATTTTGGACAAATGATGCTTTGCTGCCATCTTGGGCCCCATATTGAAATTTCTTATCACTTAACGATTTTCATGGAGCTTGGGACTCACCTTTGTTTCGTATGATCATTCTTATTCTCCAGCCAAATTCCAACATTCTGCCGCCATCTTGGCCGCCATATTGAAATCTCTTATTAGTGGAACGATTTTCTTGAAACTTGGAACTCACCCTTGTCAGTACGATCATTTTGATTTTTAAGCCAAATTTCATGAATCTGACGTTATTTTGGCCGCCATATTGAAATTTCTGCCCAAATAACGGTAGAACCCTAATTAACATCTTGCGTTCAATAATCCTTCAAAAAGGAAGTGCGCTACTGAGCCTCATGCCCATGAGGCATATTCGCTTGTTTTTTAGTCGGTCTCATCTTTAGATGGATCGGATTGGGGGCACGACGAAGTGGATGAGGCAGGAGATGGAGCAGACGTAAGTAACAGATAATTTTCAGGTCATAAAATTGTGTTATGAGCCACACAATACTTTCCCGGCGGTATCCAGCGATGTAAGCAATGATTTTGATCGAAGCGTCCCTTCGACCGGAAAGTTGGGATTGCAGCACCAAGAAACAATTAATTATGTACCCTCTAAATTGCCAAAGCGTGCAAAATAATTTTTTGTATAGGATAGGTATAGGCATATTTTTCCGGGGAATCTGTTAAAAATGGGAGTTGGTTTGAAAATGAAATGAGTATTTCGTGGCGTTCATCACGGGTCCAAATTTGCACTGCAGTTTTTTCTTTACGAAACGTGCAAGTCTGGTTTTTAAAAATCACCGCCGGATAACCAAAACCGCGTCGCATTTTGAAAAATCGGTTGTGCTACCCCAAAACTTCCCCGACTACTCAGTATCCAGGAACCTATGAAAATTTTTGTTCAAAACGGCCCTTCGAGTGTGAAGTTGAAATAAGAGAATTTGCAGGAAATTGAATACCAATACTAAAAAATTGTGTTTTGGAAAATTCAAATTTTCCGGGAAAACATCAAATCTTTTTCCAAATCATCTTATTGTAAAAATCGTTGATTGAGGCTCCACTTCAAGCTCCATCATTTAAGTCCGGCCTCAAAACCCAAGGACGGTTCTACATTTTCAGCTGGAAAATTCCCGGGAAATTTGAAAAAAAAAATTGGAAAATGTTCAAGAATCAGTTACCTCTTCTTTAAAAAACTTGGTGAAAATCTGTTCACGGGATCAAAAAACTGGAAAATTTGCAGTTCTTCCAGAGAGGAAAACTCGAAAACCGTGGGTCCCATTTCGAAAATTTTTCCTCCAAAAATTGATTCAATCTTTTCTCCAACTTTCATTCCTATAGCATGTCTGCACCTTGAATGTGTATTTTGTGGAGCTCACCGCATGTCAAAGTTTGCACTAAGTACAGCTTTTACAAATTCACGGAATGTGCAAATTTCATTTTGAAAACATTTCGGTCGGAAAACCGGAACCGTGTCGATTTTGAAAATGGGTCTACACGACGCTCAATCCAATTTACGTTCGATATCGGTTGGAGTTTTTCGAAAAAAAGCCGATCTCCGAGCAGAAATGAATTTCTAAGTGGAGTCTTGCATCAAAAGCGAGTCGTCCTGGTCAATACACGGACGAGAGGCCCTCTGGCGTGGCAATTAACGACTAGGAGAAATTTTAAAAATTCATAGCGCCCGACTGGAAAACCGCAACTGCAGACCTGATCCTGATATGACTTTTTTGTTGCGTCGCTTTCGGCCAAAATTTGTTTCAATCTATCGAATAGATTTTGAATAATTAGATGGTAAAGTTTCGAACTTTGACATTATTTATTATTTGTCAGATGACATATAGAGCAATACTTTCAACTGGTCTGTATACAGTTTTTCAAGGGCTTTCAACTGAAATATTGCAAGTCGAGTTCCGTAAGATACCTATATAGCTTCTGTCATTTTTTGATAGTGACACTTCGGTTTGACAAATGACAGCCAAAAACTAATCGGCTCATTGGACCACTCAAAGTTATCTACCTGGCTTTCGGCCATTTACTTACTTATTTTTTTTCCAGCTTCCCCCCTCGGTTTCCCCTTCGGCTTTACAAGGACCTGCAGGACATTTGCCGAACTTCGGGCCTGTCACTTACTCTGTGAGTTTTACTCTATATTATCATTTTCTATGCATCCAATAAGAACAGTTCTGCTGCAAAATTACTTAATTTTCATCTCATTCTCATATCAAAAACAACTTTTTTTTTAGGTGGACTCATCTTCAGATGAATCGGACTCGGAGCACGACGACGTGGATGAGGCAGAAGATGGAGCAGACGTAAGTAACAGGTCATTTTCGGGTCGTAAAAATCTGTTGTGAATAACACAATAATACTTCCCGGTAGTATCCAGTGACGTAAGCAATGATTTTGATCGAAGCGTCGCGTCCGCGTTCCCTCGGGAGGAGGGAAGTTGAGATTGGATTGAAGCATCAAGAAACAGTTCTGTACCCCGTACCTACCATCCAAATTGCCAGAGACCAAAACGTGAAAAACAATATTCTGTAAATAGTCCGGGGCCCGTATTCATAGTCAGATCTTATGTCTTAAGACCACCTTATTCAATTTTCATGAGCCAATTTTCAGCAAACACAACCACGAGAATAACACCAAGCCTAGGTCTAAATAAGCATGGTCTCAAGACCACCTTATATTTGAGGTCTGACTATGAATACGGGCCCAGGAATTTTAGAAAAAATAGCGAACAAAAATGGAAGCCAGCCGGATTTTTGTATATAAGCTCAGTTAAGCATGTATTTAGTTTAACATAGTAAAAGTCCTCAAAAATCCGGTGTGAGCTTCGGCCGTTGTGGTCTCGAGAAGAACTTGAGGATCAGTTTTTTGCGTATATCTCGTGAAAAATGGCACTTAGGGAGAAAGTGCTCGGGAAAAAAATTGTTGAAAATTCTATTGTCTATGAGAAAGGTCCTTACACATTCCATCGTCAGTCCACTCCTTCTTCGTCAAAACACAAGAAAATCAAAATAATCCAGATGCTCGATGCTGAAGACTGTATTGAGTTTTATGATGGCGGGGTGCCACTTGTATTGGTAGAGGCATAACTTTCTGTTATGACGATGATCATGATGTTGCAAATTTTTCAATCCTACAACAAATCCTGACTTCTTTCCCGAAGAGACGCTTCGATCAAATTCATTAGGTACTTACGACGCTTGTCCAGCGTCGTCCAGCGTTATATCGTCTCGAAAGGTTTTTGTTGCCCACAAAAGATTTTTATCATTTTGCTACTTTTGTAACTCGTTGCCTGCACCCTGCACCAATGAATCAAATGGGAGAGGAAGAGGCCTGGCTTTTACTTCTAAGTGGATAAGATGTATATACCGTGTGTTTTTCGAAAACCGCACCAGCCCATAACTTTTTTCTTATGGGATACATAGATTTGACATTTGCACGGGGTATTTGAGAGCACTTTAGCTATTTTTTGCGGAGGTCATGAAGTAACAACCACTTCGGGAAGTAACCGAAAGTGACATCAACTTTTGATTTTCAAATAGAACAGCCTGTATATTTTTTTATATTCGGATCGAGATTTTTTTTATTGGCACAGTGGTGGTTTTGAAAATTTTCTATGATGTAAAATGACTGTTTTATAGCGGATTTGATATGAATAAATTATTATTACCAAAGGTGACTCCGACCACAAATAAAAATCTGAAGTCAAGAGTTTGTTGATTGTTTATGTCAAGAAGCGTTGCCGGATTGAAATCGACATAAACAACGAACAAAATTCCATCTTCAGATTTTTATTTGTGGTCGCAGCCACCTTTGGTAATAATAATCACAATTTAATCGATTGATTAATAATCGATTTCAACCGGCAACGCTTTTCAACATAAACAATTAAGAAATTTCCAACTTCAGGTTGTTATTTGTGGTCGCAGCCACCTTTGGTAATAATAATTTACTAATATTAATCCGCTATAAAATCGTCATTTTTCATCATAGAGAATATTCAAAACCAATACTGTGTTAACAAAAAAAATCTCTATCCAAATAAGTGTCAAAAAATATACAGGATGTCCCATTTGAAAATCAAAAGTTGATGTCACTTCCGGTCACTTTCGGTGATGAGAGCAGCTTCATGATCAATGCAAATAATGAGAAAAATAATCCTAAATACCTCATAAACATTTCAAATCGATATATTCCATAGGTAAAAAGTTATGGGCTGGTGCGGTTTTCGAAAAACACACGGTATATTTGGGTATACAGGGTGGTGAAAATTTCGATGCTCACCATTGGTATCTTGGAAACGGTAAGAAATACGAGGTCGGTTAAATTAGAAAAAAGTTGCGCGTTTTTGTGGCGATTAAGAATCTGAAAAGAAACTTCGAATATTTTGATTGGTTCACGATTTATCGCGAAAAGACTGAAAATTTTGATTTCAGAAATTATTATTTATCTTCCCAACCATTCAAGCTACTTCAATCAAACTTGATAGTTTTATGTTTTTGATCACTCCGAGTCGATCAATGTTGGCAGAAATTTTCCAGGCCTTCTAGATGTCAAATTATGATAGTCAACTTTTGATTTTCTTATGGCCGCTATATTGGATTTTTGCACTAATGAATAGAGAAAAAAATTAGCTTTCCAAATTAGTAACCAACATGTTCTTTTTATGACATTTTTAGCGTCAAAGTTTGAAATTTTCGTAAATTATTGACAAAATCGGGAATGCTTTGAAAAACAATTGAAATATTATCAATAGCAACAACAGAAAAAAGACAGATTGTGTTCAATTGACGTATCTAAGGACTCGATACCAAGTTGCAGGCGCGAAGTTTGGAACGACGTAACTCGCCAAATACAGCGCGGTCTGATTGGTTGGTATCCGCCGTTGCTATGGTAACGGCACTTATGGCGGTCTCAGCCCCAACTTGGTATCGAGCCGTAACTTCTTAATCGTGTTTTGTGCTTGTTTGTACCGAGAGCTCATAAATTAAATGAGTCAAGGATGCCTGTGAATTCAAAAACGTCTGTCGAAGCTAGGGTTATCCTTACTCCTTTTCTAATAAATTTTTTCAACTTTAACAAGAACGATATGCTAGTTCCGACAGACGTTTTTGAACTCACAGACACCCTTGACCCATTCAATTTATGAACTACCGGTACAAACAAGCGCAAAACACGATTAAGAAGTTAGATACGTCAATTGCACACCATCTGTCACTTTTTTGTTGTTGCTATTGATAATATTTCAATTGTTTTTCAAAGCATTCCTGATTTTGTCAATAATTTACGAAAATTTCAAAATTTGACGCTCAAACTGTCATTAAAAGAACATGTTGGTTACTAATTCGGAAAGCTATTTTTTTTTTCTATCTATTTGTGCAAAAATTCAATATGGCGGCCATAAGAAAAACAAAAGTTGACTATCATAATTTGACATCTAGAAGGCCTGGAAAATTTCTGTCAACGTTGATCGACTCGGAGTGATCAAAAACATAAGACTACCAAGTTTGATTGAAATAGCTTGAATGGTTGGAAAGATAAAAAATAATTTCTGACATCAAAATTTTCAGTTTTTTCGTGATAAATCGTAAACCAATCAAAATATTCAAAGTTTCCTTTTAGATTCTCAATCCCCACAAAAATGCGCAACTTTTTTTCTAATTTAACCGACCTCGTATCTCTTACCGTTTCCAAGATACCAATGGTGAGCATCGAAATTTTCACCACCCTGTATATAGAGGTGCAGTGGTGGACGCTCTCATTCGTTTTTACTGTTTAAAGATATCCCTTTCATTTTTTGGGAGCAATAAATCATCTTCCCAAGACATAATCGTACGGCCGCGATTCAAATGCAAGAATTGACAACTTTGACCTCGACTTTGACAGATGTTTCCATTCTGTTGTCGGCCACCTCGTCGGCCACTGTAGGTACCTGGTACCTACTCTCCCGATTCTCCCATAGAAAGTAAATGGCAGAAGGCCAAAATGAACCTATTGTAAGATATATCATATTAATTTCGCGAAACTTTACAGGATTCATCTACGGTGAACTTCGTATGCCAAAAGTCAGTTCAAGTTGACACAGCCGAACTTGCGTGCGTCAAATTCAGCCCATGTGGGACCTTCTTGGCAGCTTGTGGTAAGTTTCAAGTTTTTTTTCAACCAAAACCCGGTTTACAAACAAAAACATTCGTACCTACGACAATATAAGCCATGTGGGACGTAGGTACTTGGCTGCTTGTGATTCCTGTTAATTTTTTTTCAAACTCAATACACCTATCCCGTCCGGAAATTCTGGACCCAGTGCGCACGCAATATAACTATACTGCCTTCCAAAAAAAGTGCAACACCTCGATGCCGTTGGCTGATTTTGATCAAATTTTCACAAAACAAGTATTCCATATACACTAACAAATGATTAACATTCTGGATATCTAGGCGCTGTAGTTGTTTTGTTTTTCCCCTTGGTAACCGTAAAACACAAGAAATTGTTTTTCGTTTTTCCTGGTTGTTACAAACCACATTTTTTGCAATAAGTTTCAATAGTGAACCCCAAGAGTCCTGAAATGCCAAGAGCCCGTCAACCTCGGCAGTACCATCATTTAACCGAGTTCCAGAAGGAACAGATTATTGGCTTAAAAAATGAGGGGATTTCGTATCGAAGAATTGCGAGACTTGTTGGTTGCAATGCTTCGACTGTGATGAGATGGTGGCGGAGATGGAACGAGGAGGCCAATTATCGGCAACGGAATGGATCTGGTCGTCGTAGAGCCTCCACGGTACGTCAAGATCAACGTCTTCGAGTAGCGGCTGTAAGAGACCGATTTACGACAACCCGAGCAGTCGGAAACGAGTGGGTTGCAGCTATAGGACGCCCAATCTCAATGAGCACGGTCTATAGAAGAATTAGGTCTTTTGGGCTAAGTTCTTATCGTCCGCTGTTAACCCTTCCCCTCACTCCTGTTCACCGGGCCAGAAGATTGGAGTGGTGCAATGAGCGCAGAAACTGGGTCCAAGAATGGCATCGGGTGGTCTTCAGTGACGAGTCCCGCTTTTGTCTTTGGGCTCATGACGGCCGGGGGAGGGTGAGGCGCTTTCGTGGGGAACGGCATAATCCCGAATTTTTTTCCGATCGACACACTGCCCGTACACCCGGATTGATGGTTTGGGGAGCAATATGCCATGGAAGCAGGTCACCATTGGTGTTCATTGAGGGCACTATGACAGCTGCATCTTACATCGCGAGTGTGCTGGAACCCGTTTGCCTTCCATACCTTCAGGGTCTCAACAACCCTATTTTCCAGCAAGACAATGCACGTCCTCATACGGCAAGAGCTTCAATGCAGTTCCTGGAAGATGCACACGTTGACGTGCTTCCATGGCCTGCTTGCTCTCCTGATTTGTCGCCCATCGAACACGTGTGGGATATGATGGAAAGAAAGGTGGGGCAATTACGCCATCCTCCCAACAACTTGGAAGATCTCCGTATCGATACCTGTCGGCAAAAACATCGTAAGCAACACAAATACATTTTTTCAGGAAACCACTTTTTCTATCTATCATAGTTGGATCTGTCCAACGGTGATGAATTTTTGAATGAGGCTTTTTAATCCAGATATATGACTCAATATGATTCAGTTTACTTGAAGCTTGATCCTGTGATGATGTTCTGTTACTTACGATAGTTTGTTGGGTCCGATTGTAACTTCACTTCAATTTTTTTCTATCGTAAGTGACACGCTTACGATGTTCTTCCCGAACTTTATTGAGTTCACTTACGGGAACCATTTCAATTATGAACAGTATTATGATACTATATTGTTATACGAGCTTCATAAGACATAAAATTGTCACACGACTGATTTTGGATGACGAGAAATAGGATGGTAGGACACCTTCTGAGACACGAAGAACTAGTTCGCCATAACACTCGAGGCGGAGATGGGAATAAAGAGTCGCAGAGGTAGACCCAGGTTAGATTACTTTACATACTTTTCAGAATAACTATAAGAGAGCTACGTTCTCAAGTTCTACGCTATCCTCAGGATTTAAGTGAACCATTCTGCACTTACGATAAACCATAAAATATTGCAGGTGACACAAAGTTATCGTAACCAGCATTCACTTACGATAGTCTTGCGGGACTTGCACAGTACTTACGATAAATTCCACAAAGTGCGTTCATTTTGCGACCCAGGATGAGGGTTACGATATTTCGAAGTAGCTGTAAATCACCTAAATTGCTCTAAATCGCGACAATGTTGTTACAGGATAATAGTTGATGACCAGATTAGTAAGAAAATAACAGAATTTGAATTTTGAACAAAGTGTGGCTTACGATGTTTTGGCCGACAGGTATCGGTATGGCCTTGCAAAAGGCATGGGATGGCTTGTCACAAGCGGCAATCGACCACTTGATTGAAAGCATGCCTCGTAGGGTTAATGAGTGTCGGGCAAATCGTGGAGGAGCGACACATTATTAATTTTTTCTGAAGTTCCTTGTATTACGATTTCCAGAATCTAATCGTTTGTTTCTATTGTTAAAACACATGTTTTGCGAAAATTTGAATAAAATTGATCCACGGCTTCATGGTGTTGCACTTTTTTTGGAAGGCAGTATATATTCAAAATTGAGGTTTGCGATTCTGATGGACATCGGCGCATATTATCTATTCTGTCAATGTCAACTGTCAGTTCCAGAGTACCAATTCTGTCCAAACCCCAAGCAAAATTTCCCCATGAACCGGCGCACGCAGCGGGTTCACGAGTTGATATCGCGGAGGCATAAATGTATTGACAAACAAGAACTTTCAAACGTCGACTTCAGAAAAATATATGGGACTCTTGGCCGCTTGTAGTGATTTTATTCTTAAATTTAATTTGGGTTGGAATAAGAACACAACAGAGAGGTTTTTGGAAATTTCACTTGATTTTTTGAAAAAAAAAACTCAGACAGGTCGATTTTTATATCGAGGGGGACATCTGAAACATACATTGCCAAATGTTTATCTTTGGCCCCCTCACCACACCCACCGCAACTTTGAAATTTCAAATAACACCATCTACTTTGCGACACGTCAAATCCAAAAAAATCAAATTCTCTTCCTGAAAAAATATTTTGAAAAACTATCTTAACTCCACCCCTCTTATTCCTGAAATTCCTTTGACTGTCCCATTTAATATTTCCGACCCCTCAATTCTCTTTAGTTGAAAAATTTTCGGTGAAAAAGAGTGCTACCCAAATTCAACCCCTTATTGCTCTCCCCCACCCCAACTTCAAAATTCAACAAGACAATACCTTGTTATTTTGTGATACTTCGAATTGAACGGAATCGAATTCTCTTTCTAAGAACAATTTTTTCATAATTTTCAAACCCCTCCCCCAATAGTCCGGATGTTACGAGCCATAATACCACCACCACCACCTTGCATTTGATGATTGAGAGGTGCCGTTTGGTAGGAATGTTGTACAAACCCATGCCTCAATTTCAAGAGGTGTTTCCAAGATGGCGGTTTGTGCAGACGCCGTATACAGGTGATCAAAAATGCAAAAACTACAACTCATGAACCAGAGAAGTTGTAGTCATGAAAATCAGCATGTAGACTCACAATTCAATGCTTGTTAAGCTTAAACAAACCGCGTCTAAATATTCTCAGCCGTTTCCGAAATATCCAATTTAGTAGTCAATTTCATGAAAATGGACATTTTACAAAAAATCTGTGATTTTTCAAGATATTTGGATAAAACTTTGCACGTCCACTAAGAATGACCTCATGAATTGAATGTGATGTGTTGCCACCGTCCTCGCCTACTATTTTCAAAAATATGACAATCGACTCCTTTTTCTCTTACCTATGCCCGCCATCTTGAATTCGCCCATTATGGAATAAGTGGAAAATCAATTGGAACTAGCAGTAATGGTCATACTCAATGATATAAATGCAAAAGTAACCGTGCTTGGTTAGTAACTTTTTGTAATTGGCCATTTGGAAATGTTAAACCCATTTTTACGAGTTTTATAGCACTTCGGCGCTTAACACGACCAAAATGACCACTGTAAAGATAAAAATAGGGTTTC
The DNA here is from genome assembly GCA_949128115.1 of Anaspis maculata. Taxonomy (NCBI): domain Eukaryota; kingdom Metazoa; phylum Arthropoda; class Insecta; order Coleoptera; family Scraptiidae; genus Anaspis; species Anaspis maculata. The sequence continues at coordinate 32,798,599 of OX421967.1, forward strand.
GAAACAATCCATCATCTTGTTTGGTCTGTTTGGCAATTTTGTGCATATCTAAAAAAAAAATTATAATACAAAAAATGACCTACCGACAAAAAAAACGGCGAGTCAAAAACGAAAAATTCATCAAATAAACGTATTTCCAAAACTTGGTCCATTTTTTCAGGATATTCTTGGTATATTTCGAGAATGACTGATGAAGAATCAAAATGGTTCCGTAATCCATCTCGAACAAGATATTGGATTGTTTCAATATACCCCACAGTCATCTTCACAATGGTCATTAAGCTCGTGGTAAGCGCTGAAGTGCTGTAAAACTCGTAAAAATGGGTTAACATTTTCTTATGGTCAGTTACAGTGCCGGCCTTAGCAATTTTGGCGCCCCGGGCAAGAATGCGAAGCCGCCGCCCCCATGTCGGGTCCGCGAGCGAAGCGAGCAAAAATGAAGTATTTTTCTTGAAACAACGGAGCTTTGTGTGCTCTTACAGAAGCAGATTGGGTGATCGCCGCTGGCAAGTCGTTTTTTTGCTTCCGTAAATTATCAATTTTTTAGATTTCAACCGCGATTTTTCCGCCCCCATGAGCTGGCGCCCCGAGCGAATTCCCGTCTCGCCCTACCCTAAGGCCGCTACTGGTCAGTTACAAAGAGATCCTCACTAAGAACGGTTATTGTTGCATTCCGGTGGCGACGCTAGGGGGGTTCAGGGGGGTCCGAGGCCCCCACTGAGAGTCCGTCGGCCCCCACTGAAGAAAATCTTAGGGTGGGCCATTTATTTTCATGTTAATAAATCATTAATCATGTTTTACATTCATTTTGCTATTTTTTTTTAAGGAAAAGTATTTCAGTCGTAAATTTTGCGGGGGAAAAAAGCTTGCGCTAGCGGTGGTTGAAATCAACAAAGATTTCACTTATTTCTTTGTTTATTTTGCTACCATCAGGTGTTATGAACATAATTAATTTTTTATAATTTCGTTATTGTTCATTCAAATATGAAATTTTTAATATTTAAGGTGTTCGAAGGTATAGGTACCTATCATCGCGGTAGCTATCAAGTAACAGTAGCAGTTGTATTGTTCTTTGTTCATTTTGCTACCAGGTGTTTTGAACATAATAAAATAATACAACTTTTTTTTGAGGTGGGCGAGTATTAGTGTAGTCACTGGCAGTACCTTCTTAGCGCCGCCTTAGTACTCTAAGCGCGACGCCGGGTGATTTACACACCACCCACCATTTTATGGATGCATAAACAGCGAGGTTATTAGCACCCTCTTTTTTTCGGTGTCCTTCTCGTTTCACAATTTTCCCCTTGACGTGACTGCACGGGGGTACACGCCAAAGTACTAAAGAGCGTATGAAAATTTTCACCTGGCCCGAGCCAGATTCGAACCCACGATCCCTGCAATTGCTTCCAAAGACGGAGTTCGCCGCGCTACCGGCCGGGTTAATACAACTTTGAATTGCGTGTTTGAAGAATTATTATAGAACTAAAAGAGTAGTAAGTACGGAAGCGCTGAAGGATCACGTAGAAAGTTTTTTTCTATCTCGACCGGTCGAGATAATAACTCGTCCGGTCGAGATAGGAAAAAAATTGTGCCCTGATTATCTCGACCGGTCGACTTAATCTGAACTAGATTTTTCTTTAAATCGACCGGTCGAGATAGCAAAAAAACTTTTTGAGCTCACATTATCTCGACCGGGTCGAGTTAGTTATCTCGACCGGTCGACTTAGTATCTCGACCGGTCGAGTTGGCTATCTCGACCGGTCGACTTAATTAACTCGACCGGTCGAGTTAGTTATCTCTACCGGTCGACTTCGTATCTCGACCGGTCGACTTAATTAACTCGACCGGTCGACTTCGTATCACGACCGGACGAGTTAGTCAGCGCTGACTTTTTGGAGCATTTTCGTAAGAAAATGACGCTTATATGGCTGGTTTGTCTGTCTGTCCGTCCATCTGTCCGTGTAGAAAGTAAGAACATGTACTTCTCCTCGGGGAATGAAGCTAGAGCCTTGGAACTCTTTCCGAAGGATAGCTAATGTCCCCAAGGGTGGCCAATGGGCATTATTTTTTCCATCCATACTTAGGAGGATCCATACATATTTACCATCATTATTATCAAAAAAACAAATACCTATTAATAATGAAACGACCCCAGCTATCGTCTTGTACCGCTGAATGGGTAGGCAACCCATTATACTGGCATTTAATTCAACTTATTTGAATTAAATCACTTTTCCCGCTTTTGGAACCGCTTGGCCGATGATCATCTAGTATCAGGACGACATCCCGTTGTGCCTCTCTTCTTGTTGTTCGATTATAGAGTTCTCGAGATTGTTGAGACAGGTCTGACTACGAGTTTGAACGCAATAAGACACAGTTAAAGTTTTGACATAACATCAATCTATTGACCTCTATGTACAATTCAAAATGTTTAAATAATAGCTCGCTCCTATACCTAGTCCTACAATCACAGCGCAGGCTAAATTATCTGAAAGATCTAACCTATTCCCGAAGAGATAACTTTCCCCTAATTATTTCAGACGTCCCAACACCCCAACCCTCCGACGAACACCTGACTCTACACTGAAACGACCCCAGCTATCGTCTTGGCCCCTGAATGGGTAGGCAACCCATTATACTGGCATTTAATTCAACTTATTTGAATTAAATCACTTTTCCCGCTTTTGGAACCGCTTGGCCGATGATCATCTAGTATCAGGACGACATCCCGTTGTGCCCCTCTTCTTGTTGTTCGATTATAGAGTTCTCGAGATTGTTGAGACAGGTCTGACTACAAGTTTGAACGCAATAAGACACAATATAAAATTTTAACGTAACACCAATCTATTGACTTCTATGTACAATTCAAAATGTTTAAATAATGGCTCGCTCCTATACCTAGTCCTACCTTCACATCGCAGGCTAAATTATCTAAAAGATCTAACCTATTACCGAAGAGGTAACTTTCCCCTAATTATTTCAGACGTCCCAACACCCCAACCCTCCGACGAACACCTGACTCTACACATTGACCGACATTTAATTCTGACTGGCTTTCGCGGTTCAAAGTTCTTTTTGTGGTAAAATCAGATCCAACATTTATGTTAGTGTTAAAGGTTATGTTAGGGTTAGGCCCGGCTTCTAGACACTGCAAAGAGAAGAGTGACTTCGACCACGAATGCAATCTAAGATTTGTGGGCCGGTGTGTGCGGTGGCCCCCTTTTTGTGGAGCCTCTTTTCAAAGGCTAACGCTCTTTTTGGGCTATGGTTCTCTTTTGCCCGTTTGGAAGGGATTGGATATGGCTGGCCTTTGTGGGGGCTTTAAACCTGTTTTCGCCGTGAATTGCCCCCAACGCTCAGAAAGATTCCCATGATCGAAAGTGCCTATAACCGGAAATGTTGAACCAAATTTCGCCCTTCCAGAAACTTTCGAACCGATGGTGTACGCGAAACAATTACTCAAGTCAAGGTACTAATTTAATGTGAAGAACGTTTTGAGCAGGCCCCGTATACGCGCTAGTTCGTTGTTGTTTAGCAATTTGTGAGAGAAGGCCGCAGCCAGGAAAAACAAAACGCAGAGAATTTACTATACAGGGTGTTCGTCGAAAAGCCGATGCGGAGAGACGTCGAAATAATCTTTGTCCTAACGCGAAATAATCGCCGTCTACACTATTCCTGATCGAGCCCTAATAACAATTCATTTTCACAAAGTCCCTATCTGAACGGTGGCGTCGCTGGGTACCGGCATGAATTCATCAGTTTCGAATAAGAACGTTCCCATTCCCGGGACAACTCTACATGGAAATATCCGGAACTGTCGTGGCGCTAAAACAAAATTATTAGTTTCAAGGAGGGGGGGGGGGTGTCCATCAATCCGATCAACAATTGCGACTCTACGGCAGGGTCCGAACCCCGATACAAACGCGATTCTATTTTTCCAATTACTTGATTTTTCACGTAGTTCTCAAAATTTACATTTTCCGAATAACTAGGAACTTCAGAAACGCAGAGGAAGCTCACCCGCGAGTTTCCAGATCTAACCCACTAGGTCCGGTGCTCTGAGTACCGCAGTCACAAAGCCAAGTCCAGAGGGCCCAAGAGCGCGAATACCTTTCTATGAAGGTATCCATCAAAGGACGAGGCTTGCCAGTGGCTGTACCTGACGGCAGACAGTAGCGCAGATACCAGCACGTGCAGACAGATTCAGAACGCACGCGTGAGCTCCATCATACATTTTTCCGACAAAGCCTAACCGTAAGCAACTATCCCAACTCACCAAGACTAACCTCCCGCCCGTCGAGGTCATCACTCCGCCACACGAGATACCGAAACGAGAGACCTCATTTCTATCGGGCCTGGATCATTTAGGGGTTTTAACTCGACATCCTCGAGGTGGGCTAGAACTCACCGTGGAGGGAACGCGACTCAGCATCCTGGAGGGGGTTCGAAACACTTCGTCAACGGGTCCCAACTCTACGACTTGGAGAAGGGTCGAAACTCAACACCGGAAGGGCCTTGGCACATCGACCTGGAAAAAGGGCTGGAACTCGTCGTCGGAGGGCTCTGACTCGACACCTGGAGGCGGATCAAGACTCAACGTCCAAGGGCTCTGACACGACATCCTAGAGACGGGTTGCAACTCAACGGGGGAAGCAACTCATCGGTCTCTCGGAGGGTCAAAACTCAACCTGGAGGGTTCTCGACTCAGCGTGCCCCCAAGGGGACCAAAACACGACTCCGAAGGGTTCCAACTCGGCTTTCTCCAGGGGGCCTTTGAGACACATCAGCCGGGGGAAATCGACTCGTCATTTTCCAAGTGGGCTGGGACTCATCATTGGGGCTTCGACGCTTCGGCCTCTAGGAGGGTCGCGACGCAACATAAACGGGTTCTAACTCAGCTTCCTCGAAGGGGACTAAAACTCTTCGCTAACAGGCCCGCAGAAGCACTCGGCAGCGGACGTGACAAGTCGGGAGCGGACGGCAGCCCAGGAGGATTGGTCCAGGTACCACGGTCAATCTCCGGCGATATCCTCCATTCCCAGCAATTCGGAATATTTTATTGCATCCAAAACGACCGCGAACGGCGTATAGACAGCTCAGGTAATCCGAGAAGCCGCTGAAGAATGCGACCGGCGGTGCTAACACGTGTAAATCGGATGGTGGCGGGCAGCGGGCAGCGGGCGGTGGCACGGCGCGTCAACACAGTGGGAGTACGGCAGCAACTAGCTGAGTCAATGTGCGGGTGCTTTACTTCATATGCACCAATTCACCATTTCGTCGGACATCAAGCAGGAACGGTTGTTGAATGTCGATGATGGGCCAGTAAATTATGTTATAGAGCTTTGCGGGATTTACACGAATGAATTAAATAGCTAGCGACATCTTTTAATGATGCCTTGATTCTGAATATTCACATTCTCATACCTCGATTTCACGGCTTTGAATTATTTTCCTCCGGAATATTTTCGGCCCGCCAAATGCGGGTGGCTTCAACACCTTGACCGACATTTAATTCTGAGTGGTTTTCGCGGTTCAAAGTTCTTTTTGTGATTAAATCAGATCCAACATTTATGTTAGTGTTAGAGGTTATGTTAGGGTTAGGCCCGGCTTCTAGACACTGAAAAGAGAAGAGTGACTTCGACCACGAGTGCTATCCAAGATTTGTGGGCCGGTGTGTGTATGGTAGCCCACCTAATTGTGGCATTCTTTTCAAAGGCTGTTGCTTCTTTTTGGGCCATGGTCTCTTTTGCCCGTTTGGAAAGGATTGGATATGGCTACCTTTGTGGGGGCCTATTCCCTTTTTTCACCGTGAGTCGCCCCCAACGCTTAGAAAGATTCCCACGGTCGCGCGTGTCTATAACCGTAAATGTTGAACCAAATTTCGCCCTTCCAAAAACTTTCAAACCGATGCACAGTGGTCCAGATTTCAGAAAATCTGGCCAAAAATCTGAAACTTATCTAACTTGTTCAGAACAAAATCGTGAATACAGAAAATATCATCAAAAAAATCTCATTGGAAAATGGGGTAATTTTGAGGGGGCTAAATTCAAAATAAATTGAAAAAATTCCGAAACTCATGGAACTGTTTCATAAAAAAGTCGTGATTACAGAAAAAAAATTGAAAAAATTCATTTTGCAAAATGGGGTTGATTTTGAGAGGGTTAAAGTGAAAATAAACTCGAAAAAATCTGAAACTCATGACACTGGTCCACAATAAGGTCGTGATTACAGAAAAAATTGTGAAAAAAATCTCATTGCAAAATGGGGTGGATTTTAAGGGGGTTCAAATCGAAATAAATTAGAAAAATTCTGAAATTTTTGAAGCTAGTCCATAATAAGGTCGTGGTTGCAATAATAGTTGAAAAAATCTTATTAGAGAATTGGGTTGATTTTAGGGGGTTGAAATCGAAATCAATGAGAAAATTGTGATACTCATGGAGCTGGTCCGTGATCACAGATGAAATAATCGTAATTAGCATTCACATATCTCCAAGGTGAAAGAAAAATTGTAGAAAAAAAACTACTATCAATGCAATAATAGGCAATAGTCCGGCGGTTTAATGTAGAATTCTATAACAATTGTGCAAAATGGGCTAAAAGCAATTTTATTTCTTTAAGTTGTTATTTGGACCCTAAAGAGTATTTCTAGATAGAGACCCCAACGAGTTAGACCTTATTTGGCCCCCCAAGGCGACGCCAACTTTGAACAATATCTGATCCATTTTTGTACACCAGTTTTATGATAATTGACGTATTATAGCTGTTAGCGCGGTACACATAAAGACGGCAGCCTTCCGATGAAGGCTGCATTAAAACAATAACTCTTGGATTAGGAAAGCAGCAAGCGACAGTCAGAAATAAAATTCACAACAACAATCAAAAACTTTAATGCAAAACAAAGAAAAAAAAACACAAACAGACAGAATTACAAAACAATAAAAAAAAAAACAATGTGAATTAAATGAAATGGAAAATCCGAGTGGTTCTGATCGGGGGCAGATTCGCTGGCGCCGAGTGGCGTCCTGAAAACGAGACGAACTGCACTGAAGGTATACACCCCGGCAAACGGGAATAAACGGTAAATGGTAAAAACAATGGAAAATATGGAACTTACGGGATCTTATTCGGTGGCGGCGTCGTCCTGGCGGAGTCCGAAGGCGGCGTCGTGGTGGATGGCCGTTCTGGTGGTGGATTTCCTGGTGAAATGCACGAGTGCCCGTGTTCGTCACCAAAATGGCGGACGAACGACTCGATCCCGTCCGAAACTGGAGCTTTGTGTGCGGCTGGCTGATCCAAGCCGCTCCCCGGTGAAAGCGGTGAAAACTGCCGCTTTCTGGACTTGGAGATGCTGCAGAGCTCCTCCAGGAGTCACTATCGGACGCGATGGGCCTTGGATGGGCTTCTGGTCGAGTACGAATGTACGCCGATGGCACGACAAGATGGCCGCGAGAACGATGACCAAAAAAAGACGGCGTGGCTTCCCGCTCGACGTACGGAGATCAACGCCGCTTCGAACGAAGCGGCAAAGGCACGAGCGGAAAGAAAGCCGAAGAATGCCGAAGACGGCCGAAGAAAGTGCTGGAGCTCGTTTACGCTTGCGCCTGACAGCCAAGTGCCAGGCACACCGAACAGGGGGTGAGGGGTGAGGACTTGGACGACACAGGGATATTTTGGGTTGCATACCCTCAGTGCACACGAATGCAGTGTTCAATGAACGGGGCCGAGACATACTCCCCACCAAAATACCACTCGGGGTATTTTCAAAGTTCAAAAATTAATGAAATCAAACATGATACAAAAAGAAAGAGCATAGTGAGAACAATGACGGAAGTGAAAACACAGAATGCTCACTGTCCTGAAGGGAGGGGACAAAGTTTGACCATTGGGCGTCGCAGAACGTCGCGTTGAGTACGGACATCTGCGACACGACAAATGCCATCTTTGCCGGGGAAGAGTTTTGAAATTCTGCCTAACCTCCACTTCAGAGGGGGAGCGTTTTCGTCCTTGATGAGGACTAAAGACCCCACATCTGCGGATTCAAGGTGACGTGACTTGTGCCACTTGCCGCGTTGGTACAGCGTGTGTAGATATTCGTCGCGCCAACGCGCCCAGAAACGCTGTTGCATGGATTGGACCAACTGCCATCGCGACAACCTGCTGATCTTGAGGTGGGACAAATCTGGGTCAGGTGGGGCCGTTAACGGCTCGAGCGTCAAAAAATGACCAGGCGTCAATGGGCACAGATCATTTGGATCCGAGCTCAGCTCCGAAAGTGGCCGTGAGTTGAGCAACGCTTCAACTTGGGTGACCAACGTGGTCAGCTCTTCAAAGGTGAGTATTTGATCACCTATCACGCGAGATAGATGAGTTTTGACAGCTTTTATGCCGCTTTCCCACAGCCCGCCAAAGTGGGGACTGGAGGGAGGAATGAAGCGCCAAGTGATGGCTTCGGATTCCGCGGCGAGTTGCATTGACGTCGTCAATTGCCTATGAGCTCCGACAAAGTTTGTGCCATTGTCGCTATAGATGGTAGAGCAGCGACCGCGCCGGGCAATGAATCTGCGCAAGGCAGCGAGGAAAGCATCTGTTGAGAGATCGGAGGCAACCTCGACGTGCAATGCCTTGGTGGCGAAGCACACGAAAAGACAGATGTACGCCTTCGTAGTTCTGACACCGCGAGCGCGTGACATGAGGATTGGAAAAGGGCCACCATAGTCGAGCCCGACGCAGCTAAAAGGTTTTAGCTGAGAAATTCGCGCCGAGGGGAGGTCGCCCATGGTGGGAGAAAAAGTTTGCGGCTTAGTCCGGAAGCACCGGTAACACGATGCAAGATAGTGCCGTACCGCGCGTCGCGTGGACAATATCCAAAAATTTTGCTGCAGGAGATAGCAGGTATTGTTGAGTCCCGGGTGGCAATGTCGGGAATGAACTTGTCGAATGACGAGTCCTGTCAAGACGTGACGAGATGGAAGAAGAGCAGGGTGTCTGGTTGCAAATGGCAACTCATGACAATGCTTCAAACGTCCGCCGACGCGGAGAACATCGTCACGATCGAGAAAGGGTGAAAGTTTTCGAAAGGGTCTTGAACAGGGTTTGCCGTTGCGTAACGACGCGATTTCGACAGCAAATACCTTCTGCTGTACATGTTTGACAATGTACAACAAGGCAAAATGGAGTTCTGTATCCGAGAGAGGTCCTGTGAACTTCTCATCGGACTTGCATTTGCAGAACCGATAGAAATAGGCGACAGCGCCCTGAATCTTCCGTAAGGAGGATATGCGCAAAATGAGGTCGTCGATGTCAATCGGCGGCGGCTGCGGCACACGCACGACCAAAGCGAGCTTTCGCTCTTCAGACGCAATGTCTGGGGAGGACACGGAGAATTTGTCATCCGGCCATGTGTCATCCGCTGATGACAGAAAAGGTGGGCCAGACCACCAGAGGGAGCACGAAAGCATGTCTTCGGGAAACAATCCGCGCGAAGCTGGGTCGGCGGGATTGTCCGATGTTGAGACATGTCTCCAACACTGAGGCGGGACACGCTGTTGAATATGCTCAACACGGTGAGCAACAAATGTTTTCCAGCGGTGCGAAGAGGAACGCAGCCAGCTGAGAACAACCGTAGAATCGGTCCACGCAAATATGGCATCGAACTGTACGGTTCCTGCGAGCGCTGCAACGGTGAAGGCAACGAGATTGGAAAGTAGGACCGCTGCACACAATTCGAGACGGGGTACGGTCAGCAATTTGACTGGAGCCACCTTTGATTTGGCGGTTAGGAGAGGAATGGTGGGAACACCATTTCGAAGGTAACGAACGTACAACACGCTCGCGTACCCAGATTCAGATGCGTCGCAAAAGGCGTGCAACTGGCACCTGTCTGCAGGCGACGGAAAAGTATGCCGTGGAATTTGCAACCGCGAAAGTTGCGATAGCTCGGATTGAAAACGCAACCACTGCTGACATACGATGTCTGGAGGGGTGTCGTCCCGCAAGGTCATGTGACCTAGGTCGAGGTAGTCGCGCATGAATGCTATGTACAGATCACGGAGTGTGTCCTGACGGACCAGGCGACGTTCGATAGCTAACCAACGGCGGTCAGCCATAGACCTGCAATGTTCAAAGGTGGGGGACTCCCTTTTGAAGGGAAGCGAAACCCCAAAACGACCTGACGGACAACGGTAGACAGAGTCCCGGAAACAAATTTCTGCACGTTCATCATCTGGGGACAAACGTGTTTTGGACGATGGTGACGAGATTTCCTCTACTTCCCAAAATTTGTGCAGAGACTCGTCGATTCCAGTTGGAGTGCAAACCAAAAAGGAATGCAGAGGTTTTGACGGGGTTTGAAAGGGACCGAGAAGAGCCCAGCCAAAAATGGTGTTTATGGCAACAGGCTGTGACGGACCTGACGAGACGATTCCCTCTTTCACGACTGACGGATAAACGTCGGCGCCCAACAACACTTGAATGGGGCCTGGCTTGAACCATGTGGGATCCGCCAGATTCGATAAGTTCAAGTGGAATTGATCCGGGTTCAAAGCGGTGTCTGGCAGGTTACCACAAATCCTGCGCAGGACAATTAACTCCAATTCAGGGATTGGGAGAGACTCATCATCAGCCTTGACCTGGCAAGTGACTGTGCCACACGTCGAATTGGCGGGGGTGAGACCAAAGCCAAAAACGGGCACATTGTGATTTGATGGGGATAGACCCAATTTGCGCACGCAGGAGTCCAAAATAAACGATGCCTGACTGGCAGGGTCTATGAGCGCACGGAGGCTTTGGTAGCCTCCCCACCGGTCACGAACGTGAACGATTGCCGTGGCCAACAAAACATGAGCTGCCTTGAGGCTTGAGGCGAGATTCGTCACCGAATTCGCGACATTTTCTGGAAGACCAGGGGAAACGATTTGCGGTAATTCAACTGGATTCGATAAAGAACTGGGTGACTCATGACCTGCAGTTCTATGTGGCTTGGGGAAGTGCAGCAAGGTGTGATGCCTTGCGTGGCACTGCCGACACGAATACGACGATGGACATTTTGGAGCGCCGTGATTGGTGCTCAAGCAGTTGAGACAGAGCCTTTTCTGTTTGACCGCCAAATATCTGTCATTTGGGGACATTGACAGAAAAGTCTTGCACGCGGTGACTCTATGACTTCTCGCCCCACAATGAGAACATGCTGACTCATGCGACGTCGCTGGGGCAGATGAAGTCTGAGACACCAACGTATGTGAGGCCCACGACTTGCGGCTGACCTCGGGCTTCACGGTAACGGTGTTTGCCCGTGTGGAGCGGGAGTTCGATTGCGTTTTAGAATTTAAGGCAGTTGCCTCGAAAGCCTTGCATTGGTCGAGCACGAAAGACTTGACGTCTTCGTATTTGGGAAAGGGGGTGCCAGCTGACTGCACCTCGAAACGTTTTCGCGTCGACTCATCGAGTTTCTGGAGCAGCATGCTCGACAGGGTGAAATCCCACAGGTCGATATGCGGATACTGCTCGAGCGCCACTAAATTTTCGTTGAACGTGTTCACAAGATGGCGAAGCGCTTGCGCGGAGTCAGATGTGACGGAGGAGGCGTTCATCATCGACTGCCAGTAAAAGGTGACTAGCACGCGGTCGTTCTGGTATCTCTCAACCAACGAGTCGAACGCAATTATGTAATTATCTCCCGTCAATGGCAGGTGTTTAACCATTGAGAGAGGTTCACCAGATAAAGACGAGATCAGATACTGAAACCGTTCAATATCTGAGAGAGACTGGTTTCTGTGTATTAACGCCGTGAATAGATCATAGTATGGTGGCCATGATTTTAACTTTCCGTCGAACAACGGCAACGCGATTTTTGGCAATCGGACATTGCTCCGGCCTGTCTCGAACCAAGTTTGCGAGGCTTGGCGAGAGAGCGAGGAAGTCGGCTCTGAATTCGCAAACGAGGCTTTTACCGCAGCAAGTTTGCCATACAAGCTGTCTGCCCGGAGTGTACGTTCAAGAAATGTAGCCTTCTGCTCCTCGGAGGCACTGGGGAGAGGGGCAGTGTTGACCGTGCTCTTGAAACCGTTGTAAATTTCCGCCGCAATGTCAAACGTGGCTAAAAATGCCGGTTGGAGGCTTGGCTCGGTGGTAGCTGTGACGCCTTGTTCCAGAAGGGGCTCAAGGCGCGCAATAGCTATCGCGATGGACGATAAAGTTGCGTCCATTGTGTACGACACAAAGAAAAATGAAAACAAAGCAACTGACCCTTAGGTTGGCGTACCTGAATGGCGAACCCAACCCAGGTGAAAAAGTGCGAATGAGACGGGCGAAAAACGAATTGATCAACACGCTGGACCAACGCACAAGTGTCACGTGGGTTTGACCCGTGACTTTAAAGTTTCAATAGTGAGGTGAATTAAATTCCTGACTGTACCATGCTTAGCCTGTATCCGGCTACGAAGGACCAATTTATATGTTAGCGCGGTACACATAAAGACGGCAGCCTTCCGATGAAGGCTGCATTAAAACAATAACTCTTGGATTAGGAAAGCAGCAAGCGACAGTCAGAAATAAAATTCACAACAACAATCAAAAACTTTAATGCAAAACAAAGAAAAAAAAACACAAACAGACAGAATTACAAAACAATAAAAAAAAACAATGTGAATTAAATGAAATGGAAAATCCGAGTGGTTCTGATCGGGGGCAGATTCGCTGGCGCCGAGTGGCGTCCTGAAAACGAGACGAACTGCACTGAAGGTATACACCCCGGCAAACGGGAATAAACGGTAAATGGTAAAAACAATGGAAAATATGGAACTTACGGGATCTTATTCGGTGGCGGCGTCGTCCTGGCGGAGTCCGAAGGCGGCGTCGTGGTGGATGGCCGTTCTGGTGGTGGATTTCCTGGTGAAATGCACGAGTGCCCGTGTTCGTCACCAAAATGGCGGACGAACGACTCGATCCCGTCCGAAACTGGAGCTTTGTGTGCGGCTGGCTGATCCAAGCCGCTCCCCGGTGAAAGCGGTGAAAACTGCCGCTTTCTGGACTTGGAGATGCTGCAGAGCTCCTCCAGGAGTCACTATCGGACGCGATGGGCCTTGGATGGGCTTCTGGTCGAGTACGAATGTACGCCGATGGCACGACAAGATGGCCGCGAGAACGATGACCAAAAAAAGACGGCGTGGCTTCCCGCTCGACGTACGGAGATCAACGCCGCTTCGAACGAAGCGGCAAAGGCACGAGCGGAAAGAAAGCCGAAGAATGCCGAAGACGGCCGAAGAAAGTGCTGGAGCTCGTTTACGCTTGCGCCTGACAGCCAAGTGCCAGGCACACCGAACAGGGGGTGAGGGGTGAGGACTTGGACGACACAGGGATATTTTGGGTTGCATACCCTCAGTGCACACGAATGCAGTGTTCAATGAACGGGGCCGAGACAATAGCTGTTGAGATGTCGATTCCCATGTTTTTGAGGACGAGGAATTCAAATATGATTGTCCTGAAGCTTTCAAAGTGATCAGTGAGAGTGAGCTTTCAGATGGTCACTGGTATCTTATTGGTTTAAGAAGATTAAAAACGCTGCCTGACAATCTTCAAAAATTATTCAGATTGAAAGTCTAATGAGTGATCTAGGGTCATAATCTGACGTTCTACAACTGATTAGTTCATCGAAAATACGTGCTCGGGGTTTTCTCTTCGCGAGTTCAAAATCCAAGAAGTTTTCCAAATAGTCACTCATTGTTTTTGAGTCAACTAAACTAACACAATGCGACCTTTGGCAATATTGCAATAGTAATAACCAACGAGTCGATCAATTTCAAGAATACCGATCATCAAGGCCATTGAATACAATAATGAAATAATAAAAGGTGATGGTAGCGCTTAGCGCAATTAGCCTGACCGAAGGTCCCCCAGCGCTTTTTAGATAGCGAGACATAAAATGGCTTGACTCGTTGAGACTTATTCTGCCCCGCAAGTTGGCCGGAATATTGGTCAAATAACACAGTTTTCTTTTAGTTCTAGTAACCTTCTTCTCTGGAAGAAAATTTTTTCGGATTTTTTGAAAACTACAAGAATGGTCTTTAACTTAACGAGCTCAAATTACAAATTTTTGAAAAATAATTTTCAAAATTGTGTTTTTTGACCAATATTCCGGCCATCTTGCCTATAATTCCCCATTGAGACTATTAACGAAGTGCGGTAATCCTTTCCCGGTAATAATTTAGTCTTTCTTTGAAAAAAAAGTTCTTTCGTTCAGCATCGAGTCGTCAAATGCCTCAAATACAAACAGAAACTTCAAGTTGCGTCTCTGGAGGAGCAAAGAAGGGAACTTCCTTTTGAAGTTGCATATGTCTCTGACCAAGGGCGTAAAGGTAATTAGGAAGATTTTCTCCGTCACAAGAACCAGCCTTTCCCACCAGCTCTATCAGATAGATATTGGTAAACTTTGTTTTTGTAAGAAATTCAATCTTCTGGAGTTCTCCACGGGAAGGAAATTCTTCCAAAGATTCTCTGTTTTCTACTGCCGAAATGTTATAATCGATGGTGCTGCAGCTAGGCGAAAAATTCAGTGCGTACGGGACAAGATTTGTCGCCTACGTAGCACGTAGCCAGTCAGTTTGTTGGAACAATTCGGCGCATTGGCCTAGCGTTTGATAAATATCAGGATTGACTGAAAGCTGCATTTTACTTGCGAAAGGGAAAACCGACGCCAGACATGGAATTGAAGCAGCAAAAGTGATACATACCTAGCCAAGAACTGGGCAGAGTTTCTTAGGGATGGACGATGACAATAAACGGGAGATGTTCCGATCCCTGAGTGATCTAATTGGCACCAGAGACTTACCCAGAAGAAGCTGTTGCTACACAAAATGATGCAGTACTTAGGTACCTACTCTGTTCTATTCTAGCGAATCTGAATAACTTAATGCCCTGTTATCACGAGGAATCAAATTATGGTAATGAAATGATACTTCATGCGCAGGCGAATGTGCTCTGCTGAAGGCTCGAAGCTAATCATCATCCGCACAGTAGATATGGATGTGGTCGTTCTGGCACCAGCGTTTTTGGACTTTACGAGGGTGTAAAGTCTGAAGATTGCTTTGGTGGTGACAAAACCCTATCGTGTGCTTGATGTAGCTTCGATTCAGCAAGCTGTAGGATCAGATGAATACTCGGGCCTGTTTTTTCATGCCTTTACTTGGAGCTATATAACTTTGAGTTTCAGGACCAAAGGCAAACGTACGACCTTTAGTGCTTGGGGAAAAGCCTTTTGTCAATGGAGTTTTTCACAATGTGTCAAATACATTATTAGTGGAAGAGTAAGATCAGGCTATGCCTGCGCTTGAGAAATTTGTTATCCTCATGACCTCGTGTATGACAGATGCTCAAAAGACGAAGAAGTTGATGTTTTTCGTTTCCGTCTTTTTATCTCAGAAGGGACGAGATATAGAAATTATTCCTCTCACTCAAAATGCTTCACGTCTCTACGATCTTCAGGCAGGGCATATATGGGCTCAGAGTTTTTGTTTAAAACTGCACCCCACCGGATCTTTCTAATTTTGGACGGCAAAAGACAGTAAGTCCCGATGACAGGTGAAAAAACTACCTGCTACCTAACATGTAAAGCTTTTTCTTATCAAGAAATGGATTTTTTTTTCACCTTAAATCCAATGGACTAGCTGATGGGCCATCACCAAAGAAAGCTTGGCACAAAATCATTTCATGCAGTTGCAAGACGTCAGCTGAACTGCATTCGCATTGGTAAGAAAGGTTGGTCCAGCGGCGACGGACTTGAAAAACGCACCACACCGAATGTTTGTCTCAACTTCGAACTGCCAAAAAAAAAGGGAAGTAAGCTATTGTTTGAGGTGGGAACAAGAAGGAAAGATGGTCAAAGTCTGCTTACATCATTTACGTCTCGATTTATCCTATGGAAATAATCAAGGAACGTAATTTTGAAGTTCACCATTGTGTCTACCTACCTTACCTATCAGCGAGCCTATTAGTTATTGTTATTACCAATAAAAACTAAGGTGGCATGGCGAGTGAATGCAATCACGTGTTTTTTTTTACTATACTATTGGGTCATTGGTACTTTGCATATCGATGAAGATGATCGCATTGTTTTACTTAAAATCAAAAACAGAAATTTTTGGAATAATCGTAACTAGTGACTATTTGGAAAACTGCGACTGCTTTGATTTCGATCTCGCGAAGAGAAAAACCCAAGCACGTATTCTCGATGAACTAAGGTAAGCTCGAAGGTAAGTTGTAGAACGTCAAATTATGACCCTAGATCTCTCATTATGGACTTCTCATTTCAATTATTCTTGAAGATTGTCAGCCAACTTTTTCAAATGTTTTAATCAATAAGGTACCAGTAACCATCCATCAGGTTTGCAATTTCAACTTCAAAAGCTTGCTTCAAGACCATCATATTTGAATTCCTCGTCTTCAAAAACATTAGAATCGACACCTTAATAGATGGTATACGTCAATTATCATAAAAGTTATGTACAAAAATGGATGGAATATTGGTCGAAGTTGGCGTTGCTAAGGGAGGCTGAATAGGGCCTAATCGGTTGGGGTCTCTATCTGGAAATATTCTTTAGGGTCCAAATATTAACTTGAAAAAATAAAATTGCTTTTAGCCCATTGTGCACAATTGTTACAGCTTGCCGCCGGACTACAAGCTGCGGCATTATAGTAGTCTTATTCAAAACTGAGTTGATTTGAGGGGGATAAAATCGAAATGAATTAGAAAAATTCTGAAACTCTAGGGACTGATCCATAATAATAAGGTCATTATCACAGGCAAATAAATTGAAAACACCGCATCGCAGGATGAGGTCTTGAGGGGTTTCAATTAATTAAAAATGGATTGGAAAAACTCTGAAACTTATGAACCTAGTCCATAGTAAGGTCACGATTCCAGGAAAAATTATTGAAAGAATCTCATTGAAAAATTAAGTTGATTTTAAGAGGGTTAAAATCGAAATAAATCAGAAAGTTCTGCTCTTTATGGACCTGGTCCATAATAAAGAGAAATAATTATAATTAATCACTATTATAAATGGCGAAACATGTAAGTATACGATTAACAGCACTGACTCGTATATCTACTCACTCATGCCGTCTGCAATAATGTTCAAAAGGGTAGGACGGCAGTTTTCCAATCCATGATAGCACCCTCGACAAAATCATTTGTGATATTACCGGTTATCCTTTTTTCCCAGCTCCGATGGATAAAAATTAGGAAAGAGTGACCAATGTATCTGTCATCACGGTAGATTTGATGATGAACTAAATTCTATGGAAGGTCAGGGAGTCCAGAAAATGTTATAAAAAGGTAACCCTAGAGTCCGTACATGATGTGATGAGCGATTGTCCAGTTTTTTTTTTGCAAAATTGGGCGTCATAAAGGACTGAGGAGACACAGTCCTTCAAAATTTCAATTTAATCTTGGTTTCCTACTAATAAATTATAAACGCGTTGCCAAATTGGACTCTAGGTTGACAGAACAATGTTTTGAGTGAATATTCAAGGAAATTAGCTAAATTGCAACAGATTTGAACAAGTAATTCACAATTCAAGGACTGAAGGGTCACAAAAAAAGGTCGAATCTCAAAAATCCAGAGATAGATAGTGATAAAAAGATATGCCGTCACCATGTTCATTTCACGAAACGTTACGTTTTCTCTCTCGATGAGTACCTAACTATTTTTTTTATCTTACTCTAAAATGCACAGATGCACGGCACGCACCACATCGGAAAAAAAAGATTATTTGCCAATGGAGCACTTTCGAGCAAAAACTGTTCATACTACTTCATTCATGGAATGTTGTAGTATCTCTTAGGGTATAAATCTCAGTGGGGTTGTGTGGCGACTTTCTTGTATTTTTCAAGGAACTTTTCAAAAACTCGAAAAATCAACTATATACATAACAATAATATTGAATATTTTCAAATTTGTTTTTAGACTGACCATATATGTCAAACTAAAGTACTTCCTTTGAAGATCATTTTGTGAAAGTTGCAAAGCCGCAGTGTAATTATTAAGCTAGCACTTATTCCTTAAACTTTGCAAGCAAAATAGGGTAACTTTGACTCCGAAAAAATTAGTAATTTTGAGGGGTCAGAACAGGTGAGTTCCTGGAACAAAGTAACTATAATTCCAGAAAAGACTACCTACACTATTTCTTTACGTGCCCACAAAATATGAAAGCCATGCAAAATACTTGTAAAATTTGATTTTTGGCCGCATTTATTGAATTTCGGACCACTGTGCGATGGTGAGCGCGAAACAATTACTCTAGTCAAGATACAAATTTAATTTGGAGAACGTTTTGAGCACGCCCCGTATACGCGCTAGTTCGTTGTTGTTCAGCAATTTGTGAGAGAAGGCCGCAGCCAGGAAAAACAAAACGCAGAGAATTGACTATACAGGGTGTTCGCCGAAAAGCCGATGCGGAGAGGCGTCGAAATAATCTTTGCCCTAACGCGAAATAATCGCCGTCTACACTACTCCTGATCGAGCCCTAATAACAATTCATTTTTACAAAGTCCCTATTTGAACGATGGCGTCGTTGGGTACCGTATTAAATTCATCAGTTTCGAATAAGAACGTCTTCCTTCCCGTAACAAGCTCTATATTGAAATATCCGGAACTGTCGTGGCGCTAAAACAAAATCATTAGTTTCAAGGAGGGAAGGGGGGGGTGTCCATCAATCCGATCAACAATTGCGACTCTACGGCAGGGTCCGAACCCCGATACAAACACGATTCTATTTTATTTCAATTACTTGATTTTTCCCGTAGTTCTCAAAATTTACATTTTCCGAATAACTAGCAGCTTCAGAAACGCAGAAGAAGCTCACCCGCGAGTTTCCAGATCTAACCCACTAGGTCCGGTGCTCTGAGTACCGCAGTAACAAAGCCAAGTCCAGAGGGCCCAAGAGCGCGAATACCTTTCTATGAAGGTATCCAACAAAGGACGAGGCTTGAAAGTGGCTGTACCTGACGGCAGACAGTAGCGCAGATACCAGCACGTGCAGGCAGATTCAGAACGCACGCGTGAGCTCCATCATACATTTTTCCGACAAAGCCTAACCGTAAGCAACTATCCCAACTCACCAAGACTAACCTCCCGCTCGTCGAGGTCATCACTCCGCCACACGAGATACCGAAACGAGAGACCTCATTTCTATCGGGCCTGGATCATTTAGGGGTTTTAACTCGACATCCTCGAGGTGGGCTAGAACTCACCGTCGAGGGAACGCGACTCAGCATCCTGGAGGGGGTTCGAAACACTTCGTCGACGGGTCCCAACTCTACGACTTGGAGAAGGGTCGAAACTCAACACCGGAAGGGCCTTGGCACATCGACCTGGAAAAAGGGCTGGAGCTCGTCGTCGGAGGGCTCTGACTCGACACCTGGAGGCGGATCAAGACTCAACGTCCAAGGGCTCTGACACGACATCCTAGAGACGGGTTGCAACTCAACGGGGGAAGCAACTCATCAGTCTCTCGGAGGGGGACCAAAACACGACTCCGAAGGGTTCCAACTCGACTTTCTCCAGGGGGCCTTTGAGACACATCAGCCGGGGGGAATCGACTCGTCATTTTCCAAGTGGGCTGGGGCTCATCATTGGGGCTTCGACGCTTCGGCCTCTAGGAGGGTCGCGACGCAACATAAACGGGTTCTAACTCAGCTTCCTCGAAGGGGACTAAAACTCTTCGCTAACAGGCCCGCAGAAGCACTCGGCGACGGACGTGACAAGTCGGGAGCGGACGGCAGCCCAAGAGG
This sequence comes from Anaspis maculata, assembly GCA_949128115.1. Lineage (NCBI taxonomy): Eukaryota > Metazoa > Arthropoda > Insecta > Coleoptera > Scraptiidae > Anaspis > Anaspis maculata. The sequence continues at coordinate 32,818,382 of OX421967.1, forward strand.
GTTGGCCCAGGTACCACTGTCAATCTCCGGCGATATCCTCCATTCCCAGCAATTCGGAATATTTTTTCGCATCCAAAACGACCGCGAACGGCGTATAGCCGTGAAATTCCAATGGGTAATTTACTCCACTGCGCTGGGACACCGGGTGACACCACGTGAACATCGGATGATGGCGGCGGCGAGCGGGCGGTAACACGGCGCGTCAACATAGCAGGGGTCCGGCAGCAACTAGCTGGGTCAAAGTGCGGGTGCTTTACTTCATATGCACCAATTCACCATTTCGTCGGACGTCGAGCAGGAACGATTTTTGAATTGACGATGAGAAGCAAATAAATTATGTTGTAGAGCTTTGCGGGATTTACACGAATGAATTAAATAACTAGCGACATCTTTTAATGATGCCTTGACTCTGAATATTCACACTCTCATACCTCGATTTCACGGCTTTGAATTATTTTCCTCCGGATTATTTTCGGCCCGCCAAATGCGGGTGGCTTCAATAATTAAAAATGAAAAACGGGTCTTGTTTCCTCGGCATTCAATAGGATTAAATGCTACCGGTTTCGCAGTTCAAAACATCAAGATAGCTCATGCCTGATGATAAAAGAAATGTTTCGAACTGCGGAACCGGTAGCATTTAATCCTATTGAATAATCGAGGAAAAAGGACCCGTTTTTCATTTTTGATTATAAAAGAAGTTTCCTCCAATGGATAGTCCAAGGAACAAATATTTCATGTGTGTTCTTCAAAGAAGTTGAGCTCCTCCTCGAGGAATGAAGCTAGAGCCCTGGAACTTTTTCCGATGGATGGCTTAGGTCCTCAAGGGTGGCCAGTGGGCAGATTGGATTCCATGGTTAGGACACCATCTTGGTCGCCATATTGGAATCTCTTATTAGTGAAACGATTTTCATGTAACTTGGAACTTTCCCTTGTCTCGTATAATCATCCTTATTTTCACACTGAATTCCACGACTCTGCCGCCGCCATCTTGAAATCTTTTATTAGTGGAACGATTGTCATGAAACTTGGAACTCACTCTCCTCTCGTATGATCATTCTTATTTTCAAGCTGAATTTGATGATTTTGTCGCCATCTTGGCCGCCATATTGAAATTTCTTATTAGTGGAACGATTTCCATGTAACTTGGAACTTACCCCTTGTCTCATAATGATCATTCTCATTTTCAAGCTAAATTTCATCATTCGGGCGCCATCTTGGCCGCCATATTGAGATCTCTTATTAGTGGAATGATTGTCAAGAAACTTGCAACTTACTCTTGTCTCGTATGAACATTCTTATTTTCAAGCTCGACTTATTCACTCCCAGAGAACCTAATCTATCTATCGAAAAAAGTTCCAGGGCTCTAGCTTCATTCCCTGTGGAGGAGCTCAACTTCTTTGAAGAACACACAGGATATATTTGTTTTTTGATAATAATGATGATGATTATGTATGGATGGAAAAATAATGTCCATAGGAAACATAAGCTATCCATGGAAAAAAGTTCCAAGGCTCTAGCTTCATTCCCCGAGGACCGAAGAGGAGTATATGCTCTTACTTTCTACACGGACAGACAGACGGACGGACAGACAGACAGACAAACCAGCCATATAAGCGTATTTTTTTCACCAAAATGCGCTAAAACGTCAGCGCTGACTAACTCGTCCGGTCGAGATACGAAGTCAACCGGTACAGATAACTAACTCGACCGGTCGAGTTGATTAAGTCGAGCGGTCGAGATACTAACTCGACCGGTCGACTTAGCTAACTCGACCGGTCGAGATACCAAGTCGACCGGTCGAGATAACTAGCTCGACCGGTCGAGATAACTAACTCGACCGGTCGAGATACTAACTCAACCGGTCGACTTAACTAACTCGACCGGTCGACATAATGTAAACTCAAAAAAAAAATTGCTATCTCGACCGGTCGAGTTAAAAAAAAATCTTGCTCATATTAAGTCGACCGGTCGAGATAATCAGGGAACAATTTTTCTCCTATCTCGACCGGGCAAGTTATTATGTCGACCGGTCGAGTTAGAAAAAAACTTTCTACGTGATCCTTAAGCGCTTCCGTAAGTAAGTAACTAAAATCTATTCTATGTGTAAAAACTTCCAAAGTTTCTTCAATTTCTTGTTTCAAAATTTTGAATTACAAAATGGTACTTGCAAATAACTTAAAAAAAATATATGAGAGTGTTTTAGAAGGAACTAAGAGGCATTCTAAAGTCGGGGGGAACTTTAGGGGAAGGGCCTAATTGTGAAGAAAAATTTCGCCTGCGGCGCCAACGGGTGGCTCTGCCTCCCGAACCCTAGCGTCTAGTTCTGACCCCCCTCGATCTCTCTGGCCCCATCTCGGCCCCCCCTATTCTAAAATGCTAGCGTCGCCACTGTTGCATTCAGATTATTGACTATGACCATTACTACTAGTCTCAATTGATTTCTCACTTATTCCATAATGGGGCGAACTCAAAATGGCGGCCATAAGAAAAAAAGCAGTCGACTGTCATATTTTCAAAAATAGTAGGCGGGGACAGTGGCAACACATCACATTTTATTCATGAGGTCATCCTTTGTGGAAATACAAATATTTATCCAAATATCTGGGAAAATCACTGAAATATTGGGAAATGTCCATTTCCATGAAACCGACCACTAAATTCAAAATATTTCAGAAACAGCTGAAAATATTCAAACACGGCTTGCTTTAACTTGATGAGCATTAAATTGTAAATCAACATAGGTACCTAGTGATTTTCATGAATTGTTTGGTTAATGAGTTGGAATTTTTGCATTTTTGATCACCTGTATACGGTGTCTGCACGGACCGACATCTTGGCAACACCTCTTGAAATTAAGGCAAGGGTATGTACAACATTCGTACCAAACGGCACTGCTTGATCATTAAATGCAAGGTGGTTGGCGCTGAACATCCGGACCAGGTATATGAATAAAACTAGAGAAGCTTCAATACAATGAGTAGATAGTCCTAATAATTTGAGTACATACTCCTATTCAAAATAAATTGCCAAAAAGATGGCCCATATTGTCAACCAGACAAGAGATTGTCAGTATCTAGTACCAGGGTTGTATCTACTTCATCATGAGCTAAAGCGAAGAAAAGAGTGGAGAGAACAGCAAAGGAAGCAGCGAATCGCGAATCGCGAATGGGATTTGTCACAATCGAGGTCACAATACTTCGAAATTTCCCAATTGTTTTTTCCAAATCGCCAACACCAAGTGCTCGGGAAGAAAAGTCGCAGGGTGGGAAGCCAATTTTGGCTCACAAATAATCATCTGGCAGTTGTTGAAGAAAATCAATAACACAAAAACCAGATTGAAGAAAAAGACGGACATGTAAAAAAATTGAAATCTTATATTCCAGGTACAATATCTGCTGGTAGTGCTGGTCACGTACAACCAATCCCTACACCCGCTACAGAAGAGAATGAAAGTGAAACACGTCCAAATCCACCTAAAAAGAGACGAATCAACGTATTTGATAAATATGAAACAGATGAGACAAAACAACTTTCGAACAATGAATTACAAAGACTTGTTCTATTAAAACAGCTTAAAGTTTTAACAATGAAACAGCAAAAGCTGGAAAGAGAGCAGAGTCATCCAAGAAGTTACGGTTCGGATGCTACGAGGGATGCTATTTATGACGACCAACAAGGAACTTCTTCATAATATGAACTTAGAAAGTATTGAAAGCATTTAGTTCGAGATTTAATTTAAATACAAAAATACATGTTTTAACTTTTACTCACCTGAGAATAGCGAGCATGTCGAGGAGCATGTAATAATATTTCAGCTAAATAGTTCAGCTCGTTTTTGTTGACCTCTTCTTCTGTTATTATCATCAGCTTCTTCATGTACTAGATTTTCAAATGGAACATCTGCCAATGCGGGTTCTAATGGATCTAATTTATCTTTTAGAAATTTCGCGACATCATGTAAAATGAAACAGCATGCAATAAGTCTTGGAACTTTTTCCAAGGATACTCGAACTTTATATTGTTAAATAGGAAAGCGTTTGCTCTAGTTGACCGAAACACCTTTTAATTATTACTCGTTCTCTTGTGAATCTATTGTATGCATGCTCCTGTGGTGTATTAGGGATTCTGTAAGGCACCAATAGCCATGGTGTAATGCCATATCCTTCATCCCCCAGGAGCAAAGCTTGGTTTGTTCTGGAAAACGTTCCTTGCAACATTACAGATTCGGAATTGTTCCATATCCTTGAATCATGAACCGATCCTGGCCAGGAGGCGTCTATACTGGTGAACCATCCATCTGAGGTGCATGTGATTTGTACATGAATGCTGGGATACCCCTTTCGATTCATGTATTCATCCTTATCCCCATGATAACATGTGGCTTATTTATTCCTATGTGAGTACAATCTATGGTACCTATTGCACAAAGGGAAGTTGTATTACGCTTGCCATTTTTGCTTCGCTCCGTTCAAGTCTGCAGCACTTTCGGGAAACTTTATCCAATGGCCAGTTTTTCCAATAATTTTCTCACTAACTTCAGTTACAATTCGGGATATAGAAGTTTGATGGACGCTCAGATCTTCGCCTACTTCAGATTGAAATCCTCGAGGAAGTCCTGGATCTGATAAGTAGGTACTGTGAGTTACCCCCTCCCCTACATTGAATTGATCAGCTGTGATACGTTTAGTACCCTACGTTATGTTTTTCATTGCCGTAGATTTTAATTACCTTTACCTAAGTCATTTGAATTAATTTTCCACCTACCTCAACTTTACGTCGTGATAATACCTCAATCTAACTGTAGTAACCTCACGTTCTTTGAAAGAGGATGATTTGAATAAATGTTGAAAAATAAACAAAGTCATTTAACCACACCTCAACTTCATTACAAATTAATCAATCATCGCCAATTCAATTGAATTCCTCTCAATTATTCATTGCATAATTTCCAGACGTGCTGACATCAGCTAGCGTTCGAAATTAGTCAATTCAGTTTACATTCAGTTTCTGAAAGAGAACACACCCTAATTACGTGCGAAGACCCTGCGACTAATTACCCATTCCTTTCAATTAAATTCCGTTTCACATTTCCCTAATTTTCAGACCTGTCGGTAAACCCATTTCCTAACGCACTCAAGTTTAATTCCTGACATGATTAATTTAGACCTCGTCGATATTCAAATTTCAACCCTTCCTTCTTTCTTGCCCGTTTTCATTTGTACGAAGAGAAATTTCGATTATTTAATTGTACTTAGAGAGAGATTGTTGTTCATTAAGTATTGTCTTCTTATTTCGAAATCATAGCCATTATTTTAATTATTGATCAAAAATTTACATAAAATTTGAGTGTTGACATTCCATAAATTTGTATCCAGCTGGTGCTGTAGTTTGACTTACAGCCTCATCCAGCAGTTCTACTTCACGCTGGGTTAAATAACTTCACACACATCTGCAATCAGTTGTACAATTGTCGCGGTGAGCCTCTAATTAATTAGTCTGCAAAATTGATGTTCTGTTGTTTTCTATCTTGAAGTATATTCGAAACGACACTGAATTTTCTTGGCATTGCTCAAGGGGTTCTCTCTTTGGGAAACTCAACCTTATGCCCATAGACTCTTTGTCGTGCGAAAGGGTTGAATATTTTATTCTATGAGGAAAATAACGCGTGATCGAGATTCTGCCCAGATTTGATTTGCATAAATACTGCTAGTGCTGGTCTCAAGCTAATAGAGTCCACAAAATCATACTCTGTAGGAAGCTAAATCTCTTCGAAAGGGTTACTGAGGTTTTCACCCCTTTTCTGGCGTCTTGAAGGTGGGTAGCTGAAACAAGGGGCAGCATTTAAAAGCACAAAGCAACTACAGAAAATTGAAATCGGCTTGATGCTTATCATGGCTGTTCGAAAGATCAAAACAAAACCTACTATCATTTTATTAACCAAACAATTTCGTCAACCCTATTAAACAATTTGCATTTGATTACAATGGAAATCAGACTTGCCTCAGCATTTTCCTTCTCGTCACTGATGCACTACAATTAATTACAGTGTTTTTAGCACTTTTCTCAATTTATTCTTCTTGAAAAATATGAGTTTTTCTTTTCCCGCACATCTGCCTCCTCTCTTCTCCCCCGTCTCTATTCTTGGACCCTTCCTGTTACCATCCCCGTCTCACGTCTCAAACCCCTGGCCTACAAACATCGATGTCGGTGTACGGTGTCACCCCGAGTCCAGGCGGCAAAAATCGATATTCTCGCATTCCTTACCCAAGACTAATTTATCCCAAATTATAATTTCCCCTTTTTTATAATTTTAAGCTGTCCCTTACTGTACCTACCTTAGGGTTGGGGATATCTTCATTTTATCGATTTTTCTGATAGCTCCGCCTCTTTTTTCTCCGGACTCTTCGCCTAGGAAATGGTTCAATACCCACTCCACATTCTCTTTCGTAAAACGATACAATCTCTTGTAGTCTTTATTAGAGGTAGTTCTTCTAGGCCTATAATATGCTTCTTGGAACGCATCTCTGAACGCATATTCAAAATAAATGCCGCCATAATTCTGCCCAAAGTTCTACTGTGATAGATACTGATATATTTTTTGTCGTTTTTAATCAGTTTGACCAATGACAACTCCAGATCGCTCTGACCAAAAAGATGTTAGGGCGAATTCAGCCTGAGTCTCCTACAAAGCAGACTCGAATTATGTGTAGTAGAAACTCACCTCTGGAAAGCATAAACTAATTTTTATTCATACCAAAAGTGATTTCATCCTCATGGCAAACTATAGATAAGAGTACCCACTCACACCGAGCATGAGCCTTTGATCATTATTCATACGATTCGAAGTATCAACTCAAAAATTTCGAGTTCAAACTACATACTCCATTTCATTCATACTGTCTATTATTCCTGGGATAAAATGGAAAAACGCAGTTCATCACAGTTCAATTATTTTTCTCAGGGTGGTCTAAGCCGATCAAAATATACTCGTGGCCGTACGATACCGACTTGCAGCATCCATATTTGCTAAGGGGACATACCGAAGGCTGCAGCGAAATTTCTTGGTCGCCGGACAGCAAGTCTTTGATTTCTGCCTCGGACGACAAGACTATGCGCGTTTGGTCGATTGAAAATTTCCAGTCAGTCAACGTGATCAAAGGCCACAAAGACATGATCATGTGCGTCAATTTCAACCCGCAAGGCAGTCAAATCATCTCCGGATCGTTCGACAAAACCGTTCGATTCTGGGATGCCAGGAAAGCAGCGAGGCAAATCTGGAAAAAAGACGTCGGCGATATGGTGTGCAGCGTGCAGTTCAACCCGGAGGACGGTTCCGATTTTATCACCGCCATCAACAGCAGCAAAGTGTAAGTGAAATTATGGTGAAATTTATTGATCTACTTCTACTAGGTGGACCCGTGGGCTACGCCCCACGCTTCTTCCGGTAGCATCCTGATAAGTAGTTAGGGTTGCCAGATTTTTTTGAATCATATATATGAGACACCTGAGAAATATATATGAGATTTACAAAAAATATATAAGGTCCTATTTTTTATTATGATTATCCAGATTCACATCACAATAATATTGGCGCCATCGCCAACCCCAACCCCAACCAGCCCGATGGATAAAGCGCTCCCGGTTAAACAGCCAATTAAACCAGTGAGCTTGTATACTTGAAGACCTGCGCACGAGCTGCGAGCAAAAGGGAACCGCCTATATGAGAAGATCTATTCTATACTAACTACCTACCTCTATTAATAACAGTTAACAGTTCGCTCATCTTTGAAAAAGTAGGTAGGTATAATCTAAAGGAATTTAACGATGAAATACTCTTTTATCAAGTTAAGAAAAATAACTTCATTCAGGGCAATAATTTCGACCCATCCATGTAATTTTTAGAAAATAATAAGCACAAAACTAAGTACAGACATATTCAAAAATATTTTGCAGCTGCAGCTGCCGATTTTCAGTAGCTTTTTTGCTGATGCCTTCTCCTGGACATCCGTTCATTGGTGTCTCATGATGAAAAAAATCCTCTCAACTTGAGAAAGAATATAACATTCCAGTTCAGAATTGTTATGCTTGAATTGCAGCGCAAAAATAAAAAAATATAATAAAAATTGACAAAATCATGTCTGAAACAGCTAATAACTGAAAATATATGAGATTTGCTCATATATTTGATGTGTGGTATGAGGTATGAGATCTTGTTGAAATATATGAGTCTCATACCAAATATATGAGATCTGGCAACCCTAAAGTAGTAGGTATATAAGTGGGCAGGTTGTTCCTTTGTCTTGGTAATTATTTCTGCGAAAAACAAAATGCGATAGAGAATTATATTTGTTTGGCGCGATTTGCTTTTGTCGGGATTGCTCAAGTAGCAGAACGTCTTTGCTTTTTGTCGCTTGGAGGTATCTTATTCTTCGGTTCTCGAGATACTGGCCATTTTTGAAAGTACCGGTATTGGGGCGAAGATCATTTTCGAATCGAGATATTGAATGATGCGGACATGCCAACACAGCCGTTTGCATTATGCGTAGCTCACTGGTCATCAGTGCGGTTTGCACTTGAGGCAGCCCGCCGCGTCGGGGGCGGCATGCCGGAGCGGCAGCGGTTTAAAAATACCCCAGTGTCAAAATTATTCGGGAGCGGCGGCGGTTTGAAAAACCGCAATGTTCAACACTGCACCAGAACTAGAACAACACAAGAACACTAGAACCACAAGTCGAAGTTCTGTTTCTTTAAAGGCAACACTGAAAGCCATCCCGAAGATTTATTCGTTTATATATCAAAAACAGATCGTTCGATCGCCCTTTTTTTTTCACTAGATAATTTCTTCAGTGTTATTTCTGAAAGTGAATTTTCGTCCTCTTTCCTTTCAACTCTGGCCTTCATTTGTGCTCTCTGTTTGTATTGTTACAACTCATATTTTGTGAAAGAATGAATAAAGTTGGTCCACGGCTTCATGGTGTTGCTCTTTTTTTGGCAGGCAGTATAAGATATTCTGTGGTATAAGTATATTGATATTTATTTCAGACAACCTTCAAAGTGTGGACCGTGTGAACTTTCCTTTCCAAACTAATAGCTATTAGAACGCAGCGGTCCAAGACATGCTTCCAAAATGCTTGCCCTCGTGTTTGCCGACGCCTCGATTTCAAGGCTTTCGTTGTCTTCTCGATTCAATGTCGAGTTCAATGTTAGCATTATCAGCTCATCACTATGTGCTCAAAAATCTATTTTTCCAGTTGCCAATGGAACACGAGAAGCAAAAAGGCGATCTACGAGTTGGGTCCCTCATCAAACATGAGCACCGGATCGGCCCAGTACACGCCAGACGGTCAGTCCGTCCTTGCTTCCTTCCACGACAGCCGGCTTAAGCTCTGGAAGCCGAAGACAAACGCCGTCACTGAGTTCGTCGGACACAGCTGTGGAAAATACAGCATTTTCCCGGCTATTTTCGAGAACGACATTGTGATCCACGGCTCAGATGATGGTAAAATCAGCGTGTGGAGGAGGGACAACCAGGAACTGATTCAAACCTTGGTTGGGCACAGCAGTAAGTACCTAACCATGAGCATCCCTGACATTAGGTATACACTCATGAGCACAGAATTTCGTACCTAGAGTACTCGGAATACCACAGGGACCTGTGGGCGGAGCTTAACTGCGCGAACTGAATTCATCTAGTGGTGCACCTAGATTGGCGGTGAGATTTTAGGTTCGCCTGTGACCTGATGATGGTCCACCACTCCAGCTGACGGTGTTGCTTCCCCTATTTCAACACACGAACTCGTCCAATACGTTTTTTGTTTTCTTGTTGAGTCCCGCCCACAGGTCCTTGTGGTGTGCCGTCAACTCTACATCAAAATTTTTGTCATTCCACAAAAGCGACATAATAATGAAAAGTCTTTACGTAGTATATTTATCATGAAGCCAGAAATCCAGCCTTTCAGCCTTATACAATTTGATATACAAAAGTCCGTGTTTTTCACTGTACCTGATTGCAAGGGGTTGACTTCAAGTCGGACTCGTGATTAAGGTGACTGTTAATAGTTCTAACGTCGCTTAACTCACGAGTTCCAGCACGTCCAGTTTGGGATCAATTGCAATTGCAAAGCTTGCCCCACGTACGGACATTCACTTTCCTACACCTTGCCGTGAAAGTGGGATTTTCAGGTTCTCAGTTGGTGTTTGTAAGCTAGTTATTGCCGCTGAGCAAACAAAAAGTAAATCAGTTTTCTTACTACTAGCTGTGAAGTAGAACGTTACTGACCTGCTCAGAGGTCGTGAAGTGATTTTTCACAACCAGAGGCTGACTGTCACATTAATAACCGCCTGTCACCTGTCACGAGTCGTGTTACATTTCATATTCTCAAAAATCGTTACAAATCAGAATTTAATGTTTGCTAGTAGTAAGAAAAATAGTATATAATTTACGGTTGCGAACGCTATTATAGCTTTGGCGCCTTATATCCCTCAGCTGTGCTTCATGATTTAAACGGGCTATTATAGTAACTAAATATAATAGCATTCTTCACAACCTTGGTATATAATATATTATTTTTACTACTAGCCGTAAAATACATCCTTATTAACCTGTTTCTGAAGGTTGTGTCCCTTGATTGTCCAGGTAGACCTTAAAACTTATTCGATAGCGTAAACGCTGCCACCACCGCAAGAGTTTATTATACTCCCGTTTCACGGACCGGGAGAAGGAGTTGGACAATCAATAGGCACACGAAAGATTTTTGGTGGACGTGCTCTTCGGACTTTCCCAAATGGAGGTTTGTCAAGGGCGGGTCCGCGGTCAAGCAACCGGTATAGCAGATAGTTTGAACTTTCTTGTAACGCAGTAATAGTCCATTTCAAATTATAGGCAGTTGGGTGAAATTAACTAATGAACAAAGTATATTTACAAAAAGAGCAAAAGGTGTTTATAAAGCACAAGCAACAGACAGCTAGGCAATCTAGGGCTATGTTTGCTTCAATTATCGATCAAAAATAGGAAATGCCCGCAAAGTGATGATGATAATCAATCAACACGTTGTCACCAAAGTTACAGGTTACGTCACTGCGAATCATGTGACGTCAACCCATCAGTGAACTAATATAGCAATGCGGTTATTTCGTATACTGGAAGGTAATTTCTGTGTTTACACCAGACAGATATTTTTATGCACCAGATGCTACGCTCGAGGTTAAGACAGGCTTAGGCCTCTGTTGTACATACAATTGGCCCCAGTTTAGGCAGGCTGTGCTCTAGCCAAAAGCAGCTTCACACCCCGGAATTTGACCAGGTCATAACCGAGCCTAAATTGCTGATTTATTTGATCACACGATACCTACTTGAGTACGTGTGTGAATAGATATTATTGATGTTATTTTACACTTTCTAATGTTGAACTTTTTCAGGCACCGTGATCTGGATAGCTGCTCACCCCAAAGGAGAAGTGTTTGCATCGGCAGACTTATCCGGGCAGATCAATTGGTGGAAGAACATGCAAAGTAATGAATAGATGATTAAATAATTGTAAATAGAATAATTAAACTTAGAATACAAAATTGGTGAATAGTACGGTTGCGGCCATTTTAAAGTAGACGACAATGTCAACGAGTTGGCTCCTAAAATCCTAAAAAAATCTGTCAACTGTCGTCCAGTTTAAAAAGGCCGCAACTGTACCTAAGCTGCGCACAACATGAAGTGGCAATTTTTTTGAAGGTTTTCTCAAATGTCCATATTTTTTGAAAAATGATCGGAATCTGAACCAGGTTGCACTATTTTTGAGATACATTCTTCTATTTTAGTTGACCTTACATATCCAAGCCATTCAAAGTAAAGGGATGCCTCATACAGGGTGATACAAAGAGGCGTGCAATTTTCTACTTTTTTTTCTTGGCATAGGAAATTTTCGCGTCATCCTGTTTTATACAAATGTGACTGTGTCTTGTAGCCTGCAGTATATGTAACTAACAATTATTCAGTTCTTCACTCCAAGTTGTGTATTTGGGGAGATATGATTTTTCTTGTCTAGATATGCCAATTTCTCCATAGAAGAGTGAAAATTATCGATTTTTTTTTAAAGTCAACAACAGTCATCTAAAGGACGCCATTTTCCGTCCATGTTAAATTCCCATTAGAAAATTTCAGCACGTGAATTTACGCTTTTCAAGTGTGAGTGAAGCTAGAATGAAATAAAACAATTAATTGAAGATGTAAAATATGTGATTCGTGGTAGAGATTATGGGTTATGGTACGTTCAACAGCCACATTTTATACACTTTTTACAACCACAAAACCGACTCTGTTGCCTTCTCCTTCTAATCATGATTATTAGTCGCCACCGAGGGGGAAATCACGACCACACTTATAGTTTCTTTGCAGTTGAATTGGGTACTTGCCCATTTTTTTTATTGGCTTAATCGATATGGTCGGTATGGTCAAAAATATTGTGCCCGTATTTTTTCCTTTTCCTAAATTCCCTAAATTGCGGCCGTAATGCGTGTTATAAAAATATATTTGTGACGTCACAAATATATTTAAAACTAAACAAGCAGCACTGTTGGATTGAGAACTTGGAAAACTGTCAGTGAGTCAGTGTAGCGTAGGTACCCACTCTTATTTTCCACCGAAGTGATGTAGGCAACCAACAGTACAACATTTTCTAGAAACTTTCACTGGTGTTGCTCCTTCTTTTAACGCGTTGTTTGTTTTTTTTTTGCAAAAAATAAATAATCCGCAAATTTTATTTTAGAATATAATTTTGCACACCGTTTTGAGTGGTTTGCCAATTTATTTGTTTGGATTTGCCTGTGGCCGTAATCGTACCGTAACCTTTTTATGTTGCTACACGTCCTTAAGATGAGATAATTTGTTTTCTCTTCATGGGCCATGAATGTCAATGTCAATAAGAGCAAAGATAGGATTTATACAGGATGATGGCAAAAGACGTGCGGTTTTATTTTTTCATTTTAGCACAGGGATCACAGAAATACCTACTAGGTGCTTTCCTTTTACAACCTGAACCAAGTAGATATTCTGACCTAAGTTGTTAGTGGTATCTCACTTTTGCGCATGGTATTTCTCGCTCTTTCTCTCTCTAACCTGATCAGATCAGTGAGTTTTGTGGTAAAAAGAAAGCACCTAATATCACTCGGTATGGGTACTTAGATTTGACGGTATCTTATACCTCTGTAGTATCTCTAATTCACAACAGGTTGTCTTTTTACTCTACATTGTATACTATAAGTGCCTCCATTGGTCAACCGTCCGAGTCGCATGCTGAATGCCAATGTTCACCCTGACTACCCGATGAACCTGCGGTCACAGAATTATCTCAGGGCACTTGAAACGTATTCGGGTCCGTAGTTGTCTTTCGTGTAGTGATTTTTCATGGTACAGGCCGAAATCTAAACTCCTGTTGTATGCCATGATCTTCTTGGAACCTTGATCCGATGCCAACAATTGCCAAAAATCCATTATCTAGATACAGAGATACGGCTTTTTATTATTAGCACTTTGGTCACATCCGTATACCTATACAGGATGACGTGAAAATTTCCTGTGCAAGAATAAAAAGAGCAGAACTTTGCACACCCTTTTGTATAACCCTGTATGAGGCATTTCCCTGCTTTCAATGACTTGAATATTTATTAGTCTATTTGAAATAGTCAAAAAAATATCTCTTGCTTGAAGAAAGTAGGTAGTTCTCAAACGGATTTTTGCTTTATAGTTAGCTTATCCCTACCTGTTCAACATCTTGAAAGCATACATCCCTGTGACGTGTACTCTTTGATATACAGGGTGGAAATTGATAAATTAATCTTTGAAAAAAAATTTCCGATGAAATAAACTTTGGGAAAAAAGGTCTTTCAATATTTACCAACTCTACAGTCTCCTGTTGTACATGTGAAAAATGTACCCCTCCATAGCCGCTGATGGTATTTTACGTACAGGGTGAAATCGATCTTTTTCAAATGTTTTTTATCTTCATCGAATCAATCCAGACAACAACCATTTCTAGCTTTGTTACAAGCCTATAATCTTTCATTCAAGGTATAAAAATATCACATTCCTCAAACTGCCAAAACACAACTTACAAGGGCAAAAATACTTCATTAGTTCCATTCTTTTTCCGCGTGAAACTATTTCAGATCATGATCTTATCTGATCCACTGGAAAGCTCAGAGTTTTCCGCAAGTCGTGTAAAAAATTTGCATTTCTACTATCACTCCGACTTGATATACTAAATTATATTTTGCACTTTTATTGAGCAACGAGTTGCTAGGGACATTCTCCTAAGCAACTCCTCGCACAACCAAAATCGCAAAAATACTTAGTGCTACAGTAACCAGTACCCAGTAGTTGCAGTGATTGCAGAAATGTAAATTTTGATTATGTTTTGCTGAATACTTCAGGCACTCCATTGAAATGGATGGGATTATAATCCGAATGAATGTGACCCAGGATAAAAGGTAAGAAAAGAAGGATATGTTTCACCCTGAATGTAATGTTTTAGCTGTATGAGGAGTGTGACATTTTTATATCTTGAATGAAAGATTATAGACTTGTAACAGAAAAGCGGAAATGGTCTTTGTCTGGAGTAATTCCAGCAAGATAGAATATAATAACGAAAGATTGTTTTTCTCGAGAATTATTTCACTGGAATAAAAAAATTTAAGATTCATTTTTTAATTGTCACCCTGTATAGGTACTCACGACAATAGAACAATGTATCTTCAGATACTGCAAGCTGTTTTAGATTTTGATCATTTGTGAAGAAGTTAGGTACGGACATTTGGAAAAACTCGAAAATTAAACTGTCACTTCATTTTGTGCCGAGTTTTGTGCTCAGTTTACATACATACTCGTATAATGCCGTTCACGTTTTAAATTGAATACAATGACTTTTTGGAGCAAAAATGAAGTGACAACCTGGGGAGCTACGGCTACGGCTGATGGCACCTGCAAAGTTTTGGAGCGAAACTATCAGCGGCCATCAGCCGTGCCTATCTCTCCACCTCATCTTGTCACTTTATTCTTACTCCAAAAAGTCATTTTACTGAAAATAAAAAGTGAACAGGATATACCTACCTACATGATATTGTTATGATATTTATAAGTACAAAAATTCCTCTCAGCAATGATGGGGTTGGTTTCACACTCTTTGCGGATGACACGTCATTGCTATGTCGCGGCCTGGGTTGGCGCAGTCGGGTGTCTTGTCTTGGTTTAGCACTAATGGATTAGGTATGTTTGAATGCTGATGAAACTCAGGAATTGGTGTTCTCATTGAGGAGTTTGGATGGTGCGGGTGGTTTGGATTCTGCATGTGGGCTTTCTGCGTGTCACACTTGACGGGAAGCTTGGCTGGGAGCAGCACATCGGTCACTTATTGGCGGACACCTGAGCAGGAACATCCTTGTACTATTGTACTTCAAACGTTAAGTCATTGTGTTCCGAAACCGACGCTCAGAATGGTCTACTTCGCTCTGTGTCAGTCATTGATGAGCTATGGCCTTTTGGCTTGGGGTCATGGAGCATCTACCGCAAAAATATTTAGCCTTCAGCGACGAGCTCTCATCAGAGTTGTGAATGGCCTCTGGCCTCGGCTAAAGCAATTATTGTCGAAATGCTTTCAAAGAGTGCGAAATTCCCACAATTCCCTGTTTGTATACAGGGTGTCTCAAAAGTATCGCATTCCGAGTTCAGAGCGATAATCCGAACCCTCTATAATCCGAAGTAGGTATAGTCGCCGCGGTACAAGCGAAATATGGGTACATTACTGCACTTCAATCTAGAAGGAGTCAACTTCGCACACCTACTTGTTACTGGGGACTATTTTAGACGATTTGACCCGTATTACCTCTTTTTTATCGCCCGGAAACCAAGACGGCGGCCGATTTCGAAGGTGACCTCCAAAGAATGTTGATTGTGACCTATATAAAGACGCGGAGAATGTCATTTTCTGGTCATTCGACTTCGCTGATTACGATAAAATTGTTTATTATCCAAAATGACGGTTATTGAAAATATCTTAAAAAAAATCAGAAATTGCAGACAAAAGTTCAACTACGAAATCGCGAAGAAACGGTTGACTTGATCGACTTGAAATTTGGCATGTAGACATAATTATTTGTAAGTTACCTTCGAAATCGGCCGCCATCTTGGATTCTGGGCGATAAAAAAAAAGAGGTAATATATCACAAACAGTTCCCGAAAATCACTTTGAATACCGGAAATAGTGAGGTGAGAAGTCCCACAATCTTTTGGTTACCTCCCATATCTTTAAAAGTAAACGTCATTATAATTTTTTAAATTATTTTTCTCTCGTGTTATAGTTCTTGAGTGGATTCTATATGCCGCTCTGGACTCGAAATGCGATACTTTTGAGACATCTTGTATTTACCAATGTCTTCTGTACATAGAAATCCCAATAAAGACACATGAGTCTGACCTGATAAAACACTGTGATATGCATGACTATGCAAGTAGAACTTATCAATCATATTTAGTGAAATTTTGTAGATTAAAAAAAAATCAAAGTAGCTGTAAGTAGGTACCAGGGTTTAAATGTTTTAACGAGTGTTTTAATAAAATAACGCAAGCTCTGGAAAATCTACCACTCTCTGAATTTGGAATACAAATATTAAAGCGTTGCTAGTCACAAATGCTTTTTTATTCTTCCAGTGAATATTATTTTTAACTTTGTATTTTGATTGCTATTGTGCTTCATCTGTGTGATTACCTGTACATCATGTACTTATTTATGTACCTATCTCGGTACCAATTGACGCCTATTATGTATATGACCAATGTAAGCAAATAAAATATCCAAAGCTGCAGTTCAATAAATATCAAATACTAGGTGGACCCGTGGGCTACGCCTTACGCTTCTTCCGGTAGCATCTGATAAATAAACTACTGCACAACGAAGTTGTCGGTATCGGAAAAATGGTTCGACTTTGAAGACCAATAACTTTCGATTGCCGGATGCGATTTTCGTTTTGTTTATTGTGTTAATTAGCCTAATGCTTTCGTGACCTATCCTGTGGAAATGGATGTTGAGAAACTTCATGTAAAATTTCTACAGGGTGATACGTAAAATGCTGCAAAATTGTACCGACTTCATCGTACCCCCATTTGTCGAAAAAAAAAAAAATATGTATTATAATACAAAACTCATGAAGTGTGGTGTCTTACCTCGAAACGGCTTTGGAATTATCCGGATTGGAAGTCTAAGATCGAAGATATAAAGTTTTATTTTGAATGTTACAGATTTACCTTGTTGGCACGCGAGAAATAGTCTCTTTTGATGAATGGATGATGACATTGAGCAAGATTGTTCGTACAACAGTCTAGGACAATTTCACTCTCAACACAACCCTAATATTTGGTGTGGGGCCAAGCAGGGAGCACATTTTCAAGTGGTTGTCCCTGCCTGTTTTTCGTACGTTGAATTTCGTCAGAATTTCATCAGAATCTCAGATGTGAAACATGTTCTATTTGAAGATTTAACCCTCTGAACATGATAAAGATGTGAAACTTTAGAGTCCGAGTGAAATAAAGCCCCCCTGGACGTTATACTTTTTGTGCTTGTGCTATGCCCGAGGGGTCAACCACCAGTGGAAATCACTGTACATTTTCTTGGAAATACTATGGAAATACTTGGAAATAGATGGAAATACAATGGAAATACTTGGAAATAGATGGAAATACTATGGAAATACTTGGAAATAGATGGAAATACTATGGAAATACTTGGAAATACCTGGAAATACTTTGGAAATACTTGGAAATACTTTGGAAATATTCCATATATACTTGGTCATAACTGCCGAAATTTAATTCCTAGTGAAGCCTGTGACAACTAGAACAGGTCTCTACGGTCGTTGTACTTATAAACTACTGGACAAATTAGTAGACGGTTTAAAAAAAACGTCTGAATTTGAAGGCCAATAACTTTTGTGTGCACATAAGGCGACTTTTAATTACGTTTCTTGAGTTGGTCAGTTTCATTTCTCTCTTAGACATAGGTATATCCCATGAAAGGAAACATCAAGAAACTCAAGATGAAGTTTCTACAGGGTTATAATATGTATGTACAGGTGTCCGGGAATAAGTGTTACAAAACTTACAGGGACATAGAAAAAAGACAAAATAAGGGGACTTTTGTTGATAAACATACCCTCGCAAATGTATAATAACGGAGATACAGGCCTTCAAAGTTGTTTTTTGAAAACAGTTTTCTTTGCATAACTTTTGAACCGTTCAACTGATTTCATTCAAATTCAAACCAAAGTTCACTAAAACAGGTTTTCATTGAACAATAATAACGAATTTCATCAAATATTTTTGGGGGCGAAAATAATAGGAGGTACCTTCCCCCTTTCCCCTAATTTTGAACCACCCTGAATATTCTTGGAAACGGTTTCAATTCTTGAATTCTGCGTCCAATTCTTAGAGAAAAGTCACTTCTGCAAAATTTTGATTAGATGAGGTTTCATTTTGAAAATGTTTTTTTTCTGAAAAACTCCATGTTTCTCAGCGAAAATGGTGATTTATCAACTTAAAACACCCAGAAAACTTATTCCAGTTGACAAATCATGAGTTTTCTTGAATATTAATTTTTAGGCCCAGGACAGTGGCGATTTCGAGATATTTTCCAATATTTCAAACCCAAACATCTTGAAAACGAAGGCTCTTATCAAAATTTTGCAAAAGTAACTTTTTTCTTTAAATTGAACGTAAAATTTAAACATAAAAACAATCTTCAAAAATACTCGGGGAGGTCAAAAATAGGGGTAAAAGGGGGAGGGCACCCCCTATTATCTTCGCTCCTAAAAATGCTTGATAAAATGTAGTCTTATTGTTCAATAGAGACCTGTTTTGGTGAACTTTGGTTCGAATTTGACTGAAATCGGTTGAACGATTCAAATGTTATGCAAAAAAAACTGTTAAGAAAAGTCCTTTTATTTTTCAATTGTCTATCTCCCTGTGAGTTTTATAACACTTATTCTGGGACATCTGTATACAGGTTGGTGTCCGGTATTTATTCGCGGAAACTTTGGCAATCAACAAGAGCATATAATAGCTATCCACGATTCAAGTGTTAGAAGTGACAGAGATGATTTTGTGAGCGGGAACCCCGCGAACAACATAAGACACTTTTAACGCGTGTATCGTACAAAATTTCACCTACAATGGTCTTTGAAATGTTTGATAAATGTCAGAATTTATTGAAAATATGACAGGAACGCGCAGGATTATCACTTTTAGCACGTCGCTCATGACGACGTGTTAGAAGTGACGGGTATTATTTAACGCTTGTAGATAATAGCTATTTACGATACAAGTTAGTGTTAAAAGTGAGGTATTATTTTGTGAGCGGGGACGCTTGCGAAACGAGCGTTAGCGAGTAGAGCAACTCCGCGAACAAAATAAGACACTTTTAACGCGTGTATCGTACAATATTTTATCTACAATGGTCTTTGAAATGTTTGGTGAATGTCAGAATTTATTGAAAATATGACAGGAGCGCGCATAATCATCATTTTTTCACGTCGCCCATGACGACGTGTTAAAAGTGACGGGTATTATTTAACGCTTGTAGATAAAAATAGATAGACTTTCCTCAAACACTCTGTTCAAAATCAAAAAATAACAGCGATAATATAGCCTTTCAAAGCTGAAATTGAAAAATCTTTTTTTTGCATAATTTATGAACCGTTCAACCGGATTTTGTTCCAATTTGGACCAAAGTTTACTAAAATATGTCTCTATTGAATAATGATAACGCATTTTATCTAACATGTTTTGGGGTGCAAATAATAGGGGGTGACCTACCCTTTTTCCCCTATTTTAAAGCCTCTAATTATTTTTGGAAATCGTTCCATCATTTTGATTCTACGTTCAACTTGAAAAAAAGTTCCTCCTGCAAAATTTTGATAAGAGGCTTCGTTTTTGAGCTATTTTGATTTGAAACTTGGGGAAACATCTTGAAAATTCCACTCTGAAAGGTCTAAAAATTGAAATTAAAAAAAAACTCATGATTTCTCAGATCAAGAATCCAAATCCAAGTTTTCTAGGTTTTCACGAAGCCTTCAATCAAAATTTTGCAAGAGTAACTTTCTTTTCTAAATTGAACGTGAAATTCAAAAATTGGAACGATTTCCAAAAATAATCAGGGTAGTGAAAAATAGGGTAGGTACCCCTATTACCTTTGCCCTTAAAAATGTTCGATAAAATGCGTTTTTATTTTTCAATAATAGAGACATAATTATTTCAGTAAACTTTGGTTCAAATTTGAACAAAATCGGTTGAACGGTTCGGAAGTTATGCAAAAAAACAATTTTCAAGTTAAACTTTGAAGACCTATATTTCCGTGATTGTTCGTTTTTGAACAGGGTGTTTTGGGGAAAGTCTTTTTTTGATTCTCTATCGATTGCCAAGGTTTCCGCCATTAAACACCGGACATAGGGTGTGTCCCGGAATAAGGATTACAACATTCACAGGGAAGTAGAGAATTCAAAAATTAGGAGATTTTTTTAAATTTATACCATCGCAAACGTATAATAGTTGTTTTTTGAAAACAGATTTTTTTGCATATCTTTGAACCGTTCAACCGACTCTATTCAAATTTAAATCAAAGTCTAGTCTACTGAAATATGTTTCTATTCAACAATAATAACGCATTTCATCAAACATTTTCAGGGGCGAAGGTAATAGAGAATATCCTCCCCCCTTTCTCCCTTATTTTTCAACACCCTAATTATTTTTGAGAATGGTTCCAATTTTAAATTTCTGCGTTTAATTTAGAGACAAAAGTTACTTCTG
This sequence comes from Anaspis maculata, assembly GCA_949128115.1. Classification (NCBI taxonomy): domain Eukaryota; kingdom Metazoa; phylum Arthropoda; class Insecta; order Coleoptera; family Scraptiidae; genus Anaspis; species Anaspis maculata. The sequence goes on from OX421967.1 coordinate 32,839,221, forward strand.
CAAAATTTTGATTAGAGGCTTTGCTTTCAAGATATTTGGGTTTGAAATTTTGGAGAACATCTCGAAATCGCCTCTTTCAAAGGCATGAAAATTAAAATCCAATAAAACTCGTGATTCCTCAACTGAAATAACTTCTTTAGGTGTTTCAAGTCGATAAACCACCTCTCATTTTTAGTTGAGAGACGAGGTGTTTTCAGGAAAAAACACTTTGGGCTCTGGAAAATGGCGATTTCGAGTTTCAAAGTTTCAAACCCAAATATTTCGAAAATGGAGTCTGAAGTCAAAATTTCGTTACTACTGCGTTATTATTGTTCAATACAGTAAGCTTTGGCTCGACTTTGAATAAAATCGGTGGATTGTTCCAAAAGTTATGCAAAAAGTACCGTTTTTGAAAAACCATTTGAAAGCCTGTATCTCTGTTATTTTACGTTTGCGAGGGTATATCTATTGAGAAAAATCCCCTTATTTTTCAATTCTCTATCTCAAGCCAAAAAAGTTTCAAAAGTTATGCAAAGTAACTATTCAAAAAAAAACATTTTTGACGGCCTCTATCTCCGTTATCATACGTTTGCGAGGTATCTTTATTGCGAAAAGTTCCCTCATTTTTCAATTCTCCATCTCCCTGTGAATTTGGTAACTCATATTCCGGGACACCCTGTAGAAATCAGTGCCCTCAACGGTTTAGGAATTTCTTGGTTCGGAAGTCTAACAATGAAGATATGAATTTTCATATTAAGTGATGTAGATTTGGCCATCGGGACACGGGCTAATTCTAGTTGTGATTTTGAAAAATTAAAATTGTGCACGGGTGTTCCCACAACCTTTTTGCAAATTGTGATAGGTACAAACACACAATTTGGTACACGTAGGTACCCTTCAAACTAGCTACCTACGTGTACCAAATTTCAAACTTTTCCCCCTGGAAGGTAGGCAATCTGCGAACGGAAATACTTGGAAATACTATGGAAATACCTGGAAATACTTGGAAGTATCATGGAAATACTTGGAAATACCATGGAAATACTTGGAAATACTATGGAAATACTTGGAAATATTTGGAAATACTTGGAAATATATTGGGAATACCTGGAAATACAGCCAAAATACTATCAAGTATTTCCAAAAATGGAAATCACTGTACAAATTTTCAGTAGGTGGTTGACCCCTCGGCTATGCCTGATGTTTCGTAAATCTGCAACATTCAACATAAAAATTTATATCTTCAATGTTAGATTTCCAATCTGGAAAGTTCCAAAACCGTTTCGAAATAAGACACCACACTTCATAATTTTTGTATTAGAAAATAAAAAATATATATTTTTGAAAAATGAGGGTACGATGAAGTCGTTGCAATTTTGCACCATTTTACGTATCACCCTGTAGAAAATTCACATAAAGTTTCTCAACATTCACTATCATAGGATGGGTTACGGAAAAATTAAGCTAGTTAACGCAACAAACAAAATGAAAATCGCAATCGGTAATCGAGAGATATTGACCTCCAAAATCGGACCATTTTTCCGATACCGACAACTTCGTTGTCCAGCAGTTTAGTATATAAGTAGGCAGGTTGTTCCTTCGTCTCGGTAATTGTTTCTGCGAGAAACAAATGCTCGCTATAGAGAATTATATTGGTTTCGCGGGACTTGTTTTTGCCGGGATTGCTCAAGTAGCAGGACGTCTTTGGTTTTTGTCGCATGGAGGTATCTTCTTCGGTTCTCGAGATCCTGGCCATTTTTGGAAGCACCGGTATTAAGGGAACTTTTTTTTAAATCAGTCGAATCATTTTCGAATCGAAATGTTAAATGTGGGCATGCCAACCACATACATGCCAACCCGACTGTTTGCATTATGCGTCGCTCACTGGTCATCAGTGCGGTTTGCACGTGAGGCAGCCCGCCGCACACGTGACTCACGTGACGCAGCCCGCCGCGTAAATGTACTGATTCTCATTCGGTTCTCAAAATGTTGCAAGAATAACTTTGTTTTCTTGAAATTGGACGTAGAATTCAAAAAAAAAAACCATCCCCAAAAGTTTTCGTTGGGGTGAAAAATAGGGAGAAAAGGGGGAGAGTACCCCCTATTATCTAAGCCCCCAAAAATGTTTAATCAAATGCGTTATTATTGTTCAATAGAGACTTGTTTTAGTAAATTTTGGTTCAAATTTGAATAAAATCGGTTGAACGGTTCAAAAGTTATCAAAAAAAAAACTGTTTTTGAAAAAAAACTTTGAAGGCCTGTGTCTCCGTTATTATACGTTCGCGAGGGTATGTTTATGAGAAAAAAGTCCCCTTGTTTTTCAATTTTCTATCTTTTTGTGAATTTTGTAACACTTATTCCGGGACACCTACAGCTGTACAGAGATTTAGACTTTTACCAGTAAAAAATTAACTCAGCACAATAGCATCTGCACAAAATCGCTAGCTCAATAGTTGATGAAATACGTCCCGATACCGAGATAATAATTGATTTGCGTCGCACTATTTCTTCGAGCGCACGCCCCAATAGGATTGAGTGGTGCATGGTCCCTTCCCTTTTTTCTTTCCTCCAGTTGTTCCTTCCCCCTCCAGACGGTTTAACACCTGTTATGACCTCCTATTGTTGCACCCCTATTACTATGACAGTAAATAGGGGAGCACAAGAAAATGTATGGATGGTCCGCATTTTTTATTCAGGATTCTCATTTTATATAGACACTATCTCTGAGTTGTTTATGATTTTTTTCGACAAAATTTGAGAGATGGAGTGAAGGTAAGTGGCTTCACCATTTTTTTTAACCAATTTTACTTTCCCGGTCCTCCACCAACATGGAAGGGAAAGTAGGTATCTAGTGTAATCGTGGAGAAAAAAGTTTTGAGATTTCGCTGGATATATCCATTTTGAGGTCCCCCAAGACGATTAAGACCATTTCTAGAATGATGTCTGTCTGTCTGTGATCTTCCACGATAACTGCCAAGTCCAAGTTCAAAACTTCACCATTTAATTATTCAAAATCTATCCGATAGATTGTAACCAAATTTGACAGAAAGCAACACAACAAAAGAAGTCAAATTAGGTTTGCAATTGCAGTTTTCCATCATTTTCCTCTCGAGCGTTATGAACTTTTGGAATTTCTCTCGGGCCTCTTGTCCGTATTGACTAGGACGACTAGCTTTTGATGCAAGACTCCACTCAAAAAATCATTCCTGCTCCGAGATCGACTTTTTTCGAATGATTCCAACTGATGTCGAAAGTAGATTGAATTGGGCGTCGTGTAGATTTATTTCCAAAATCGACACGGTTTCGGTTTTCCGACGGTAATTTTTTTATAATTGAATTTGCACATTCTGTGAATTTGGAAAAACTGCAGTGCGAACTTCGACATGCGGTGAGCTCCACGAAATATTCATTTCAGTTGCAGACATGTTGGAAATGAAAGTTCGAGAAAAGGTTGAATTACTTTTTGGAGGAAAATTTTTCGAAATAGGACCTACGGTTTTCGAGTTTTCCTCTATGAAGAAACTGCATATTTTCCAACATTCCAACATTTTATCCCGTGAACAGATTTTCATATTTTTTTTTAAACAAAAGGTAGTTAACTCTTGGAGCGGTGGTAGCCGAGTGGTACAGGTGATGGCAAGCCAAACCATTCGCGCTGCCCTGTGTGGGTTCGAATCCTACTTCATCCTTGGATATTTTGTGCTGTCCCCGGGGTTGCATGGTAGAGCAGCTTATAGCTGAATGCCGCCTCGTAAAATAAGACAATTAAATAAATAAATAAATAAATAACTGGTTCTTGAACGTTTTCCAACTTTTTTTCCCAGTCTCCCGGGAAAATCCCTGTTGAAAATGTAAAACCAGCTTGGGTTATCGAGACCGGACTTGAATGATGGAGCTCAAAGTAAAGCCTTAATTGACGATTTTTGCAATAAGATGATTTGGAAAAGGATTTGAGGTTTTCCCGGAAAATTTAATTTTTCAAAATTTTCAATTTCAACAGACTTTTTTTAAATGCTATATGTCCACTTGTTTCAAGTTTCAATAAAATATGCGACAAGTGAAATAACCTCGGAAATAACTTTGAAGTCCTCTATTAAACATTGGTCAAAGTCCTTTCAAAAGTAAGGTTTATTAATGAATCACCCTGTAAACGAAGCGCGCAAAGTCCATTCCCCGCTGGACGTCATGAGCGCTCTACTGCGGAATCAGGCCGCCTGGGAAACACATCAACCTGTCTATAAGTTACTAGTCGTAAGCGTATTCTTGTTTCAAGGCCCCTGTGATCAGTTTATTGAGTATGTTTGTTGAAATCGTTTCAATTTTCTGTTTCGTGTCAAGCACACGAAGCTTATTTCCGATCCTATTTCCGGAAACTAATGTAGCCAATTGTACGGATGACGTAAGAGAAATACTCAACAAAAACAGCAGTGATTATGGATGTCGAACGTATGTCCTTGTTGGCGTTGTGAAGGTGATGGACATCAGCGGTAAGAGTGCACGTTCGGAATTAGTGCTGCTAACTGCGTTACCTGGCGTTGAAGATATCGATGTGTTGAAAATCAAATCGTTTTCGAAAATGACCATTGCTGAAGACATGTTTCACAACATGACCAAGTTGAAGTATCTCGAGCTGCAGCACAACACCTTCAAGCAAGTACCTGATGTGTTTTCGCACTTGAATGATAACACCGATCTCTCGCTCTCGCTGTCCAACAACAGTATCGAATTTATGATACCGTTTGAAAAACTGCCACGAAATCTGTGGCAATTGGAGCTGAATCACAACAAAATCACCAGGCTTGAAGGCTTGCGAAATTTCCATGATAAACTGTGGGGCGGATTTGATCTGGCCAACAACAGACTGACCGCGTTTGTCTCAGAAGACAGATCAGTTTTAGAGAGGCTGTACCTCCAGAATAATCGAATAAAGGTCTACTGGACTCCGAACTTTGCCTCACTGAAAACGCTGAACCTCACTGGGAACTTGCTGAGGGAAGTTTCAACAGACATGTTGTACGGCCTGACGGCGCTAATATCGCTGCACATGTCGTACAATCGCATCGAAATAATAGAACCTGAGTCTTTCGCGCACTTGTCTCAGCTGCAGACGCTCCACTTGGAAAACAACCTGATTCGCGAAGTCGGAGAGAGCTTCGTTCTACCGCCAAAGTTGAAGATTCTGTACTTGGCCAACAACAACCTGCAGTTCCTGCACCTGAGGCTCTTCAGCAAGACATCCAGCATGGTTTATATCGGGCTGAACGGAAATCCATGGAACTGTGCCTGCTTGGAAGATGTGTTGAAGTGGACTGACCTTTATCAAGTGGAAATTCCGTGTCGCTCTTCGTTTTTCAACGGAAATCTGCCTGTTTGTTACGTGAATCCGAGAAACACGCGGTACTGCGTGTATCAATATGATGAAGAAAAGACAAAGACGTTTTTAGAACATAATAAACAAAATCAATCGTTTGAAAAAATAATAACGGGTACCTATAGCAATATAATTTATGATGAATGCCGTTTGTGAATAATTTTCATTAAATCGAACTCATGGGGTACAAAAAAAAAATCGTCGTCATGTCTGCCGCGGGACTCCTCATCGTAGCATCCTACCTGATGCAACCTATATTCGTATTCGTACCTACCTATATTTGAAGCACGATGTAGATTTGAAGACTAGTATTCAGGAAACTATGGAAATTTTCTTCTAAGTTGGGTATGCCTAAACTGGGAGACAAATACTGTGGAAACAATTATTTCAACAATTGTACCTATTGTACCTATCTATGGAATTTACCTTCCATATTAAATTATATGCCGATCAGCTTTTAAATTCAGCACTAGAACGGTAATTTTTGCACGCCAAGTTGGCAATTCTGCGATATTTGGGGATGCTCAAATTTGTAATGTTGGATCAATATTTCCTCAGACCTTGGATTCGTATTGTCAATCGAGTACAGCGCTGTTACAAGATTGTATGAACGCTCAAGACGTCTTGATTTTGGTAGACTTTCTCCAGTTTAAATGGGCGACTGGTGAACAGTTTTTTTTTAATAAAATAGTGAATCATAATATACCATCACATCATATACTAGGTTGAGAAAACTGTTCTAATGTATGGTCAGAAATGAAGGCCTAGTGTCTAAAACCTAGAACGGCTCGGCACTCTGTCACTTACCTGCCATTCTGACAAGATAACAGTAATAACAGCCAAGGCAACACTGTAGCGGAATATGATGCAAGGAGACGCCAGAATTGGCATTTCATGTCAAAATTTCCTAACCTCACTGGACTTCACCACAAAAAGCCCGTTTTCACGTAATTTGGTCTGTCAGCGTCCGTTACACCCTAGGGAACATGGCCAACCGCGTTTTAATTTCTACTGAATTTGAAACGTGATCGGCATATATCTAGAGATCGAAATACCGGCCCTTATAGTGCGGCGGTTAGTCAAACCTACCTTGCATTTTATTCTAGAGCATTCAGACTTGGAACAGTTGCAGTATATACCCCCAGTTTTCTCTTAAGAAGTGGAAACAAGGTTGCAACCATGGATGGTTGCAACCCTAGAAGAGCAGCGGGTTGCCTACCTAACAGGGGTAGACTTCAAAACCTCAACAAATCGTCCGTTTTGGTGACTTCTATGGACGAGGATCGGTCCCCCACTTGGATTTAACTAGTTTAGGGCATATGTCAACCTTGGCGATAGGTCGTGGAAGCGGCTTGTCTACCTTCCAGGGGCACAAACAAATAATACCGGAATCATAGTGTTTCCATCACCATTTTCAATAACTCAGTTACTTTTCAAGATATTCGGATGAAATTCGGTAGAACTATAGAGAGTAAAGTCAGGAAGAGATTGCCGTGTGCTGCCACCGTCCTTGCCTGCTATATTCGAAAATACGACAGTCAACTGTTTTCCACCTTATGGCCGCCATCTTGAATCCACCCATTATTGAATAACTGGAAAATCAATTGGCAATACAAATCATGGTCTTAAGGAATAATACAGATGCAAAAATAACTATACCCAGTGAGCAACTTCTTTTTAATTGACCAAAAAGAGCTGTAGGACCATTGGACACATTTTCACGAGTTTCACAGAGCTTTGGCGCTCACCATGGTCAAAATGACCAATGGATAGATGAAGGAGGGTATTTAAAATTATCCTCTATCTTTTCCGAAGTAGGATACAAAGCCATTCTGATTCAAGTCAGTCTTTCCTGGAAAATATTCTGAAAAAATGGGTACCTTGTTCATTATAAAATTTCATACTTTTAAATAGCCGAGATTATAGTCAATTGAAAAAGATTTACTCACTGGGAATGGTTATTTTTTGCACTAAGATTATTGCCTATGACCATTATCATTAGTACAGATCAATTCCCCACTTATTCAATAATGGGTGACTTCAAGATGGCGGCCATGAGAAGAGAAAGAGTCAACTGTCATATTTTCGAAGATAGAGGACAGGGACAATAGCAACAAACGGCATTTCATTCTTGACTTTACTCTTTAAAGGACTACCGAATTTTACTGAAATATCTCAGGAAATCACCTCGGAAATTACCGAGGAAATTACTGATTTGTGAAAAAATGTGAATTTCCATGAAACTGACCACTAATTTCAGGATTTCTCAGAAACGGCTGAAAATATGGAGACGCGGTTCATTTTATGCTTGCAAACATCAAATTGTGAATTCATGTTGTGACTTTCATGACTCCAACTTTTTTTGGTTCAGGAGTTGGATTCTTTGAATTATTGAACACCCTGTATACGACGTCTGCAAGGAGACTCACCGTGACATCACCTCTCAAAAGTTGCTCAGGGGCCTAATGAACATTTTGTGACAAGTCTTATCGCTTGATCATTCTTTGCAAGGTTGTAGCCTAACGTCCGGACTAACTGTGATTCCGCTGATTTCTGTTTGTGCCCCTGAAAGATAGGCAATCCGCTGCCACAACTCATCGTCAAGGTCGATATATGCCCGTAACTAGTAAATGTCAAGTGGAGGACCGATCCCGGCCCATGAAAGTCACCGAAACGAACGATTTGTTGAGGTTTTGAAATCTACCCCTGTTAGGTAGACAACTCGCTATACTGCTGCTCTCCCAGGTTTGCAACCTTGTTTCCACTTCTTGAAAGTAAGCTGGGAGTATGTACTACAACTCTGCCAAGTTTGAATGCTCTAGAATAAAATGCAAGGTAGGTCTCAAAATCGTCCACTAATCGCCGCACTATTGGAGAAAAATTGAGAATAATTTGGAGAAAATTGAAAATTGTGTTGTGGGAAATTTGAATTTTCCGGGAAAAACCTCGAATGTTTCTTCAAACCATTTTACTACCACTCTAAACTCCATCATTCAAGTCCGGTCTAAAAAAACCCAAGCTTCACATTTTCAACCGGAAAATTCCTGGGAAATTGGAAAAAATTGTTGGAAAATTGTTCAAGAACCAGTTACCTCTTGTTAAAAAAAATATGGTGAAAATCGGTTCACGGGATGAAAAGTTGGGAAATTTGCAGTTTTTCCAGAGAGGAAAACTCGGCAACCGTTGATCCGATTTAAAAAAAATTTTCCTCCAAAAATTAACTCAATCTGTTGTCAAACTGTCATTCGCAGCAAGTCTGCACCTAAAATTAATATTTCGTGGGGCCAGTCGCACGTCGAAGTTTGTACTGCATTTTTTTCAAATTCACGGAATGTGCAAATTTCATTTAGGAAAAATTACCGTCGGAAAACCGAAACCGTTTCGATTTTGAAAATGGATCTACACGACGCCTAATCCAATCTGCTTCTGATATCAGTTGGAATTTTTCGAGAAAAAAGTCGATCCCCGAGCAGGAATGAATTTTTGAGTGAAGTACTGCATCAAAACCGAATCGCCCTGGTCATAATACGGGCGACAGGGCCTCTCGTGTGGCAATGGCCAGGGGTGGATGGTGGACAATTATTTTTCCCAGTTTTGGCGGCCAAGATTGCCTGATGTCAACAAAATTCCAACCAAACGTTCCACCCGTCAGATACTACCCACATACCAAATTTCATCAAATTCTATCAAAGTGTTCCAAAGATGTGACAATAAAACGGACATGTTTATTTAATTATGTTGTGGTAGAATTGACGGCACACCACAGGGACCTGTGGGCGGGGCTAAACAGAAGAACAAAAATCGTTTTGGACGAGTCCGTGATGTCTCAAAACTCGCGCCCCAAAGCTCCACTCGGTATATGGAATCTTCTACAGGGTGATTCACCACCAAATGGACATAGCTCAAGGGCAGCTTCAGTTTTTCTAGGCGAACCTGGATCTGGCTTTGAAATTTTTCTAACGCTGTTCGTTTCGAAGCTACAGGGTGATTCATGTATTTCGTAGAATTTTTTGACAGGCCATAACTTTTGAACAACCCAACAGATTGGTTTGAAATTTTGTGGGTTCATTCTTCTATTGATATCTGACACATCGCTTTATCAAAGAGTTCAAAATTTCCAGGGCCAGCCTTGAAAATAGAAATTTGAAAGCTTCTTTCAAAAAAGACACTCTGTATGCATATTATTGAAAATTCATTTTCATATTCAGAAACAACATGAAACATGCTATCAATATTGCGAAAAAAATTGCTTGGCACCATTAAGCTATCAAAAGAAAATTGATAATCCTGATGATTTTTGAGTTTAGGATTTTTTGTAAATTGATATTTCAAAATATTTACAAATGATTTATTATGGCCCCAAATTTCAGCCATTTCGTCATAAAAATAAAAATGACATTTTTCTCGTTTTCTCAGTGTAGTAACAAAAAGTTTCAGCCGAATTTAAAAAAAATTATTGTAACGTCCCTCAGCTTCACTTCTTTCCCAAATTGAGCTAAAATTGAGGAACATATCAAAAAAAATTTGAAAATTTTGATGAAATTTTTTGTTACTTCTGAGAAAACGAGAAAAATGTCATTTTCATGTGTCTGACAAAACAGTTGAAATTCAGGGCCATAATAGATCATTTGGAAGTATTTGAAAATATCAATTTAGAAAAAATCCTAACCTCAAAAATCTTGCGATTGTCAAAATTTTCTTGACAGCTCAATGGTGCCAAGCAATTTTTTTTGCAAAATTATTAGCATGTTTGATGTAGTTTCCGATTTTGAAAATGAAATTCGAAAAATATGCATACAGAATGTCTTTTTCAGAAAAAAGCTTTGGAGTTTTTTTTACAAGGCCGGCCCTGGAAACTTCAAACTGTTTGATAAGGCGATGTATCAGATATCAATGGAAGAATCAACCCACAAAATTTCAATCCAATCCATTCGGTCATTCTGAAGATACGGCTTGTCAAAAAATTCGACAACATACATGAATCACCCTGTAACTTCGAAACAAACAGTATTAGAAAAATTTCAAAGCCAGATCTTGGTTCGCCTAATAAAACTGGACTTACCCTTAGGCTATGTCCATTTGGTGGTGAATCACCCGGTATAAAACCCCCAAAAATTGTCAATTTTTTTTTCGACTTTTATTTTTCTAGTTATGGGGGGGTCAAAGGTTGGTTCTTCGAACCCTTCTAGTTTCGTTATTTCGAAAGGTTTTTGTAATCTGCTTACGGCATAATATTGAGTGAAAAATATCAACCACTGGATGTGTACTAAATTTCCATTTACTATACAGGGTGAGTGATAAATCTCGAAAATTATTTGTCTTCAAAAATGCCTGCAAACGTTTCTTTTGATCCCTTAACCAATGTAGAGCAGACAATAACACGGTTTTGTTCCAAAGAATTTTAGGGGAGGAGTTTTTTTACCGAAATTGGATTTTTTAGTGTATGACTCCACCCTGTGTAGTAAATGGAAATTTAGTACACATTCAGTGGTTGATATTTTTTACTCAATATTATGCCATAAATAGTTCAGAAAAATCTTTTGCAATAACGAAAACAGAAGGGTTCGATAGACCAACCTTTGACCCTCCATAACTTGAAAAATAAAAGTCGAAATTTTTTTTATCGACTTTTGGGGTCTTCATAGAAGATTTCATATATCGAGTGGAGCTGTGGGACGCAAGTTTTGAGACACCCTTATGCGAGTAAATATGTGATATAAGCTGAAAAAATATTGAAATTTTTCAACATTTGCATGTAAAGCCAGCCAAACCAACTCTGACCTCGAAGTAAAAAAAATTTCTCCAAAAATTTCCGATCAATTTTGTCTTAAAATGAAAAAAGTGTGATTTTTCTGCCACGTCTACCTATTAGATACTTTTTCAGAAAATGATGTTGAAATTTTTGGAGTCGTACGAAAAATAGTGTATAGACAATATAAATAGAAAAAACCATAGTCGTCACGGATTTTTACGGTTGCGTAGGAACCAGGCGAGTCCATCATTTAAAAGAAGGTTGGCTGATTTTTGATGCCCCAATATCTGTGACGACGGTAGTGATAACATATGGTCTTCTCTATTTGTATTGTCTATACACAACTCGTTGAAAAGTGTATTTCATGTACTCGTGGGGTTTCCGCACTCGCCGCAATCGGCTCGTACTAAACCTCCCACTCGTATGAAATATATCAATTTCCACACTAGTTATGTAATATACTAATTTCTGAACAAGTGTTTTCTGTTGTGACTTGAAAGCTTGCTGACGGAAATCGGTTTTGAACGCCTGAAAATTGCAAGCAAAACTTTTTGAAAAGTTGTGTGCGCTCCTGATCCCCTATGTAGTACAAAGCCGTTTATTGGAAGTAGGTAAATAATAAGCTTGATCAGTGGGGTCGAGAGCTCAAGATTTCGGAATCAAAACAAAATGGATTCTTAGGCACTCACGCAAGAATATATTTACAATTAGATGAAAACAAAATTATTTCCGTTTTTTAAATTGGCCAGTGAATTTCTTTTTGGGTTGGATACCAGTCCTGATTACTCTTCTCCTTTCGTCTTTGTGTTCGCGATTTCTCAATTCGCTAGCTCTGTCACGTTTCTTGGCCGTTGAAAACGTCATTTCTCGACTGCCTACTGCGCCCAAGAACCGCACCGAAGAGTCTTCGGCGGCCCATCTTTCTCCCATTGGTAAACTGCAAAAACCAAAAGCACACCAATAGATATTGGATACTAGATACTAGATATTATGAGTTTTAGTGTCTAGACACTAGAAGAAAGAACTCTTACCGATTCACTTTATTGAGACTGTTCATTTTGAAATCGTCTCCCTGTGATTCGTACATCATGGTCTTCTTTTCTTCCCTCTCTTTCTCTTTTCGCTCCTTGTTCAACTTCTTGTGTTCTTGCTTCACTTTGGTCCATATTGGTTCGTCATCTGAACTCTGATCGGCTTCGTCGTCGTCGTCCTCGTAATCTCCGTCATCTGAAGACGATTCGTCGGAACCTTTACCCTCGCGCTCTTCTTCTTCCATCGGTCGCTGGACTTCCGGTTTCTTCTTTTTCTTTTTGTTGTCCTTCTCTTCCATCCTGGACATGACCGGTTTGAGCATGCGGTGCCTTTCCGAGTCGGTGTCGACTTCGAAACGCGGATTCTCGAACATGGCCTTGAGCCTGGGATCTTCCAGCATCTGCTTGCCGATGGCCAGTTTGTCCTTGTCTTTGGTGGACGCGGGTGCCGTCGAATCGTTCATATATTTCATAGCCAGTTCTTTGTTGACCTTGGGCAACTGTTTTTTGATTTGGACGCGGGTGGCGCTGATGTCTTTGGTGATCGTTTCTTTGATCTTTCGATTCTTGAAGTCCTCTAATTTGTAGGGATTGACCATAGACTTGGCCCTGTTGTATAGTTCCAGGCGCATAAAATAGCTGAAAAACACAAGGCGGTGAAAAAAACTCTATTCCAATAGCATCATCCGCCAACAAAACAGAATTAGCTCAAGTTGAGGATTAAAGACGTTTGATGAATTTTGAACGTTTGACTATTACATTGATGCAGGCGATGGATAAAGGCAAAAAATTACATTGTCCGGGTAGGTGTAATAATATAATATAATGAGTAGGTCCTGCCTTGCAGAAGGTCGCACAGAGTCAAAAATTTGCAATATTGTATCCTGATTATTAAATTGACGCTTCAAATTGGACAAGCCGCCGCTCGCTCCTTCGAATTCACATTAAAAAAATGGTGTCGAAGGACCAAGAAAGAATCGTGTTTTACTAATCCACTGTTCATCGCCGTCTCACCTACCACAATGGAACCATGTGATTCCATTGAAATCTTTGGATAGCATTTGCTGCCACGTCAGTGCCTTACGTGTACTTTTCATTTTTAGTTGAAAAGACTTTTTTCTCATGCGAAAATATGACAAACTGACTTGAGTTGATTCCGATCATCTTTTTTCTTCTTGAACTTTTTCTGGTATCATAGTTTTCATAACAGCGTTTTTTGTTAACGCACTGTAAGAAGCGTAAAACTGCCAAAGCCGAATTCAACAGTCATTTTTTCGTTGTTGCCATCGACCAGGAACTTTAATTCTCAACATAAATGGACAGCTTGGACTGTTTTCTGTTTAGGCAGCAATTTCAAAATTCTATCGCTTTTAAATATGGTGTTGGCAATGTTAGACTTCTTGCAGAGCATTTTGTTAGCAAATGTTATTATGAAAAATATGGCACCAAAACGTTAGTCATATTCTTGCATAAGAAAAAAAATCTTCGGACACCATCTTTTCAGTGTGGAGAAGCGGCTTGCCGAATCAGAAAATTCAATATATTGGCCAAAAAACTGTACCAGAATGCAAATTTCTGAGTCTCCGCGACCATTTGCAAGGTAAATCCCATTTTAATGTATCATTCGACTGTACTAACAAGACAGTCAAAACTCCCTGCTCTAATAACATCAACCGCTGTCTGAAGAGAACGAACTCAATAAGCTCAAGATTAAAAGCGTCAGGTGAATCAGCGAAGTTTTTTACCGTTTGATTGCTACCTACATTAACGTAGTGGAAAAAGAAGGTGAAAAACTACAATGGAGACAAAACATACCCATGCATCGACGCTCTCAAGAAGTCCGTTCCGATCAAATTATCCAATCCCATATCCTTAAGTTCCTGCGACGTCACAAACTTGTAGTCGCTGTAAATCGCTTCCGTGTTCGATTCTTCCAGTTCTTCGGTGAGCAAATCCAAAAAGTGTGCCCATTTAGGCGCCGTGCCCAGACTAGGAGTGAAATGAGTATGCATCTTTTTGCTTCCGTTAGCTATGAACAGCAATCCCGTGTTGGGCACTACGCATAAATTGTTGAATTCTACCTTTGCTGGAGCTTCAATCGAAGTAAACAGCTTTCCCTGTAAAATAACAACACTGCATAGCAGACACGGTAGGCAATAACAAAATATATTGATGTAAAAATGAATTTGCAACCAGTTTCGCCGTTATGTCATCGAGCGTTGCGCCAAACAATCGTATAGTATAGGGTGTCTCAAAAGTAACGTCCCCTCTGAAACTGTCCTCCAATTTCCGATTCTCAGAATCAGTCGTTGGCTTAATCTCATGTCGAAACTTCCTATTTATCATGTAGAGTTACATAGCGCCACAACGTACCGATCAATTGAAACTCAATTAACACGCTGACGAGACGTATGAGCGTCGAAACATCGGTGTCCGTGGATTCGGTTCGCCTTTTCCAACAGCATACCGAAAACAACCTGATTGATTAATCATTATTAATCGCAATTAATCTGATTAACTTTTATTTGAATTGTTTTGATTCATAAGGTGCAGTCCAAGCAACCGCCCCGAAGCACCTTGAGCAATTCCGGGCTACTCCAAGCAAATCGTCACTATGGAAATCCGAGGATGCACTAACAACAGCTTTAGAATGATCTGTTGCGGGGCTTCCAACTCCGGCTGGAAAATCTCTATTTTGTATTGTTATGATGACGCTGTTGTAGAGCAATTAACGCTTGATGATACAACTGACGTAATAGCGAAGCCGGTTGCGAAAAAAAAGGCTTAGGCTTAGTTCAGGACAAGTAGCTGAGGAGTGATTTGTTTTCTTTGGACCAATCACGTCTATTCATGTCACGTCCCGCCCTATGGGCTACGTGCATGACATGTAGCGCTCCAGCGGAACATGAAGTTCTTGTTGGACTCGATTTACTTAGCGAATATCTCACTAGGTGGCGGTTGTGTCGACCAGAAACCATCACTTTTCCCTACCGTCATTCTGTCAATAGTCAACTATTTTGTAGTTGCCCATCACAACAAACTAATGCACGAGAAATAAATGTCACAACACGTAACCATGCAACCACGTCAAAAAGCTGTCTGTAACACGTAACCATGCAACCACTGTCAAAGGAGTCCAACAAGAATTTCTTATGTTCACCACCATGGGCTCTCTGGGTTCAACGCGTTGATCGCTCAACGTCATGCACAATCTGCATTGTGCAAAGCCCATACCGTGATTGGCCCAGGCAAAAAAAATCGCCCTCCAAAAAGACAGCTTTTTCTGAACTTAGCCTTAACGGATTCAGGGGCAACATAATTTCCTGCAACAAATTTACTCTAAATTGACAATTCAAGGAGATACGGCAGATATTAGTGAGAAGCACTAGTTGCAGACTTACGTCGTGCTTATTCCATATCTTAACAATGGAACTGTCCATGGAGTAAACCAAATCTCTGTTGCGATGAAACTCGATGTCTTTGATAGGTAGACGGTACATGTGATCTTTGATGTACAACGGCTTGTGTTGGCGTATGTCGTAGATTAATGCATGTCCGGTGGCTGTGCCGACGCCCAATTCCAGCGGTCCGTTGAATTTCAAAGCCGTCACTGAAGGAAAGGAGTTGTCGAGTCTGTAAGAGGAGAAACTTCACTTTATTTCCATGATAACATCGCAGGAAAGATACTAATAAAAAAACTGCTCCCATTCATCTGAAAAATGGTCCTGTCCTATGGTAGCTACTGTATTGTTACGATATCTCGCGTACGGGTTCGAATATAATTGAGACGATCGATTTAAAACACACACTGTTTATTTCTGCGTACTACAATGAATACACGCCAACAATTATCTACTTGAATTGTCGCTGTGATTATCGCTCGCTTATCCGCTCGTTGTCTCTTCTAATTCAATACTGCCCTGAGCTGCCGGCTGATGCCTTATATAAGGCCTCCGAATAGTGTTCCCGAACTTTCTGTCTACTTTCAGCAAATTCCATAGTGGCCCGGCATATGCGGTTTCTAGACCATTCCTGAATAATCACACACATTACCCGTATAATTCTGCCGGGTTCTGGAATGGCGCCTCCGCCAAAATGGACAGATGTGCCCTGATCAGGCATTGGAGTTTCCATTCAGTTTCACGTACACGAACGCTCTGGAATGCACCAGATCGCTCCACACCTCTACACTGCGATCTAATGGATCGGAAGAATCCAGAAAGATCGAGTGTTTACCAATATGTACGGGATCGCCGCTCGTAACAGTATAAAAATATTTACTTGAAAAAAATGAATGAAAAAAAAAACAGTGTAACAGGGTATACTTCAATCGAATATCCTTATTTTGGACACCGAACGGCCGACCCCATTTTGAAAATGTCAAAACGACAGCTTAATTGGTGAGTAATTCAGGGCTATTCTGTATGGATAATGACTTGAGTCAACATTAAGATTGTGACAATAAATTGATATTTTTCATTGTTTCATTGTTCAAATGAGAATTTATCACAATATCAATGTTGACTTCAATTAATATCCATACAGAATAGCCCTGATTGACTCGGTAATTCACCTATTCTATTTGCTAGAGTGAAAGGGTCTTATGCTCACTTTCGATGAGATGGAAAGAAATGCCTACAGCAAGCGCGCGCATACTGCACCGTCGTCAGCCGCCTCTCCGCTTTTTTTCTCTCAAAAGGCCCAAACAAAAGACAAAATTCTGTTGGCCCGTTTGTGTTTTCTTACGGCAAGAACGTATGCAACATTTAGGACCCGTTTCTGCTTCAATTTTACCAGTTTGCCATGCTGCTGATGCACGAAATTCAAGGTTATGTTTATAAAATGTCACTTTCACTCCACTTCTGGCTGAGGTGATTCTGTAATTTCGTCATAAGATTATGTTGTTACAACATTATGTTGGCTACATAGCTCTGTTGTGCTGGCTATAACATAATGTTGTCGTCTGGCTGCTGCATCTTTGAGGCAAATGTCCATATATCACATTCGGCGGTGATGATGCAAGTCCTTCCTTGCGGTATGATATGAACACTCACAACACTCTGAATTGAAAAATGGAAGGATTGCTCTACTCTGGGTATATGTGGTTGCCTCGTAATGGGAACTGCAGATTACCTAGCAAAATGCTAATATGTTCCGCTCCTAAAAAGTACAGACATATTGCCAATATTTTCTATTACGAGCTTCAACTTTGACTACTGTTTGACTTCTACTCAAATGATATTAATGCGACTATATTGATGCGAACATTTGGAACAGTAGATGTGTTGAAAATTTGTTTTCCAGTCGGGCTTGTTAGGACGATTAGAGCATGAAATTACCATGCAAGGTCCTTCTGCAGTGTGGGAGTGAAGAGCAAATTGCTTTTCTAAGCAAATCTCTTTCTGCTTTGGTATAACCTTAAAAACATATGTCAAAACACAACACACAGACAGGGCACGGTGCAACGTGCGCGTACGCATCTTTCTATGACGTCAGAGAGGGCGTGTAAATAGGAAAGGTGAATTAAGAAATCGATCGGTCAAGTACAATTCCCATTATTTTTGAGATTTTCCAGAAACTTTCCATCGAATTCCCAAAATGGTTTTCTACACTTTGTTAAGAATTGAATGAAGCATGTTTGTACAGATTTTCACAGCTCCACGGTTCTAGAAATATGGATTGTGATTTTTTTCAATCTATATCATCCTGTATACAGGTTGGTCCAGATACATCAATTTTGAGAGATGATAGAGAATCAAAAATGAACAGGACTTTCCCGGAAAAAATAAGTTCAGAAGTGCATAATAACGGAGATGTAGCCCTTCAAAGTTGGAAATAAAAAATCGTTTTTTTAAGCATAACTTTTGAACCGTTCAACCGATTTTGTTCAAATTTTAACCAATGTTCACTTGAGCGAGTCTCTCTGAAGACAATGACGCTTGTCAAAACGACAACAGCAATAACAAGACCATGGAAACGTGATAGGTGAGAATCGGAGGTGAAAGCCTAGGTGAAACATCTTCCCAAGTGACGTCACGATAATATTTTCAAAACGTTTTATCGACTGATCGGACTCGTATAGAAAACTTAGATTTGTTCTGTATACTCTCAAACTACCTTCCCCATAAGTTAGTCAAATAAAATATAGACTCGATTTTTATGTTGTGGTCTCCTAAGGCCTACCTCGTCTTCTTTGTGATAAAAATTCAAGAACAAAAAATTCTTTTTCGAACGGGAGCTTCTTGACGGTTTAGGAATTTTGCACTGTCTTATTGAACACCCTGTGCAAACTTTATGTGAATTATCTAGTGTCTTGCGAAATCATGGACTGATTAGCCCAGGCATATTAGGTTTTAACCCGCAACAAATTCCCACAAAGCTGAAATTTGGTATACGGGCCTTGTAAGACCCAAGGAATACCATATCAAAATACTCGGTGGCACACCCTTGTGCGTCATTGATTGTGGGGGGAGGGGGCTAAATATTTCCATTTTAAATGCGTAAATGACACCCTGTAGCTTATAAAAATGAAACAATCATATTTAGATGCCTCAAGGCTTCACAATATTTGCTTGACGTTTGAATTGTTGATAAGTAGTTTGGGTTGCCTGGAAAAAAAAAAGAAGATCGGCAAAATTAATTTTGTTTGTCTCTCAAAAACTTCGACTTGATATCGGCAAGTGTGATATCGTTTCTAACGAAATCTTGGCCTCTGATATCAAATATGGTGTTTAAAATTGAATTGAAACACGATTAAACAAGTTTTACTGAAAAAACGACGATTTTTGCCATCTGAAATTGTCGTTTTGTAATTTCGGTTTTCGTATGATTAAAATCATCTCAATTGAGCATTTCCAACAGAATCCATTGTTCTTAACCATTTTATACCTGAAAATGATAAAAACAATGTGCCTGTATTCATTACAAGATCAGAAAATGGATCCGTTGTGGAAGTGATTATATGCCCAATTTTCTCCCAAAAATGCATACCATTTTTGCATTTCTTTTTTTTTTACTGATGAATAATGGAGCGGTTCCACTGTTTTTGTGTGTAATACTGAGTGAAGTTCTTCCTCTATCAGAAAATACCAAAAACTATTGTATCTATCGGGCAATAGAAACATAAAATCATTTTTTCTGTAGCCGTTATAGGCCAGGCGGTAGGTCATTCTGGATAGAAAAAATTCCGACCAAAGCTTTTATGGTGTCAAACTCTTCGTAAGGTCAGTAGGTATCTACCACTGAGTTTCCGCCCAAAAACGAGTTGTGCTGATTCCTCCACATCTGCCCATAGGTAAAAGATGTCTTGAAGATGCAAAAAGACCTGTTAAACCCCTGTACTTTTTCATTTTATTTGCCTCAATGCAAGCGTACAACTCTAACGCAAACATTGGAAGCATTTGTCATCATCTCTGTGCCAGTCTTACTGTTGAAAAAAAAGATTTCTTTGTGCGAGTCAAATAAATCACATTTAATTGTTTTTCCACACAAGGAAACGATGAAGCAACATGTATTTTAGATGTTTTCTAATAACTTGTACTTACTGAACGCTTTCATGGCGTTAAAATTTCAATAACAGCATTTTTGAAGATGTTGCCCGCTAAGAAGTCAATAATTTTTACCCGCCTGTTCAGCAGCAGTTTTTTCAATTTCACCAAACACCGTCCTCAAAAATTTTATAGGAAATGACAAGCTGGAACTGTTTTCTGATGATATTATATCTGGCTTAAGCGCGGCACGCTTTTTGAAAGTGTAGGAAACTGATTTCTTTCGAGCGGTTCTATTTTACCTGCGTGCGGCCATGCCTACTTGACATAGACCGGACTGATTAAACAAGCTTGGAAATGTACTCTCTTCCAGCTTTGAAACACGACCATTAACGATAAAATAATGTATGATTTCTTCATGAATCAATGTACAAAGTCTCAATAATAATGGTCGCGTTTTAAAGCTGGAAAAGAGTACATTTCCAAGCTCGTGTAATAAGTTCGGTCTATGTCAAGTAGGCACGGCCGCACACGGGTGAAACAGGACCTCTCGAAAAGAAAACAGTTTTTTTAGACTTTCAAGTGCGTGCCGCGGTCAAGCCAGGCACGATATCGTTAGAGAAGAGTTTGAGCTTTTCATTCCTTATAAAATTTTTGCAAACGGTGTTTGGTAAAATTGACAAAATTGCTGCTGAACAGGCGGGTGAAAACTATCAACTTTTTTGCTGGCAACATCTTCAAAAATGCTGTTATTGAAATTTGATTGCCATAGATGGGCTCAGTGAGTACAAGTTATTAGAGAACATCCAAAATACATGTTGCTTCATCGTTTTCTTGTGTGGAAAAACAATTAAATGTGATTTATCTGATCTGCACAAAGAAATCTTTTTTTCAACAGTAAGACTGGCACAGAGATGATGACAGATGCTTCCAATGTTTGCGTAAGAGTTGTACGTTTTCATTTAGGCAAATATAACAAAAAAGTACGAAGGTTTAACCGGTCTTTTTGCACTTTCAAGGCATCCTTTACCTTCGCGCAGATGTGGAGGAATCAGCACAACTCGTTTTTGGGCGGAAACTCAGTGGTAGATAACTACTGACCTTACGAAGAGTTTGACAGCATAAAAGCTTTGGTCGGAGTTTTTTCCAGATTGTAGTGATTTTACCGACATACCGCCTGGCCTATTATTCCATTTTCAGAAAAAAAAGTAGGTGTAACTTGTTTAATAAAAAATTGATGCTCTGACTTTGTAATATGAATAGGCGTAAGCAATTGATGCTGTTTTTGTCCAAGATAAACATAAATATAGGATTTGTCGGTAATTTTTATTTTTGACAGCTTCAGACAATGACGCCCCTAAATGAAGAAACTACAATTTTTTGTAGAGAATTCATTATTTCCGGGATCAGCACTGTGAATATCAACTGTTCACTCATCAGTCTCATCACTTGGGTCTGTTTCGAAGATGGGAAGAAGAACCTATTAACAATGCTCAGCTTTATTGGCCATCACAAAATATTCTTACATGTTTCTCATTCAAAGATCCAGGAGAGAAATTCCACCTTGCGCGTACTATTCACGCCACTATCAAGCAGAAATCTTTTATGGCTACCGGAGTCCACTTCATAGGAAACAATATACCGTGTTTCCTTTGAGACCCACCTTATATTGTTAAAATGATTGGTTCGTCCACAGGAACAGTTTTAGAGAAAAGTGTCTGGGTGAATTTTTTGACTAGATATTCAAAGCCCCAAAATCGTAGGAGGCACAAAGGTACAAGTCCAAATATTTTGATATGTTCTTCCTTAGGGATCATACCAGTTATATATCAATATTCAACTTTGTGCGACATTGCTTGAGGCTTTAAATTCTCACATGGTTTTTCCTGAAATATCCGGGCGACAAATTAACACTCAGCCGCCTTTCCCGCAGAACTAACCAATCGGAAGAGCTACAAAGGCTCCCTCACACACTTAAGCACTAACAACAAATCTCTTTTGTTCATTTGAAACATATCTTTTATCGATCGGATACTCCGTTCACTTGCAGGAACAGCTTGGAGAAAGGTATCTCTCTAATTCTTAGAACTTGACCTTTGAGGATGAAAATCAAAAGACGCACGAGGGTGTAAGTCCGAGTATTTTGATATGTTGTTCCGTAGGTCCAATAGAACATATATACCAAAATTCAGCTTTGAGGGAATTTGTTACGGGTTACCACGATTTTTCGACTAAAATGCCTGGGCTAGATAGCCAAAGGATCAAGTCAGCGAATACTTCAAACCGAGCTTCAAACAGAATATGTATAATATTTTTATACAAATTCACTGTGTAGCAATTCAAAGTTACATCAAATTGGAAGAGGGCAACATTTTTTGGAACGACGTATTGACTGTGGCGTGGTTCAATTAGTTCGTGAAGTCAATCGCCAAAATTCAACAATATTAATCAAATGGTTGATTGTTGGGAGCTGGTTGAACCAAAGTGTGCTCATTTAGAAAGAAAAAAAAATGCATAAGACGTCGTGTTTCTCTGAGAATAAAAGTAGCTGAATAAACTTGCTGTATTTTATTTCGATTCGAAAATCTCCGTAATACTCGAGGTAATACCCTATAGGAGGGTAATACCCCAATAGTAACCGGAGATTTTCCACCATTTCCTGCTCAAAAGCAACAAATTTTCAGGATTTTTTTTGACCAGCAGGGTCAGTTTTCAGTAATTGCTTACCTTCTATAAAAATTTATTTATTAAAAAAAAACATGGAAGAGTATTGTACTTTGTCAATAATTTCTTTAGTAAATTAAAAGAACACCATAACCAGTTTCGGGCTGGCGCCCATCATCAGATGTGATTGTCATGTATACATTCACACATACACATAAAACGTGGTCACATTCTGAAATTTTCTGTAACATTCACATCATTCTGTAATAAAAAAAAACTTACGAAAGTTGTTGGTCAGCTAAATTCCAAGCGACGTCGCACGTGTCGATCAGCGAATTACTGCGGGTGTCCCATGCTTCAACTTTTCCCTCTTGTGTGCCACAAAACAATAAACTATGTTCATTGGCAGCCTCACACTTGTTAATAGCCGAGGCCGTGCTCTGATATGGCGTCTGGAACTGTCCCTTTTCCAAGTTTAACCTGTAAATTTCCGACGACGACCCGACCACGTACAGATCGCCGTTTCGGTAATTGTAGGCAATGTCCCGGCCGTGTTTCGGCACTCGCAGCCGGTAATGCCGGCCGTGCGCCACATGGAACTCCAACCAGCGATCTTCCTGCAGGAACACCAGCTTGCTGTAGTCGTCACTGAGTATGTCGAAAGTCACTACTTCGGAATCCATGCACCGTTCGAATTTGAGCGACAAGTTTTTCAGGTCAAAGCACTTGACCCGGGGTTTGTAAGTGCCAGTGGCAAAGACGTACTTCCCGTCTTTGGAGACTTTCACGGAGTCGCTGAATGCGGGCATGTCAAAGTCTTGAATGAGTTCGACCCGCCGGCGGAAATCGACGTCTTTCTTTATCAAAGTCCTTCGCTTTCGGTCGGTAAGCCACTGAAATGAAAATCGGGGTTAATTGGAAGTTAAATTCGAACGTTAGAGGAACTTACTTCTGGAATCGATTTTCCGGCACTGAGGTTGTAGCTTTTCACGTTATTTGAGCAGGAAACCTGCATGATTCACACGTGAGTGGCGCACACAAAACACCGATTTTTTGAGGTTATGTTGCTGTGGTGGTCAAGTGTCAAGTGTGGGCAGTGTGGCATTGACTTGACAGGTGACAGGTGACGGTGAGTGACGGTACTGGGTGCATTCCTACGAAGGCGCTGAAGGGTCATCATCATCTTAACCCGGCATCCGACAGGTGAAATTTTCTCAACAGTTCCGACAGGTGGGGTGTGTCAAACCCTATTTTTCCTGTAACCTCTAATAATTAGTAATGGGCATTTTTTCCAAATAAAAAACATTTTGTGATTCAGGAACATTGTTTTCATCGATAGATAGTGAAAGTTTTGTTAAAAAATATATTGGAACAAATGAAACAAGAAAATACGTTGAGCCCGATCTTACACTGATGAAAAAAGGTTCTATTGTTTACTTGAGAAAGAAAACCTTCATTCAATACATGAAGAAAGACTCAACTAACATAGTGATTCTTCAAATTACAAAATTCAAAACAAAAAAAATCTAACGAAAAACGGTACAAAAATGAAAAACTTATTCATTGTCCAACTTGGTACAATCTCTGCAAAAGATCCACGAATGTTCGAGGCAAATAAAATTTTCACATGTTTCCGCAGACTTCTAGACTTCATCTCCTTGATACGCGAGGACAATCCGAAAGCTCTCTTTGCCCATTAGGTCGCCTTTTGACAGCCTGACTGTGCCACAGCCCGATTCCAGATAGCGACGGTTGTCAAGTAAAGGCTCAAGGCCTTGTGACGTCAGTACGGCCAGTACGAGAGTAACCGTGTTTTTGCGCAAAAAAATCATCTAAAATTTCAATCTCCATATAGAAAAAAAAAGAACACAGCCTACTGGTGAAAAATGCCTCCAAAATTAGTAATAATGATAGTCACATGAAAAATCCCAAGTTCCGACACGTGGGGTGTGACAAACCCAAGTCGACTTTGAAACGAAAACACTCCTTCTGTGGTGATAATTGCACTGCCGCTGATGCAGTAATACCTAGATTCATGCATTTCCGGAAGCTACTGAGGAGCTGCGGGGGCTAGGCCCAAAATTTTTATAATAAAACTACGATTTTCGGGCGCTTGGGTTTATCACACCCCACGTGTCGGATGCCGGGTTAAAGTTTTCCTTCTTTTAAATGTAAATATCGCGTTCGAACGCGTAATTATTGCTAATATCGCGCTCGAACGCGTAATTAGGGCTAATATCGCGTTCGAACGCGTAATTAGGGCTAATATCGCGTTCGTAGGCGTAATTATTGCTAATATCGCGCTCGAACGCGTAATTAGGGCAAATATCGCGTTCGAACGCGTAATTAGGGCTAATATCGCGTTCGAACGCGCAATTAGGACTAATATTGCGTTGTAATCAGTGATGTGAGTCGGGTATTTACCGGGTAGGTAGGTAAATATAAATCGGGTATTTACCCGGTATTTTCCCGAGCGATATTTACCCACCCTACCCAGTTTGACAGAAAAGTTGACACTGTTGACAGCTCGGTTGACAGTGTTGACGGTTGAAGGTTAAATGATTTCTTTTTCTAAGTTCCAAGGCTTTATAAGCATAACCTCCAAAGCACTTATTATTGTTTTGCTGCTGAGAGCAAAAAATCATAATTGTTTGTTGTTGTTTCTCCAATGGGGTACTTGCCCGATTTTTTTTTATTGGCTTAATCGATAGTATGGTTGAAAATAATGTACCCGTATTTTTTCTTTTTCCTAAATTCCCAAAATTGCGGCCGCAATGCGTGTTTTAAAAATATATTTGTGACGTCACAAATATATTAGATATAGAACATACAAGGGCTCTTTTTCCTCGTTGGGTTGGCAATGATATAACGTCGCCAAGGTGCCGTTTTCAAACAACAAGATCTGAGTCTGACTGACAATAACGTCAAACCGCCGACCGTAATTTCTTCCTGTGCCCTTTTTTTGCCTTTGACTGCTTTGATCGAGGCTTTGATCTACGCGGTAAGTACCTACTCGTTTTGTTCATATCTTGTTCAACCTAACCAGTCTCTTTCTTTAGTCTTCAGTGCTGTCCACCTAAAAGCCTTTCGCATGTTTGTCACCCGTGCTCTGACCTGGCTGACCCTCGGCTTCATTTCGGACATCAGTGTTCCTGCTCCCCACATTTTATTTGGAGATCCATCGCGTCCTCCCCACATGGATCTCTTGTAGCTCTAAAGTATTACCTATCCGGAATTGTATGCTAATGATGAACCTATAAAAGCTCACTGTTCATTTTCAGCCTCTTATTTCTGTGCTATTGATGATCCTCCAGATTTTCCCCTGGAAATAAATTATCTCGACTGAGACAGTGTTACAAGAGGTTTCTGGAGTCAGTTTCTTCGAAACCTTGTTCGACTTTATTGTCTAAATGCTCATGGTAAGAGAATTCGATAGGAAACCGATTTTGCGATAGCATGTTCAAAATGACAGTGTCACAGTGACATCCCTGACATTCTTGATTATTCCATTGTCACACAGTCAGACCAACCCCACTCAAAATCCCTGTCCTGGCGCGAAGCTTTTAGGAGGATTTTTCAAATTCGTTTTTTTCTGTAGAAAACGACGGGATTTTTGTGAAATTCTCAGTAGAGTCCCCTTATTACTTATACTAGCAATCAAAAGTATTTCCAGCTGAATCTATTCCATTGGCAAGTACCCCATTGTTAATAACAATTGATGGAAATAGATACCCTATTAGAGACCCGATTTTGGGTAAATACCCGGTATTTACCCTGGGTATTTACCCTTAAATATAAAAACCCGGGTATTTTACATCACTGGTTGTAATCATGGACCTGTATTTAAAATGGACTGCTGATCACCCTACCCGACCAAACAACAAATAGGCCAGTCAAATAAGGAAAGCTGGAGGGAAAAAACTGTTGGAGTTTTGGAAATTTGACAGTAATGTCCGGTAAGGTGTACTGTTAAACATACTAAAAGTCCCCAACTCTACCTATTGAGCTCGAGCCGCCATCTTGGAAAAATGGTCCTTCGATCCAGTTTTCTGTCTATATTCCGCTAATCATCAGAGATATTCAATTCAGTTTGATAAAAAATCAAGGCTATAAAAATGTCTACAAAAATTGTTTCATATCGATTTTTTTCTCGAATCTGTTGAAATTAATTAAATTAAATTAACAAAAAAAAAATCAAAAAATAAGCGATTTTTGCCTATGGCTAGAGATATTGTCTTCAAAATTTCTGAAGATGTTGGCAGTCTACATCAAAGCTGAACGTGACAGTTGAGATAGAAAAAAAAATTGCGAAAATATTTTTCAATTTTTTTTTTAAATTAAGCAAAAATTTGGTTTTCGAGTTTGACATTTCCAACAGGGCGGAGTGAAGATTTCAATCGAACATTAATCAGTTTTGATATTTACATATTGTAAGACAAGATTTCATAAGTATTGTGCCTTCACGAGCTTCTGGAATGCTCGATATGAATTAAACTGATAGAATAATAGCTAAGTCCAAAAAGTGTTGTCGATTGGTTCTGAAGGAAACATTTCGAAACAAAAGACATCAGCAAAGGATATACAGGAGGTCCGAAGGTTATTCAACTGTATATGAGCCCCATATTGATGTGCCTTGTCCAAAATAGTACAAAAGAATCAATCAAAATGTTAAAATCCACCCTGTATAACAAAAAGTAACGATACAAAATGGAAGTAGTAGATCATACCTGGTGCCAAAAATACAGCCTTCACATTTCTGGAAAAAAGAACAAAATTGATTGATTTATTTGAAAGTTATTAGTTCTCAAACTTGACTTCACAAATTTGAGCCAGTCAAATAGGAAAAAGTAGAGAGAAGTAACGGTCGGAGTTTTGGAAATTT
This sequence comes from Anaspis maculata, assembly GCA_949128115.1. Lineage (NCBI taxonomy): Eukaryota > Metazoa > Arthropoda > Insecta > Coleoptera > Scraptiidae > Anaspis > Anaspis maculata. Next base: position 32,866,387 of record OX421967.1, read on the forward strand.
GACAGTAATGTCCGATAAGGTGTACTGTTGAACATACTAAAAGTCCCCAACTCTACCTATTGAGCTCGAGCCGCCATCTTGGAAAAATGGTCCTTCGATCAAGTTAATTACCATTTTTTCCAAGATGGCGGCTCAAGCACAACAGGTAGAGGCGGGGACTTTCAGTATGTTTATTAGTATACCTTAGCGAACATCCCTGTCAAATTTCTGAAGCCCCGACAGTTACTTCTCTCTACTTTTCCCCATTTGACTGGCTGAAATTTGTAAAGTCAAGTTTGAGGACTAATAACTTTCAAATAAATCAATCAATTTTGTTCTTTTTTCCAGAAATGTAAAGGCTGTATTTTTGGCACCAGGTATGATCTACTACTTCTATTTTGTATCGTTACTTTTTGTTATACAGGGTGGATTTTAACATTTTGATTGATTCTTTTGTACTATTTTGGACAAGGCACATCAATATGGGGCTTATATACAGTTGAATAACCTTTGGACCTCCTGTATATCCTTTGCTGATGTCTTTTGTTTTGAAATGTTACCTTCAGAACCAATCGACAACACTTTTTGGACTTAGCTATTATTCTTTCAGTTTAATTCATATCGAGCATTCCAGAAGCTCGTGAAGGCACAATACTGATGAAATCTTGTCTTGCAATATGTGAATATCAAAACTGATTGATGTTCGATTGGAACCTTTACTCCGCCGTGTTGGAAATGTCAAACTCAAAAACCAAATTTTTGCTTAATTTAAAAAAAAAATGAAAAAATATTTTCGCAATTTTTTCTTTATCTCAACTGTCACGTTTAGCTTTGATGTAGACTGCCAACATCTTCACAAATTTTGAAGACAATATCTCTAGCCATAGGCAAAAAATCGCTTATTTTTTGATTTTTTTTTGTTAATTCAATTTCATTAATTTCAACAGATACGAGAAAAAATCGGTATGAAACAATTTTTGTAGACAATTTTATAGCCTTGATTTTTTATTCAACTTAATAGAATATCTCTGATGATTAGCGGAATATGAGCAGAAAACTGGATCGAAGGACCATTTTTCCAAGATGGCGGCTCGAGCTCAATAGGTAGAGTTGGGGACTTTTAGTATGTTCAACAGTACACCTTATCGGACATTACTGTCAAATTTCCAAAACTCCAACAGTTTTTTCCCTCAAACGGAAAAATTTGTTCTAATTTGACTGGCCTAAAATGACGCCACAGGGGCGCTACCATTATCGTTATCATAACAGAAGTTCTCAAAAGATTATAGAAAATCTGCAACTTGCATCGGCACATTTTGTACTAAAAATATTTATGGATATAATATTATTTTATAATAACTGATTCAATTTACAATAATATGTTTTTTACTTCGAAAGTAGCCATCAGGTTTATTTCGTTTCGAAGAACTAATTGCAAGTTCGCAAGTTGAAACAGCCATGAAGTTTGAGAGTCACTGTCTTTCGAATTTATCGAAGGTTGCTTTAAAAGTTCAAAATCAACGCAGTTGCGATCAGGGATCACGGTTGCGATTTATCAGTTTTGCACCAGAAAGCGTGATCCAAGAAGGGCGTGATCCCTGCACCAGAAACGTCATTTTGACAGTTTCGTTTTTTTCAACGTGGGAAGTTTCCGGATTTGTGGTGTCGAATTCGAATTTGGTGTGTTTTTATAACTCCCTAATCCGTTTAATAAGGATATTCTGTGGATTTCATTACTTATTATCAGTAGTTCTGCGAAAGAAAATGCACGGTGTAGAAGGGGCGCAAGCACTATGATTTCGGCAGCACAAACCACAGCTAGGTACTTCCTACTGGACCACACAGCTCGGGCCTTGGGAGTGTTTTCTTTTCACAAGTAAGATTACCGTCAATCAATTATTGAATGAAATTCTACTATTTCGTTACAGAATACAGAAAAACACAAACAACGGCCAGCCATTGGGGAACATAAACAAAAAAGCCAAACGGCCTAGTGCCCAACAGCACACCGTGTATTCAACACACTTCAGTTAACAATTTTAGACGCGGAACATCGTCCCTTCTATTGAATTACCGGAACCTATGAACACATGTACGTACAAAACGCTGCAAGCGACCGAAAGAAAACGGCTATGCCTCGCATCCTCGCAAGCAAATTTGAAAATGTCATTTTGACACCTAACCTAAACTTTACACTGCGATGTCATGTCGCCATCAGAGAAAAGTCATCGTAGCAGAACGGTCAATATTAATTATGGAAAATGAAAGTCCCTAGGGATAACGATAATGTCGGCATTCTACTGGAGTCATGGCGATATACGGTATTATAAGTCCAGTTTAAGTACAGGTCCATGGTTGTAATGCGTAATTAGGGGTGTTCCTAAAACGCAGGCGGTCTGCAAATTGCAGGCGGGAGGCAGGGGCCCCTCCGTGGGGGTTGATTTTTTGCACAGAGGTGCTGCTAAAGCCGCAGCATCCCCTCCCCAAAAATCAACCCCCTACTGCCAGCCGAAGGGTAGTTTCGAAGAATTTATCTGAGTATCGCCTAATGCAAAAATTGGACGGTATGGGACCACTGGTACTATATCGATTTATTGAATTTTTATACCGACACCTTCACCTAAGAAATACTGTAGGACCAAGTATTCACCCAGAAACTACCCCCCCTCCCTTTCCCCTCCTCACTCCTGTTGAACGATTACAGTAGATGATGGAGATGAAATTGAATTCACCTCCGCTACCTAATTTGCAGACGGGCTCATATCTTTGAAACTAAAGGCACTAGCGCCTCGAAACTTTACGAACATGTTCAACAGGTAGAGGCTAAGGTAGCAGTACTAAAAAATTTTTGTTGACACCACCCCTCCGAGGGGGTGGTTTTCAAAAATCATCCGTGACATCGTCAGGGGTGGTTTTTTTCAATTCTCTTTTTGATTTTTTGAAGATGACTGCCAAAAATCAACCCCGCAGAACACATACAGCGGGAGCAGCAGCTGGAAAAGGGGATTCACCCTCACTACCTAATTGAGCCGGTCTAAACCAGAATAGTGTAAGTCATTAAACATCATTTTGAGATATGGCCCTGAGAAGTTAGAAGATCCCCTTTGAATGTACAGCGAGGCAGAGAAGCGGAGGCGTGTAATTTTTTTGCAAAAAGTGCTGCGTTTTTTATTCTAAGCCTCAAAAATAGAGCAAGAAAAGGAGATTCTGAATATGTCAAAAATCGAAAAACTCAAAATCGTGACTTACACCACTGTGGTTTCCATGGGCTCAATTTGCAGACGGGCTCATATCTTTGAAACGAAAGGCACTAGCCCCTCGCAACTTCACGAATATGTTCAACAGGTAGAGGCCGAGGTAGCAGCACTAAAATTATTTTGTTGGCATCACCCCCTTCAAAGGGGTGGTTTTTCACAATCATCCGTGATATCGTCAGGGATGATTTTCTCTAATTGTAGTTTTGGATCACGCCTAGCTCCAGAGTCAGTCAAGATAATTGCCAAAAATCAACTCTGCAGGACACGTACATCAGGAGCAACAGCTGGAAATGAGAATTCACCCTCACTAAGTCACTACCTAATTTGCAGACGGGCTCATATTTCTGAAACGAAAGGCACTTGCTCTCCAGAACTCACTGATATGTTAATAAACAGGTGCATGTCCAAACCTCACTCAGACGCTGGCGCTGCTACCCTGCTTTTCTTTAATTTTAACAGTTTCAACGAATATCATCAACATCGTTGCAGAAATGAGACGTCGGAGATTTCGTGAAAATAAGTCGTCGTGGCCGACTTTGAAATAAGACGTCGAGATCGCCTTGGAAAGCAGACGTTGGAGCGGTCTGGAATAGAAACAAGTGGGTATGCCTTCACGTGCGTGAGTCTCAGTAGCGCATTTACTCAAATAGGCATATGTGAATTTATAGTTCAGTTTTTAGTATATTAGTGACTTTACAAATATATTTTGAAACATACAGCACAGCTACAGTTTTGGGAATGTTTAGGAGAAAGAAAAATGTTTGCAATCTACCGAAATCTGCACCAGACTTGGACTCCACTAGACTGTCTTAGATTCCAGACATTTTTCTTTCTCCCATACATTCCCAGAACTGTAGCTGTGATGCACGTTTTAAATTATATTTGTGACGTCACGAATATACTGAAAACTGAACAAATACCACTGTTAGATTGAAAACTCAAAAAACTGTTGAAGTGGCATCACTATATTTAAAAAAATACAGGCATAAAAAGCCCACCCAAGTTTTCCTACTGTTACCGACCCGTCAAAAAAGAAAATCGAGAAAAATCTTCCTAACCATGAATATATTTACCGGAGAATTTCAGAAAATATTCTTTATTACTGTATTTGATGAGTGAAAAAGAATTTCTATTCAAATCTATTTTATTGGCAAGTACCACATTCCGATAACAAAATATCACATCACAATGAGTTCCAATTGAAGAGAGTGGGTAAAGAATGGTGTTTCTCCTTCAACAAAAGTTCTATACATTCACAATATGCTTCTTTGAGAAAATGCGCTACTGAGACTCACGCACGTGAAGGCATACCCACTTGTTTCTATTCCAGACCGCTCCAACGTCTGCTTTCCAAGGCGATCTCGACGTCTTATTTCAAAGTCGGCCACGACGTCTTATTTCCACGAAATCTCCGACGTCTCATTTCTGCAACGATGTTGATGATATTCGTCGAAACTGTTAAAATTAAAGAAAAGCAGGGTAGCAGCGCCAGCGTCTGATTGAGGTTTGGACATTCACCTGTTCAACAAACATATCAGTGAGGTCTGGAGCCCATGGAAACCACAGTGGTGTAAGTCACGATTTTGAGTTTTTCGATTTTTGACAAATTCAGAATTTCCTTTTCTTGCTCTATTTTTGAGGCTTAGAATAAAAAACGCAGCACTTTTTGCAAAAAAATTACACGCCTCCGCTTCTTTGCCTCGCTGTACATTCAAAGGGGATCTTCTAACTTCTCAGGGCCATATCTCTAAATGATGTTTAATGACTTACACTATTCTGGTTTTGACCGGCTCAATTCACCTATTCTATTTGCTAGAGTGAAAGGGTCTTATGTTCACTTTCGATGAGATGGAAAGAAATGCCTACAGCAAGCGCGCGCATACTGCACCGTCGTCAGCCGCCTCTCCGCTTTTTTTCTCTCAAAAAACCCAAACAAAAGACAAAATTCTGTTGGCCCGTTTGTGTTTTCTTACGGCAAGAACGTATGCAACATTTAGGACCCATTTCTGTTCCAATTTTACCAGTTTGCCATGCTGCTGATGCACGAAATTCAAGGTTATGTTTATAAAATGCCACTTCCACTTCACTTCTGGCTGAGGTGATTCTGTAATTTCGTCATAAGATTATGTTGTTACAACATTATGTAGCCTCTGTTGTGCTGGCTATAACATAATGTTGTCGTCTGGCTGCTGCATCTTTGCTGCAAGTGTCCATATATCACATTCGGCGGTGATGATGCAAGTCCTTTCTTGCGGTATGATATGAACACTCACAACACTCTGAATTGAAAAATGGAAGGATTGCTCTACCCTGGGTATATGTGGTTGCCTCGTAATGGGAACTGCAGATTACCTAGCAAAATGCTAATATGTGCCGCTCCTGAAAAGTACAAAAATATTGCCAATATTTTCTATTACGAGCTTCAACTTTGACTACTGTTTGACTCCTACTCGAATGATATTGATGCGACTATATTGATGCGAACATTTGGAACAGTAGATGTGTTGGAAATTTGTTTTCCAGTCGGGCTTGTTGGGACGATTAGAGCATGAAATTACCATGCAAGGTCCTTCTGCAGTGTGGGAGTAAAGAGCAAATTGCTTTTCTAAGCAAATATCTTTCTGATTTGGCATAACCTTAAAAACATATGTCAAAACACAACACACAAACAGGGCACGGTGCAACGTGCGCGTACGCATCTTTCTATGACGTCAGAGGGGGCGTGTAAATAGGAAAGGTGGATTAGGTAGTGAGGGTAAATCCACTTTTCCAGCTGCTGCTCCCGCCGAGGCTCCCGCTGTATGTGTCCTGCGGGGTTGATTTTTGGCAGTCATCTTGACCAGGCGCTGCACTAATGAAAATCAAAAATAGAATTGAAAAAAAACACCCCTGACGATGTCACGGATGATTTTTGAAAACCACCCCCTCGAAGGGGGGTGTCAACAAAAATTTTTTAGTGCTGCTACCTTAGCCTCTATCTTAGTGTGGTCCAAAAAAAAAGTTTTCCATTTTCGATCGGGCCACCCTTCACTTTTGTAACACATACCCATAATGATTCCGTGGTGAAATTTCAATGCTCTACCATGACAGGAAGGCGGTGCTCATCAACCCTCAAAATTTGAATATCCCAGATTTATCCGTAGGAGTTTGTAGCATCCAGATTCAACAAAACACGAAGTAATATATAAATTATTATTCATTTGGTGTACCTAAGTGAAGGATTATGTGGAAGAGAAATTAAAATAAAGCGAAATTATAATGTTCAACTAACATGTGTGATTTTGCTTCAGATCACGTTGATCAAACATTTTTGGTCGTCTAAATAGGCACCAGTTTCTGGGTGAATACTGGGTCCTACAGTATTTCTTAGGTGAAGGTGTCGGAATGAAAATTTAATAAATCGATATAGTACCAGTGGTCCCATACCGTCCAATTTTTATCTGGTGTATTCTTGGTTGCCTGCATTAGGCGATATTCAGATAAATTCTTCGAAACTACCCTTCGGCTGGCAGTAGGGGGTTGATTTTTGGGGAGGGGATGCTGCGGCTTCAGCAGCACCTCTGTGCAAAAAATCAACCCCCACGGAGGGGCCCCTGCCTCCCGCCTGCAATTTGCAGACCGCCTGCGTTTTAGGGACACCCGACACCCCTAATTACGCATTACAACGCAATATTAGCTCTAATTACGCGTTCGAGCGCGATATTAGCCCAAGTTACGCGTTCGAGCGCGATATTAGCCCTAATTACGCGTTCGAGCGCGATATTAGTAATAATTACGCGTTCGAACGCGATATTAGCACTAATTACGCGTTCGAACGCAATATTAGCACTAATTACGCGTTCGTACGCGATATTTACATTTAAAAGAAGGAAAACGTTAAGGTGACCCTTCAGCGCCTTCGTACATTCCATTTAAAATTAAAACACTTGTGTCGGTTTGTGTCACCTTGTCAAAACGCATTTGTGCCGATTTGTGTATTGTGTCGACACAAGTCGACTTGTGTCGGTAAATGGAAGCGCACACTGACACGGGTGGGGTGATTTCAGTCCAAGGCTGGTCGACGTTATGTTCTACTATAGGTTGCCTCATCCAGTTTATGTATAGCTAGTTTATGGGTGACGTCACAAGATACCGTCCGGGAACTTGATTTTGGCTGAAACTATAAACTTGATAGTGGGATCGAACCGCAGCCGTGCCGAACATTTTTTTCTTCTAAAACACCCAAATTGCGATTTCAAAAATTAGAAAGAGAAAACAAAATTCAAATTAGTGTTCCCCAACTCTTATTCAATTTTAAAAATCACAATTTGGGTGTTTTTGAAGAAAAAAAAGTTCACAAGATACCGTCCGGGAACTTGATTTTGGCTGAAACTGATGTCGCTTTTTTCGTTTGACACTTCGGATCTTATTTCGACGGAAATCTACCAAATTTCTGAACTGGACGAGAAATATGGTTGATGCACATCAACGACTGATGGTTTCTAAATGAATCGGGCATGCTTTTATTCACCAAAATACAATTTTAAATGCCGAACTGTCAAGACCAAAAACAAGGCGATAACGTTATCACGAGGTGAAGCGGATCGCGCATCTGCCACCGGGTAGCTCATTGGTATATTGGTAAAGAACCTGACTCTCAACCCAAATCTCAAACCAGGGATCACGCCTCTCAACTAGAAGATAGTGGGATCGAACCGCAGCCGTGCCGAACTTTTTTTCTTCAAAAACACCCAAATTGTGATTTTTAAAATTGAATAAGAGTTGGGCAACACTAATTTGAATTTTGTTTTCTCTTTCTAATTTTTAAAATCGCAATTTGGGTGTTTTAGAAGAAAAAAAAGTTCGGCACAGCTGCGGTTCGATCCCACTATCTAGTTTATAGTTTCAGCCAAAATCAAGTTCCCGGACGGTATCTTGTGACGTCACGCATAAACTGGATGAGGCCCAGCCATAGACAGGCCCAGCCTTGATTTCAGCTTCCAGCCGACACTGCCTCCGCGCCAGACAGTTTTTACGGCTAGACTGTTAGCAGTACTGCGTGGTTTTGGGCCGAAATTTAGCGGGAAATTTAAACATATAACCACTATACTGCAAGAGGCGGCAACAGCGCAAGGTGGAATATCCTTGGATGGTATGGAATGTCGCGCGAAAGCAGTTCCACGATTTGGTACACCCAAATGAAAAGCACCGACCGGCATCGTTGACCGACGCGACATCTCTGAGATGGAGATGGAAAAGTCCCTGGGAGTTTTATACCGGGTGATCATTTGAAAACTCTCCACCTGCAATAACTCCCGATTCCTACTTGAAATGTTTTCGAGCAAAAACAGGTCGATTTTTAATTTTTTTTTTTTAATTTCTATCTTTAGCCCTCTCGCCCCCACCTACCCCAACTTTGAAATTTCAAATGGCACTACCTACTTTGCGATACATCAAATTCAACAGAATTGAATTCTCTTTCTGAAAAAATATTTCTAAATTTTTTAACCCCACCCCTCTTCCCCCCTAAATTCTCTGAGTGTCCAAATGAATATTCTTGATCTCTAAATTCTCTTCAATGCAGTCAACGTCATCCTGCACAGCATCGAAAGAGAAAATTTTCTATGGAAAAAGTGCCACCCAAATTCACCCCTTTGCTCCCCCCTCCTCACCTCAAAAATCTAAAATGACAATACCTACTTTGTGATACATCAAATTAAAGGGAATTGAATTCTCTCCCTGAGCACAATTTTTTCGAAATTTCTCAACCCCCCGTTTTCTCACAAAAATTCTCCAAATGTCCAATCAAATGGGGAAGGGGTTGAAAATTTAAAAAAAATGTTTTCAGAAAGAGAATTGATTTCCTTTGTTTTGAAGTATCACAAAGTAGGTAGTATTCTGTTGAATTTTGAAGTTGAGGTGGGGGAAAGCAATGGGGTCAATTTGGGTGGCACTTTTTCCACCGAAAATTCTCTTCTTTGATGCTATTCAGGATGATGCTGACTAAACTGAAGAGAATTCAGAGGTCCAGAATATTGAAAGGGACACTCAGAGAATTTTTAGGGAGAAGAGGGGTGAAGATAAAATTTTTGAAAATATCTTTTTCAAAAAGATAATTTATTTTCCTTCAATTTGATGTATCGCAAGATAAAGTAATGTAAAGTAAAGTATTTATTTATGCCTTATGAAAATATACAGATTTGAGAATCTACACATAAAATCGGCAAAGTCAGACAGTCACTTAACACAGGTTTATATACATCTGGCAGACGGTACACATACAGCCACACACTGTGACAATAAGAATATACATATACCTATACAAAAATATATCACAGAAAGAACTCGTCGAGTGTATAAAAGCATTTGGCAGTTAAAAATTGCTTTATTTTTCTCACAAAAACACGATGTGTATCAGCGTCAGTGAAACATCCATGAACCTTCAACGCGTGATTGTACACCCTGAGACTCATGTATTGAAGGCTGTCCAATGACAAGTCTTGAGAATGGGACATCAAGCAGATTGCCATTTCTCGTGTCATGACCGTGAATATTCCGTCTCAAGGTGCATTTATCGATGTTCGCCCTAACATACATCAACAAGGAATACAAATACAGGGACGTCATTGTCATCACATTCAATTTAAGGAACAATGGTCTACAGGATGATCTGTTTGAAGAACCCGTCATGCATCGAACAACCCTTTTCTGCGCCACGAGAACACGCTTCATATTTGCGGCACAACCCCAGTGCAGAATTCCATAAGTGAGTCTGGACTGAAACATAGAAAAATACTCGGAAAAATATATGACCCTCAGCACACCCGAGGAGACTGTGCCCCTGATCGAGCGAATCAGGAACGTGCAACTACTGAGCTTCGAAACAAGATCCCCGATATGTGCATTCCATGTAAGTTTTTGATCAATATATAGTCCCAGAAATTTTGTAGAACTCACATTTTCAACCTCGTTTTCAACTGATTTGCCCTCATTTCTCAGCAGAAGGCTGGAGTCAATTGTTGAGTTTTTAGTCGTTATTTTCATCGCCACCGACTCACCGACTCAGTGGGACTTTCCAATGTTCAGTCCGATCCCGTTATGCTCGCACCATCCGGCAACATAATCTATACATGACTGAGCAATCTTAGGTAGGTTCACTCTATCATCCGTTCCCACAACAACACTAGTATCATCAGAATATATGGTGAATTTTGCTCCTGGAGATAGGTAGTGTAATTTGAAATTTAATTTTTAGGATGGGTGGGGGCGAGGGGGCTGAAGATAGAAATTTTCCAATGTATGTTTTAGATGTCCCCCTCGATATAAAAATCGACCTGTTTTTGCTCGAAGAAATATTGACTAGGAATCGGGAGTTATTGCAGGTGGATAGTTTTCAAATGATCACACGGTATAAACCGTACTACACTTCTGTAGCGAAAGTTGCCTAAAAACCACGATTTAGGCAACATTCGCTACATCAGTGTACTGCGGAATGTATTTTACTCCCAGGGGCTTTTCTCACACGATTCAAGAATAGCGGCGTAAAGACTTTAAAGACTACCAACTGCGAGAAAACCGAGGAGAAAACATTTGGGCCAAAATTAGAGTACCTCTGTCGAAGAGTTGTAAGTATAAATAATCTCACCTGACTTTCAACTAAATCAACTAAACTAATAGTGCAGTAAAGATGGTCAAAAAAGACCCCAAACCTTGAAAAAATTATTTCATGAAATTTTATAGTAGATATCGATTCTTAATTTCATTCTCTACCACATACTCAAAATCCCCCAAAATCCCAGTTGAGCATTCTTCTTGCGGCGCTGTCAAAGTATATCATGTTTGCTGCAACTAGTCCGAAAATGATATTCTTGTTTTTGTCACACTAGTCGAGCTACATTGTTGGCTTAGAACCAGTGATGTGAGTCGGGTATTAACCGGGTAGGTAGGTAAATATAAATCGGGTATTTACCCGGTATTTTCCTGAGCGATATGTACCCACCCTACCCAGTTTGACAGAAAAGTTGACACTGTTGACAGCTCGGTTGACAGTGTTGACGGTTAAAGGTTGAATGATTTCTTTTTCCAAGTTCCAATAGTGCTAGCGGTACGCAAAAAAAAGTGGCATTTGATGATACAAGCAAGCCACTTTGCATATTTGTTGTCTAAACCCATTAGAAAAATTTGACCCGCAGTTCCTAAAAATTCATTCCTTAGGATCCAAGATTTGGGGAGGGGGAGGGAATACTATAAAAAAATACCAAACTTTTTCATCCAAACCTGCTGAGGCGTGTTTGGTGTCAAAACTATATAACTCAGACCTTCTCGATACAATGACAATGTCAAAACTCTCGTGCGGTCACCGGAAGTCGAGTTAAGTCGTGATCTTTGAAAATTAGAGCTGAAGGTCAAAATTACAAAGTAAGCGTCAATTACCCATATGTTGAGTATCGATTCTTAGGTTTTCGGGGTCGCTGAAAACTTATGAAATGAAACAAAAACGATTGGGTACACCGTTCGCCCATATGGTCTACCTATGGGCCCAGAAGTCAGGCAAGCGAGAAAAATCCTACAAATTTTCGAAAATAGAAGTGAAATAATAGTGTGAAATAGCTTCAATCTGTACTTGGTGATGATGCTGTACCAGCTGTTCTATGTGAAATTCATGATGTTCCCCTGTGAGCTGTCAAAAATCCAAAATGGCGCCCATTTAAAACACTCAGGGGAATAATTTATCGTGATTTTCTTTAGGGAGCTCCTACGTGTCACTAGCTAAGCACATGTTGTTTATCAGTGAACAACGACTAAGAAAGTTCCTCACACTATTGGTGGTATCTTGCATCGTTTAGAAGATATTCGCCGCGAAACTGTTTCGGAACCATTTTTGGAGAATAGATTGAATACTTGAATAGAAGGAAAAACTTGGCATGTAAAATTGAAATAACCGACCTAAATATATTTTGTCTGTTCCATGCAATCATGTCTTATGATGTATTTTGCCTGATTTGTCATCCTGGTCTATGCATGGAGGGCATGGACCGGGTCATAAATCCAAGATGTCTGCCTCTGTAAGTTTCAAAATTCCATACCAACTTTATTGTTGGATTGGGATAAATAATAAATATCTACCGCACCTGGTACATTACTCATGAATTTCTGAAGAGTTCCTCACATTTTTATTCCTTTAATAATTTGAGAGCTATAACCAATTACCTACCTAAAGTAGATGTACGTGAAATTTTAATTGAAAAATGATATCTACCTACATGATAGAACTAATGAAAAAAATCTCTCGCTTTGCTACCGATTTATTCAATAATGTTGCACTGTTGCAGAAAACAGGAGGAAATAGAGTGGCGGAAAAAAGATCTAATTACAAAAAGTCTAAGAAAATATCTAATGCGTTTGATCCGAAACGCAAAATATCTGAAATGCAAAAGGTTACCCTGAGATGTAAATCTAGTATTAGTCTAGGCTAATTTTTCATAAAAGCGCTTCCTTAACGTTTCAAAAGGCATTTCATATATCAGTTGGGAAACAAGACATTTTGAAGTATACGAATCGCGCTGAATATGAAAACCTCTGTTGGCACCTCGAAATTTTGACTCTAAGGCCCCCAGGGCCCCAATTTTGATTTTTCGTTAGTTTTCAAGTGTTCATAATGTTTTGCATTCAACCTGCTATAACTCAAAAACCACGAGAGTTGAAGCGCAGATTTTTTCAGCTCTGTAATTTCAAATCATTTCCAAACCTTCATGCCAAATTTCTTTTCCTCAAGTTTGACAATTACCTCTTCAAACAGCAAAAATCACCAAGAAGTCCAAAATGCAAGAGATACCGACACAAAAACTTTGACCTGTGGGGACCTCGATCAATTATTCAAAATAAGTCCATACATGTATGAGACAATATGTAGAGAATACCCCAATGAAGTTTTTGCGAAGTGGACGTCGTAAAATATCTTTCGGTTGTCAAGTTATGATTTTTTTAAAACCGACGTCGAAAATGACGCGCGGTATCGGGTGCCCGTATGGCGATCGGCCGGCGGCGTCGACAGCGGCAAGGGCTGGTCCTTGCTATACATGAGAAATTGTATTTCTTTGGATTAAATTTTAAAATGCATATTCATTCCTCTTCGAATAATTTGATCAATAGTCGTTTCGTTTCTGTTTTCAGTGGTGAATACTTATCGATAAAGATTAGAGATTTTTAATGTTTGAAATGTTATATTATGTGAGTAGGTAAATATAAACTTGTATTTAGATCCAAAAATAACTCGATCACAGTGATCACACCAATTATTCACACAAAGGGAGCTCTACTAATTTAAAAAAAAGAGCTTCAGCACTTAGCTGGTACACTTTCTTCGAAACAGAATAGACATGAGACATACAATGCAATACATTTATCTAGCCGTGACAGCAGTGATTCTTTTTGCTTCACTTTGCACTGAATGTAAAACCGGGATACGAACATTTCACCGTCACCCAACTCACCGAATCGCCAATTCGCCGACAGGACAATAATCACCGACTGGCCGATTCACCGACAGGATATTTCAGCGACTCACCAATTCAACGACAGGTCATTTCACCGACCCGCCGACTCACCGACAATATATTTCAGCAAGAGTTCTTTCTCGACCCAAGTATCATTCTTAGACTCATCAGACAAGAGCTGATTTTTTACGCAAGCATCCTCCTTCTTTTCAGACCCGCCAGATAAAAAGCTCATTTTTCACTCAAGTATTTCTCTTTTTGGATCCATATATCAGATAATAAACTGATTTTTGACTCAAGTAGGTATCATCCTTCTTTTAAGCGTCACCAAACAAGGAGTTAATTTTTGATGAGGTATCATCCTTCTTTACAGATCCACCAGATGAAGAACCGATTTTTTACTCGAAGGTCTCTCTTCTTTTTGGACTCACCAGAGAAGAAATTCATGTTTTACTCAAGTATCGTCGTTCTTCTCAGGCCCACCTTATAAGGAAATGCTTTTTTGTCAAAGTATCATTTTTCTTTTTTACATAGATATAGGCCCGTATCGTAGTCAGACCTTAAGTAGGTACCTATAAGGTGGTCTTGAGTCTTAAGACCATGCTTATTCAAACACAGGCTTGAGCTAAGATATTTTATACATCATGGTGGTCATCTTGTGAATATTTAGGGTGGGTTTAGTCAGCTTATAAAAAGTCTCCGCCTAAGTCTGTTTTTGACTTGAGGATTTTTTCTTCAGATCCGTCAGTTAAGGAGTCTCTTTTTGACTAGACACCAGATATAGATATAGAGTCTATTTTTGAGTTCTTGACTCGAGCATCCTCCTTCTTTTCAGACCCACCAGATAAAAAGTTAATTTTTCACACCACCATTCTTTCAAGACCCATCAGATACATAAGTAAATGATTTTCGACTCAAGTATTCTCCTTCTTTTCAGACCCATCAGATAATGAGTCTATTTTTGACGCCTCCAGACAAGGAGTCAATTTTTGACCAAGTACCTATCATGCTTTTTTACAAATCCACCAGATGAGGAGTCTATTTTTGACTCAAGTATTCTTAGACCTATCAGATTAGGAGTTCATTTTCGACTCAATTATATCATCAGATGACGAACTGATTTTGGACTCCTTCTTTTTAGACCAACTAAACCAGATAAAAGTCAATTTCCCACTCAAATATCATACTTTTCAGACCTATCAGATAAGAATTGATTGAAAAAAACTTGTTAAAAAATAAAGGTAATAGCAGTCTTTGGTGAATTGTTGAACTCATAAAATCTCATAAAATTACAACCACAGAGACCATAAAATGCGGCTGAAAGACCCTGTGCAAAGACAAATTATGTCGGTGCAGAAAAACAGGACAACCTTACAAAAATGTGCTCTGTAGGGGACAGTGCCAGTGCTGTAATGTTTTGGAAAGAAGCTCAGTTTGGCCTGAAATTATCGTTCCATTGACTGATGGAGTCTTTTTGCATCCTTAGGTATAATGTTACATACCTATTAGCATATTACAATTAAATGTTGAAAATCTCCAATTTAACTGATATTTGCTACTAAAAACATCAACAAAACGGCCGTTGGTCAGATAAAATGAATAGAGATCGATATGTAATAGCTCATGTAATACAGTCTTATCAAAATAAACAAAATATCTCATGTATGGCGATGACCAGCCCTTGACGCTGTCGGCGGGGCGCGGCCGATCACTATCCGGGCACCCGATACCGCGCGTAATTTTCGATGTCGGCTCTAAAAAAATCATAACTTGATAACCGAAAGATATTTTGCGACGTCCACTTCGCAAAAACTTCCTTGGGGTATTCTCTATATATTGTCTCGTATATGTATGAACTTATTTTGAATGATTGATATAGGTCCCCACAGGTCAAAGTTTTGGTGTCGGTATCTCTTGCATTTCGAACTTCTTGGTGGTTTTTGCTGTTTGAAGAGGTAGTTATCAAACTTGAGACAAAGAAATTTGGCGTGGAGATTTGGAAATGATTCTGGATTACAGAGCTGTGAAAATCTGCGCTCTGCCTCCAATGGTTTTTGAGTTACGACAGGTTGAATGCAAAACATCATGAACTTTTGAAAACCAAAGAAATATCAAAATTGCGGCCCTGGGGGCCTTAGAGTCGAAATTTCGAGGTGCCAACAGAGATTTTCATATTCAGCGCGATTCGTATATCCCAAAATGTCTTGTTTCCCAAATGATATATGAAATGCCCTTTGAATGTCACTTTTCAGGGATCTAGCCTAGTCTATATGTCTAATATACAAAATGTCCACAATTAGTACTAGACTAGGACACTTTCCAGTTTTTTCTGGGCCTAGAAGCAAATCATATAACATTTTGGCAACAAGCGGTTTTTTACTAAATGGACCCTGCTGAATCTGAAAATCTATGTTGCCACCCCGAAATTTGGACTATTAGGCCCCCAGGGCCCCATTTTCGACATTTCGGGGCATTTTGGTTTTCTCCGGTTTTTTCAGTTCAACAGGTCATATCTCGGAGACCGTAACAGATAAAATGAAAATTATTTCACTGTTGCCTTGCCTTATGATTACTGAAAGCCTCCTATGCACTTTCCGTTCTCAATTTCTGACAATTACATCTACAGATCATCAAGATCAAAAGAGATGCAAAAACACAACACAAAAACTTCGACCTATGGAGAGCTATAGGAAATGTTGAAAATAAGTCCATATATATGCGAAACCATATGTAGAGAAAGCTTCAAATAAGTTTTTGGCAAAGTTACGTTACAACAGGCCTTTTGGTTCAGGAGTTATGATTTTTTGAAAATCGATGTAGCGAAAGTGCGCGCTGTTTTGGGGGAGTGTCGGTCATTTGACCGAATAAGCTGACATCGGCCCGCAGTACAGCGGCGACGCTAGCGGTTCGTTCTCTTACTCTCAAAATTTGCCATGTATGGATATTACTGATCATTCCACTATGTTTAATTACGAATATGAATATGTACCTACCTATATATATGCGAACCAAAGCAAAAAGATCCATGGCCCATAATCTATCGCTGGTTTAGGTACTCTCATGGCCGGGCTGAATCCATCACACCGCACTATTTTGAGCAATAAGCGGTCTTCGGGTAGGTAGTTTTAGTTTCATTGATGTTATTGCGGCATCTACAAGAACAGTTGATTCAGTCGGTTTTACATCCGCAAGTCAAGATGTTCATCTATACTTTCGGTTAGGGGTCAAGCGTCGTCAATAAGGATCAAGTTCCGTGCTCCGTTTTTTTTTTCAGCTACAATTTTTCAGGAAGTAGTAAGACTGAGTCGCAGATATTCGCGTTGTACCACACTGCTGCCTGACAGTGACTTCGCTGGAGATGAAGTCGGGCTGCATAACTTGTTGGGATAGAGCTTCAGGCTTTTTGACTGTCCCAGAAAGGACATGCCTGGCGATATCAGTCCTTATTTCAACTGAATCTTTTACCTAGAAAAGATTTCCAGTCAGTAATTTGGAAGACCTTTTGAATTTAGTTTCACTTTATAATGCTTTGTGAGGAATCTCTCTGCATCAAAGATGTCATATTCCGTTAGTGGCATAGCCCCCAAGTTTGAAAGTAACGTGCGTGATTGGTACTTTGCAAATATTTTTAGGGCTGCTGTCTCCGAAATTATTGTCGTAATAAATGATGTCACATTACATCTCGTGAGTGCGTGCGAAGCAAGTAGATATACTTTCTTTTACTTCCAGCGATAAAGATTTCCGGTCATTCCTGCCAAAGATAGGTATTGGCACAGGTAACAGGCTCATGTTTTGAAATCTGCGATAGATGAATTTCTCTGTCTGCTTTGTATGCCATCCGAAGCGCCGCTGTAAGATATTTCTATGGCCTTGCTGAACTATTTTGTTCGTATTTTTCGATGCAACAACTTTTCGTTGATGGTGGCTACTGTTAGGCTTCTGAGTTTAGTTATTCGATATCTGTGCAGGACGATTTTCAACTAAGCTCTTCACTCGCTCTAGTCCTTGTCGGTGTGCTTCCAACGTGAGCCTGTTACTTGTTCCAATATCTTTGGCAGAAATCACCGGAAAACTTTATCCCTGGAAGAAAAACAAAGTGTATCTACTTGCTTCGCACGCATTCACGAGATGTGATGTGACATCATTTATTACGACAATTAAGGAGACAAGTGCCCTTAAAATATTTGCTAAGTATCACGCACGTTACTTTTGAACTTGGGGGCTATGCCACTAACGGAAGATGACATCTCTGAGGCAGAGAGATTCATCACAAAGCTTTATAAAAAAAAAACTAAATACAAAAGGTCTTTCAAATTGCTGACTGGTGATATTTTTTTGTGAAAGATTCAGTTGGAAGGCTGATGTCGCCAGGCATGTCCTTTCTGGGACAGTCAAAAAGCCTGAAGCTCTATCCCCAACAAGTGATGCAGCCCGACTTCATATCCAGCGAAGTCACTGTCAAGCAGCGATAGATTATGGGCCATGGATCTTTGTGCTTTGGTTCGCATATACCTATATAGGTAGGTACATATTCATATTCGTAATTAAACATAGTGGAATGATCAGTATAATATCCATACAGAGCAAATTTTGAGAGTAAGAGAATGAACCGCTAGCGTCTCCGCTGTACTGCGGGCCGATGTCAGCTTATTCGGTCAAATGACCGACACTCCCCCAAAACAGCGCGCATTTTCGCTACATCGATTTTCAAAAAATCATAACTCCTGAACCAAAAAGCCTGTTGTAACGTAACTTTGCCAAAAACTTATTCAAAGCTTTCTTTACATATGGTCTCGCATATATATGGACTTATTTTCAACATTTCACATAGCTCTTCATAGGTCGAAGTTTTTGTGTTGTGTTTTTGCATCTCTTCTGATCTTGATGATCTGTAGATGTAATTGTCAAAAATTAAGAACGGAAAGTGCATAGGAGGCTTTCAATAATTATAAGGCAAGGCAACAGTGAACAAATTTTCATTTTATCTGTTACGGTCTCCGAGATATGACTTGTTGAACTGAAAAAACCGGAGAAAACAAAAATGCCCCGAAATGTCGAAAATGGGGCCCTGGGGGCCCAACGGTCCAAATTTTGGGGTGGCAACATAGATTTTCAGATTCAGCAGGGTCCATTTAGTAAAAAACCGCTTGTTGCCAAAATGTTATATGGTTTGCTTCTAGGACCGGTTTCTAGACGCCTTTTGAGAAAAGTGGCCTAGACTATACAGGAAAAATAGTAAAAAAATCTGCAAAACCTCGGAAAAAATATGGACGTCCTGAAAATTTGATATTCTGTTCAGAATTGAGTGCTCTACAACATATCCAAAATCGCCAAAAATCGCACCCGGGGGTTTTGAGTTATTGGAGGGGGGGGTGAAAAATTGCAACTTAAAATGGAGGGGATGAAGCCCGTCAATCAATTGGAAGCAAATACGTTATGATTCGACGCATCATATTCCGTTGATACCATTTTGGCACAAAAAGTGTCAATTACTGTTGAAGGGGGGTCGTGGGGGGCGAAGCTCTGCTAGGTGGTCAATTTTGTTTTTCTGGCCATGTAAAACCGATCACGACAAGTTTGGTATCTTTTCCGACTAAATTCAATCTCCTGCACTCGAATCCGATGTGTAAATTTGTATGAAAACAAGTTTAAACAAGTTAACTTGAAAAAACTTGTTTTTTCTTTGACAATTTTGAAGAATTTTTTTTTCACTGTTAGAGGTATTCATCTTTCAAAAATTTTCAGGTGTCATTAGATTGAAGTGTATTCTTCACGAAAATCATCCACTCAATGTATAATTTTGATTCTCGAGCTCAAAAAATCGATTTGAACCTGAGCCGGCTCGGGGTGTCGTCTACTACTGACCAGAACACTAGAGCATGCACCTTTCAATGAAAATAGCTCAAACTTTCGAAGAGAAAACACCTCATCTTTGAAAATTTGATCATCTGTGCAGAATTGAATTCCCTATAACATAAACAAAACCGTCATAAATCGCACTGCAGGGTTTTGAGTTATTTAAGGGGAGAGGTAACAGTTCATAGAGCACGAATCTTGAGAAAATGTTATCATTCTCCTCGAATAACTCAAAATCCTGCAGTGCGATTCATGGCGATTTTGTTTATGTGATAGAGAATTCAATTCTGCACATATAATCAAATTTTCAAAGATGAGTTGTTATCTCTTCGAAAGTTTGAGCTATTTTCATTGAAAGGTGCATGCTCTAGTGTTCTGGTCAGTAGTAGACGACACCCCGAGCTGGCTCATGTTCAAATCGATTTTTTGAACTCGAGAATCAAAATTATACATTAAGTGGATGATTTTCGTGAAGAATACACTTCAATTCAATGACCCCTGGAAATTTTTGGAAGATGAATACCTCTAACAGTGAAAAAAAAATTCTTCAAAATTGTCAAAGAAAAAACAAGTTTTTTCAAGTTAACTTGTTCAAACTTGTTTTCATCCAAATTTACACATCGGATTCGAGTTTAGGAGATTGAATTTAGTCGGAAAAGATACCAAACTTGTCGTGATCGGTTCTACATGGCCAGAAAAACAAAATGGACCATTTAGCAGAGCTTCGCCCCCCCACGACCCCCCTTCAACAGTTATCGACACTTTTTGTGCTAAAATAGTATCAACGGAGTATGATGCGTCGAATCATAACGTATTTGCTTCCAATTGATTGACAGGCTTCATCCCCTCCATTTCAAGTTGCAATTTTTTACCCCCCCTCCAATAACTCAAAACCCCCGGGTGCGATTTTTGGCGATTTTGGATATGTTGTAGAGCACTCAATTCTGAACAGAATATCACATTTTCACGACGTCCATATTTATTCCGAGGTTGAAATCTATCTTTCTTGTACTAAATATACAAACCACCAAACATAGAAAGGGTCACAAGTTTTCACCTTCTTTTCAGATCCACTGGATCAGGAAATGCTTTTATAAATGATTGAACTGCACGCAGTCTTCCTTCAAAATGTTATTTATTTTATTCTGACCGGTTTCGAAGGTCTCTGGCCCTTCTTCGTCAGAGTATAAAGCTATAAGATAAAATACATAAAGCAAGTACATAAAAGGAGAACGATAACATACCAAAAATGTATAAAAGGATGGTATAAATAAAGTTTGTGTAAAAGGTTTCAAATTCTTGAGATGTCAATAAAACAGTTATGATGTTGTCATGGAAGGAAGGACAAAAGAACTTGATGGAAATGTATGAAATAATAGAGCTAATAATGATGGTACAAGGTGGGTGAAAATTAATGAAAGGATGGTTGATTAGAGAGGAAAAAGGTTATTCAAATCAAAGGCGTTGTAAAAGTGTTTAAAAGGGAAATCTATACAATCATTTAGGCAATTTTGAGCAGAATTACTAGTTGCTTTACAAATTTCAAGAACCTCTAAACTATCTAAAAGCCTTCCTTTCTTACAAACATGTAAAATTTCAAAATTAGTTTCTAAAATGAAGTCGTGATTCTCTGAGATGATATGATTGGCGAAAGATGAAGGTGTGTCAATTGAAAGGGTAACTCGACCTTGCCTGATATATCTCATGTGTTCTTTAAGACGCTCAATAAATTTTCTGCCTGATTGTCCGATATAGAAAGAGTTACAATTGTTACAA
This sequence comes from Anaspis maculata, assembly GCA_949128115.1. NCBI lineage: Eukaryota > Metazoa > Arthropoda > Insecta > Coleoptera > Scraptiidae > Anaspis > Anaspis maculata. The sequence continues at coordinate 32,887,730 of OX421967.1, forward strand.
TTAAGTTTATAAACACCGGATTTGTCTTGAGGAGAGAGAATGTCTTTTGTATTGACTAGATAGGAGTTTAAATTTGAATTTGTTCTGAAAGAAATATTGATTCCAAAAGTTTTAAAAATGTTTCCAACGATTTTAGAAGGGATGCCAAAATAAGATATGCTATGGTAACTTTTTCTAAAAACATCAGTATTTGTAACATGAAAGGATAGCGCTTTTGAACGGAATTTGTTGAAAATGCCAAAAATTGTTTTATATTTATATCCGTTAACTTGACCTAAATATTTGATAATGTCAAATTCTTTTTTGAAATTATCGTTTGACAATGGTATTTTGAAAAGTCTATGGAAGAGTGAATTGAACGTTGAGTGTTTATGGCTCATTGGATGACATGAATGAATAGGGATGATTGTGTCAGTATGGGTAGGTTTACGATAGATGGCATATTCAAGATAAGGAAAATTGAGAATTAAAATTAAAATTCTCTTATATCTTGATAAGGCTTTTAGATAGTTTAGAGGTTCTTGAAATTTGTAAAGCAACTAGTAATTCTGCTCAAAATTGCCTAAATGATTGTATAGATTTCCCTTTTAAACACTTTTACAACGCCTTTGATTTGAATAACCTTTTTCCTCTCTAATCAACCATCCTTTCATTAATTTTCACCCACCTTGTACCATCATTATTAGCTCTATTATTTCATACATTTCCATCAAGTTCTTTTGTCCTTCCTTCCATGACAACATCATAACTGTTTTATTGACATCTCAAGAATTTGAAACCTTTTACACAAACTTTATTTATACCATCCTTTTATACATTTTTGGTATGTTATCGTTCTCCTTTTATGTACTTGCTTTATGTATTTTATCTTATAGCTTTATACTCTGACGAAGAAGGGCCAGAGACCTTCGAAACCGGTCAGAATAAAATAAATAACATTTTGAAGGAAGACTGCGTGCAGTTCAATCATTTATAATCCATATATCCTTCTGTGAGATGGCGGATCCTTTCCTGAAATTGAGGAAATGCTTTTGACTTGAGTTTCCTCCGTTTGTGTCAAGTCCACCAGATAAAGAGCTGCTTTTTGACTCGAGTTTAGCCTTTTTGTTAAAACTTACTAAGTAAGGCTTAGTCGACGACTCTAGAGTTTATAGACATATCTAGAAGGCCTGAAAAGATAGAGGAAACCTGAATCATTGAGCAATTTTCATATGGTGGGTCTGGGAAGAAGGAGGAATCTGAGTCAAAAACCAACTCCTTCTGGTAGGTTTGGAAAGGAGACAACTTGAGTCAAAAGCGAACTCCTCAACTGGTGAGTCAAAAAAAGTAACTTTCTTATCTGGTGGATTTGAAGAAAAGAGAGGAAACTCAAAACCATTTATATTTTTGACGTTTTCTACATCGTACGAATTGTGCTATAGATCTTTCGAATTTTAGCTCTCATGTATCTTGAAATCTCTTATTAGTGGAACGATTGTCATGAAACTTGGAGCTTGCTCTTCTCTCGTATAATCATCCTTATTTTCAAGCTAAATTTCATGATTTCGTCACCATCTTGGCCGCCATATTCAAATTTCTTATTAGTGATACGATTTCCATGCGACTTGGAACTAATAGTCCGGTGGTTAAGCGTCCTAACTATGCATTTTGAGCTTAAGCAATGCGCTTTTGGGGTTTGATTGGGGGTCCCTCAACTTTAATTTCAAGAGTTGGAGACATCGGTGCACTCGATGCGGAGGGGGTCTGGGGGGGCCTTGAAAGTTGAAGGTGTGGGGCTTCCCACCCAATCACCATACCACCACGTAATTTCTACTTGGATGTCATTAAACGACTCTAACCTACACATTGACAACATTTGTTACCATGTCCCAACAGTTCTTCACACTGAAAAAAATTAGTTCTTATGACAGATCGGAAAAAACAGTTTTTCTCAATTTTTCATCCCCACAACGAATAAACTGCCAGGTGTGGTGTCATTTTGGAGTAAACGGCATCCTCTGATTTCATTCACCGAGTCAAAATGTTTGTGAGACCACCGTGCAAAGAATGACACGCCAAGAAGTGAGCATTTTTGAGCACCTCATTTAACAGTAGTTTCTTGGCTGATACCAATCGATATGATTGATAATTTTGTCATGGATCAATAACTTGAACTCTTTTGTAACGGTAATGCATGTGAATAAAACTCGACACGAGCGTGGAGGCTTGGAAAAAAATAATTTTCTCCAGCGGTCGAATTTATTTCACGCCTACTGAGCGTTAGTTTGTTGGGCTCAGGCAGGCAGCGTTTGGATAGCTTTGGAAGCAAAATTTCCATATCTTTCTGAAAAGTTGAGCAGTTCAATTCTGGAAATCGATTTATGAATCATCAATGATTGTTTTGCCGGTCAGTACCCACATGGTGGTTAACTGCAGAGGTGATGGCTAACGGCGGAGGAAATTCAACGTTCAAGATCTTATTTTCTGCCACTATGACAGTCATTTTCACGGTTGTTTTTATAAAATTATTTCTTCTCCAAACATAAGAAAACTTACACGTACAAAATGATAACAACCTTGAAGGTTGGTAGAGGAAAATAGAAAATAACACTTTAAAAGTTGAATGCCCTCCGTCGTCAGCCATGATCCCTGCAGTTAATCCCCATGGGGGTACCTAGTGACTGTCAAAATAATCTTTGATGATTCTCAAATCAGTTTCCAGAATTATGCTCTTCAGCTGCATAAACAGATATGGAAATTTTGTCTCCGAACCTATTCAAACGTTGCCTGCCTGAGTCCAACAAACTAACGCTCAGTAGGCGTGAAATAAATTCGACCGCTGGAGAAAAAAAATTTTCCCAGGCCTCCACGCTCGTGTCGAGTTTCATTCACATGTATTACCGTTACAAAAGAGTTCAAGTTATTCATCCATGTCAAAATTATCAATCATATCGATTGGTATCAGTCAAGAAACTACTGTTAAATGAGGTGCTCAAAAATGCTCACTTCTTGGCGTGCCATTCTTTGCACGTTGGTCTCACAAACATTTTGACTTGGTGAATGAAACCAGAGGATGCCGTTTATTCTAAAACGACACCAAACTTGACAGTTGATTCGTTGTGGGGATGAAGAATTGAGAAAAACAGTTTTTTCCGGTCTGTCATAAGAATTAATTTTTTTCAGTGTGAAGAACTGTTGGGACATGATAACAAATGTTGTCAATGTGTAGGTTAGAGTCGTTTAATGACATCCAAGTAGGAATTTCGTGGTGGTATGGTGATTTGGTGGGAAGCCTCGCACCTTCAACTTTCAAGGGCCCCCCAGACCCCCTCCGCATCGAGTGCACCGATGTCTCCAACTCTTGAAATTAAGGTATGGGGATCCCCAATCGAACCCCAAAAGCGCATTGCTTAAGCTCAAAATGCATAGTTCGAGCTTTTTTTGGCGCTTAACCACCGGACTATAACCCTTGTCTCATATGATCATTCTTATTTTCAAGATGAATCTAATGATTCGGGCGCCATCTTGGCCGCCATATTGAGATCTCTTATTAGAAGAACGATTGTCAAGAAACTTGCAACTTACTCTTGTCTCGTATGAACATTTATTCCTATTTTCAAGCTTGACTTCACTCCCAGAGAACCTAATCTATCTATCTATCTATCGGAAAAAGTTCCAGGGCTCTAGCTTCATTCCCCGTAGAGGAGCTCACTTCTCTGAAGAACACACAGGAAATATTTGTTTTTTTATAATAATGATGGTAACTATGTATGAATGGGGAAAATAATGTCCATTGGCCACCTTTGGCAACATTAGCTATCCATGGAAAAAGTTCCACGGCTCTAGCTTCATTCCCCGAGGAGGAGTGAGTATATGTTCTTACTTTCTACACGGACAGACGGACGGACAGGCAGGCAGACAAACCAGCCATATAAGCGTATTTTTTTACGAAAATGCGCTAAAAAGTCAGCGCTGACTAACTCGTCCGGTCGAGATACGAAGTCGACCGGTACAGATAACTAACTCGACCGGTCGAGTTGATTAAGTCGACCGGGTCGAGATACTAACTCGACCGGTCGAATTAGCTAACTCGACCGGTCGAGAATTCGAGATACTAAGTCGACCGGTCGAGATAACTAACTCGACCGGTCGAGATAGCTAACTCGACCGGTCGAGATACTAACTCAACCGGTCGACTTAACTAACTCGACCGGTCGACATAATGTAAACTCAAAAAAAATTTTGCTATTTCGACCGGTCGAGTTGAAAAAAAAATCTTGCTCATATTAAGTCGACCGGTCAAGATAATCAGGGAACAATTTTTTTCCTATCTCGACCGGACAAGTTATTAGGTATGTCGACCGGTCGAGTTAGAAAAAAACTTTCTACGTGATCCTTCAGCGCTTCCGTAGCCCTTCGTTTGAACCTCTAACTCGTATTTCCCGAAAAAAAAAACACGGAAGTCGCTTTAATTTCCAATTGACAGTGTTGATTCAGTATAATCCGAGGGTTAGTAACAAAGTTTCTTAAAATCTGTTTGATTTGTGATAGAGACATGAAATTTGGTATGAGTGGTCTTCATGGTCTTCTTTCTAAATGTAAACATGACGCTTCGTCATATTTTAGTTAGGGGGTCCTAAGAACCCCCTTAAAAATTCGATGTTTCAGGAACTCTCACAAACCACCGGTAAATATCGTCACACATTTCAGAAAGTAATCATTTGGCTCTACACCAAACCTTGATAAGAGACACAACAGTTGTCGCCATGTACGCATTGTTCTTCGTGTTAAAACAAAATTTTCTTCGGAGTGTCAAAAAAAAACACAGTTTCAAATGATTTTTTCATCTAAGAAACGGTGAGTTAATCTGCGGTGTATCATTATTCACTAATTTGTATTTGCCGAAGCTATTCATGAAGTCTGTTTTTTGATATTGTCATTCTAGGGATGACAGCTCCCGAAGAAATGAGCCCATTCAAGTGTGAAGTTCAACAGCGTTTCTACATTGTTCCCACTCAATATGATCGACCATTTATGAATGGATGGATAGCTGTAACTGTTCTGTAACCTAATTTCATATGACTACACGCGGAACCAAGCGCAAAAGCATAGGAATTTTTTTTTGCGTCGCTCACCATCGAGCTCGCCATCATAAAATTTGTGCCCCTAGGGTGTGTTGAAAATATTTCTATACCGTGTATTCACTCGAACTAAGTGCTTTGAAGTAGGTATTCCACGCCAAAATCCTTATTCTTCGTGCCTTCTACTTGACAACTGCAGATCGTATTACGTTTGTCTATACTCTTTAGTCTGTATTTGCTGTTGTCTCGCCAAAGTAGCATGAAATTTGGTGCAATTCTAACAGTGATAAGTGGCGGTTGAAAAAAATTCTTTCGGGGCTTTTGCGCATCATTCCTCATCTAGTTATACTTAATAAAATTATAAAACAGTTGAAGCTATCCACCCAATAATAAATTGTCATTCATATCAATTGGTAATATTGAAAAAAAAAATCGGTTGTGTCACCCCAAAACTTCCCCGACTAGTATCCAGGAAGCCAGGAACCTATGGAAATTTTTGTTCGAAACGTCCCTTCGGTTCGGGTGGGAAGTTGGAAATGGGGAGTTTGCGTGCACACGTCCGTACGACGTAACGTAACTTTCAACGTTAAAATAGACGAGTTTGTTATTTGGAATTCCTTAGTTACAGGGCAACTTTCACGTTCTACGTTGCGTTGCGTCGTACGTTGCGTGAAGTCGCAAACTCCCTATTACAGAAAAAGATTGAAAATAATTTGTAGGAAATTATTTTCAGCCGGAAAATTCCCGGGAACTTTGAAAAAGTTGTTGGAAAATGTTCAAGAACCAGTTACCTCTTGTTTAGGGTAAAATGGTTAAAATCGATCCACGGAATAAAAAGTTGGAAAATTTGCAGTTTTCCCAGAGAGGAAAACTCGGCAACTGTTGATCCGATTTCGAAAATTTTTCCTCCAAAAATTAGCTCAATTTTTTCTCCAACTTTTATTCACAGCATGTCTGCACCTAAAATTGGTATTTCGTGGAGCCTACCGCATGTAGAAGTTTGCATTGCGTTGTTCTCAAATTCACGGAATGTGCAAATTTCATTTTGAAAAAATTACCGTCGGAAAACCGGCACGGTGTCGACTTTGAAAATAGACCTGCATGCACGACGCCCAATCCAATCTACTTTCGATATCAGTTGAAATTTTCCAGAAAAAGTCAATCTCCGAGCAGGAATGAATTTTTGAGAGGAGTCCTGCTACAAAAGCGAGTCGTTCTGGTCAAAACACCGGCGAGAGCCCCTCTTGAGTGGCAACGGCCAGGAGAAATTTTGGAAATTCATTACGCCCAACTGGAGAATGATGGAAAACTGCAACTGCGGCCTTAATTTGACTCTTTTGTTGTGTTGCTTCCTGTCAAATCTGGTTCCAATCCATCGGATAAATTTTGAATAATTTACTGGTAAAGTTTTGAACTTTTACAATTTTTATTATTTGACAGATGACAGATAGGGCAATGTTTTCAACTGTTCAGAATACAGTTTTTCAGGGGCTTTCAAATGACATATTGCAGGTTGAGTTCCGTGAGATATAGCTTCTGACATTTGATGATAGTGACAGTTAGGTTTGACAGATGACAGCCAAAAACTAATGGGCTCTTTTCAGAAAACAACCATGTTTAGATACTCACACACACACAGAGACAGACAGACAGACATCATTCTGAAAATGGTCTTAATCGTCTTGGGGGACCTCAAAACGGATATGTCTGGTGAAATCTCAAGACTTTTTTTCTGCACGATTACAATACTTCCCCTTCCATGTTGGTGGGGGGTCGGGGAAGTAAAACGCTGCTGAACTGAGCACTTGAATTGGCTGGTTTCATCTGGAATGGTTGCTTCTAGATGTCAATATGAAGAAATGGACTTCATGAATGGCTTCGGCAGATACGAATTAGTGGATAATGATATACGGAAGATAAATTTATTCCTCTATTACATGAAAAAAATATACAAACCTGATTCTTTTTGACATTCCGAAGAATTTTTTCCTCATTATGAAGAACAGTGCGTAGGTACATGCATGGTGACAACTGGTGTGTCTCTTGTTGAGATTCAACGTAAAGTCGAATGATTATTTTTTGAGATCCGTGACGATTATTTCAATGGTGCATGGTTTGCACTCGGGTTTGCATGAGTTTCTGCAACTTCAAATTTCAAGGGGTCCCTAAGCCCCCCTAACCAAAATACCAAATTTCATGCCTTTATCACAAAAGAACAGATTATTTTGTCACTAATCCCCGAACTACACTTGATTACCACTGGTAATTGCAGATTAAAGCGAGTTACGTGTTTTCTTTTGCGGGAAATAGGATTTCAGTGATTCAGATGCCGTTCTGGTCATGCCCTGGAGTATATACCAATAACTCTGAACTAACAATATAGTAAGGTGACCAGATTTGTCAGTGAAGAAATCGGAACAGGAGGGGTCCAGACCCCCCCCCCCCCCCCCGAAATGCGCCGCAGACGATTTTTTTTTCAAAAAAGGGGCGTGGTCAACTTATATTTGCTGATTCAGATTTTCCAAGCACCTACTTACCATCTGTTTGTACGATTGTAGGACTATTTATTTAGTTGAGAATAAATCTCATTCTGATTCTATTTCTCATTTTTCCGCGTCTGTTCATTGTTGGATACACATGCAAAATACACCAATATTTGTGAACAAACTACAATCTACATAAATTTCAACCAAATTTACCAAAAATATAGAAGATGTAAAAAAAATTAAAATTTTCGTTGCTCAAATCGGAAATCGGAGCATTTACGGAATAGTTACTCAAATCGGAACATTTACGGAACAGAAAATCGAATCGGAAAGTGTCTCCCGAAAACGGTACAGTTCCGATCGAATCGGAACGTCTGGTCACCTTGAATATAGCTCTAATGTGACAAAAGCGAGGATACAATTTTCCGACTTGTTGCAGCAAACATGATATATTTTGACAGCGCCGCAAGAAAAATGCTCAAATGGGATTTTCGCGGATTTCAAGTACATGGTAGAGGATGAAATTCTGAATCGATAACAGCTTGAAAATTTCATGTTTCATTCTTTTCATTCATCATTCAAAATTTCATTTTTTCAACCCCAAAACCTATCTTTACTGCACTATAAACTAAATGATTGGGGGAAATCGTATCAAACCACTGACTATCAAACTAATATTCAAAGCTCAACGAAATTTACTTAACGCTTTGTGATGCAGGCGCAAAATTGGTCTAGCCGAATTTATTATTATTGAGTGGAAAAATTACCTATATGCCGATCAGCTTTTAAATTCAGCACTAGAACGGTAATTTTTGCACGCCAAGTTGGCAATTCTGCGGTATTTGGGGATGCTCAAATTTGTAATGTTGGATCAATATTTCCCCAGATGACCTTGAATTCGTATTGTCAATCGAGTACACCGCTGTTGCAAGATTGTATATGAATGCTCAAGACGTCTTGATTTTGATAGACTTCCTCCAGTTTTAATGGGCGACTGGTGAACAGTTTTTTTTTAAAAAATAGTGAATCATAATATACCATCATATCATATACTAGGTTGAGAAAACTGTTCTGATGTATGGTCAGAAATGAAGGGCCTAGTGTCTTAAACCTAGAACGGCTCGGCACTCTGTCACTCACCTGCCATGCTGACAAGATAACAGTCATAACAGCCAAGGCAACACTGTAGCGGAATATGATGCAAGGAGACGCCAGAATTGGCATTTCATGTCAAAATTTTCTAACCTCATTGGACTTCGCCACAAAAGGCCCGTTTTCACGTGACTTGGTCTGTCAGCGTCCGTTACACCCTAGGTAACATGGCCAACCGTGTTTTAATTTCTGCTGAATTTAAAACGTGATCGGCATATACCTTGTACGTTATGTGGTATGTACTTACCATGCGACGCGGTGGTACCTTATCACTGCATGGTTTAAGGCTGTATACGCAGGGCATCAATATTTCGCTCTCAAAAATAAAGATAAAGAGATATAGAGAGAGATGGGATTCCATTAAATGTTTGTCCTCCTTGTTCTTGTTTGAATTATCCCACATTTTTTCTGGAGCCCAATAGCCCTAAAACACTAGAAAAGTTTCTAAAGGATTACTAGGACATTTTTTGACAAATAAACAAAATTATCAACTGTTTTATGATTTTAAGAAAACGTAGACAATTGAGTACAGAGTCGTATTTTAAAAAAAGTTGTCAACAGGAAAGAGAAATAGATATTTATTGTATTAGGAGTATAAGTGACACTTGATGTGACGTAGTATAGATGTTAGCGCCAAGCGCAGCGCAGCGTATGTGACTTGACGAGTCACATAAAGCCACTTACACTCCGAATACAATACAATGTTTTATTTTCAAACAATCATTTTGTACACGGGATATAAAAAAAAATTAAAAAAAAACTAAGTTGCCTGATGGTGTCTATCCCGATGGTTTCTATAGGCAACAACCACGCCATGTTATATGACGTTTGAAAAAAAAATCACATATTTGGAAAAACCTCGGAAAAAACGCTCTGTGTTCAATTTTGTATTACATTCAGTACACCGTATAAAAAAATTGAGTTTTTATCTCCATTTTTGAGGGAGAAATTCTCAAAATAGTTTTGGCTTGCTGAGAATACAGCCTTAGAGAAATCTATCAGTCAAGTTTTTTGGGGAATTTGTGGACGTAAAAGAACTTTTGATTGGTAGAGAACAATTTGTAGAATATGGCGGTTTTCGATCTAACACATATTGTGCTTACAGTGGTGTCACTCAAGGCTCTAATTTAGGTCCTCGTCTCTTTAGTATTTTTTATAATGATGTTGCTTCTGTTTATAATATCAACTGTAAAATTTTCATCTATGCTGATGACCTCAAAATTGCTAATATCATTAATTCAAGAACTGATTGTTTGGACTTACAAAATAGCTTAGATATGTTGATTTTATGGTGTAAGAAAAATAAATTGGATCTAAATATTGACAAATGCAAAAAAAAAGGAAAGGAAAGTTTTTTTTACAAGGAAAAACCAAAAAATAAATTTTTGCTACAACATAAAAGGCTTCTCGCTTGCTAGTTGTAGCGAAATGATGGATTTGGCTGTAATCATGAATACAGCTCTAACTTTCATACCTCATATTGTACATATCACAAATACTGCAAAAAACCTTAGGCTTCATTTTTAGAAATAAAAAAGAGTTTTGTAATATTTCAGCTATCAGAACATTGTTCCACGCACTTGTTCGGTCCAAGTTGGAATACTGCTGTGTAATTTGGTCTCCGCATAACAAAATCTATATCAAGTTGATTGAGAACGTCCTTTGAAAATTTTCAAAATTTTTATTTTTCAAAATGCATGGTTATTACCCACCAAGACATTGTGAACAAAACTACTTATTGAATAATGTGAAGGAGAACTCTCTTCTATCAAGAAGAAATGTTAGTCATTTTATTTCTTAAATTAATCTCGATCTCGATAATTTCGATTAATTAATTAATCGATTTAGGTAGCCCGTCATTGTTAAGTGAAATAAAAATAAATATTCCTCGTATAGCAAGTCGGAGTTCATTAACATCTCATTTTAGCATTCCTAATACATTCCATCACCTAAATTCACCCCTAATCACTAAGTTTTAGGCTGTACAATGATTTTTCTGCAAGCGACGAAAATTTGGATATCTTCAGTCAAAATTTTACTGAAGCTACATTCAGAAGAAAAATAATGGAAAAGTAGACATGATTTTTTTTTCCTTGTTTTTTTTTTCTGTTTGTTTAGTTTTCAATGGGGCCTTGCACTGCCACTTTTACACACCGAGGGCGCCACGACCGTTGGGGGCAAATTTGACGATTTTGACGGCGTTGACGCTTCAGCGACCGACGTCCGTCATTTTATGTCTTGATTTGAAATTTGGATAACCTCTGTTTCTTACTTGACGTCTCCAGTCACTGTCAGTTACTGGTCAAACTACTCAAACTCCCCTGTTTTTCGCGTCGTTACGGCCGCTTTATCGAAGTAGGCGCCCCCTACAGTAGTGGCGACCTCACGTTGAGTTTTTCAATTGCAAGGCCCCATTAAGATAAGAATTGTTAAATCACATAATTATTTATTATTGTCCACTTTAGACAAAAATGTCTGTTGGAAAAAATAAAATTATTATTATTATTGAAAATTCAAAACATCGCGGAACGTAAACAACACCGAACAACACTCTTGAACCCATAAAATGTCAGAATGACACTTGCAAACATCAAAATTTTACGTTTCTCTCATTTTTCCACCTCCCTACAAAAATGTAGCGAACTTCCCAGCCACTACAAAACATGGCCATCCGCTCCGAGCGGAGCGGAAAAATAGCGCACCGTTCACAAGACAAATCGGTAATCGGTAACAGTTCTGTTGGTAACAATTGTTGCGATTTATGAATGCGGTCATTGTCATCGTCTCGGGGAGTCATGTAAGCGAAAGTAAAAATTTCCGAGAATATGCGAGGAATTGTTAGTTTCCATCTAGTGATTTGCAGTGTGGACAATAAGGGACATTGTCTTCACTGGTTGGTGGGTCTTCGCCAAGATATTAGGTTTGTGCCTGCCACTGAGAAAATGACCGCATTCTTAAGTCACAATAGTTGTCGAGCTGTTACCGATTTGTCTTGTGTACGGTGTGCTACTTTTTCGCCTCGCTCGGAGCGGACGGCCATGTTTTGTAGCGGTTCGGAAGTTTGCTACATTTTGGTAGCTAGCATGATGAACGATAGGAGTGGGGGGTGGAAAAATGAGAGAAACGTTAAATTTTGATGTTCGCAAGTGCCATTCTGTTCTGACATTTCATGGGTTCAAGAGAGTAGTTCGCTTGAGCTCAAGCATTAAGCCTCCTAGTTTGTCTAGGGTATAACTTCGCAATATAAATCCGTAACTTCCATGATATCAGAGTGGTATGTACGAGGGGTTAACCACCTGGTAAATGTGGTGTACAAGGGTCGGTAAATGTGGTAAATGTCTAGTAAATGTGTAAATGTCTGGTAAATGTGGTAAATGTGTGGTAAATGTCTGTAATAGTGGTAAATGTCTGGTAAATGTGGTAAATGTCAGGTAAATGTGGTAAATGTCTGGTAAATGTGTAAATGTCTGGTAAATGTGTAAATGTTTGGTAAATGCGTGAATGTCTGGTAAATGTGGTAAATGTGGTAGATGTCTGGTAAATGTCTGGTAAATGTCTGGTAAATGTCTGGTAAATGTGGTAAATGTCTGGTGAATGTGGTAATAAAAAATAATGAAAAATGCTACTCTCCAGTGCCAAACTCAACATTTGCGTCCATATAAAAACCAATACGGGTGATTTTATTAAAAGTTTTCACCTCCGATATTTTCCCGCACAAATTTTTCCTGCAAAAAAGCCAAAACTAATACGTTTTGTTTTTGAGAGGACATCTAACCAGCATATTTTTAATCTTACTGTTTCACTTCACTATATAGGTAGGGACTGCCCTTTTTAAAATCTTCAATGAGACTAGGGGTCTCCAAGCTATGGCATTTGAGGGGTGATCACTAATAACATAGGTGAACAAATTGTCAACAACCAATTAGCGCGTTTTTCAGTAATCCATTTGAAACAAGATAGATAGTAGTAGACCCTCAAGGAGCACATTTCTGGCGCGGCTTCCTATTAAACACACCGCAAGTAGCGAGTTTTTTGCAATTCCTGCAGGAAGTTCTCTGTTTTCATAACAACAATGCGGCAATGCCATTTGGAATAATCATACCACCTGCAAATGTCAATTTCAACAATTCATAAACTTCTATATATTAACAATTTTCTTCACACATTTGTTGGAAACTGCCGCATGAGGGTGCTGAAACGGGCGGGATATTCACAATTTGCAGAGCGGCTATACTGTAAAAAATAAGATTTCATAAACGCTCTGTTATGTAAAAATTCCTGTCGGCCATTGGCTGTTGCCTAGGGAATAACAACGTATCAGAGCTATTATGAAATGTAATTTTTCAAAGAATCGGACCATAAGTAGGTACCGGGTGTTTATAAATGTCTATGATCGCATCGTCTTTGGAATCCGCTTTCATTCACTACAATAATTACGCCTGTTACTGCGTTTTTCGGCCTGACCCATGCCTGCCGCGATTACAGATTGTTATAAACACCCCGTATAAGTAGTAGTAGTAGTAGTAGTAGTAGTAGTAGTAGTAGTAGTAGTAGTAGTAGTAGTAGTAGTAGTAGTAGTAGTAGTAGTAGGTAGGAGAGATGTGCCTGAGTTGGCATACATTTTGTGTTCAGGCTTCTATTTTTTTTCTTAACGCTTAGAAAACAATTCTATTTGCATTGAATTGAAGCTTAATATTTTGTATTAGAAATTCCGGGGCCTTTGTGGGGCTCTTTTAATTTTTTGTTTTTATTTCCTATCAAATACTCATAATATGCCAACACCATCTTGTCCTGACTTTGTGCAGGTGAGTTGACATTCATCATGTTCTTGTCTCTAGCAACGGCCACTTTACTACTTCACTTTACTATTTCACTAAGTGTACTTTATTGAAGAATAATAGAACGTCATACAAAAATCCCATTCCAGTTAAAAAAGAATCCAAAAAGGAGAATGTGTGATAAAATTTCCAAACTTCACTGAAAAAAAAGGTTCACAAAACACAATTTTGCGCAACCGCTTAGCGCATGCGCTAAATAACGAGGTGATTCGTTCTGGGTCTTCCGTATGTTACGCTGTAAAATATATGATTCTCAAACTAACCTCAACGGACTATGCGTTGTTTTCAAGTAGAAGTGATTACATAGAAAAATCAAAATAAGCCTCGCAACCTATTCATGAAAGCACATTATATGTGAGGGATCATTTCCAAATGCCCCAAATTACGGAATAAAAAAAAATGGAACACTTCAACCATAACATTCAATCTTACCGCGAAGTTGTATGGGGATATTTTATCTAATCAGTGCTGCACTGTATTGATGACAGCATGAGTCTTTTTTAAGCTAATAACTTTTTAAAACCAGTTGGTTATTAGCGGTTGACATTAGATTGAGAGATATCTACCTACTGTCATTCTTTAGACATATGAAATTTCTCGCTAAAATAGTTTCCCGGGAAAAGGGCCCTATGCCAACTCAGACAGTATGCCAACTCAGGCACATCTCCCCTACTATAATTAAATATAGGCTTTAGCAAAAAAGCGCCATTCAAATTGGCAGTGGCGTACCTTCAGGATTGCGTGGGTAGGTATCTCTCCTCTATGGGGAGGGCAGGGAGGGCGTCGCTCTTTGGCGTCGATCAAGGGGAATATCAAATAATAAAGGAATTGCTTTTTCTCGGAGCGGAAGATTTTGCTTTTCCACTGAGCTTTTGCTTCGGCTTTTGCTATTTGTTGTTCTTGAACATCGAATACTTAAGTGATATCATCAATAGCATCAAGGTTCAGCCGCCCGTACCCCGTACCTTGAAATTATTTTAAGCGTTGCGACGCTTTTCTAAAACCTTCATTACAAATTTTGTTCCGGTTTCTACAGGATGGTCCAGGTTATAGTAGCAATAATTCACCACTGGATGGTCAATCAAAAAATAAGTCGACGTGGATAATTTTGTTTTTTCAAGAACACCTCCTGAGGAAAATGAAGCCCTTCAAAGTAGAGCTTTGAAAATCCGTCTGGTTACCGTCAGGTAAATATCTGGTAAATGTGTAAATGTCGGTAAATGTGGTAAATGTCTGGTAAATGTGTAAATGTCTAGTAAATGTCTGGTAAATGTGTAAATGTCTGGTAAATGTGTAAATGTCTGGTAAATGTGGTGAATGTGGTAAATGTCTGGTAAATGTGGTAAATGTCAAATGTGGTGTACACATTTTTCCTCGGTGGTCAACCCCTCGGGTATGTATCTATGTATCAGCTATGTTCTGGCTAACTGGGACACTTTGTTTGTTGGCAATATTGGCTTATTATTGTTTAACTCGTACCTACCTAGTTTATACTTTACTATAGTAAGTGTAAACGGTAGGTATAGTGATAACACACTCTCGAATAAATATTGTTTTAATTCAAGTTTTACAAAAATAGCATAAAGGTACAACTCGAACGCACACGAGACAACTCCACAACATTTTCATCATAAGAGTTTTTTCTCGTCGTTGTCATCGTTATCGTCCTCTTCACTTCTAATAGTGAAGTTTTCCATAAAATCCTTATTATGAGCAGCTTTTTTGATTTTTTCTATTCTCAGTTTTCTCTCGTTTCTGTGCTGAGATTCCAGTGTCTTCTTGACCGATTCTGGAACCGCCGGTATCACGTATCCAATCAGGAGTGCTATGATAAAGACGAAATGCTGGAAACAGTTCTAATTATTATAGCTTCATAGCGAAAAAATAAAGAAAACATATTGATGGAATAGTATTTTATGTTACTAGCGCCGAAAACTGGGCATAGCATAACGAACGTGAATGCAGCTCGAGGCCCTAGGCCGAGAGCTGCATGTAAGAGAGTTATGCTATGCCGTTTTCAGCGCGAGTAGCATACATCGTTTTTCGTGCTGCTTTTAATAAAATTACAAATAAATAAGATCATATCGCAATAATCATTTCAAGTTGGTACTTCTGCCATTCATCACCAAAGCACGAGGCATATACCTACTAGATGCAGATTTTTGTGTGTCAAATGTCGATTTGAAAAATTGCGTCCTATGTTTGAATTTTCTTGCTTAAAACCACCCTCCCCCTCCCCAATTAGAAGGGCCATCCCCCAAGAATCCCGAAATCACTGAGCTCTAGTGTCTTGTGTGACGACGAAACACAGGGAATGGCATAAATTAATCACTTTTAAACCTTCGCGCCACAAAACGTCAAAAATCATTCTGCAGTTGTACCAACAGATATTAGAAAAATGACCCTAAATTGTCAATTTTCAAAGTAATTATTGATAATTTCAACTGATTTAAACCGAAAATTTCAAGCTATAACATTGGAAACGTGATCTCTTTTGAATTGTGAATGATTTTGCAAGGTTAGTTTATTTTTTACGTGTACTTTTTACTTTGCCGCTCTAGATCTTTTTCTGAATATTACAGTGCAGGACACCGAGCCGAGGGGTTAACCACTTCGAATTTTGGTGTCCCACATATGCAATACTGCATTAGTATTGCATGGTATTGCATAAGTATTGCATAGTATTGCATTGTATTGCATGCATAAGTATTGCATAGTATTGCATAGTATTGCATAAGTACTGCATAGTATTGCATGAGTATTGCATAGTATTGCATAGTATTGCATAAGTATTGCATAGTATTGCATAAGTATTGCATACATTAAAATGACCTATTGCTTAAATCCAATCCTTTAAAATTATATCGCTAACTCGATATTTCCATAGAAACATTGAAGATGCGGTTTTATGATTGGCACATTTTTTAGCGGTCCATTAATTTAAAAGATTTTGTTACTGAATAGGCCCTATAGTTAAAAAAAAACAGTCTACTACCCTATTGGGCGGCTCTACCACTGAAGCAATCAGCAACCATGCAGCAACTAGCAACTGGAAATAAGCAATAGGCAATATTATTTTGACTAGCTCTCGCACTGAAGCTACAAAAATTGGTTGCGTACGAATCGAGGTACGAATGTACCTACCGAAGTAATGGTAGACGACTCCGATGAAGGAGTAAATATAAGATGATGTAAAACTAATAAAAAATATTAATAAAATTTTATATAAATAGTCTCCATGGACATCTTTTTAAAGACACACATGGCGTCACGCCGAATTTTGATTAGGAGGGCCTTGGCCTCCCCTCCTTGAATAATCAGATGCAGGAAGTCACAAAACCACGGTTAAATATCAAAATATCGCCAGAATATCGCCACACCTCTCAAAAGTTTGTCATTTGACTTCAAACTTTGACATTTTTGTTGTCACCATGTCAACACTGTTCTTCATGTTAAGAAAACTTCTTTCTTCAGACCGGCATGGAAATCAATTTATATTTTTTTATGCAAGAGCGAAAGCAGTCAATTGAATTTTTTGATAGAGACTTTCTGGAGAAAGCAGTTCTCGAAGAAATAAGCCAATTTGAGTGCTCAGTTCAACAGTTTTTTCAATTTATTCATTTTTTCATTTATTATTGAGCTACACCCAACCCAACAGGCAGAAGAGCCCAGTTGAGGGGTGAGGAATACCATAGACAAATCCAGGGGGATACATACTGTAAGAAACTCCCCTTGTCTCTAATTAATCAGCTGTTATACCATTATTGACCCGACCCTACGTTGTGTATTTTGTTGTGCCGTAATTCGTAACCTTTTTTACCTGTAGTCCGGTGGATTAGCGCTAAAAAATGCTTAAACTATGCATTTTGTAATGAAGCGAAGGGCTTCTGGATTTACGTCCTTGAGATTCAACTTGACAATTACAGAACTGGCGCCAACGAGTTGAGTGTGGCAGGCGACCTCACGAGCCATCCGTAAGTATTGAAGAAGAAAAATGTTGTTGCCGTTATATAAAACATCGAAGATGATCACAAATCATTAAATTGTACCGTGTTGCAGCCTATCTTACGGAGCCATCCGTAAGTAGGTATTGAAGAAGAAAAATGTTGTTGCCGTTATTTAAAACATCGAAGATGATCACAAATCATTAAATTGTACCGTGTTGCAGCCTTTCTTGTTGGAAGCAGTCCTTTTTGCATTGTTTGTGGAGTCAGTATAGAAATCAAGCATGTTGGTGACCTGTTATTGAGGAGAATTTGATTTTTCTTCTAGTTTGTAAAAATGTAAAATGTAAAATGTAAAATGTATTTATTGCACCACTCGAATACAACTGTATTATAGGTTTCGTCGTTGAAAATCAGTACAAACATTTAAACACTGAACATCAAGGCTCACAATAGTCACAGTACAATGAAACTATAATACCTCGAACAATATTGTACATAACATAACTATACAAATAAGGAACATTCAATTCATAAATTCATTCATGTTGTAAAAACAGTTTTTTATCAGATATGCCTGCAGTGTGACTTTAAACGTTTTTTTGTTTTCAATTTTCACAATTTCCCGCGGCAATTTATTGTAAATTTTAACACAAGCTAGGTATGGTGACTTTTCACAGAGGCTTGTCCTATGAATAGGAATTTTTAGTGTATCAGTATGTCGAGTTTCATACGTATGGTTCGCAGAGTTCTTTCTGAATATGTCGTCATGGTTTCTGACATATAAACAGCACTTCAATATATAAATACAAGTCATCGTAAGCACAGAGTTTTTCACAAAAGTTTCTCGACATGACTGTCTCGGTTTCAAGTTGAACAAAAGTCTTATGATTCTTTTTTGCAGAACAAACACTCTATTGATGTTAGATGAATCTCCCCAGATAACCACATTATAGGATATATGTGAATACACTAGCGCATAATACATTTGTAACAGATAGTTCAGGCTTATGTCATTTTTCAGCTGTAATATCGCAAAATATGAGCTATTTAGTCTCTTACAAACGGATAGCCCAGGCGCCAGGGAGCAAAAATCAGCTCAATAAGGAAATAATTGTTTCCTGGCTGGACACCAGCTTAAAACGATCTGTGTGGCTTAGGTTTTGACATACTAATTTCCCCCCTTTCGGAATCGTCGGCGTCATGTCACCATCATCAACAAGAAGTGCACCAGCGTGGTTTTTGCCGAATATCTTGATTTTGGGCCACCTGACAGCGAAAGATGTAAGAAGTCATTTTGAAACCAATGAAATTCCCTACGGAATAGTTTTTAAATTACTTTTCTGCGACCTATGGTTTTTGAGATAGAGCTTCTGGAAGCGAGAGGCATTGTCGTAAAAGCTCCATGGCCACTTGACTCGAAAAACTAAAATGTCGATGTGACGAAAAAATTTCAAAATGAGATTTCTCGAGAATCCCTCATGCTATAGTTGCGGTGATGGTCTTAAACTCTTTCTCTTGAACCGTTGATTACGAATATGGAAAAGTCAAAAACGTCACATTGTACATATACAAGGTGTACTGAGGGAATCAAATCAGATCAGAGAAATTTTATATATTTCTTCGATTTAGCCTATATGCGACACTCTAAGCACCTAACACGAGTTCAATATCAATATGGATTTGCTCTAGCTTCACTTAATACACTAAAGGAGTGGTCAGCTCACAGCTTTACTGTAAAATGTTTTGAAGGCCCTCTGAAATCATCAAAATATTAAAAATGTACAGTACCAAGGAATGTATGTAACAGTATATTATATACCAAGGAACCAAAGTGAATTTTTAATTTTGGGATTTGGACCCAAAGGGCCCTCGAGCAACAAACTTCACTCAAGGGATCAAAAATTCACTTTGGTTCTTTGGTATATAATATACTGTTACATACATTTCTTGCTACTGTAAATTTTGATGATTTCAGAGGGCCTTCAAAACATTTTACAGGAAGGCTGTGAGCTGACCACTTCTAAGGTGTATCAAGTGAAGCTTACATAGCAATGCATAGGTATTGATATTGGACTCGTGATAAGTGCTTAGAGTTTCGCATAGGCTAAATCGAAGAAATATGTAAAAATTTTCTGTTCTGATTTCATTCCCGTAGTACACCCTGTATATGTACAATGTGACGTTTTTGACTTTTCAATATTCGTAATCTACGGTTCAAGAGAAAGAGTTTAAGATCATCACTGCAACTATAGCATGAAGGATTCTCGAGTAATCTCATTTTGAAATTTTTTTTGTCACATCGACATTTTAGTTTTTCAAGTCAAGTGGCCACATGGAGCTTTCACGACAATGACTCTCGCTTCCAGAAGCTCTATCTCAAAGACCATAGGTCGCAGAAAATTGATTGAGAAACCAAACTGTAGGGAATTTCATAGGCTTCAAAATGACTTCTTAGATCTTTTGCTGTCAGATGACCCAAAATTAAGATATTCGGCAAAAACCACGCTGGTGCACTTCTTGTTGATGATGGCGACATGACGCCGACATTTCCGAAAGGGGGGAAACTAGTATTTCAAAACCTGAGCTACACAGATCGTTTTGAGCTAGTTTCCAGCCAGGAAACAATTATTTCCTTATTGTTTTCCCTGGCGCCTGGGCTACGGAATCAATGTGGGAGTTCCAAGACAACCTGTCATCAATGTTGACTCCCAAAACAGTTGTATGTGCGCTTGGTTTTATATTCATAGTATTAACAAAGTCTACGTCTTTCTTACCATATACTATATATCTAGTTTTATTACTGTTTAAGATTATTCTATTTTGATAACACCATCGATACATTTGTTCTTCTACCTCTAAAAGACTTCGCTTCAATTCCTCAAGGGTAGGCGCGGACACGGCGATGGACGTGTCGTCGGCAAATATCACTGCCATTCCCCTGGTTACATGTGAAGGCAAATCGTTTATGTATAGTAAAAATATCAAAGGGCCCAGTACAGACCCCTGTGGCACACCCAAATCGAGAGAACCATCCTCAGAGGTACAGCCCCCCACCAACACCCTCATCTTCCTGTCAGAAAGGAACGAGATTAGCCAATCATTGATGGAGCCTCTGATTCCCATTCTTTCAAGCTTGCATTTCATAAATCCTATATCTATTGTATCAAAGGCACGCGACATATCAAAGTACAAAGTAGCTACAAATTGCTTATCATCTCTCTTTCTATTTACATAATTTACAAAATTAAACAACGCCGTTTCAGTCGATCGAGAGGATCTGAATCCATGCTGCGAATCGCTGAGGATCTTAAATTTAGTTACAAAGTCATAAATTCTTGTATGTACAATTTTCTCAAAAATCTTGGAGAAGATACTAATCAGGCTAATAGGACGATAATTCGAAGCACTAGTGGGAGCTCCCCTTTTGAAGATGGGTACTACCAGTGATGACTTAAGTACCTCAGGGAACTTTCCACTTACAAGCGAACAATTAAAAAGCTCTTTCAAAGGCTCCACCACGCAATCACTCACACTCCTCAACACCGCCGCAGTCACACCATCCTCGCCCGGGCTTTTGCCAGGCTTGAGTCCTTTAATAACTGTTTGTATCTCTTCACTTGTCACCTCCGGCACAAAAATTGTCTGCATAGTTCTGTCTGGTGTCGTCGTGCACTTGGAAGATTTATTCCCTTGAAAGTGTTCCCCAACGCACTTAGCAGCAATCTCCGAGAAGTAGTCGCAAAGAAAGTTTGCAGTCTTTTGCGGCTGACTGCATTTTTGGCCTTCAATTTCCAGCGTTAGAGTCGTTTGAGGAGCCTTGGCCTTACCAGTTTTTTTCCTAATTATGTCCCAAGCCGCTCGAGCACAATTTTTTCCTGATTTCCCGATAATAGCCTGATTATACTCGTACTTCGACTTCGTTATCAGATTCTTGTACTGTTTCTTTTTAACAGCGTACGCTGTTTTAGTTTCCAGCGTAGGTGCCTGTTTATACAACCAATGCATCGCGTGCAAGTCACTCCGGCATTTTCTAACCTCACTGGTCACCCAATGTTTTCCCATTTTCTTCTTTGACCTTGGCAGGTAGACAGGGCAGCAGGTGGAATACAGCTCGAGAAAAACATTCAAGAAGTATTCAAAATCTTGATCTATATCGCCAGTAGAACGCCAGGCTACAGACTGCAGTGCTTCACGGAATGCCTGCAAATTTTCAGGGGAACTCCTGTGTATCGGTCTCCGCTTCTGTTCACAGGTGGGAGCTCGCCCACCGCTGTTCTCTTTTCTCAGTGTCATTGCTTGTCCAAGATGGTCCGAGAGATGTGGGCTGAGCGAAGAGCACACAAACCTGTCTCTATCCAAGCTAGTCGCTATGTAATCGATTCCAGTCACAGAGGTAGTGCCAGTCCTGTCAGTGGATATTCTGGTCGGAAAATTCGTAGCGATAGTCAGCCCATATGAATCAAACACATCACACAGCTGTTCTAGGTCTTTTGTTCTCCTCAAGTGGTCTATATTCAAATCGCCCGTCACCACGATCTCTCCACACAGCCCGCGCGCTCGCCTCAGCACCTCCGCGAGATGTATCAGGAAGAGCTCGACATTACCCCGCGGAGGTCTATATATGTTTATGACGGCAATATTCTCTCCAGCAGACATCAAAGCACAGCATTCAATCTCATTTTCGACAGACTGATCCTTAATTTTAGGGATCTCCACTACATCACAATCGGATTTTGAGAAGATAAGTGATCCTCCATGACCATTTGACTGTGCCCGGCAGAAACTTGTTACTAATTTGTAACCTGGTAATGATACATTTTGTATATCATTGACACCAATCCAATGTTCGGTCAGGCAAAGGAAAGTCGGCTGTTGCTCCTCTACAAACACCTCCAGTCGGGTCACTTTACTTCTCAGGGATTGAATATTCAGATGGATTATCGTCATGAATTTTTCGCAAGCTGTGTTTCCTCTAAAAAAGCAACATTATTAGTTGTAATGGTCTTGTCAGTCTTTTTATAGTCAAAATAAAATCGTCTATCTATCTGCTCTCGTTTGATAGAGCAGTGAGCATTTTACACATTTCGCAAGACTTTTATATTGATTTCTGTTCTTGCTCATCAGTAATCATCAATATAATAATATACAGGGTGTTCCGCGACATTACAACCCCTTTTTGGGGGCCTTTCTCTTTGCAATGATCTCAAAAAAAAAACTTTCCATTGTCAATTTCCATAAAGATTCCAAAATATCAGTTACCTATCTATAATTTTCTGCCTCTTGTCACGTAGGTACAGGGTGTTACAGATTGTTCACAGCCTTTAGGTAGGCTATCACATATACTTACCTAATACCACCGTCATAAGAAAAAAGGCAGTAACTACATTTTAGAAGATTACGAGAAAAACGCAGAAAACCGGGTCAAATAATTCCTATCGGTATAAGGTTCGTACATGAAAAAATTTGTTCCCTTACCCAAAATGCAGTATCGATGTATCCTTAGATATGTACCGCAAGCATTACTCGGTATTTCGATTCGAAAAAAAATCAGGGAAAATACTAAAGATATTTGGAATCGAAATTATTATATATTGTATCAGTCTCAGGTCTCTTAATGATGAAAAACATACACTGGATGTCTTTTGTTTCTAGAAGATGGTGAGAAGGATTTGTTCCGAGTTCCGAGTTATTTTATGTCAACTTAAAACACTGTAATTGACGCACCTTCACACAAAAAGTCATATTTTGCATGCGATACAGCTCCGATATCATGTTTGTTGCTTTTACAAGGAGGAACAATTCTTCCTTTGCAAGACAGAATTGAAAACCGTACAATAGAGCCTCCATTTATGACGCAACACGATTTCAAATTAAAGCATGCGTCACTTATTTGGTTCTTTTACAGCTCGAAATTGGATGGCTCCTGAGGTCACCTATCACACCAAACTCGTTGGCGCCATTTCTAGATTTGTCTCAAGAATGTAAACCCAGAAGCCCTTTGCTTTATAACTAAATGCATAGTTCAGGCGCTAATCCACCAGACTACTGAATCACTGAAATAAATTTCCAACACCCTTAACCCCCCCCCATTATGATGAGACAAAATCGTTTGTTACAGCCATGCTTCGCTCAAAATGAATTTTCAAAAAAAAATCGTTCCAAGGTACAGCACCTTCCCCTACGAAAGTTTTCAAAATTTGGAGCCTCCAAGCATGCGCACCTACAATTAAACACGGTGTTTCAGGGATGATGGCAAAAAATATTGCTGTGGGTAGATCTCGTCAAAATATGACGAAAACCTATATACCATTTTGCGAAGTTCGGCCTAATGACGAAGATACAGTCCTCCAAAGTTCACTTTTTTCGGATTTCAAAAATTTGTAACTCAGGAACGTTTTGACAAATTCAGCTTTAATTCAGCTAAAACTGGTTTGTCATAATCAACCATCAACCTGCCAAATTTGGGGAGAATCCAACCAATGGTGTAGGAGTTATGGGGGTCAATAATTTAGAAGCATCGGAAGAAAAGATGACTTAAGGTGATCCCTCATAACTTCTACGCCACTGAATGGATTCTTCCCAAATTTGGCAGGTTGATATATAATCATGACAAACCAGCTTATGCTACAATAAAGCTAAATTTGTCGAAACGTCCATGAGTTACACCATAGAGTTACACATTTTTGAAATCCGAGAAAAGTGAACTTTGGAGGGCTGTATCTTCGTCATAAGGCCGAACTTTACAGAATGGTATCTGGGTTTTCGTCATATTTCAACGAGATCTACCCACAGTTAAATTTCATGCTATCATCCCTGAAACACCCTGTAGATTGAATAGTAGAATAGCTTTAAGCTAAACTTCGCCAAATAAAGCCGTATTATTATTATTATTATTATTATTATTGATCATAATCAAAACTGGGCCGCTATTCATGAATTGTGTGAGAAACTCACACGGGTGAGATGTAACCCACTCGTGTGACAAAATCACACGCCAGTCCGAAACACGTATTCTTGAAGTGTGGAAGAGATGGTCGATTCCTCACCCGAAGCCGCCGACCGCCATGACACTTTACGCCGTATAATGGTGCAACCTATGTGAGCTTTCTCGTCTACTCTAAGGTAGGCGAGAACCATTCCCACATGGTTTTAGGCAACTCTCGCTACATCAATGTATCGCGGATTGCATAAAACTCCCAGGAACTTTTCTCACACGATTCAAGAATAGCGACCCAGGGCATTCAAGAACGATCCAAGCAGCTAACATTTTTGAAATCCGGCCGACTCCCTAGCGGAGCCGTATGAATTGTTTTGCTTTCAACTGTACACATACATACCTCAAAGAAAAGCACGACCAACAGTCGTACGCCAAGTATGATGGTGGACTCGGTGGTATCTCGGTATTCGATCGGACTGTTCGGCGGGTATGTCCTTCCTATGAAGTAACAAGACTTTATTTTACCTATAAGTTTTTCTCCTGTAGCGTCCGAAATGTCACGAAGATCTAACACTGGAATAGATTTCATTACTTTATGAGTCTTTCCAGAATAATTGGAGGATCGGATAGGAAAAAACTCACTAGATATTTTTGAAAGAGTATAACTCCGGAGATTTCTATCAACGACTATTTGATGGCGCAATTTTGGGATGACTTCGGTAGCAAAAGCTGTAACCAGTGGCTGAAAATTCACTTCGTGAGTTTGAAATTTACGTTTTATAGTGGCACGCAGACAGCGAGAGAGGAAGTAAATAGGTATCTAACAAACTCCCATATGAATTCCAGTTTTCACGCAAAGTTACTATCACTAAATGTTCCTCATCAAGTCATCATGCACCGGTCACCGGTCACTGTGTTGACCAAGCTCGAAAGACAAAAAGGCAAGAAGCAGGAGAACGAACTTCCTCGGAGAAAGAAGGCTTTGAAGGGGTCAGTATTTTCATCACACTCTCGAACAAACTACTCATCCACACATCAAGCTGTCGTTTATGTTTGGTAAAGCAGGGCTTATAGTAGGTATCTAACCAGGATAGGCAAAAATTCGAAGTAGGTATCTATAGTCCAGTCAAAATAGGTTTTAACCGGAAATAAATTCGGAAGTTAACGAAATTTGCTGGATCGATGCAGAATTTAATGTGGAATATCATACTGAAATTCCCAAAAATTCCAAGGCTTGGTTCTTTTCTAGGACCAATAAAAGAGCGCCATCCCTGTAGATTTTCGTTTTTTTTTCTCAATAACTTGTAAACTATCACCTTTAGAACACAAAAACCAGCGAAACAGATGTAGCCCGTTGAATTCTCAAGAAATCAGTATCAAATTCATCACTTTGTGGTTAATAGTCCCTGAGATACAGCGTCTGCTAGAACTAAACGCAGTGAAAATGACTCAAAATTTATTCCCGGATTTTACGTAACAATTTGCACAGTGTCAGTTCAAGGGCTGTAGCGTGGATAGCAAATGTGCGGATTTCAGTGTGTTTTACAATTTTGGAAAGCCAATTCAACATTCGGTATCACACTTTTGTCTAGAAGTCGCCAACTTCAAAATGGTACTTCTCTGTCGGAAATTTCATATGAAAGCCTATAAAAAAAATTTATATGATTCCTATATGTTCTGTATACGGTTAGTGCATTTGCAATTTGTATATAGAAACCTATAGGAATCTTATTTGCCAATTGTATTACACAGCCTATAGAATCAAATGGGTCTACTATGTGGGAATGCTGATAGATTCGACGTAAAATGGAAAAGCCAATACATTTCTATATGGTATTACATATAAACGCTTATTATCAAATAGCACATAGGGAATTGCAAATAGGTCTCTTGCATGAATATCACATACAAATCTATATTATGAATTCCAAATAAAGTTCCTTTTTAAAGTATTTCTCGACATTTTCTGTGATTCTACAAATAAAACAAAGTTCAACTAGATGTTCAATCCAATTTTTGGTGGTGTGTGCTGACTGTGCTGCACTTTTACCTCCAACATATTATAGAACACAAGCTGAATATAAATTAAAAGCTTTCATCATCAAATGAGACGCTACATTTTTTCTGCAAATCTTCCGATACTGTGAGCGTCCCGACACTGGCCGTCTTCCAAAAATTTCACATAGACAAAGGCACTGTCAGGGTCAGGCATCTTTCAAAATTCACGATTCAATAAAAAACACTAAAGTGAACGTCCTGCGCGTCTGCTTTTTTCACTTTTTCTCGCACAAGTCAAACCAAGCGTGTGGGAACTGGACACTTGGGCAAGCAACTGAGATACATAAGAAACCTGTATTGCCGGTATCATTCGCGGCAAATTCAAACATCAGAAATCTTTTTTGCATCTGCAAATAGAGCGGGCAAGTATATATTCTTTATAATGTATTCACAAATAAAAATCCTATATGCATTTATTAGATCTCAGCGCGATAGGGATTTTGCATATAGAGACTAATAAAGTCGCTTTTGTAATTCCAGATAAAGAATAATAATTAGTTTTTCATTTAGAAGCCAGTAGGTTTGATAACATAAAGAACTATTCTTCATATAGATCCCAGTAAGTTCAGATAAATCCATATAAAAGCAAATACAATTTCTATTTGTTCGTATATGAAATTTCTAACAGGGTTTTCCTCGACCTTTGAAATCTATACTTGAACTCCTGAAGAATCCCCAAAAATCGATTATTTTGATACCATACCATTTGCTTCATTTTCCATGTATGGAAAAACCATCTAAAGAACATGAGAAGTAGTCTAGGCTAATTTTTCATAAAAGCGCTTCCTAACGTTTCAAAAGGCATTTCATATATCAGTTGGGGAACAAGACATTTTGGAGTACCTATACGAATCGCGCTGAATATGAAAACCTCTGTTGGCTCCTCGAAATTTTCACTCTTAGGCCCCCAGGGCCCCAATTTTGATTTTTCGTTAGTTTTCAAGTGTTCATAATGTTTTGCATTCAACCTGCCGTAACTCACAAACCACGGGAGTTGAAGCGCAGATTTTCAGCTCTGTAATTTCGAATCATTTCCAAACCTTCATGCCAAATTTCTTCTCCTCAAGTTTGATAATTACCTCTTCAAACAGCAAAAATCACGAAGAATTCCAAAATGTAGGAGATACCGACACAAAAACTTTGACCTGTGGGGACCTATAAGTATATGAGGGACCTATATCAATTATTCAAAATAAGTCCATACATGTATGGGACAATATGTAGAGAACACCCCAAGAAAGTTTTTGCGAAGTGGACGTCGCAAAATATCTTTCGGTTGTCAAGTTATGATTTTTTCAAAACCGACATCAAAAATGACGCGCGGTATCGGGTGCCCGTAAAGTTATCGGCCGGCCGCGTCAACAGCGGCAAGGGCAAGGAATTAAATTCTGTAATGCATATTCATTCCTCTTCGATTAATTTGACCAATAGTCGTTTCGTTGCTGTTTCAGTAGTGAATATTTATTGATGAAAATTAGAGATTTTCAATGTTTGAAATGATTATTATATTATGTGAGTAGATATATACTTGTATCTATTTAGATCCAAAAATAACTCGATCACACCAATTATTCACACCTCGATTCACACGAATAGTCCGGTGGATTAGCGCCTAAACTATGCATTTTGTGATAAAGCAAAGGGCTTCTGGATTTACATTCTTGAGGCTGAACTTGACAATTCCAGAAATGGCGCCAACGAGTTTGGTGTGGCAGGTGACCTCAGGAGCCATCCAGAGCTGTGAAAGAACCAAAATCTTCCATGTTCCTCGAAGGCACTCAAATACATGATACTTCGATGCGCTGATACCCTATGGGGAGGAATTGACAAAATATGTCGATGCTTATCACGTAAGGGGGCTGAGGAGAAGGCATTTTTGTCTTTGAAGGCGATTTATGGTTTTCATCAATCCTGAATGAATATGAAGAAGTTTGGTATCATTTTCGACTAAAATCGACGTTCTGAGTTCGAATAAAGTGTTCAAATTACGTTAAAAACATGTTTGAACAAGTTTATGTGAAAAAACACGCTTTTTTGATAATCAACTTTAACCTCATGGTTTCCACTCCTCGCTACAGGCATTCCATTTATTCTTGCATACTCAGTTACTTTCAACTTTTCTTCGATTGAGAAAGATGCATTAGATATGCTTCTCATCTTGCAAGCTCATAGAAGTGTCTGGTCGCGAGGGCAGTTTTGCGTCAACACGGCACCTGATAAGTGACGCATGCTTCACTTTAAAAACGTGTTGCGTCATAAATAGAGGCTCTATTGTACGGTTTTCAACTTTGTCTTGCAGAGAAAGAATTGTTCCTCCTTGTAAAAGCAACAAACATGATATCGAAGCTGTATCGCATGCACAATATGACTTTTTGTGTGAAAGTGCGTCAATTACAGTGTTCAAAGTTGACATAAAATAACTTTCGGAACAAATCCTTCTAATCATCTTGTAAAAACAAAAAACATATCCAGTGTATGTTTTTCATTATTAAGAGACCTGTGACTAATACAATATTCAACAATTTCGATTTCAGATGTCTTCGAAAATTAATAAACCTGCAGTGAAAACTTTGATATTTTCCCTGATTTTTTTCCGAATCGAGATACCGAGTGATGCGATCCAAGGGTACATCGATACTGCATTTTGGGTTAGGGCAACGAATTTTTTTATGTGTGAACCTTATACCAATAAACATGATTTGACCCGAAGCACCTGGAATTTCGTCAATAAGGAGGCGAATGGGGGCCCTTCAAACTTTGAAGATGAAAGAACCTGGCTAGCCTGGGGAACCCTGGTAGAAAAGTGCCCATGGGCACATTTTGGAACACATATGTGCCCCATGGCATTGCTTACTATGGGGATGTGCCCAATGTAACCATGTGCACCATGAAGATGTGCTCAACGTTCCCATGATGTGCATCATTCAGATGTGCTCAACGTTCCCATGTATGCGTCATGAGGATATATGCTCAAAATACAGGAGGATCTGCCCAACCAACCATAGTCACATCCCCAGGAATACATTGAGCACATTCCCATGGTGCACATGGATACGTTGAGCACATCCTCATAGTGCACATGAGTCATCATCACATCCACATCAAATAGCACCCCCAAGGTATTAGGTATATGTTATAGCCTACCTGGAGGCTGTGAACAATCTGTAACACCCTGTTACCTACAGGCTGTAAACAATCTGTAACACCCTGTACATGAAAAGAGGCAAAAAATTATAGATAGCTAACTAATATTTTGGAATCTTCATGAAAATTGACTATGGAAAGTTGTTTTTTTGAGATCATTGCAAAGAGAAAGGCCCCAAGAAAAGGGTTGTAATGGCGCGGAACACCCTGTATATTATGGAATTGATGATTGCTAATGAACAAGAACAGAAATCAAAATAAAAGTGTCGCGAAATGTATAAAATGCTCACTGCTTCATCAAACCAAAAGAAAAATCAATTCTTCCTCAAGAACACGCCATCAACATGCTTGATTTCCATACTAACTCCACAAGCAACACAAATAGGACTGCTTCCAACAAGAAAGGCTGCAACACGATACAAATCAATTATTTGTGATCGTAGTCCAGGAATTATGGAAAAAATAGCGAACAAAAATGAAAGCCAGCCGGATTTTTGTATATAAGCTCAGTTAAGCATGTAGTTCAACATAGTAAAAGTCCTCAAGAATCCGGTGTGAGCTTCGGCCGTTGTGGCCTCGAGAAGAAGTTGAGGATCAGTTTTTCGCGTATATCTCGTGAACAATGGCACTTAGGAAGAAAGTGCGCGGGAAGAAATTGTTGAAAATTTTATTGTCTATAAGAAAGGTCCTTACATATTCCACCATCAGTCCACTCCTTCTTCGTCAAAACACAAGAAAAGCTAAATAGTCCAGATGGTCGATGTCGAAGACCTTACGGACCTTGAGTTTTATGATGGCAGGGTGCCACTTGGTAGAGGTCTTGTTCGATCCATTCTCTTTTGATTGAGACTTAATGCCATCAATACCAACTATGCCGGTGGCATATACAGGGTGAAATAAAAATAAAAAGTTGAACAAATGTACCTACCTCAAGAACCAAAATAGGTGAAGACATGTAAATCGCCAAAAATATTTCTAATTTCATGGTCATGAAGTCGTCGTAAACTTGGATCAAATATGTTGACCCGTTTCTGAAATATCTTCAGAAGACTGAGGTCATTACGAGAAAAAAATAGTTTTCCGTATATCAGTAATTCTCTAGATATTGAATCAAAACTTGGTGTTTTGAATCGAAACAATGATCAATTACATTTAAAATGAAATAACAGTGAAAAACCCTCTCTAGGCCAACTACTTTTAGAAAAAACACAGTCAACTTTTTTTCTGATAAATAGACAAAAAAAAATTTTTGTTAGGTAACAACTTCAGTCTTTTGAAGATATTTCAAGAATGGCTCAAGATATTTAATTCAAGTTTGCGACGACTTCATGACCAGGAAATCAGAATTATTGATGGCGATTTACATGTCTTCACCTATTTTGGTTCTTCAGGTACAAATGTTCAACTTTTTATTTTTATTTCACCCTGTATATGCCGCTGGCATAGTTTGTATTGATGGCTTCAAGTTTCAATCAAAAGAGAGTGGATCAAACAACACCTCTATGAAGTGGCACTCCGCCATCATAAAACTCAAGGTCCATACAGTCTTCAGCATCGAGCATCTGGACTATTTTGATTTTCTTGTGTTTTGACGAAGAAGGAGTGGACTGATGATGAAATATGTAAGGACCTTTCTTGTAGACAACACAATTTCCAACAATTTTGCTCCGAGTGCTTTTCCCCCAAGTGCCATCGTTTACGAGATAAACACGAAAAACTGATCCTCAACTTCTTCTCGAGGCCACAACGGCCGAAGCTCACACCGGATTCTTGAGGACTTTCACTATGTTGAACAATATGCTTAACTGAGCTTATATACAAAAATCCGGCTAGCTTTCATTTTTGTTCGCTATTTGCGATTTAAACAGCTAAAATTCCTGGACTATCGTTTTCGAGCTTTTAAATAACAGCAACAAAATTTTTGTTCTTCCATACTTACGGATGGCTCCTGAGGTCGCCTGCCACACTAAACTCGTTGGCGCCAATTCTGGAATTGTCAAGTTGAATCTCAAGGACGTAAATCCAGAAGCCCCTTGCTTTATCACAAAATGCATAGTTTAGGCATTTTTTGGCGCTAATCCACCGGACTAGAAGGGAGCTCTACTAATTTTGAAAAAAGAGCTTCAGCACTTAGCTTGTACACTTTCTTCGAAACAGAACAGATATGAGAGGTACAATACATTTATCTAGCCGTGACAGCAGTAATTCTTTTCGCTTAAGGACGGAGTCATATTGGTAAAAGAAGCGTTGCGAAATCAATCCCTGTGGGTTTATTCCTTGGCCGATTCTTACCAATTAGGTCTCTTTCGAAAGCTAAAAGGATGTACTTTGGTTTGAGCTCATTGGCATTTTCAAAATCCAAAAAATTTTTTTCAAATGTCAAAATTTTCAAAAAAAAATTAGATTTCGGAAATACCAATGGACTCAAACCAAAGTACATCCTTGTAGCTTTCGAAAGAGACCAAAATGGTAACAATCCGTCAAGGAATAAACCCACAGGGATTGATTTCGCAACGCTTGTTTTACCAATTGAACACCGTCCTTAATTTTGCACTGAATGTAAAACCGGGATACGGATATTTCACCGACACCCAACTCACCGAATCGCCAATTTGCCGACAGGACAAAAATCACCGACTGGCCGATTCACCGACAGGATATTTCAGCGACTTACCAATTCACCGACAGGTCATTTCACCGACCCGCCGACTCACCGACAAGATATTTCACCAAGAGTTCTTTTTCGACCCAAGTATAATCCTCCTTTTCAGACTCATCAGACAAAGAGCTGATTTTTGACGCAAGCATCCTCCTTCTTTTCAGACCCGCCAGATAAGAGGCTCATTTTTCACTCAAGTATTACTCTTTTTGGACCCATATCAGATAAGAAACTGATTTTTGACTCAAGTAGGTATCATCCTTCTTTTTAGCGTCACCAAACAAAAAATTAATTTTTGATTAGGTCCTTTTTTACAGATCCATCAGATGAAGAACTGATTTTTTACTCAAGGGTTCCTCTTCTTTTTAGACCCTCCAGAGAAGAAATTCATTTTTTACTCAAGTACCGTCTTTCTTCTCAGGCCCACCTTATAAGGAAACGATTTCTTGCTGAAGATTCATTCTTCTCTTTTACATAGATATAGGCCCGTATTCGTAGTCAGACCTTGAGTAGGTACCTATAAGATGGTCTCAAGACCATGCTTATTCAAACACAGGCTTGAGCTAAGATGGTTTTATACATTATGTGATCATCTTGTGGATATTTATGCTGGGTTTAGTCAGCTTATCTTTAGCCCCAAGTTTTAATTTTAGTCGCCAGAGCAACGACGCCTATTGGTTTTTATGAACCAGCCTCCTCAGACTGAACCTACCCTTATAATCATAAACAGCTTCATCTTTCTACATTTGAGTATGGTAGAAATTGGCTGTTGAAAATTGAATACGTCGTCTTGCACCCACTGTGAGCTATGATGGATCAATTTCTAAAGATCGTCTTAAGACATAAGATCTGACTTAGTATAAATACGGCTAAGTCTCGGCCTAAGTCTGTTTTTGACTTAAGGATTTTTTTCAGATCCCTCAGTTGAGGTTTATTTTTGACTAGACACCAGATATAGATATAGAGTCTATTTTTGAGTTATTGACTCGAGCATCCTCCTTCTTTTCAGACCCACCAGATAAAAAGTTCATTTTTCACTCAACCACTCTTTTAAGACCCATCAGATAAGTAATTGATTTTCGACTCAAGTATTCACCTTCTTTTCAGACCCATCAGATAATGAGTCTATTTTTGACTCAAGTATACCATCCCTCTTTTTAGCGCCACCAGACAAGGACTCAATTTTTGACCAAGTATAGTATCATGCTTCTTTACAGATCCACCAGATGAGGAGTCTATTTTTGACTCAAGTATTCTTAGACCTACCAGATTAGGAGTTCATTTTCGACTCAATTATCATCAGATGAAGACCTGATTTTGGACTCCTTCTTTTTAGATCAACCGAACCAGATAAAAAAAATCAATTATCTACTCAAATATCATACTTTTCAGACCTATCAGATAAGAATTATTGATTGAAGAAAATTTGTTGAAAAAAATATTAAGATAAATGATAAAAAGATATTGGCAGTTTTTGGTGAATTGTTGAACTCATAAAATCTGTCACAATCACAGAAACCATAAAATGCGGCTGCAAGACCCTGTGCCAAGACAAATTATGTCGGTGCAAAAAAACAGGACAACCTTACATAAAAATGTGCTCTGTAGGGGACAGTGTTGTAATGTTTTGGAAAGAAGCTCAGTTTGGCATGAAATTATCGTTTCATTGACTGATGGAGTCTTTTTGCATCCATAGGTATAATATTACATACCTATCAGCATATTTCAAGTAAATGTTGGAAATCTCCAATTTAACTGATATTTGCTACTAAAAACATCAAGAAAACGGCCGTTGGTCAGATGAAATGAAAAAAAAAATCGATATGTAATAGCTCATGTAATACAGAATAATCAAAAGAAACAAAATATCTCATGTATGGCGAGGACCAGCCCTTGGCGCTGTCGGCGCGGCCGGCCGATCACTATCCGGGCACCCGATACCGCGCGTAATTTTCGATGTCGGTTTTAAAAAAATCATAACTTGATAACCGAAAAATGTTTTGCGACGTCCACTTCCTTGGGGTATTCTCTACATATTGTTGTCTCATACATGTATGGACTTATATTGAATGATTGATATAGGTCCCCACAGGTCATAGTTTTGGTGTCGGATCTCTTGCATTTCGGACTTCTTGGTGGTTTTTGCTGTTTGAAGAGGTAGTTATCAAACTTGAGACGAAGAAATTTGGCGGGGAGGTTCGAAAATGATTCTAAATTACAGAGCTGTAAAAATTTGCGCTTTGCCTGTAGTGGTTTTTGAGTTACGACAGGTTGAATGCGAAACATCATGAACTCTTGAAAACCAAAGAAATATCAAAATTGGGGCCCTGGGGGCCTTAGGGTCAAAATTTCGAGGTGCCAACAGAAATTTTCATATTCAGCGCGATTCGTATACCCCAAAATGTCTTGTTTTCCAACTGACATATGAAATGCCCTTTGAATGTCACTTTTCAGGAATCTAGCCTAGCCTGAAGGATTGAATATACCAAAAAAATAACATGTTTCAGAATCTTTTTCCTGATGATGGTTCCTGAGGTATATGGGTTGAAAGACTAAAATGACCTACTTGGAAAAAAGATTGGTAGTTCGGACACTAACTGCTGAATACTGTACGGACCTTGCATTTTAGGTGTAAGATGCCACTTGGCAGACGTGGAAAGTACCTACATAAATATATTCACTATGTCTGCTAAGTGGCATTTTGTATCATCAAATGCAAGGTCTGTACAGTATTCAGCAGTTAGTGTCCGGACTACCTATCTTTTTCTCCAAATAGGTCGTTTTAGTCTTTCAACCCATATAACTCAGGAACCATCACCAGGAAAAATATTCTGAAACATCCTATTTTTTTGGTATTCAATTCTTCACATGTTTCCTGGATGGTTTTGCTCTACTTGAAAAAGTAGGCAAATGGCATGATATCAAAATAATCGATTTTTGGGGATTCTTCGGGACTTCAAGTATCGATTTCAAAGGTTGAGGAAAAGTACCACTTTAAAGTTGTCGACTTCTAGATAAAAGTGGGATACCGAATTTTGAATTGGCTTTCCAAAAATGTGAAACACGTTGAAATCCGCACATTTTCTGTCCACGTTACAGCCCCTGAACTGACACGATGCAAATTGTTACGTAAAATCCGGAAATAAATTTTGAGTCATTTTCACTGCGTTCTAGCCGAGGTTCTAGCAGACGCTGTATCTCAGAGACTATTAACCACAAAGTGATGAATTTAATACTGATCTCTTGAGAATATAACGGGCTACATTTGTTTCGCTGGTTTTTGTGTTCTGAAGGTGATAGTTTACAATAAGTTATTCGGGAAAAATCGAAAATTTACAAGGATGGCGCTCTTTTATTGGTCCTAGAAAAAAAACCAAGCCTTAGAATTTTCGGGAATTTCAGTATGTTATTCCACGTTAAATTCTGCATCGATCCACCAAATTTCGTCAACTTCCGAATTTATTTCCGGTTTGGTCGGATTTTTGCCTAATTTGACTGGACTACTACTCGAGGTTGGGTCTCCAGAGCGTTCTGGGTCTAGGATAGTCAGCTGTTTTTAACCAAATAAGCTTTTTTACTTACGTTCATGATGGCTGAAGTAAGAGTGACTACATGCAATATCCTGTTCCAGTCTCCAATCCCGGATTGTGGCCTGGGCACCGGCCGTCGATATTGCCTAATCAATCTGAATGCGGCCAGTCTCAGACCGACTACGTTGATTACCCACGCTATTGCCGGTGCGAAAGGCAAAGCCACGGCAAAATACGTCAAAATTCCGTACTGTATCACTAGAACAGAGACCGTTTTGAGACCCAGTAAGTTTGCTACACATGTCAAGGAAAAATGAAGCCACTATGCGGAATCCTCAGTGCTTCGTTGAGTTGAAGGGTTTCATTGTGCTTCATACTATTTAGTTCATACCAGAACCCAGCCCAGTAACAACTCGTGATTCCTAGTAAATAAATAAATATTCCAACGAGCGGAAACAGGTAGATTTTTATATCGAGGGGTAGGTACTATTACATGTAAAACATACACTGGCGAATTTCTATCCCCATCCTCTTCGCGCCCACCCATCTCAACCTTAAAACTATAATGGTCTAACCTATAGGTACTTGGCGATACATCAAATTGAAGAGAATTAAATTTTTTTTTTCTAAAATTCTCCGAATGTTCAATTTATTATTTTCAACCCTTCAATTCCCTGCAATGCATTCAACGCTACCCTGCATAGCAACCAAGGAAATAATTCAGTTTAACCTATACTTAAGTCTTCTACATTGATGTAGGTACCTACATTGTACTTGTTTCAATTTTACATAATTTGGAAGATAATTTCTAGTCAAAAAGTGCTACCCAAATAATTTATTTTGCTCCCTCCAACGCACTTTCAAAATTCAAAATGGCACTACCTACTTTGTAATACATTCAATTAAAATTAAATTGATTAAATTAATTAAAGGGAGTTGAAT
This sequence comes from Anaspis maculata, assembly GCA_949128115.1. Classification (NCBI taxonomy): domain Eukaryota; kingdom Metazoa; phylum Arthropoda; class Insecta; order Coleoptera; family Scraptiidae; genus Anaspis; species Anaspis maculata. The sequence goes on from OX421967.1 coordinate 32,924,483, forward strand.
TCTCTTTTTGAAAAAAAAAAATCTGAACTTTCTATAACCCCTCCTCCAGAAAATTACACATATGGAAAATTTTAGGAGAAAATGGAGAGGGTTGAAAATTTTGACAATATTTTTTCAGACCGAGAATTCAGTTTGATCACAATCACAAAGTAGGAGGTGCCATTACAAATTTTGAAGTTGGGGTAGGAATTCACCCCTCCGAATTTGGGCAGTACTTTTTTTTTTTTTATTTTTTTTTTATTGACTTATTTAACGAGGCGACATTCAGCTATTAGCTGCTCTACCATGCAACCTCGGGGACAGAACAAAATATCCATGGATGTAGCGGGATTCGAACCCGCACAGCGCAGCGCGAGTGGGTTAGCTTGCCATCACCTATACCACTCGGCCAGGACCGCTCCTACTGAGAATTTCCTCCTCCGATGCTCTGCAAGATGACGTTGACTGCATTGAAGAGAACTGGGTTGAAAATATGAAACCGAGCACTAAAAGAATTTTGGGAGAGGAGGGGGTCGGTCGGGTTGAAAAAAATTGTTTTTTTTTTTCAGGAAGAGAATTCTATTCTCTCAAATTTATTGTATCACAAAAAAAGGCAGTGTCATTTGAAATTTTAAAGTTGAGGTTGGTGGGCGCGAAGGGATTAAAGAAACAAATTCGTCAATGTATTTTTAGATGTCCCGCTCGATAAAAAAATGGACCTATTTTTGTTCGAAGGAATAATCACGAGGAATCAGGATGTTATTACGGGTGGATTGTTTTAAGATGATCACCCGGTATCTTATTTCTAGCATTACAAAAATAGTATCGTGGAACTCAGGCTTTAGATGAAAGAAATAATTACACTTCTGAGCAAAAGTTAAGGGCCACTTTTTCAAATGTGAATAACTCACAAACACTTTTTTTGATTTTGACGAATTTTTGCACAGAGGTGGTCTTATGTGTTGTAAAGACAAGTGTGAAGTGGCGCACTCACCAATCCATAGGTTTGTGGTAGAGAGGTCTTCGACTGTTGCTTTGCAGAAATGCGTAATTTTTAGTGGAATCAAAGCATTGGATTTTAGACAAAATGAGGGTTCATCCAATCAAAAACGTCTAGTTTGCTTTGTTACAATGTTCTTGAGCAAGTACCATGCTAAGTTTGTTCATTGACATCTTTCATCTTCAAATGTTGACCATCAATCTTTTCTTATGGCTTAAACAATGTGTGAGGCACTAATTTGCGTGATTTTGGTTGCATACAATTCAGTCGTGTATTTCTTGTGATTTTGCGTCAACGTTTTGTGATTTTGGCCACTCTTGAGCCTCAAAAACAATAAATCCTTCATGCAGACTGTTACTAAAGAACAAAAACAAGAGAAAAAAGCTCACAAAAATGTCAAAATCTTGAGCATTGACAAGAAATAAGTCATAATTTTCATCACATGCCAATAAAACACCTCTACAGTGACCAAAGAAGAAATGGTGAGTTTCTTCAGTTCTTTTGGGGAAAAGACATTTACGGGGTGTCGCCAAGAGGCCAAGCGCAAAAACGATGAGAAACAACCTTGACTTATCATTTGTCATCAATATTCAAGAATTTAAATCACTCTAACGCCATCAGGCTCTCTCGAATGCGAAGAAGTTGAAAAACTAACTTCAAGTTTGTTGCGCTGCACTGAGTGAACCCAGGGACGGAAGTGGATGATGGCCATACTCAGAAATATGCATAAGCCTTGTGTTTTAGTGTAGAAACCACCAAGAGTATCTGACGACGCAAACATTTGAAAATCGGTGTTTGTTTGAACCTCTGCAGTGTGAAAAACAGCTAAAATCGAATAGGTTCTCAATCGGGATTGTTCGTTTTTTGTAATTGTACAGGGACTGGTCAAAAACGACAAAGGTAGAACACGTATCTCCCTGACAGAAAACGATTGGCGGGGTCGTGTATAATGTTGTCGTGGACAGCGGTTTCATGCAGATTGCATTTCACTCAGGATTCCGTTTAGGGGTGGCTCCATCATGATGTGGGCAGGAATCTTTTTGATCAGTTCCTGTACGATTACGAAAGACGACAATTCCGATTGAAAACGTCATTCGATTTGAGCTGTTTCCCACACTGCAGAGGTTCAAACAAACTCCGATTTTGATTTTTTGCGTCGTCAGATCCTCTTGGTGGTTTCTACACTCAAATACAAGGCTTATGCATATCTCTGAGTATGGCCATCATCCATATCCGTCCATGGGTTCACTCAGTGCAGAGCAACAAACTTGAAGTTAATTTTTCAACATCTTCGCATTCGAAAGGGCCTGATGGCGTTAGAGTGATTTAAACTCTTGAATATTGATGGCAAATGATCAATCAAGGCTGTCACTCATCGTTTTTGCGCTTGGCCTCTTGGCGACACCCCGTAAATGTCTTTTCCCCAAAAGAACTGAAGAAATTCACCATTTCTTCTTTGGTCACTGTAGAGGTGTTTTATCGGCATGTGATGAAAATTATGACTTATTTCTTGTCAATGCTCAAGATTTTGACATTTTTGTGAGCTTTTTTCTCTTGTTTTTGTCCTTTAGTAACAGTCTGCATGGAGGATTTATTGTTTTTGAGGCTCAAGAGTGGCCAAAATCACAAAACGTTGACGCAAAATCACAAGAAATACACGACTGAACTGTATGCAACGAAAATCACGCAAAGTAGTGCCTCACACATTGCTAAAGCCATAAGAAGAGATTGATGGTCAAAATTTGAAGATGAAAGATGTCAATGAACAAACTTAGCATGGTACTTGCTTAAGAACATTGTAACAAAGCAAACTAGATGTTTTTTATTGGATGAACCTCCATTTTGTCCAAAATCCAATGCTTTGATTGCACTGAAAATTACGCATTTCTGCAATGCAACAGTCGAAGACCTCCCTACCACCAACCTATGGATTAGTGAGTGCGCCACTTCACACTTGTCTTTACAACATATAAGACCACCTCTGTGCGAAAATTCGTTAAAATCAAAAAAAGCGTTTGTGAGTTATTCACATTTGAAAAAGTGGCCCTTAACTTTTGCTCAGAAGTGTATTTTTGTCTCACCCCAATCCGTATGTTCGAAAATGAACTTGTACCGATGCGGTGGTTTCAGGAAATACTCGCGTTCGTACCGTTCCATCTTCTTAAGGGTTCTTCTTCGTATTCTCTTCACCACATAGCTGTAGTTTGAAATTTTAAAACATTGAATCATTTTCGCAGTATAGTTCTAGTCCAAGAATTATAGGAAAAATGGCGAACAAGAATGAAACCCAGCCAGATTTTTGTATACAGAGTGAGTCATTGATATGGGCGAGCTCAATTACACCTACGCCATTGATGATATCGAAATGAACCAAACGGCACTGCAAACGGGAGGTCAAAGTGCATTTTGTAAAATTATTTTGCTCCATACAGGTGCTCCATTTTTGCAGAGCAGTTTTTGAACGAGCTCTTTCAAATGGCACCCCCTGTATATTTTTGAATATTTGGATTTGTCCTTTCTCAGGCATTACGAATTCGTTTAGTTTTTGCAATTCGTTAAAACCATTCAGAAGTTATTAATTTTTTTCTAAAAATTAATGCGTTCGTAGGCACTCACTAAATAAATCGCAAGGCACTTGGTTTTTAGGTTATCAAATTTAGACTTAGCTAATGTTTGAGCAATAGCATAGGGTATCTTTTGGCGGTAATATCACCTACTTCCGTTTTGGTCTCACTTTGCTGTGACACATCGATTTTGGTAAACTTTGAAGGGTTATAACTTCATTTTACTTCCCCGACCCACCACCCAACGAGGAGGGGAAGTATTGTGAACGCGCTAAAGAAATTTTTCGAGATGAAGACGGATATATCCATTTTGAGGTCCCCCAAGAGTCCCAAGACGATTAAGAACATTTTTGGAGTGATGTCTGTCTGTGTGTGTGTGTGTGTGTCTGTCTGTAACCTTCTACGATTACAGCCGCAGCGTTGATCCGATCGACTTGAAATTCGGCATGCGGACATTGTTGGTCCCTGGAATAAGCCCATTAGTTTTTGGCTGTCATCTGTCAAACGGAAATGTCGCTATCAAAGAATGACAGATGTAACACATCACGGAACTTGACTTGCAATACACCGTTTGAGAGCCCATAAAAAACTGTATTCAAAACAGTTAAAAGTTTTTCCCTATCTGTCATCTGTCAAATAATAAAAAATGTCAAAGTTCAGAAGTTTACCATTTAATTATCCAAAATCTATCCGATGGATTGAGACCAAATTTGGCAGCAAGCAACAAGACAAAAGAATCAAATCAAGTCTGCAGTTGCAATCTTCCACCATTTTCCAGTCGAGCGGTATGAATTTTTAAAATTTCTCCTAGCCGTTGCCACTCGAGAGGGCCTCTCGCCCGAATTTTGACCAGAACGACTCGCCTTTGATGCAGGACTCCACTCAAAAATTCATTACTACTCGGCGATCAACTTTTTTCAAAAAAGTCAAACAGATATCGAAAGGATATTGGATTGGGCGTCGTGCAGACCTATTTTCAAAATCGGCACGGTTTCGGTTTTCTGACGGTAATTTTAAAAAAATGAAATTTGTATATTCCGTGAATTTGAAAAAACTACATTGTCAACTTTGACATGCGGTGAGCCCCACGAAATATTCACTCACTTTAGATGCAAACATGATGAGAATGAAAGTTGGAGAAAAGATTTAATCAATTTTTGGAAAGAAAATTTTTAAAATCGGACTCACGGTTTCCGAGTTTTCTTTCATCTCTAGAAAAACCGCAAATTTTCCAACTTTTTATCCCGTGAACAGATACTCATAATTTTTTTTCAAACAAGAGGTTACTGGCTCTTGAACATTTTCCAATAATCTTTTTCTCAATTTTCCGGAAATTTCCCTGTTGAAAATGTAAAACAGGCCTGGGTTATCGAAACCAGATTTGAATGATGGAACTTCAAGTGAAGTTGTAATTGACGATCTTCATAATAAGATGATTTGGGAAAAGATTTGAAGTTTTCCCGGAAAATTCAAATTTTCAATTTCCTGCAAATTATTTTCAATCTTTTTGTGGTGCCAGTTTTAGATTGTTCACCTCTATGCGTCTGACTGCCTCACTCGCTTACTCGCTGCATAATTTGGTTCCTACTGAAAACCTGAAAATTTCTAACTTTCTAGCTTGTGAACAGATTCATACTAACGTTCTTTAAACAAAGGGGAATTGATTCTTGAATATTTCCAGGCAATTTCTCTTGAAATTCTACAAGTTTTCCGAGAGTTTTCCGCTTTAAAATCCACCTGCCTAGCTTATCGAGACGAGACTCAAATGATGGAGCTCTAAATGAATCCCTAATTAGAGAAAATATCTCAATTCTTCAATCTTTCTCTCTAACTTCCCACCCGGAGGGACATCATTTCATAATAAAATTTCTATCCGTTCCTTGCTACTCGTCGGGGAAGTCTTGAGGTGACACAACCGATTTTTTTCAAATAGCACTTCCTCTTTTTTATTTCTTATTCGTATCAGGCGTCTCATTTCACATCTTTTTTACCTCCTATGTTTCTTCCCAAAAGTTGATAGTTTGGAAAATAAATCGGGTTTTCTAAAAAAATAGACACAAATTTCATCGAATGAACTCGAGTACAATGAAAATCTAATTCTTGAAACCAACGTCAAAGTGACTTCTATTGTACGTCACATCCAAATTTTGACGAAAATATTGTCATTCTAAACAGTTTTTACGATTGCAAATGTAGTAGTGAATGTTATCACGATTGATTTGTTGCACTACCTCAATAAATAATATTGTCAAGTTCCTTGTTCCAATATTTCGAGTTTTTTAATTTTCAAATAATAATTTCTTGTCAAAATTTGAAAGTGACGTCGTACAATAGAAGTCATATTGACGTTGGTTGTCAGAATTAGTTGATGCAACTTGGATTTAGAATTAGTTTGATTTTTAAGTTGATTCCTTGATCCGATGCCATGCCCTGCGAGGTCACCTGACTTGACTAACCCGATTTTTTCTTCAGGGCTTTGTTTACGATCGAGTGTATGATGCTCAAGTCAATACCAGGGAAATATGCAAGAAATAACTAGAGGGGCTTTCCGTAGCATTCTTCATTTTCACTGGATAATTTCTTGTCAAAATTTGAAAGTGATGTACAATAGAAGTCACTTTGACATTGGTTGTCAGAATTAGTTGATTTTGTGTCCAGTTTTTAGAAAAACCGAATTATTTTCCAAACTATCAACTTTTGAGAAAAAACATGGGAGGGAAAAAAGATGTGAAATGAGACGCCTGATACGAATAAGAAATAAAAAAAAACAGGGGGTGCTATTCAAAAATGAAGTCCAGCTTGAAAATTAAATTTTCATACGAGACAAGATGGCGGCCAAATCATGAGATTCGACTTGGAAATAAGAATGTTTATACAAGACCAGAGTAAGTTCCAAGTTCCATGACAATCCCTCCATTAATAACAGATTTCAATATGGCGGCCAAGATGGCGGCGGAATTATGAAATTTAGCTTGAAAATAAGAATGATCATACGTGACAAGGGTAAGTTTCAAGTTCCATGAAAATCGTTCCACTAGCAACAAATTTCAATATGGTGGCCAAGATGGCGGCGAAATCATGAAATTCAGCTTAAAAGTAAAAATGATTACACAAGACAAGGGTAACTTCCAAGTTTCATGGAAATCGTTCCACTAATAAGGAATTCCAATATGGCGGTCAAGATGGCGGCGGAATCATGGGATTCACCTTGAAAATTAGAATGATCATGCAAGACAAGAGTAACTTCCAAGTTTCATGAAAATCGTTCCACTAATAAGAAATTTCAATATGGCGGCGCAACCATGAAATTCAATCTGCCCACTGGCCATCCACGAAGACCTGAGCTATCCATTGAAGAAAGTTTCAGGGCTCTAGATTCATCCCCCGAGGAGGAGTTCAACTTCTTAGAAGTGCACAGGAAATCTTTGTTTTGTGATAATAATAATAATGATAACTATGAATGCATAAAAAAAAAAATGCCCATTGGCCACCTTTGGGGACATCAAATATCCATCGTAAGAAGTTCCAAGGCTCTAGCTTGATTCCCCGAGGAGGAGTTCAACTTCTTAGAAGTGCACAATAAATATCTGTTTTTTTAATAATAGTAATGATAGCTATGCATGGATAGAAAAATAATGACCATTGGCCACCCTTGGGGACATCAGCTATCTATCAAAAAAAGTTCTAAGGCTCTAGCTTTACTCCTCGAGGAGGAGTACCTACAACTTCTTAATTTCTACACGGACAGACGGACGGACAGACGGACAAACGGACGGACAGACAGACAAACCGGCCATATAAGCGTCATTTCCCTACGAAAATGCGCTAAAAAAATGAAGTTATGACCCTTCAAAGTTTACCAAAATCGATGTGTCACAGCAAAGTGATACCGAAACGGAAATAGGCGATATTACCGCCAAAAGATACCTTATGTTATTGCTCAAACATGAGCAAAGTCTCAACTTGATAACCTAAAAACCAAGTGCCTTGCGATTTATTCAGTAAGTGCCCACAAACGCATTATTTTTAGAAAAAAAAAACTCCTGAATGGTTGTAGCGAATTACACTCGGAATTACACTAAGAAAGCAAATTATGTACTTAATGAGCAATATACATCTCGAATACGAACAAACAGCTTCTCTAAACCTTTTTTTTATCATTTCGACACCAATCGGACCACCAACAACTATTTTGCTGCCATATATAGACAGATCTGCTATTTCAATGACTCAGAGCTGAATTTCAAGTCCGACTTGCAACCCGTGCAGCGGCGCAAGTAGAGTCACGTGATCCCTTCCAGCCAATGGCCCGAGCATATCGATGGCTTGCGGTGGTAGCGCAGCTTATCGCGGGTTGCAAATCGGACTTGAAATTCAGCCTTTAGTCCCTTATTGTTGCACCGACAAAACAGGGAAGCCGACGAGGGAGAGTAGGGTACTTTTTTGTGCGTGTTCTCCTAAACCAAAACTACTACGATCCCATAGATTTTCAGCTTTACAATAATCAACTCCGGGTACAAGCTGTATATTGACTAAAATTGCTGGACTACTACAACATTATTTTTGTTGCAAATATTATTGTAGGTTTATACTTACAAGTAAAGAGTGCCGAAGGTCCTTAAGATTGAACCTTGCGTCAATATGTAGAAAAAAACGTACATACTGACAGTGAGCATGCATCCCGCTACATGACATATATCGATATCGATCACTGCGAGGAAGCCACGATTCAGCGGATGGTAAAGTACACCCTGAAAAAATTTGCAAAATATAAGTTTAGTCGCATACTACAGGGTGTCCGTTTTTTGAGGCTAAGCATGGGTATCTCGCTCATCTTTAGAGTTTTAGAGTCGGTTAAATTAGAAAAAAGTTGCGAATTTTCATGACGATCAATGATCCAAGAAGAGACTTGCCTTGTCAGTTTTAGTTTTTGAGATATCGAGAAAAAATAAACTTGTAATTTTTGTTTTTATTTTATATTTGAAAAACGGTTGAAGGTAGCCTTTTCTGATTAAGACATTGTGGAAGCACATTTTCAAGGGGAATTTAATGTTGCCAAAATCCTCACCAACAATCGAGATAATTATGACATTCAACTTTTTTTTCTCTTATGGGCGCCATATTGGATTTTGACATTTTTGAATACAATTTCATTTTCTGGTTACAACGATGCGTCACATGCCACTGTTGAATTCATGCTTTGGAGCAAAAAATTATTTTTTATTTTTCAAAGAGTGCTTTGGAAACATAATCAGCACCGACAATAAAAAAAACGAAAATGTCAAATATTCATTCAACAATGACATGTAGCACATCGTTCTAACCAGAAAAGAATATCGTATTCAAAAATATCAAAATCCAATATGGCGCTCATTAGAGAAAAAAGTTGAAGGTTTTATGTCTCGGTTGCTTTGAAAGCTAAAATAAAGATTTTGGCAGCTTTGGATTCCCCTTGAAAAAGTGGACTGACAATGGCTAGATTAGACAAGGCCACCTTCAACCGTTTTTTGAATAAAAAATAAAAACAAAAATTCAAATTCCTGTTTTTTCACGATATCTTGAAAACGAAAATCGATACGTCAAATTTCTTTTTGGATTATTGATCGTCATGAAAATGCGCAACTTTTTCCTAATTTAACCGACTTTGTATCTCTCAAGATAAGCGAGATACCCATGCTTAGCCTCGAAAAACGGACACTCTGTATACAGGTGTCCCGAAATTAATGCAACAAAATTTACAGGAAGGTGGACATTTAAAAAATAAGGGGACTTCCTCAATAAAAATACTCTCGCAAAGGCAATAACGGAGATACAGGCCTTCAAAGTTGGTTTTTTAAAACAGTGTTTTTTAGTTAAGTTTAAACCAAAGTTTACTGAAATAGGTCTCTACGGTCCCGTGGCGCAAGTGGTTGAGTGGCTGCCTGCGGCCATGAAGGCTCCGGGTTCGATTCCCGTAAATGTCTGGCTGTTTGTGTTGTCCAATTTGCAAATGATAATGATAAACTTGATGATGAAGCGCAAAAACTCCTATGGCCAGTGCAAGCCGATAAGGAGGAAAACATCTTATTATTTATCATTATTATTTAAAATAGGTCTCTATCGAACAATGATAACGTATTTCATCAAACATTTTTAGGGGCAAAGATAATAGGGGAGGGAGAACCTTCCCCCTTTCCCCTTTCTTTCTTACCCCTCTGAATATTTATGGAAATGGTTGCAATTTTTGAATTTTACGTTCAATTTAGAGAAAAAAGTTACTTTTGCAAAATTTTGATCAAATTTTGATTTGAGCCAAAATTTAAGGTTTCATTTTCGAGATATTTGGGTTTGAAACTTTGGAGAACATACTCGAAAACACCACTTTCAAAGCCTTAGAAATAAAAATTCAAGAAAACTCAAGATTCCTCAACTAAAATGAGTTCTCTAGGTGTTTCAAGTTGATAAACTACCATTTTTGCTGATAGTGCGACGGTTAGTGAGAACCACCTTGCATTTTGTGATAAAAGCATAAAATTTGGCATATACGCTCTACAGACTGTCCTTTACTATATACGAGGCGGACCCACGATGGAACCGCCGTGCAGCTGTCAGAATTGTCATTTGCCTACCTTTCAGGGGCAAAAACTGAAACCGGTTATCGGGTTGATTCAAAAGTGACGTCTATCAATGCAGTAGACCTTGGAGGAGATAGCTCCAGCCGCGGCTGTGTCGTTTCCGACTAAAGTCCATCTTCTAATTTCAAATGTAATGTTGTGATTGCAGTTTGAGAAAAAAAAAGGTTTATTGAAAATTTTTTTGAACTATTTAAAAAAAATCTTGGGTTTTTTTCATTTTGACTTTTATCCTAATTCAAGGCATTCGAAGTGAAAATCCTTATTTAGTTCACTTCTTCAAAGCTTCTTGCACATGAAAACCATGTACCAGACCTGATTTTTACTTTGACAAGATCGTGAGCCTCATTTGTTCCTAAAGTCGTGAAAGTGATATCTAATAATTTTATTAATTTTCATGTACGAATGGAGATGTTCGTGCAAGGCCTTGCAGTTTCTGATATAAACCTGAAACTTGACATACATGGTCTATGGACTGTCCATCACGATATAAGAGGTGCACCCACGACGGAACCGCCGTGCAGCTGTCAGAAACGCCGCGATACCTTTGCACGCACAACTCCATTCGTACATGAAAATTATTGCATATAACTGTTACAACTTTTGGAACAAGTGAGGCTCACGATCTTATCAAAATAATAATCAGGTCTCGTACATGGATTTCATGTGCAAGAAGCTTTGAAGAAGTGAACTAAATAAGGATTTTCACTTCGAATGCCTTGAATTTGGATAAAAGTCAAAATGAAAAAAGCCCGAGATTTTTTTTGAAATAGGTATTTTTTTTTCAATGAAACAATTTTTCCTTTTTAAACTGCAATCACAACATTCAATTTGAAATTAGAAGATGGACTTCAGTCGGAAACGACACCAAACTTGTCAATTTGGTCCGAAATTGAAAAAATTGCAAATCTGTGCCGCGGTTGGAACTATCTCCTCCCATTCCCCCTCCTTTTGCAATATTGACATTTGTTGTGGTGAACTTTTACTTTGAAGGTCTACTGCATTGATAGACGTCACTTTTGAATCAACCCGATAACCGGTTTCAGTTTTTGCCCCTGAAAGGTAGGCAAATGACAATTCTGACAGCTGCACGGCGGTTCCATCGTGGGTCCGCCTCGTATATAGTAAAGGACAGTCTGTAGAGCGTATATGCCAAATTTCATGCTTTTATTACAAAATGCAAGGTTTCTCTGAAAAATGGTCGTTAACCGCCGCACTATGAAAAACATTAGGCTTCTCAGAAAAAAAAAATTGGACCCTGAAAAGTGCCGATTTTGAGATGTTTTCCAAAGTTTCAAACACAAAAATCTCGAAAATGAAGCGTCCAGTCAAAATTTTGGAGTAACTTTTTTCTCTAAATTGAACGTAGAACCCGAGAACTGGAACCATTTTAAAAATTATCCAGGAAGGTGAAAAATAGGGGAAAAGGGGGAAGGTACCCCTTATCATCTTCGCCCCTAAAAATGTTTGATGAAATGCATTATTATTGTTCAATAGAGACCTATTTTAGTGAACGTTGGTTCAAATTTGAATGAAATTGGTTCAACGGTTCAAAAGTTTTTTTTTATATAGGATTTTATTGCACCTGGCCTTCAGCCAACCAACAATTTTGACATATTAAAAAGAAAAGAAAAAAAATAGCATCAAGAGTTAGCCCAATGGCCACACTCTGATCTTCTCTAGCATAAACGGTTCAAAAGTGATGCAAAAAAAAACTGATTTAAAAAAACCAATTTTGAAGGCCTGTATCTCCGCTATAACGTTTGCGAGGATATTTTTATTGAGGAAGTACCCTTATTTTTCAATTTTCTACCTTCGTGTGAATTTTGGTGCGCATTAATTTCGGGACACCCTGTTAATGCACCAAAATTCACACGGAGGTGGAAAATTGAAGAATAAGGGGAGTTCCTCAATAAAAATACTCTCGCAAACGTAATAACGGAGATACAGGCCTTCAAAGTTGGTTTTTCAAAACAGTTTTTTTGCATAACTCTTGAACCATTGAGCCGATTTTATTCAAACTGAAATTAAAGTGTACCAAAATAGGTCTCTATCGAACAATGATAACGCATTCCATCAAACATTTTCAGGGGCAAAGATAATAGGGGGTACCTTCCCCCCTTTTCCCCTATTTTTCAGCCCCTTAAATATTTTTGGAAATTGTAAAAAGACTATAATGACTTTATTTCACAATTATTACTTTATACAATGTATATGATATAATATAAATGATATAATATTATGTATAATTTTTGTATAACTGAGGTATAAATTTGAATTTAGAATTTAGAATTTGACACCAGCCCCATCTTCAAAACCAAAAAGTCCCGCTCTTCTCCATTTTTGACGTGTTCCACGAATGCACATGCTGCTTGCACGTAAAGTAGCAATGGCAATTCGTGCCCGGAGCCATCCAGTGATTTTGCTCAATCTTGTGTCCCATTTGTCTGATAATCTTTCTGCCTAGGGTTACCATCCTTGAATCACACAAAAAGAGTACAAATGCGAGCGAAATAGCGCCGCAGGCGAAAATTTTTCGGGGAAAGGGACGTGGTCAATTAGTTTTGAATACCATGAAGACTTAAGGCGGATTCCCATTCAAAGATATCCGCAAAAAAATTTAGTAACACTCGCCAAATTCGAGTTTTTGTAGGATTTGCTGACCCTTCAAATTTGACAATTGATAATCAAAATCTTGCGATATTCGCGCATGAGAATCCACTTTTTTGAATGTATTGATGATGTCGCCCTAATCTAAAACACAACGGAGAAGTGAAATATGAACAAAAGTATACTTTATAGGAATTCCTAATATTCTTGGATTTTGGCCGCATGCGTGATTGCGTGCGAACGTGATAGTAGGCACAGGGAGCTTTGGTTAGTGATTACATTACTGACAGTACTGACACAGATGTCACCAATATCACACTGCACAGTAGTCACAGTACTGGAGCAGAGACACTGGAGTGAGATTATAGGGTGATTGCATGTAGAGGGAGTTTATGGCAAAATGTCAGTAGTGTCATTGTCATCTGTCAAGTTTCATCCATGTTGTAGTCAACGTCAACCGGACTAACCTCACTTAATACTGTAATTTTTACGTGTTTTGTTCACATACTGTTTTGTTCGGCGTTTACGAGATCAAGATTGTGAATTGTGATTTCTAATCATTCTATCATTCTAACAATGCTTTACACCTGTTATGTGCTATGTGTGTTTATGGCTAGGTATGTGCCCCAATGCAATTCCACAACAAACGTCAAAACATAACTATCGACCCTTGCGCTGCCTGCCGGTGATCAGGTGAACGAAATTCATGCAATCACCCTATCAGTCTTGATTCTTAAATGTGTCTTGAATCTACAGCAGTACGCATGCGCCCAAGAACATACCTAATTTGTGGAATCACTAGCGGAAGGGGGAAGTGCAAATTATTATTGTATTGTATGGTCTATAGCAATAGGAAAAAAGAATGGGAAAAATTCGTCGGAATAAATTGAAAAGAGTACATTTGGCTTCAGAACGTGAAAAGTGAGAGTACGCTACTCTATCACCTCAAAAAGAGTAGGGTGCAAATACTCCATCAACAGAAAGATTCAGTGGCGTAAAAGTGGCATGACGTAATTCACAAGCTGTGGAGTATTTTCGCGTCTTTTCGTTCTCAGCTGTCGCGAGTACAGCCGCTACAGATCTAGCGATGTACGAGGGAGCGTCAGTGTCAACGACACGTATATCGAACAACGTCTCCCTCTGTACATCCCATACTCCGCGACAAGCTAGGTCCCCACGTAGACCCCCGTTTTCTTCGGAAATGATGGGTTCCTTGGTAACATGTCCCCATGCTGCATCACACAATTCACCAAACAGGTCCCTTATTTCGTTATGTCTTTTGACAATCAATCCACCAGTTTTGCAGCACAGGGCATGATCCAAATTGAATCCATCATTTCCGCATCCATCGCAGGATTTTAGCATCAAAACAGGCTTTCTGTGATAACGTATTGCTAACGCATCTCTGAATTCCATTGGTGACAAGTCAAAATGATCTTTTCGAGAGGGCACCATTGACAACCAGATTGAAGATTTAGATTTCATTACTGAAAAGATGGATCGTTCAATTGCTCTTCTTTGGATCGGATTCAATTTTGTTAAGGTTTCATTCAAAAGAATGTCAGCCTGAATTTCTTTTTCTGTACGACATTGCTTGTGAGCATTTTTTTAAAATTCATCATGTTGATTGATGTTCATAGGAGTGCCATTGAGAATAGAAGATGAAAGATGACTATTGCCTTGTTTACTATTCGCGAAATGTATATTTGCCAAATGAGCTGGATTTGCAATAGCAAGACCCCCTTTATTAACAGGCAAAGAAAATAGATCAGCTTCTTCTGAAGAAATATTCCCACCTAATAAAGTTGGTAAAATTTTTTCTCTCAGAACAATGTTTAAAGGTATAAAAAAATCTTCTAATCCCTCGGTTACACGTTGCAAGAATAACCATTGAAACTGGACAGATTTAGTGATGGCTGTATAGGCAGCTTGTGGTGATTCTTTACAAGCTACTGTTAGTTTTTCAACAGCCGAAATCCAGTTTTCAATTTTATTACATACAAATTCATCTTTGCCTTCGCCAATATAATCGCCCAAAAATCGTGCCCCAGTTGCAACGCTCACTCCAGTCCCTTTAAAAATTTTCAAAGCCTCGGATTTTTCAGTTTCAGCAACAATAATGATTGACTTCTTGCCTTGTGGAAAATATCCATAAGAAGGACCTAGATTATTCAATCTATCCCACCAATTTCTGAGATCACTGAATGTACCCTGAGCCGATGAATCATCTGCATACCAGCATTGAGTGATATTACTTGTATTTTTGAGTTTTTTGATTATGGGTAAAGTAGCTAATGCATATAAAGGCATTGCAAGAGGATCCCCTTGAGTAACCCCCTCTCTGCTATATAACCGAACATCACTATCCCGAATAACAAGCTCAGCATAACCTCTGTAGGTATTATATAAAAACTGTGCACAACGTGGCCAGTAAATTCTTGCTTGCCATAATGCTAGTTGCCTATTTACAGAATTAAAAGCATTATTTGCATCAACTAAAAGAGCATCCCCCATTTGGAACTTGAATGGCAATTACCTTGGAACAAAGTATTCATGGCATGTATTGCACCTTCAATTCCTCCACTTATTCCGCTACATAGTTGGAGCTGAGCACAGGCTTCTGTAACATCTGAGCCAGTAACTTCTATCATACATTTTGATAAAATCCGTCTTAAGCATTCTCCAATCCCAATTGGACGAACGCCTGGGCATTTATCAAGTGCCACAAGACGGCTTGACATCAACGCTTGGATTTCTTCCCAGGGTTCAGATTGATTATTTAGTTTCATTGTCAAACTAGCAACTGACTCTCTCAAGTGAAAGCTTGCTTGACCAAACCTCACCAAAAAGTCATTCCAATGTTCAGCTGTAGAGCCACTGGGACCACCACCACCTCTTAATTTTCTTGCCACTTTTTCTACATGGTCACCGGTTATATCAACTTGTAATAACTGTGGTATTTCAGTAAAATCATCGGGCAGTGTGAACCATGATGAATCAGGAGTTGATGAAATAGGATGTTTTTCTTTTAGAATATCTTCAACAGTTTTTCCGCAATCACTGATTTCATCATTTGGAGAAAGGACTACGTTTCTGTTACTTGTCAAAAGCCAATTAACTGCTTCACGTACTTTACCACGTAGTATTAAACGGCTGAATACCTGAATTATGTGATCTGTATTAATATTTTTTCCATATTTTCTTCGTAACTGTTGATCTGCTTTGATAGTTTCATTGATAAGTATGTCATATTGTTGGTCTCCCCATAGGTTTAAACGACGTTCCAACAATCGACGAATATCTTTAGCTCGGTGAATCATTTTATCTCTTTGTAAGGTAACGGCAACAAGGATTAGCATACGTTCTGAAGGAAAAATCGACTTTACTAACGATTCGATTTCATCAGCAAGTAAATGAATAAACTTTCTGCTTACAGCACCATTTGGAAGATCATACAATCTACCTTGTACATTTTCAGATACCTTTTGCCAACGTTTTTGCCATGTGTTTGATGTCGTTCCAGCAACATTTAAGAAAGGGGCACCAAAAACGTCTTCTAAAGGTGAATGGTGTGGCAATGCCGTCGGCATTGCATTGAAATTATAACCATGAGGGTTCGATTTTGACTGTGACTGGCGTTCATGAGCACGAAGATAGACTTTCAAACCATTATTACTTTTACATATTTTCTTGCACTGCGGGCAGCAGTATTGCTGTTTACCTGAACCAATTTTGAAGGCCTGTATCTCCGTTATTACCGAGGTTATTACGTTTGCGAGAGTATTTTTATTGAGGGAGTCCCCTTATTTTTCAATTGTCTACCTCCCTGTAAATTTTGTTGCAATAATTTCGGGTGCACAGGTGTCCCCTTTGACTAGACGTTTCATTTTTGAGATATTTGTGTTTGAAACTTTGGAAAACATCTCAAAATCGCCACTTGTCAGGGCCCAAATATTTTTTTCCTGAAAAGTCTCGTGTTTTTTAGCAAAAATGGTAGTTTATCGACTCGAAACACCTATAAAACTCATTTTAGTTGGGGAATCTTGTGTTTTCTTGGATTTTAATTTTTAAGGCCTTGAAAGTGGTGTTTTTGAGATGTTCTCCGAAGTTTCAAACCCAAATATCTTGAAAATTAAGCCCTTAATCAAAATTTTGCAAAAGTAACTTTTTTCTTCAAATTGAACGTAGAATTCAATTGAAAAAAATTGAAACCATTTCTGAGAATAGTTAGGGGGATGGAAAATAGGGGGAAAGGGTAAAGGTGCCCCCTATTATCTTTGCCCCCGAGAACATTTGATGAAATTCGTTGTAATTGTTCAATAGAGATCTATTGTAGGAAACTTGGGTTCAAATTTGAATGAAATCGATTGAACGGTTTAAAAGTTATGCAAAAAAAACTGTTTCAAAAAACCAACTTTGAAGGCCTGTATCTCCGTTATTACGTTTGCGAGAGTGTTTTTTATCAGGAAAATCCCCTTATTTTCCAATTGTCTACCTCACTGTAAATTTTGTTGCATTGATTTCAGACACCTGTACAGGTGTCCCGTGTTTAATCGCCAGTCGCAAGATTTTGCCAGTCGATAGAGCATCAGAAAAGAATGTATATAAGAATTTTATTCAAAAACCCGTAATAACGGAGATACAGGTCTCCAAAGTTGGAAAACAAACACAGTATTTATATTTAGCTTCCATACTGTTCAACCGATTTGCGTCAAATTTCTTACCCGTATTCACTAAGCAAATGCCTACAAACCTCAAATAACACATTTGGTAAGAACAGCCCCATGACGTAGATATAGGAGTGCTTGCGCCTCTTTTATCATCCCTAATTTTTTCCTCGCTGCAAATTTTCCACAATCAATACCATTTTCAAGTTGCCCATTCAATTTTGAACAAAAAGTTGCTCTTGCAAAATTTTGAGATTAGGCTTATTTTTTGAGATAGGTAATCCAGTTTGAAGATTTCCAGTCAATCTTGCAACTTCTCATAATTTTAATTGCTTAAAATTTCCATTTAGTTGCAGCGGTACGCCTTTTGATTCTGCATTTTGTGATACTGCAATGAAATTTGGCATATGCAAACTACATGAAATTTCAAGTGATTTGACCCGCAGCACTCAAAATTTTGTCCATTAGGGGGCGACTAGGAGCCCCTCAAAATTTCAAGCTGTCAGAACTTTTACTGTACACCATTCAGTACCGCCCTATCTACCGTACAGGACCAAAACAACTTTGTTCTTGACCATCATAACATTTTTCGTCATGTCAATTCCATTATTCTTATAGAAAAAAAAAATTCTTTGCCTGGCCAACAAATTGAAAAATAAATATTTTTTTGGACCACAAATAGATTGTTAACTTGTTTTTGTGTGATCATCGATCAATCCGCATCCCCTTGGTTCATTTATGAAAAATAAAACTTTCGCAGTGCTATTTTTCAACTGAAACTGTGATACTGAAATGAAAGTTGGTGCTAAAGTACCGAAACCGGTGCTCTTGAGCGGAGTGGTGTGTATTGACATTTTGGTCGCTCCCGGTAGAAAATAAAAAATGCCAAATTTGACGGCTTTGCAGAAAAATTAGTATGCACGGCTTCCAGGTGGAATCTGAGGCCGTTTTATCATCCACACCGTTGAATAAAACTTCAAGCTATATATTAGTACAACAATAATTATATTTATCGGGATAAAACATTGAAATAGGTAATGTTGAAATAATGGTAAGTTGAGGTCACTCCTTCGCTGAAAAATAGCAATGCAAAAGTTCTGTTTTCATAAATGAGTCAAGGGGATGCGGATTTATCGATTATCACACAAAAACGACTCAACAACCTATTTGTGGTCCAAAAAAAAAATTATACTATGATTTGTCGAGTGATTTGTTGACCAGACAAAGATTTTTTTTTTCTATAAGAAGATTGGAATTGACATGACGAAAAATGTTATGATGGTCAAGAACAAAGTTGTTCAGGTCCTGTACGGTAGATTGAGCGGTATCGAATGGTGCATGGTGAAAGTTCTGACAACTTGAAATTTTAAGGGGCCCCCAGTCGCCCCCTAATGGACAAATTTTTGAGTGCTGCGAGTCAAATCACTTGAAATTTCACGTAGTTTGCATGTGCCAAATTTCATTGCAGTATCACAAAATGCAGAATCAGGGTCATTTTGCTAGCGTACCGGTGCAACTAATTGCTACATCGTTGAAGATAATCAGTTCTAAATTCACACAAATGATGTCAACATTTGAACAACATCTGAACAATCCAGTGGCGAAGAATTTGGGGGTTTTTCTACTCACATCCGCTTATCTGCTACTGGATATTTTTAAAAACTAATAATGAAGCCACCCGCATTGGCGGGCCAAAAATAATTCGGAGGAAAATAATTCAAAGCCGTGAAATCGAGGTATTAGAATGTGAATATTCCGAGTCAAGGCATTATTAAAAGATGTCGCTAGTTATTTAATTCACTCGTGTAAATCCCGCAAAGCTCTACAACATAATTTACTTGCTCCTCATCGACAATTGAATAACCGTCCCTGCTCGACGTCCGATGAAATGGTGAATTGGTGCATATGGAGTAAAGCACCCGCACCTCAACCAAACCAGTTGTCGCCGTGTCGTACTCCTGCTGTTAAAGCGCTCCATGCTGCCCGCTCGCCGCCGCCATCATCCGATGTTCACGTGTTGTCACCCGCTGCCCCAGCGCAATGGATTAAATTACCCATTGGAATTTCACGGCTATACGCCGTTCGCGGTCATTTTGGATGCGAAAAAATATTCCGAATTGCTGGGAATGGAGGATATCGCCGGAGATTGACCGTGGTACCTGGACCAATCCTCCTGGGCTGCCGTCCGCTCCCGACTTGTCACGTCCGTCGCCGAGTGCTTCTGCGGGCCTGTTAGCGAAGAGTTTTAGTCCCCTTCGAGGAAGCTGAGTTAGAACCCGTTTATGTTGCGTCGCGACCCTCCTAGAGGCCGAAGCGTCGAAGCCCCAATGATGAGCCCCAGCCCACTTGGAAAATGACGAGTCGATTCCCCCCGGCTGATGTGTCTCAAAGGCCCCCTGAAGAAAGTCGAGTTGGAACCCTTCGGAGTCGTGTTTTGGTCCCCTTGGGGGCACGTTGAGTCGAGAACCCTACAGGTTGAGTTTTGACCCTCCGAGAGACTGATGAGTTGCTTCCCCCGTTGAGTTGCAACCCGTCTCTAGGATGTCGTGTCAGAGCCCTTGGACGTTGAGTCTTGATCCGCCTCCAGGTGTCGAGTCAGAGCCCTCCGACGACGAGCTCCAGCCCTTTTTCCAGGTCGATGTGCCAAGACCCTTCCGGGGTTGAGTTTCGACCCTTCTCCAAGTCGTAGAGCTGGGACCCGTTGACGAAGTGTTTCGTCGAACCCCCTCCAGGATGCTGAGTCGCGTTCTCTCGACGATGAGTTCTAGCCTACCTCGAGGATGTCGAGTTGAAACCCCTAAATGAACCAGGCCCGATAGAAATGAGGTCTCTCATTTCGGTATCTCGTGTGGCGGAGTGATGGCCTCGACGAGCGGAGGGTTAGTCTTGGTGAGTTGGGATAGTTGCTTACGGTTAGGCTTTGTCGTGAAAAATGTATGATGGGGCTCACGCGTGCGTTCTGAATCTGCCTGCACGTGCTGGTATCTGCGCTACTGTCTGCCGTCAGGTACAGCCACTTTCAAGCCTCGTCCTTTGTTGGATACCTTCATAGAAAGGTATTCGCGCTCTTGGGCCCTCTGGACTTGGCTTTGTGACTGCGGTACTCAGAGCACCGGACCTAGTGGGTTAGATCTGGAAACTCGCGGGTGAGCTTCCTCTGCGTTTCTGAAGCTCCTAGGTATTCGGAAAATGTAAATTTTGAGAACTACGTGGAAAATCAAGTAATTGGAAAAATAGAATCGCGTTTGTATCGGGGTTCGGACCCTGCCGTAGAGTCGCAATTGTTGATCGGATTGATGGACACCCCCCCCCCCTTCCTTGCAACTAATGATTTTGTTTTAGCGCCACGACAGTCCGGATATTTCCATGTAGGGCTTGTCCCGGGAATGGAAACGTTCTTATTCGAAACTGATGAATTCATGCCGGTACCCAGCGACGCCACCGTTCAGATAGGGACTTTGTAAAAATGAATTGTTATTAGGGCTCGATCAGGAATAGTGTAGACGGCGATTATTTCGCGTTAGGGCAAGATTATTTCGACGCCTCTCCGCATCGGCTTTTCGGCGAACACCCTGTATAGTCTATTCTCTGCGTTTTGTTTCTCCTGGCTGCGGCCTTCTCTCACAAATTGCTAAACAACAACGAACTAGCGCATATACGGGGCGTGCTCAAACCGTTCTTCAAATTAAATTTGTATCTTGACTAGAGTAATTAGTTTCGCGGACACCATCGGTTCAAAAGTTTTTGGAAGGGCGAAATTCGGTTCAACATTTCCGGTTATAGACACGCGCGACCGCGGGAATCTTTCTAAGCGTTGGGGGCGACTCACGGTGAAAAAAGGGAATAGGCCCCCACAAAGGCAGCCACATCCAATCCTTTCCAAACGGGCAAAAGAGACCATGGCCCAAAAAGAAGCAACAGCCTTTGAAAAGAATGTCACAATAAGGTGGGCTACCATACACACACCGGCCCACAAATCTTGGATAGCACTCGTGGTCGAAGTCACTCTTCTCTTTTCAGTGTCTAGAAGCCGGGCCTAACCCTAACATAACCTCTAACACTAACATAAGTGTTGGATCTGATTTAACCACAAAAAGAACTTTGAACCGCGAAAACCAGTCAGAATTAAATGTCGGTCAAGGTGTAGAGTCAGGTGTTCGTCGGAGGGTTGGGGTGTTGGGACGTCTGAAATAATTAGGGGAAAGTTATCTCTTCGGGAATAGGTTAGATCTTTTAGATAATTCAGCCTGCGATGTGATGGTAGGACTAGGTATAGGAGCGAGCCATTATTTAAACATTTTGAATTGTACATAGAGGTCGATAGATTGCTGTTGTGTTAAAATTTTAACTGTGTCTTATTGTGTTCAAACTCGTAGTCAGACCTATCTCAACAATCTCGAGAGCTCTATAATCGAACAACAAGAAGAGAGGCACAACGGGATGTCGTCCTGATACTAGATGATCATCGGCCAAGCGGTTCCAAAAGCGGGAAAAGTGATTTAATTCAAATAAGTTGAATTAAATGCCAGTATAATGGGTTGCCTACCCATTCAGGAGTACAAGAGGATAGCTGGGGTCGTTTCAATAATTGTTTTGAATTTGCCTCTCGATTTGGAAAAAAAAATTGTATGTGTGGAATTTTGATTGGAGGCTTCGTTTTCGAGTTATTTAAATTTCAATGTTTGAGGTCAATGAAAAAAAAATTACCGTAATAATCAAGTCGCTGCTGTTCAGAGGTAGATTTATATATTGTTACAGTCTGATTTCTACATGATTCTAGTGGGCTGTGTTTCATATATTCATATTCATATTCATATTCATTTATTAACCCTTTTTCTGTACATTGCACAATAGGGCAAGTCTATTATCCATATAGGTAACAGTTGAAAATAATACACAAAAACAATCACGCTCACGCGGCAAGACAACGACAAAACTACACACAAAAAAAGAACGCCGAGGTCCACAGACCTCCAGAGAATGACCAACTACTCGACCCCCACAGAAAGCCCTAACGGTCCGCCGGTCGCCGGTCGCTCCCACCCCCCACTTGAATCCATTCAATAAACTCAGGCAAGCTGTAGAAGCAACCGCCAACCAACAAAGACTTCAACATCTTCCTGAAGTCACCAGTCGTCGGGCATGACCTTAGAGAATCCGGCAATATATTGTACAATTTACATCCCGAAAAAACAGGCGACCTCTGAAAAAAGGCATGCCTCGCCCTCGCCAGGCTGAACCAATCCCCCCATCTAGTACTGTAGTGGTAGTTGTGGCAGTTCAGTGGGAATTTCTGCTTATTTGAATGGATATAGCACAATAAGTTCAAGATGTAAATAGAGGTTACTGTAAGAATTTTCTCCTCCTTAAATATCTCCCTACAGGATGACCGACACTGAAGACCGAATATGAGTCGCAGAATTCTCTTCTGTAAAATAAATACACGATCAAGTGAGGCACAAAATGCAAAATTGTGAGGCGTGAATATCGTTTTCCGCTAGAGCAAACCGGTGCTCTTGGGCGGAGAGATACTTATGTATTGGCATTTTGGCCGCTCCCGCTAGAAAATCAAAAATGCCAAATCTGACGGCCTTGCAGAGAAATCATTATGTACGGCTTCCAGGTGGAATCTGAGGCTGTTTCATCATCAACATCGTTGAAGAAAACTTAAAGCTATATATTAGTATAAGAATAATCATACTTATCGAGATAAAACATTGAAAAAGTTATGTTGAAAATAATGGTAAGTTGAGGTCACTCCTTTATTGAAAAATAGCACTGCGAAAGTTTTCTTTTCATAAATGAACCAAGGGGATGCGGATTAATCGATGATCACACAAAAACAAGTTAACAAAATACAGTCCGGGTCAGTAACGATAGCGTCATCATGCCTAATTCGACAGTCCCCATCAGGCCCTGCAGACCTCCCAGTCAACTCACGGACAACAGCCCAGACTCCCCGACCCCCACTACCCAAGCTTAGAATTCTGCCATCATAGTTATGACGGCAGCTATGCAAGCTTTGTTATGACAGCTTGACAGGATTGGTCCAGACAAAAAAAAAATCGCTCAGCTCAGCTCCGCTCCGCTGGGTATCGCTCATCATAAACTGAGCATAAAGCTTAGTTTATGATGAGCGATTTTTTGCCGCGATTTGAGCTGAGCTGAGCGGAGCGGAGCGATTTTTTTGCCTAGGCCAATTACGATGCGGGGAAGTGACATCATGAATGGACAGGATTGGTCCAGACAAAAAAAAATCGCTCAGCTCAGCTCCGCTCCGCCGGGTATCGCTCATCATAAACTGAGCATAACGCTTTTTCTCGCTTGCAATAGCTGAGTTCAGTCTCTTTTAGTTTTCTCTATATTTTTTGTTTAAATCAGGATTGTCCAAACATTTACGCAACCAATTGAGTTCCTTCGAATCCCGCAATTCTTGTATTAGACGGTCGGAGAAAACAATTTTTTTATTTTTATTCCTAGATTTGAACTTTTTTCTGTACTTTGGAAAAGCCACCTCAAAGCACCACATAAAGCCGCTCAAAAAACTTTCAAAGACAACGTCCACATCGCCATCGGGTAACACATCGTCAAAATGTGATGACATCAAACAAAGAAAATCATTTTTCGTACGTTCATTGAACCCACGAGCAAAAGAAATGTTACTATCAGGCGTGCCAATCGCGGCACGCGGTCGCCATCGGTAAGAATGGACCATTTCAATAAAAGCAGCTCTCTCGCACGATTTACGTCACAGCCCCCAGAGGACCGCAGTGTGGTGCCGCGCACTTCATAACGAACGGAGTTTCCCTTGGAGATATTAGGCGCCGTTATAGCTAGACACCTCCAACTGCGCGGTACGAGCGCGCATGCATCTGTCTCTCTTTTCTGAAAAGGTCCATTGCAGCCCACTAAAATAATGTAGAAATCAGACAGCCTATAGGTACAGGACTGGGGAACAAAAATAATTGTAACATGCATTGACTAACATGCAATTTTGTCTTCCATCCCGGCTTCTATTCCGCTAAATGTAATTTTTTTCCTAGTTAAACTTTCTTCAAAATTGATGAACTGTAAAATCAAGATAAGTGTAGGTATGAACTCACACAACATAAGTAAGATCAAAAGAAAGGGGTACATAATATCAACATGAATAATTGAAAACAAAATTGAAGGCTTTGCTGTTTTGATCGAAATGCCAGCCATTTTCTTGACTAAAAACTGCAAAGTTCGAATAACTCAAAAACGAAGCCACCAATCCAAATTTCACCAGAGCAACTTTTTTTTCTGAATCGAAAGACAAATCCAAAAAACCACTAATTCAAAAAAATATCCAGTGGCGTAGCAGGTAAGTGGATGTGAGTAAGAAAACTCCGTAATTCTACGCCACTGGATTCTTTAAATCAAAATCGTTCTCACGTTATGATACTTATAATGATCTCAACATCAGTTGTGTGAATTCAGAACTGATTACCTATATGCCTATCTCCAACGATGTAGCAACGCAAATTTTAAGCAACTAGAATTATGAGAAGTTACAAGATTGACTAGAAATCTTCAAACTGGATTATCTCAAAACGTGAGCCTCCTATCGAAATTTTGCAGGAGCAACTTTTTGTTAAAAATTGAATTAACAACTTGAAAATGGCATTGATTTTTGAAAATTTGCAGTTGAGAAAAAAGTAGGGATTATAAAATGGGCGCAACCACCCCTATCTACGTCATGGGGCTGTTCTCACAAAATGTATTATTTGAGATTTATAGGCATCAATTTAGTCAATTCGTGTAAGAAATTTGACGCGAATCGGTTGAACAGTATGATAGCTAAATAAAAAGAACAGTATTATTTTTCCAACTTTGAAGAGCTGTATATCCGTTATTACGAGTTTTTGAACAAAATTTTTATGTGCATGTCTCATTCTTTTCTGATGCTCTATCGACTGGCAAAATCTTTGCGATTAAACACGGGACACCTGTAGATGTGTGTTAGAAATAATCGAGATTATTTGAACCATAGACTTCTATGATGATGTTAAGAGCGGATTGCATATACTGCCGGACAAAATTAGCGTAACACTACTATTGAAAAGTTCTAATATTGAGCAGGCCATCATCTGTCACTTGTCAAATTAGACAGCTGACAAACGTCATCTGTCAAATGTTACCTTCCAAATGTCAGCCGTTAAAAATTGACAGATGACAGCTGTCAAATGTCACCTGTCAAAATCTGACAGGTGGGCGGGGATTCAGAATGAGGAGGCGGGGTTTAAAGGAGGAAGAGTGGGGGTCCTCCCAAGTCCCCCATCAGATATCTACTAACCGCTCTCAATTTTGAAGTTCTTAGTACCAATCTGAATTTGTTTATCGTGTGATCAATTGATATCCTGAATTAGGCAGGCTGTGGCCAGGTCAAGATCAGAGGTGCGGAGCTGAATTTGGCTAGGGCACAGCCTGCCTAAATTAGGAATTCAATTGATCACACGGATAGATAGTACCAATGGGAAATTGATGCTTATTCCCAGAAATTGTCAATGTTAATTCTCAAACTGAAGTTGTTTATCTCGAGTTTGTAGACAGTCAGCAAAATCTAACCACGACCATAAGCAGTCAAGGCCATAAAAGAAATTGAAATTGGTTAGTTATTCCAATATGAAGTTGAGAAGAAATAGTAGGTACTACAGTGAGATCAAAACTTGTCTTGATCAAAGGTGGCCATAACGCCGTCGACGGCTACTTTTATAGATAGCGTTTTTCCCATTTCGAGACCACCTCCACCTTTGATCAGATAATTTGATAATAAAATATGTGACTAAATAAAGCAGCCAAACTTACCCTCAAAAAAGTTGAGTAAAGCAATACCATGAAGTAATTTGTAAACTGAAACGCAAAGGACTTGTAAAGTATGGCCTCGTTAAAGTCCGTTTGTGTTTTCGGATTCTCCAAATTGGTCAACCAGAGTGCCATTTTCCGGTGGAGCTGAAAATGAAACGAACGATAGGTAATAGCTCGTGGTTATAGGCCATTCACAATGATGTTAATGTTAACGTAATGGTAATGTAACGACAATGGTAATGTTAGCATTCAAGGCAACGAGTTTCAAATGATGACGTTCACAATCATTTTAGTGGCAATGGTAATGTTAGTACTTCTGTGATGAAAACTAAAGACGATGTTACCACCACCCTTCTTGACATCGAACAATAGGAACATCTAAAAATAAAGAGTGAATTTGAGGACACTAGGTTGGTAGCACTTTCGAAAATTGATCGTGCTCTTCACTTAACCTTGAAAATAACGTAATGTTGTAAAGTATGGGATGATTTGGATCTTGACATCGTTCCTCAACATCCACCAATAGGAACCACGGAAATTCAAAAATTCTAATACGAGCTTTCGCACAATTCCTCAAGTGTGGGTTCAGTCAACTTATTTAGCCGCGGTTTTAGTTTTAGCCGTAAGCACCAGCGACACCCATTGGCTTTTATGAACCAGCCTCCTCAGAACAGCCAATAAGCGATGCAGCGTTTACGGCTAAAATTAGAACTTGCGAATAAATAAGCTGACTGAACGCACCTTAAGTCTGATTAACAAGTTTTGTCGAAAAACATTCGCCATTGTGAACATGCTCCTGCTAACATTACCATCACCATCACGTTACGTCAACATTAACATCATTGTGCACGAGCTATTAGTCATCGCCCTGTATCAAATCGTAAGTAATCGTTGTCATGTTGTCGTCCTTTCTCTCGCTCTCTTTCTCCATCATGTGTAAATGTGAGATTGGATGGTTGTCAGATGGTTACAATTAGTTGCAAAAAGTACCAGGGACAGATCTCTTTAAAATTGCATGATTCTTACAATTATCAAGTATATAGCAGAAATAGATATGAGTGACCAATGTATTGTTTGTGCATAATCGATGTCTGGAATTGTGTTATTTTGTTGGATCTTACTTTGAGCTAAAATGGGAAATACATTTATTGTTGTTATTATTATTATTGACATGCAAATCAGTAGGACCTATTCAAAAAATGAGTGATGTAAGAAATAAAATGCGTTAAAGACAGCCACCAAGGTAATTGCTCGAACGGGGTTGAACTGTCGCTCATAAATGACACATACAATTTCTTCTTTCCTTGAAGGAATATAGGTAGGTAGCGGCCAAAGGGCCCGCATACCAGCAAGGAAGGGTCCGTTTCAGTCATCAGCACAGCGCACAGCAGATGTGAGAGAATCCCGAAAAATACATCGTTTCCTTGCTGGAATGATTGGTTCTAAAGCGGTAAAGGAAGTGCCGTCATTTTAATATCATCATACCGGTTATACATTTCATGACCTGGTCGTAGGGATAGTTATTGTTATGGTGGGGGGATCAATTGCTGCGGTAACAGATTTGAAAGAAGCGCTCCACGATTCACGAATGCCGGACGTTGCGTACCTAACCTCAAAGACTTGAAATTGAAAAAGCTTTTCTCACGTGTGACGACTCCTTAGATCATAAATAACATTTGTTTTCCAAGATATATGTACAAGAAACGGTTTGTTCCATCTTCATTTCCAACTCTATAAAAGAGATGTCCGTCATTTTTTTTCATTCGCAATAGGTACGAGCGGTCGTCTCACTATTTCGCCAAACGCTGATGTCATACGACGTGCTCTCGCGAGGAACTCAAGTCGCTCTGGATCGTAAACTCTGGTACTTGTACGGGATCGGAATTTTATGTTACAGCTCCGAGCTTGAATAATTATTATTCGATTGATTATTATTATGTATTTGGATATTTTTCCATCACTGCACATCATTCTGTTTTCTACTTGAACTTGATAATTTCTATTACCAAGATTTTATAATTCAGAGATTCTTTCGTAGATACCAAGATTTTATAATTTGAAATTTAGTCGCGCATACGCGCGCCTTTATGACCTAGTAACATGAACAAGCGAATATGCCTCATGGGCATTAGGCTCAGTAGCGTACCTACTTCCTTTTTGAAGGATTAGTGAACGCAAGATGTTGAGTAATTAGGGTTCTACCGTTATTTGGATAAAAAAAATCCAATATGGCGGCCAAAACTTTGGCAGAATCATGAAATTCGGCTTGAAAATCGGAATGATCGTACTAGACAAGGATAAGTTCCAAGTTTCATGAAAATCGTTCCGGGAACGCTTCCTAAGGGAGCTACAGGCCCCTAAAAGTGGGACCCTGGAGATGTTTTTACTCAATATCTCCGAAACCGTTCAAGGGAAATCAATCAAACTTGACAAATCCACTAACCTTCTTATGCCCAACAAAATGAGGCAAGATTAATTCCACAATAATTTACCAGGGGTGGGTCAGGCTAAGGTGTAGGGGTAAAAATAACCCGAATTGTTTGGATGTGGATGTTTTCTATCAAGAAAAGATCCCTTTTCTTCAACCTCGATAGATGCACCGTTTACGAGATATTTGAGTTGAATGAATGAAAACGTGGTCAGAAATGCTCATTTTTAATTACCTACGATATTCAAGACGAAAGAAAAACTATACTATTTCAAAGCAACTTCATTTTTGTGAAGCATTCAAATTTTGTATTAAATGTGTCAAGTTTAATCGATTTTCCTTGAACGGTTTCGGAAATAATCAATAAACAATAACCATCTTCAGGGTCCCACCTTTAGGGGCCTGTAGCTCCCTTATGAAGCGTTTGCGGACCCATGTTCATAGGAACTTTTTTTCTTATTTTGATGGGAGGAAGCCGTCCTATAACGTTGTCGGTGTATTTTCGGGACAGGGAAAAGAGATGTCCGTCATTGTGAGTGCGTAGTGAACGCTATCGGTCATTTTTTCATTCGCAATAGGTACAAGCGGTCGTCTCACTATTCCGCCAAACGCTGATGTCATACGACGTGCTCTCGCGAGGAACTCAAGTCCCCCTGCATCGTAAACTCTGGTGCTTGTACGGGATCGGAATTTTATGTTACAGGTCCGAGCTTGAATAATTATTATTCGATTGATTATTATTATTACTATTAATGTTATTATTGTTATTATTATGTATTTGGATATTTTTTCATTACTGCACATCATTCTGTTTTCTACTTGAACTTGATAATTTTTATTACCAAGATTTTATAATTTGAAATTCAGTCGTGCATACCGCGCGCCTTTATGACCTAGTAACATGAACAAGCGAATATGCCTCATGGGCATGAGGCTCAGTAGCGTACTTTCTTTTTGAAGGATTAGTGAACGCAAGATGTTGAGTAATTAGGGTTCTTCCGTTATTTGGGCAAAAAATTCCAATATGGCGGCCAAAACTTTGGCAGAATCATGAAATTTGGCTTGAAAATCGGAATGATCGTACTAGACAAGGATAAGTTCCAAGTTTCATGAAAATCGTTCCACTAATAAGAGATTTCAATATGGCGGCCAAGATGGTGGCGGAATCATGAAATTTGGCTTGAATATAAAAATGATCATACGAGACAAACGTACGTTCCAAGTTTCATGAAAATCTGAAAATCTGTTTCGGCTATCAAGGAGATATACAGGTGTCAGCATGACGACTGACACTTCATTGAGGCCAGTTTGTTCTTTTTTTTTCAACTTCAGGATTTCACACATTCTATAAATAGGACTTTGCTCCTGTTGAATGTGCTTCAAAAAAAAAAAAATCGTAACACTAATAGGAAATTTCAATATGGCGGCCAAGATGGTGGCGAAATCATGATATTTGGCCTGAAAATAAGAATGATCGTACTAGAAAAGGATAAGTCCATGTTTCATGACAATCGTTCCACTAATAAGAGATTTTAATATGGCAGCCAATATGGCGGCGGAATTATGGAAGCTAGTCTGCCTATTTGGTCCCCAAGGACCTGAGCTGTTCATTGGATAAAGTTCAATTCTGAAGGGCTGTAGCTTTATTTCCCGAAGAGAAGTTCAACTTCTTCGAAGTGCACAGACAGGAGATCTCTGTTTTTATAATGATGATAACGATGTATGGATAACAAAAATAGTGCCCATTGGCCACCCTTGAGAACATCAGTTATCCATTGGAAAAAGTTCCAAGGCTCTTGCTTCAGTTCTCGAGAAACAGTACAGCGTCTTAATTTCTACATGGACAGACAGACAGACAGACAAACCGGCCACATAAGCGTCATTCTGTTACTCATAAAAAAATGTTTTCCAATAACTGATTTCGACCTCCTGAACACGAATATCGGGTATATTTTTGAATTGGAACAATGGGGTACTTGCCAATGGAATAGATTTAGCTGGAAATACTTTTGATTGCTAGTATGAGTGGTGAGGGGACTCAGCTGAGAATTTTACAAAAATACGGTCATTTTCTACAGATAAATACGAATTTGGAAAATTCTTCCTAAAAGCTTCGCGTCAGGCAGAGATTTTGAACCGTGTTTATAAGAAACTCTGATCGCGGCAGGCATGGCGGGTCAGGCCGAAAAACGCAGTAACAGGGTGCGTCGGCTTGTTCCGACTCATCATTGCTCCGACTCTCGCTTGGTCCGACCTTGGGTTGGCATCACTGGAGATGAAGTGAGGCTTCTGGTACGTTCTGCAGTGGCGTAGCCCCAGCCGTTTGGGGCAGGGCATAGACCGGGCGCGGGCAGGGCATACAAGGGCAGGGGCATCGGCATCACGTGACTGTCATGAGGACCCTGGCCTGGAGTGAAGAATCAACAAACCGGCACTTTGCATTAGGTAAACATCGCCGTTTACCTCGGGGGTGCCATGAGGATTCGCTATTCTGGGATAACATAAACCATATACTTATCACATAAACATAAACAGAGGCGGTGGTATGGACTCCCGTAATGTGTTCAGCTTTGTGAAGAAGATGTAGGTAAATTTACTTTCAAAAACCAGTACCTAGATAAAACCGCATAATATGGAGGCATTCTGAACCTATACCTATCTGCATGGCTTTCAAAAGAAGTACCCACACTTGTTGTTCGCCTTACTTTCTATTCCTTGACAGAAATTCACCATTCAGGTCTTTTTGGGAAGTTACAAGAATGTATTTTGGTTTGAGCTTATAGACATTTTCAAAATCCAAAAAAATTCAAGTTTTGAAAAAATTATTTTTCTATTATAAAAATGTTTGTAGGCTCAAACTAAAGTACCTACATCCTTGTAGCTTTCCAAAAAGACCTGAATGGTAAATTTCTTTCTTAGAAAAAACCCACACGGATTGATTCCGCAATAATGTCTTTATTTCACCAATATAAATAACTTTGTCCTTAAATGTAAAATAGTTATTTCATCAGCGACCATTGCAGCTAGAATCGATAACGACCAATTTTTACATGGAGCCAAAGCGGGAGCCAAAGTAATCAACACCGCCTGACGGAAAAGAGAAATATAGGGTCATTTATCGCAGACAGGTAGGAGGGTAGGACTCAAGGCGAAGACAGCAAAGCTTTTGGTTTTGTCTGCAGCAATCATTTGGTTACCTACTCTAGGTACTTCTAGTTCCTAGTCCTAGTCCTAGTCCTCTAGTAGGATTAGTTGGTTAGTTAGTAGTAGGTGGTACTAAAGTAGGTACCAACCAGACCCAGTTGGAGTTTTGTTTGTCATGCGAAATTTTTTATGGGGAGGGGGGGCATCTGAGAGTCACTCATCTAGTTTGGAGTAGTATATATTGTATGTGGCGGATTTACCCGTTCAGTCAGCTTATTTAGTCGCAAGTTTTAATTTCAGCCGTAAGCGCAGCACCGCTTATTGGCTGTTCTGAGGAGGCTGGTTCGTAAGAGCTGCGCTTACGACGAAAATTAAAACTTGCTGCTAAATAAGCTGACAGAACGCACCTTTAGAGGCCCCCAAGGGGAGTCTGGGGGAGGGGGGCGTGCCGCGCAGAATTTTTTTGCAGATAATAATATGAATGTTGATAGTAATAAGTGTTTTTTAGTCAACAGTCGACACAAAACAGGTAATCAAAATATAATTCAAAAGCAAATGAAAATGGAAAAAGATGTAAAACAGATTTTTTTAAGGTTAAAAAAAGTGGTGGAGAAGGGCCCTCTCCCAACAGTTTTCGCGGGGGCCCTCAGCCACCTAGCTAGGCCGCTACCCCACTAAACTCGGGTTACATAAATACACATTATATACCGAGCATTATTATATACCAATCAATCATCATTAATATTATTATATGAAGAAAAAATGAAAAATTAATACATATAAAACAAAGCCCTGCTCGAACTCTCAAACAGAGGCCTCTTGTTTTGTGAATGAAGTAGGTATATAAAGTGAAGTTGAGAATGTGCAGGTTTGAAGTAATGAGACTGAAAGGGCGGAAGGGGGGGAGGGGGCAGGGCCCAGAAACTAGCATACATCGATTTAAGAAAAAATCTTACAAACTTCGAATTTACAAAAATGAAGGGAAAAAAAACAGTCATGAAAAGGGGCCTCCGCTGGGCCCCTTTGATAGCGCGCGTTAGGCCCTGGGCGCGCGTTCACTGCGCCCATGGGTAAATCCGCCAAATTATAATATCTGTGGGACACAGATGACCGAATGTGATTGATTCATATTTTATGTCAAGTTCCTTGTGGCGTGAACCCTACCCTACTAACGTCATCCACTTCCTATAACCTCTAACTTATACTGCGAAGGGGCAAATTATATGCTCTTTCCTTCCTTCCTCAAGAAACAGTCCTAGCTCGAAAATGCGGGGCTTTCATGAAAAATCTAACGGTACTTTATTCTTCAAGATGAGACGACGGATCATTTGATTGTGCCGATTCCCGAAAATTCAGAAGATTATAGTGACACCAGGACCGAGCCAAAGCAGGGGTCGCAAGGCCGTTTTTTCTTCACATTTCGCAGACTTCTTGGGTTTCAGAAACGACAATCGTAGTTGGAATATTCACAGTTGGGTCAATCCCTCCTATATTTGCAGAAGAACCCCGAATTTTTCGATTCCGACTGGCCGAAAAATGGAAATTACACTCCGTACTCCGAGTTACACTCGCTCCGAGCCGTTATGCCGTCGCCATTAACAGCCATTAAAGGAGTAGGCGCTGTGTGCTGTGATGACATGACCATGGTATCTTCACGTTCACGAAAACGATTTTCCCAGTTATCGAGACCATCGCGTACAGATGCGCTCTAGAAAACTTCAGCATCAGGTACTTGAAGGACAATTTTCGGTGGTACTGAAGCTGAGATAAACCGATAAATCTTCTGAAAGTCTAAATTTGCAAAAAAACAGTGCTAACTTGAAAATGCGGGCTTTAATAAAAAATCTCCTGACGGCACCTTATCCTCCAAATGAAACGGCGGATCAAGCCATGGTACCGATTCCCAAAAAATTTCACGAATAATGATACCAGGGTCGGGCTAAGGGCTCCGGAGTCGAGTTTTTTGACATTTCGCAGACTTTGTAGCCTCGAAAGCGACATTCGACGACGCAATTTCCATAATTAGGTCAATCCCTTACATATTTGCGAAACAAACGAAATTTTTCGGGTTCAGCTGACTGAAAATATGACCTGGTCGTTCTAAGAATACAGATCGCATTTTTTTCTTGAATGAGCCTATATTGAACGCAAAAAAAATTGCGTTCAAAAAAACCCGAAAATTTCATGGATCTCAGGTGCTGAAAGGTCTACCGAGCAATTTTTTCGGGAAAATTTCGAAATTACCAATTTTTTTCAAAAAAAAAACTTTGCAAATCGAAAACGCAGGCTCTAATCAAAAATCTTCTAACGGCATTTTATTCTCCAAATGAGACAAGAGATCATTCGATTCTGCCGATTTACGAAAATTCTCACGACAGGGTTCTCGCTAGTCAATGCATGGAGTCAAATTTCTTTGACTTTTTCTCTGATTCTACAGACCATGGATGGTCGTGAGTTTTCCCTGACTACTGAGTAAAGAAATTTTCAAGCACCTAATAAAAGAAATAGTTGTGGGTAGCAGGTAAAATAAAGCGATCAATTTTTTCGGCAAACACAAAACATGTTAACTGCATGATTGATGACTAGGAGCGATAACAGATTTGAAAAATGAAAAAAAAGTTGCTCAGTTTACGAATTCCCTGACCCTCAGAAAAAAACCTTGACTTTTTCTTTTTTTTTTTTCAAAATTTCATGACATTTCTTGACCAAAATTTTTAAATAGTGAATTCTCCAGGTTTTCCAGGTTTTCCAGATTAGCGGGAGCCCTGCACGATTAATGATACCAGAGCTGACCAAAGGGCTCCGGGGCCGGTTTTTGATAAATCTTTTATAGCCTAAAACTGACAAAAAAAATAAATTCAACTTGAAAAC
Organism: Anaspis maculata; assembly: GCA_949128115.1. Classification (NCBI taxonomy): domain Eukaryota; kingdom Metazoa; phylum Arthropoda; class Insecta; order Coleoptera; family Scraptiidae; genus Anaspis; species Anaspis maculata. Next base: position 32,959,186 of record OX421967.1, read on the forward strand.
GCGGGCTTAGATCAAAAATCTTCTAGAATAAGCCCTTCATTCTTCATTTTCACACGATACCAGGGTGGGCCGCCAAGCTCCGGGGGTAATTTTTTTCACATTTCGCTGACTTGTGGCTTCAAAAACGACACTGCAACATTTTATTCCAGCATTTTCGGTTTTTCCGTTCTTTCGAGTTTTTCATCTTTTCGGGGGTATCTTCGCCCATTTTTGGAATTACCAGACAGTGAAATCGTACTTTAAACCTTGTATTATTCTTCTGTTCATAGATCCCCTGTTGTGAAATAACTCTAGCTCTCACTCCGCTCGTTATTTGTTTTAGCTTCTACCGTTAAAAAAATCGGCTGTGTCACCCCAAAACTTTTCCGACTAGTAGTTACCCAGGAACCTCTGGAATTTTTTTTCGAAACGCCCCTCCGGGTGGAAAGTTAGAATTAGAAAGAGAGATTGAAAATAATTTGCAAGAAATTGAAAATTTTGTCAGGAAAATTTGAATTTTCCGGGAAAACATCAAATCTTATGCCAAATCATTGTAAAAATAATCAATTAAAAGCTTCACTCCAAGCTCCATCATTCAAGTCCGGTTTCGAAAACCCAGGCCGTTTTTACATTTTCAACCGGAAAATTCTCGTGAAGTTGAGAAAAAATTGTTGGAGAATGTTCATGACCCAGTTACCCCCTGTTTAAAATAGCACTGAAAATCTGTTCACGGGAGAAAAAGTTGGAAAATTTCAAGTTTTTCCAGAGAGGAAAACTCGAAAACCGTGGGTCCGTTCTCAAAAGTTTTTCTTCCAAAAATTAATTCAATCTTTTTTTCAAGTTCAATTCCCAGCATGTCTGCACCTGAAATCAATATTTCGTGGGGCTCACACTGCATGTCAGTCTGCATTGCAGTTTTTTCAAATTCACGAAATGTGCTAATTTCATTGTGGAAAAATTACCGTAAGAAAACTGGTACCGTGTTAATTTTGAAAATGGGTCTACACGACGCTCAATTCCATCTACTTTCGATATCAGTTGGAATTTTTCAATAAAAGTCGATCCCCGCGAGTGGGAATGAATTTTCGAGATCAAAAAGCGAGTCCTCCTGGTCAAAACACAGGTGAAATGCCCCTCTCGGTAATATAACTTTTTTTGTTGTGTTGCTTCCTGCCAAAATTTAATTCCAATATCCATCGGATAGGTTTTAAATATAATTGAATGATGAAGTTTTGAATTTTGACATTTTTCATTATTCGACATAACAGATAGGACAATACATTCAACTGTGCTGAATACAGTTTTTTAGGGCTTTCAAATGACATATTGCAAGTCGAGATCCGTGGGATATATAGCTTCTGACATTTGTTGATAGTGAACAGTTCTGTTTGACAGATGACAGTCAAAAACTATTGGGCTCATTCCACGGAAAAACCATGTCTGCACACCAAATTTCAAGTCTAAGTATGTCACAAATTCTTGAGACAGGAAGAGTGGAGGTGTACTCTGCTTTGGTAAAATTTTTGAAGAGGAAGAGTCGTTCAACATATAACGTTTTTAATTTTGCAGGTCTGAACTTGATTGCGTTTGTTTATGAGTCCTATATTTTCTTCTGGTTTTAATTAGTGTAATGGCTAAAAGGACAAACCAGTCCTAAGGCAAAAAAAAAGTTGATCGTATCGACGGTTTCGCAGTTACCGTGAGAGATTACAGACACACAGACAGATAGACAGACATCATTCTGGAAATGGTCTTAGTCGTCTTGGGGGACCTCCAAATGGATATATCCGTGGAAATCTCAAAAACTTTTTTCTGCACGATTACAATATGTACTTACTTTCCCTTCCATGTTGGTCGGGGGGGGGGGGGGGGGGGGGGGGGTCGGAAAAGTATAAAAGGAAGGACGTCAAATTAGGTGGTTTTGGCATGTTTCTGGCAAATTGTTTCGTATTATGCGTTCAGCTTTTATTTTCACCAAAGCAGGCGAGTCTAGTGTGTGATGTGTGACAGAATCCACCTTGTAAGAGCGCATATTTTTGGAATTGATAAGCCGCTTTTACAGAACTTCGTATGTCGCCGGGGACAGTGTCGCTGGCCAATAGGATTCGATCCGCCTGTACTCCCCTACCTCCCTCCATAACTCCCCGCGACACGAGTTTCTGTCGTCGTGTCGTTCAAATTATTCAACTACATACCTACAGTGGAGTGGGGGGATTGTCGCCGGCGACAAACGAAGTTCTGTAAAGCCGCCAATAAGCATTAGGTATTCTGTGTGATAAAGGGTATTATAGTTACTATACTCTTTTAAAAAGACGTATGATCACCCGTGATTATCACACTCTTCCGTGTGGTTTCCTTCGAAAACCAGTCGTGTGACAATACTGCATACGACCTACAAGTTGGGGCTAAGACCGCCGTAAGTGCGGTTACTATAGCAACGGGCGCAACGGCCAATCAGACCGCTCTATTTGGCAAGTTACGCCGTCCTAACTTTTGCGCCTGGAACTTGGTATCGAGCCCTTATCTATTAATACGATTCTGGCCAATAAATCGGGCATGCATGCGCCACTCAAAGGCAGTGAAGCCAAACCTTTCTCAAAAGCAGCTCCCGGGAATGAGGTCCCTCGATCAGGGACACCGTCCAGCTTAAAATGAGAGATACTTTAATAACTTTCTCTGGACGGTCCTCTATCTGGCTCATGTATTTCGCGTAATCTGGCGACCAAACGCAGGAAGCATAATCAGGCCCTCCCCTTCGCTACGCCACTGGCCATTGCCTGTGCAGAAGCCTCACTTCATCTCCAGTGATGCCAACCCAAGGTCGGACCAAGCGAGAGTCGGAGCAATGATAAGGCGGAACAAGCCGACGCACCCCAGTAACAGGCGCAATTGTAGTGATCGAAAGCGGATTCCAAAGGCGATGCGATCACAGACGTTTATAAAAACCCGGTATAATCAAGACTGCCAGGAATGTCACTGTGACAGTGTAATTTTGAACATGCTCGCAAAACCGGTTTCCTATCGAATTCTTGTACCATGGGCAGTAGAGTCGAACAAGGTTTCGAAGAAACAAACTGACTCCGGAAATGTCTCATAATACTGTCTCAGTTGAGATCATTCATTTCCAGGGGAAAATCTGAAAGGTGAGCAATGGGATGTTTTCCTGACAGGTTCTCAATAGATGTCCCTGGTAGTTCGTAAGGGGCTGAGAAACATTCAATTATCATAAATTGGCGACACTGACGCAGTTCGGCTGAATTTTTGAATGTGACGGTTCTGCAACAGGTTGCGGTCGTTGCCATAGAGTCGTTGCCAAATATGCCGAATGCTAAATTGTCTATGTGGCAGCTGTTGTCAGTTCCAGATTTCCCATTCCCGTATCATCACGCACGGCCTTTGTACGAAAGCTCCTTGGTGCTGAACAGCTTGGTATAAGTGAAGATACAATAATAGAAATCGATTGAACATGGAACACAATTTTCTTATTGCTGGGTGATGTGACGAAATTGCGGTATAAATTTATGTTCACACAAAGAAGAGAGAAGCACGCACCCTGTGGAAGGCGCGGCCACAATTGGTTCTGTGGATAACTTCGTAGCTTAAGAGCCTGAAGAGACTAGACGGTGTAGTGCAGACTGCAGACTACAACCAGAGAGTAGCCACAATCACTGAATTGAACGTAAACTTCAGCGCGCTATGCGAGGAGGTCGAGTGAAAGCCATGCAAATTATTTTAGAAACGTTTTTAATGAACAAGATTAAGTAAAAACTACCAGGTTTTATCAATGATTCTAACTCGTATTCTCATGTCGCCTTTCCTTTCACACAAAGCAGGAAGCAGGAGGAGACCAGAACCATAACACCCAAACTAAACTCTGTTGAGCATCTTCAGACGAGCACTTCGGCGAAGTGTTGAATTACAAATTAAGTAGCGTCAGTTGCACTTTCTTATTCCTTGACCTTACAGGCATGGTTTTGCTGCAGTTCACGTTCGTTGTTATTGTTCAACGAACAAAGAATGGCCAGCGAAACTCAACACTTCAGACTTTTGACACTTTTGATAAACGTCGCTCAATTTTTTGGGTTACATTTCAATTTTGAACGACAACAAGCAGTCGGTTGAGCTGTCAACATACAGAACACAAATGTTCCCAAGCCCCTTACGAACCACTAGGGACATCTAGCAGAGGTTCTTCAACTACGCTGAAAACATCCCGACCTTATCGGAAAGTCGCAAAGTATGACCCAACTCTAGAAATCCCTGTTTTGCCAACCTTGTGTTACCGAGGTTACCAACTTATCAACGTCAAAACAATTTCAAAATTTGTATGTGTCAAGTTGACAAAAGCTTCGTCAAAGTTTCACGAGCTGAATTTGAGCAGAAAACATCGACTCCTGTTGTGCCAGTTACAAGCCATACCCTTAAGGCTACATTGTGTTTAGAAGTGGGACATTTTCAACCGTGCGTACCTGTTATTTTACTGTATCTAGAAAAGTTGTTGTGAATGTGGAAGGAACCGTGGAACGTGGAAGCTACCAGAACGAGTCCCTCAAAGTGAAATACAAAATTGGTATTAATGTGATTGTCAGTGTCGTGCTGGAGGCTGGAGATCGAGGCGGATCTCTTCATATTCATGCCTTGCTGTGCGTGCTGTGGTCACCGGTGTCAGTGTTGCATCCAGACACAAAATCGGGTGTCTTACACCCTTTACTCTTTCCGCAGCAGTGCCATTGATAATAGGCAAGGTACCCACGGGTTCCTGCTTACGATTTTTGATTATAAACGTTTGTGCAATAAAAGCTTTCTTCTTGAATTTGACTTTTGTATCGAAATTATTTTGACGGCATTCGAAATTTTGACGTGGTCTGTTAGGTCGATAGGACAGGAATTTCTACAGTGGGGTCACACCTCCTTGGTTCGCTTTTTGGCCACTACGAGGTGTTTTACTTTCCGATAAGGCCAATAGCACAGAAAAGAGGTTGAAAATGAACAGTGAGCTTTAATTGGTAGGTACGCATCATTAGCATACAATTCAGGAAAGGTAACATTTTAGAGCTACAAGGGATCCATGTGGGCAGGAAGCGATGGATCTCCAAATAAAACGTGGGGGACAGGAACACTGATGTGCAAAATGAAGCCGAGGGTCACGCCAGGTCAGAGCACGAGTGACAAACATGCAGAAGGCTTTTTGGTAGGCAGCACTAAAGACTTAAGAAAGAGTTTAGTTAGGTTGACAAAGAAATGAAGAAAACGAGTAAGTACTTACCGCGTCGATGAAAGCCTCAATCAAAGCTCAGATAATCAAAGCAGTAAAAGCCAAAAAAAAGGGCATGGGAAGAAATAAAACTGGCGTCGGCGGTTTGACGTTGTCAGTCAGACTCAGATTTGAGATGATACGATTTCAAATTTTGTTATATCGCTGCCAACCCCACGAGAAAAAAGAGCCCTTTTATGTTCTACACACCTATACGTTGTTTCAGAAATATTGCTATCCCAGTAGGTCATGAAAATCTAAATGCAGCTTTAGATTTAGTTACAAAAAACGTCAAATCAAAAGTGTAAATCTCATGGAAACTTCATTATTTATTTTCAGGTTATAAGTCAGATCTTTCACTCCTTTCAGTCAGAAAGTATTTCTTCAGTTTTTTATCGAGTATCACGTGCGGAACCCCATTCAAGGTGCACTTGAAGAAAGATACATGCAGTTTTGATGTCGAACCGTCTCTGTTTCCGATCTCAGGACTAAAAAAAATAGGCACCTGGGGAGTCAGCAGATTTCGTTCTTGCCACAGTCTCAATCAACATTGTGCACATATCACACAGCACACAGGTAGATAGTAAAGCGTTTGATATTCTGTGGTGAAGCAGTAAAGCAAACTCCATGGCCTTGAGAGGGATCAGATATCAAGGAAGATCTGCTTCTAAAGCCGAGTTACGCTGTTCTACTCCAACTGAGCCTTTTAGTGAAGACAGAAGCACAAAATCTGGTAGGATATGGCACAACAGACTGTACTCTGTACCTACTTTTTTGATTGAGAACGGGCGCCTGGCTGATTTTTTTCTCGACTGGGCTCAGGGATCCACGGCCATTTTTTGGTTGGTAAGTAGTGACGGTAGTGACAAACCTTGGCTTCTTTTTGCCAGTATGCGTTTGACCGTGCAGTACGTTACTAAAGATCAAAGCAACGCGCTGAATGCTGGCAGCTGCATTGTTGGAATCTCTGAAGAATTCTTCGTAACAGCGTCAAAGTATTTCACGTTCTCTCGCAGATAAACGAACTGGATCCCCACACATGGCGTGAAAATTATCAGGTAATCAAAACCAATGAAGGAACAACACAACAGTAACAGTAGGTATAACGTAACAGGAACAACAGTAACTGTATAAGTAACACGTACAGATTCTTAAAACTTGCGTTGATAGGTGCTTATTACGATTTTTTTTACCAAAAGCTATCCCAGGTGAACAGAAACATGACAGTTTGGATGACAGTGAAAAACTTGGCGGCTGATTTTGATTGACATGTCACACTGACTTGGGACTAAAACAATAAACGTTTTAGAACTAGACAAAGCTAAAGCGACTTTTACCATATACTTCCAATGCCTACTGAGATAGCAATCAATCTGAAACAACGTATATGTTACACACATCAGAAGAATCCAGGGGACAAGCAAATTCAGACGATTTCTAAAATCATCATAACTTTTGATTACTATCAGCGATTTCATATCGATTCTTAGTGTTTGATAGCTCAATCCTTCTACTTCATGCCTTGATCACGTCAAATACGAACGAAGTTTTATAAGGTTGCTACAGGGTGATCAATGAAACAGTGTAAAATTGCCGAAAGTTCAGTACGAGCGCGATTTCCCAAAAAAGAAAATGCATGCATTTTGATAGCACAGTTATGAAGATCAGTGTTTCAGCTTCAGTGACGTTTTTGAATTTTAGAAATCGAAGGTGACTCGTCAAAGATATTGATCATTTTATGCCGCCGTGTTGAACTTCCAAGAGAGAAAAAAGTGATCCGATTTTATTGAAGCTTGGAACACACTCATGTCTGGTTCGACTAATTGAAATTTCAAGGTCAAATGTCACTTGCGATCACTTTCGAGTCGCTATATTGAACTTTTTGCATAAATGATTCGATTTGAATGAAACTTTGAAACACACTAGAATCGAATCATTTACATAAAACTTTAATGTGGCGGCTTGAAAGTGACCGAAAAAGATATTATTTCCAATTACTTGAACCAGACATGAGTGTGATCCGAGTTTTAATGAAATCGGATCACTTTTTTGGAAGTTCAACAAGGCGGCACAAAATGATCAATATCTTTGACAATTTACCTTCGATTTCCAAAATTCAAAAACGTTACTGAAGCTGAAATACCAGTCTTCACATCTGTGCTATTGGAATGCATGAAATTTTTGTTTTGGGAAATCGCGCTCGTACTGAACTTTTGGCAAATTTACACTGTTCCATTGATCACCCTGTAGAATCTTTATGAAACATTGTTCGTATTCGACGTGATCACAGCATGAAAACAAAGGATTGGGCTATCGAACATTGAAAACCGATATGAAATAGCTGATGGCAATCAAAATTTATGATGATTTTAAAAATTGTCTGAATTTGCTTGTCCCCTAGATTCTTTTGATGTGTGTATATCTCATATATTTGTGACGTCACAAATATATTTTTAAAACACGCATTGCGGCCGTAATTTTGGGAATTTGGGGAAAAGAAAAAAATACAGGTACATTACTTCCAACCATAATATCGATTAAGCCAAAAAAAAAAATAATTAGGCAAGTACCCCATTCTTTTTTATAGAAAAACCGAAAAAATAAACTGCTCACAAAATGAAGTGGATATTTTAAAAAAGAAGGTTTTTTTTAAATCGCCAGAAAATTCTTGAAAATCACTCGATTATGAAACCGCTTGCACTGTTTTGAAGAAAAATGTCAGTATTTTCAAGAACTGTTGAAGTCCCCCACAAAAATCACATGGATTTGTCTAATACAGGGTGATGAAAAAAGTCGTTCAGTTTTGTTCTTTTTTAATCTGATGCAGGAGATTGTTCATCCACTCTGTACATCTATATTTACTTGTATCTTATAGTCTGTAGCTTATCAAACTCGTTAGTTTTCATTTTTTTGCTTTCCGTTGCGTACTTACCGAAATATAGCCTTTTTACTTTCCAAAGTCATTTTGTCGATGAATAAATCCGAGGGAGCTACTGGATTTTTTGGTACTTACAAAACAATGCCACTTGCTACTTTTAGAACGATTTTTTGAGCAGATTTCAAATGGAAGACTACCTAAAAATATACAGGGTGTCGCATGAACAAAGAAATTTGTTTCTGACACCTTATTATAGGTTGTAGAAAACTTCACTTTTCAATTTTACAATTTTATGTCTAACAAGAAGAGATCTCCCATTACTGAAATTATCGGGTATAATACCACGAGTGCAATGAAAATTACCGATAATTCTGAAAAATGAGTGTTGCCTGAAAACTGCATGAGTTTGTTTTCTCTGTTGTTCGAAAGCTAAAAGAGCCCGACCCCGCAGGGGGAAAAAAAGGCTATATTTCGGTAAGTACGCAACGGAAAGCGAGAAACTAAAAACTGACGAGTTACATAAGCTACAGACTATAAGATTCAAGTAAATATAGGTGTACAGGGTGGATGAACAATCTCCTTCACGAGAGTAAAGAAGAACAAAACTGAACGACTTTTTTCATCACCCTGTATTAGATATATCCGAGGACATATCCATGTGGTTTTTGTGGAGGACTTCAGTAGTTCTTGAAATTATTGACATTTTTCTTCAAAACAGTGCTAGCGGTTTCACAATCGAGTGATTTTCAAGAATTTTCTGGCGATTTTGAAAAAATCTTTTTTTTTTTAAATATCCACTTCAATTTGTGAGCAGTTTAGTAGTCTGTCACATAATTTTTAGTGATACTTACCTACTTTTTTTTTGTTATTGAGCGAACATGTTTCGTAGTTCGAGTGCCATTATCAGTATCAGTGCCTTCAGGTACCTAGTATTGGCTATTTCAAAATGTTGAATAGTGTTAATAGCACGTCTGATTTTAAATTTGTAGGACCGCGTATGCGCCGAGCCGTAGCTTTGCCTCTAACCTTGCGGTCGTTTTCAAAACAATTGACCCGAGAGTCGTATCGAAGTGGAGTTTCTGTCAAAGAAAGTTCAAATTGTTCTCCAAATATAATCCCGTACATGTAGTCATGTATTTTCATGAGAATATGTAGTTACCGGCATATCGCAACTTTCTACATCTAACGGCAAATTCCAGCACTTAATTGGCGAAGCTGCCTTACACCAAAATGTTATTATTGTACTTGTTTATGATTATTTCGGAAATATTTTTCTTGGTTCGCGTATCAAGACCATAAGCTACTTATTCGAGATGAAGAATATTTTTTGTATTGGATCCCGTTTCGTTCGGAGGAAAGGATATCAAGCACCAGCAAGCAGCAGATAATCATTTGCGGCCGAGCCGTAGCTTCGGGGTCATTTTCAAAAATTCATAACTATTGACCAGACGTGTAGTCGTGTACCTCGCACCAATGTGGAATTTTTAATAAAATGAAGTTCAAATCCTCCTTTAAATATAACTCCGCATATATTGTATTATTGTAAAATAATAAGAACGGGTATTTGTTCGTATGTCATAACTTTCGAGATTAGGCCGGCTTCTGAAATGCAGCATTCAACGTAGTGCAAGCGGTACACACCTAAAAACACATCGATACTGCATTTTGGAGTGCAGTAACGAGATTTGGTATGGGCATACTTTATACCAAGACAAGCGATTTGACCCGCAGCACTCGATATTTTGTCCCTTAGGGGGCCAATGGGGGCCCTCCAAATTTTCAAGATGCAAGAACTTTCACATGACGATCATTGAGTATCGTCATGTATGTCATAAGTGAAGCTTACGGGTCTATTGAAAATATTTTCATCAATTGTCGTTGTGTCCGATTCATTCTTCACACTTGAAAAAAAAATTCTTTGACAGAGGTCAAAAAAACTGTTTTTATTTTTTCTTCTATGCAAGGAGACGATAAATTCATATGTTCTGTTGCGTTCCCATTCCATTCCCATCGCATTCCCTGAACCTGATTATTAAGAAATTTTTCTTGTAATGGTTTTTTTCAAAGAAGTGGTGACCTCTTCAGTACCTCTTTTCCAAGAGCATTTCTTTCTATGTCCCCACTGGATATCACTCGTAATTTTTGCAGGAATGGAGACCTCGAACTCTTTTCCTGATGGTTGCGAAGCAACATGACTCTAAAACGCGCAAGGGAGCCCAAAAAAATTTTTTTCTGCTGGGCCGTCCAACTTACGATATTTTGATTTTATAGTAGGAGAGACGCGGACCAGTATTCAATCCAGGCTGCAGGCACAGGCGATTTGGTTTCAACAGAAAATATTCTTCCATGACGTGTTTTATCGCAGTACAACAAAACGCAGAGTCGTTAGGTGTAAGTAGGTATATTTTCCGGTAGAACTTATTCGCCTAGATTAGATCTTATTTATTTGCGCGTCTCCCCTACTACAAAATCAACATGACAAAAATTTGACGGCCCAGCAGAAAAAAAAAGTTTTAGGGCTCTTTTGTATGTTTTGAAGCCATGTTGCATGGAAATTACTAAGAAAAGAGTTCAAGCTTCTCATATCAGCAAAAATTGACAGTCTTATCCACTAGGAACATTGAAAAAAATGCTGTTGAAAAAAGTGTACTGAAGAGGTCACCTCTTCTTGGGAAAATGATATTGCGAAAAAATTGTCTTCATATTTGGGCTCACGAAACGCGATTTAGTTGGGAACGCAACAAAACATATGAATTTATCGTTTCCTTGCACAGCAGAAAAAATAAAAACAGTTTTTTTGACCTCTGCGAAAGAATTTTTTTTTCAAATGTGAAGAATGAATCGGACACGACGACATTTGATGAAAACATTTTCAATAGACCCGTAAGCTTCACTTATGACATACATGACGATACTCAATGATCATTTTGTAAAAGTTCTTGCATCTTGAAAATTTGAAGGGCCCCCATTGGCCCCCTAAGGGACGAAATATCGAGTGCTGCGGGTCAAATCGCTTGTCTTGGTATAAAGTACGCCCATGCAAAATCTCGTTACTGCACTCCAAAATGCGGTATGCTTTTGCGTACCGCTCCCACTAACGGCGATGCCGCGCAACACTAAATTGTTATTATTGTAATGGGGTGCATATTGGAAAAAAAGTAGTTGTTTTTATTGAGTAAGTATTCCTATTGTTTCTTATCTAATTAAGCCTTTCATGTAACACGCACGTTAATTTTTGCTCTAATTATCTAGAGAAAAATTTTTTTTCATTAATTTGTGACTCGATCTGTGACGTCACGTGGTGAACCATGCGGCAAACCAAACGTGACCTACTTTGCCGACATTTTGGCGTCTTTGAATCTGAATCACGTTTTGTCAATTTTGACGTGCAATTGACCATATTAATTATTCAAAGCGCAGTCGCAGATCAGGGAGAGAGACAACCACATGTGCTGAGTTGAAACTCTCATAAGAATATGCATGTTGAATGACTTTGTAAAATGATCAATTCAAGGTGCAAATTGACAATTTCAACGAATGTATAACATAACAAGTGTGTAAAAAGAAATACCTGATCTACTTTTCACCATAATGAAATGAAAAATCTTGCTGTGAAGTTGATGCGAAGCATTTCAAAACGGGGTTTTTTGAATCGAAAACAGTTTCAAATTACCCGCCATATTTTATTGCACAACTTCCGCTAACGAGAATTTTGACAGCGCTTGAAAGCGAACTGAGCGTCAGCCGTCACGTAAAAGTATGGTTAAAAAAAGTTAAAACGTCCCGAGAATGAAGAAAACACCTTGAAATCGTAAATTCTGACAGCGACAGCAAAGTTCCGTTTTCTCTGCATGCTGTGGCGCGCGAGATCTTCTACTGCAGTGCGCATGGTCACCGGCACATACCTAACTTACAAAGGACTAGTGGAAGGGGAAAGTGCGAATAATTAATATGGTCTATTCAAAACTTCAAATCACATGACATTTGTTGTCTAAATTAGAAACGACTGCACTAGCGAGAACAATTATGAAAAAACGTCCTTTGAGTGACTTTGAGGAAGGCAACCATGACGGTCACCAAGCTAGGTTAGCGCCGCAGATCAGTGAGTGTCTTAATAAATCGGTTTTCTTGGATCAAATCACGTTGATATTGGCCTAAGGGAACCTTATCAGGTGTAAATAAATAATAGGTAGGTAGTTATATCTTTCAATACATTAGGTACTCACTTATTTTCAGAACAGCGAACTCGGCCAGGCCGCTGCAAAACGGCCCTTAGCGGTAAACTCTCGGGTGAAATGAATTTGTTTTTGATTTATGCATGCAAACACTTCAGTCTTTCTAACTCTACCTCGTGTTCTAGTGGTACACGATAGGGGAGTATATTGGGAATATTCGAATGCTTTTCAAGTAATTTTAACGTGAAAACACTCCAAAATTGACACAGAAGTTCCCTTATTTTCGCAAATTTCATTTTTATCATCACCATCTGTGTCGGGCTAACTCTAGCCCCAGCGTGGCTGGTGTTGCTGAATGCTGCTGGTGCTTGCTTGCGGTAACACTTCACTTTTTTCTTGGAATCAGCTGGAATTGGCGCCATCTGTTACGCACTCTGGTACCAGTGAGCGCGTGACGTCACGCGAAATTTTCTTTATTTTCTTTCGGGGCCTAAATGAACGCAAAAAAATCAAATAAAAAACAAGTGAGCTCTACGAAGGCTCTAGTATTTGAATTCATTTTTTCCCAAAATCCGTGGAACAATAATGTTTACAATTATTTCGTCGAGATTTCTCTTGGTTCGGTATGCAAGGTCATGAGCTACCCATTGGAGTGAAAATCTTTCGCAAAAACCTTTTCGTCTAGGACTAGATGCTGTGATGGACGGCCGATAGACGGACAGACGGACGGACAGACGGACGGACGGACGGACGGACGGACAAAACGAGGACAAAAGCGCCTTCCCGTTGGAGAAGTGCGCTAAAAAGGAATTTTTTTTTGTGATTTTATGACTCCACTTCTTGTGTATCATAAGATAGAAAATTAAAAATTCCAGTTTTTGATCATATTTCATCTAGATGGCCTCTGCACGGGAAGCCATTGGGTCGTATGCATAAAAAGTAGTAGATACTAATGCTACAAGTATCTACTCCGTAAGAGAAGTATGTACTACACTAGCGTAGTACTTACTATGCCCAGGTAGTAAATGCTTCTATATACAACGGTACGTAGTAGTTTCTACTTCGCCTTTGAAGCATCTACTCCGAATCTGTAGTATCTACTATGAATTTGGGGTGTTCGTAGTATTTTCTCCATTTTTAGCGAAGTTGCTGTTATAGCAACTTCTCGACCATACTTCTCGTCAAAAACATGGCTAAATTTATGGGTGCATCAGTTGTAAAAACATACAAAGAGCGGAGGACCTATGACGATAATATACAGGGTTATTCAAAAGTTAAAAAAAAATAATGAGAGTGGCTGAGAGTTTAGAGGTTGAGGGTAGATCATGACACGTAAAAAAAATTACTGAGAGTGGCTGGGGGTTGAGGGGTGGACGGTAGATCATGACACGTATCATGGAAAAACGACTTACCGTTTTTGAAAATCGACCTGTTCGAGCGTTTTTTTTTCTCGGAAAAAAATATGTGGCATGTATTTATATACCCATGTGGCAATAACAGTTTTTGAAATTACAGCATTGCTCTATCCAACAATTTTGCCAAGTGGCATCGGGGGGGCGCGGTACCTATCAAAATTTGCAAGGTAAAGTCTTCAACATCTGGACTTATGACTATTTGTGAATTTTTGGGAACTGAATGTCAGTAGTTACCTTATGGTACTTACTTAAGTACTTACCTACTTATGGCGGCTTTACAGAACTTCGTATGTCGCCGGCGACGGTGTCGCTGGCCAATAGGATTCGATCTGCCTGTACTCCCCTCTCCCTTCATAATTCCCGCGACACGAGTTTCTGTCGTCGTGTCGTTCAAATTACTCAACCACAGTGGAGTGGGGGACTGTCGCCGGCGACACACAAAGTTCTGTAAAGCCGCCATTACGCAGCAAAGTCAGAATGACAACTTGACAATAATTACGACTTTGATAGTCAGTGCAGGAGTCGTAATATAAAAGGATATAACCGAGGATAGGTATAACCGATTTGGCATACATATCTTATTGACTTCCCGGTGTCGCCTCTGGCGGAGAAACGTTGAGGGCGCCTTCGCCAGCGTCCAGCGATCTATTAAAAACGAAACTCTATCTCACCATTGCGAAAATTTTGATGACAATCATTTGAGTTGCTGCCGAAAAAGCTGCCAATTTCAGGACTCTATATTTGAGGTAGAGGATCCGTGCTATATGTTTCATTCCTTGTATTGTATTGCCATACAGTGCCGCTTTTATTAGTATGAGACAGACACCGATACATAAACATACAAGCGTCTGAAAAAAAAAGCAAACAATGAGTAGTATTATTAAAGAATAAGCATAAGCATTTGCTCAGATTTTTGAGGAGTTGCTAAGCAGACTTTCCCTGGCAACGCCTATGAAATCCAAGCAAATGCCTATGCTTATTTTCTATTAATAGGTACTACCCAATATTATTTCCGCAGTTGGGGGTTTTAGGCGAGGCGGTATGTCAATAAAATCACTACAATAATCTGGAAAAAATCCCGACCAAAGCTTCTATGGTGTCAAACTCCTAAAAACGCCTACCGCCTACCTGATAAAAACGTTTGACGCGAAAAACTTGAAATGAAGCCGATTATTTGCATTTAAACTGGATCATTGTGAATAAAGTCCTATACTTACATACCACGGAGTAAAGTGTCATTACAGCCTACGGGATTCTATCTCACCTCCAGGCGCGTGCTGGGACCCTTGAAAGGGCCCGGGCAAATTCATGGTAAAAGGCCCCTCCCCCCCCCTCGACTAGAGGTGCCAGATTTCCAAAAATCAAAATCAGAACAAGAATTTCTGAATAAAAAAAGTGAAAAAATGGAACACTTATCTTTGAAAGTGCGAGCGAAGCGAGCACAATGGCGCGTCAGGCAAAAAATTTTTGGAATGATAATGATAATGCTAATAATAATACCGGAAACAAATTTCAAATAGGTAAGTTCCACTTTTTTTTGTTTTCATTCTCTTATTTTTTTTTATGTCAACGCTAGGAAAATGTTAGCACATCAAAACTACCTGGACACGTCCCAAAAAAAAAACTATAAATTCAAAAATGTAAAAGAGACAAGAAAGGTCCCTTGAGGCCCTACGGCTGAGGGCCTACCGGAAAATGCCCGGCTGCCCGGCGGGCCAGCACACGCCTGCTCACCTCGACGCCCCTCGGTAATATCTTGAATCCTTTGGCTGTATAGAGACGCTTTCCACCTTGGTATGTAATATACTATTTATTTGAACTTGTAATATGCGATATTCAGCGGCACGAGTTGCGCTGTAGGTTCGCAAAGCTAGGGGATGGAACTCATGCGTCTGCGCGAGCTAGGAAAAGTCAAAACCTGCAGATTTTCAGCCATCGAATTAACAAAGGAAAATAGATGACAAGAAACTCCTGACTTCCATGCTAGATTATGTGGAATGATGTGTCCATGTGCATTACTGTAGAAAAAAAGAATTCCGCGCGTAGTGTTCCGAAAAGAACGAAAAAGCCGTTTTCAGTGTATAACTGGTTGCCTAGAAGGTGATGTTTTTTGGGAACACACATGAAATGGAACTGTAACGTTCTTTTCGTACGGTTTTTGCAGCCAGGCACTCAACAAACTGCCCGTCATTTTTGAAAAAAAAAAAACAGAAAATACAAAACCTCTGATATATTATACATATAACCCGATAAAATTTTAGTTACCATTTGTTTACATGCAGTTTCATGCCACTGACAGACAGGGCGGCAACCGTAAGGCAGAGAAGAATACCAGAAGTAGGGCGGTATTTTCAAAAACACACCAACTGATTAACACGTTACCATATTTTCGCTCATTGTGTATCTAGAACTGATCCATCATTGCTGGGCTTGAACACAATGAAAGATCAAGAAACACTCTTTTTTCCATAGCTTATTTGAAAGTTTCATTTCCAGCCGTTTCAATAATAGACAATGTTGAAATTACGCTTTTTACATGTGTTAGCATACGGCACTATTCTCAAATCCCCTAGCATGGTTGCGCCAGCGCAGAAATGGCACTGAATTTCGCCTATTGGGCAGTAAAAAACAACACATGAGTTTGCGTCGTCTTGCCATCTGTGCCCATCTTCTCACAGTGGCATTAAGAGGAACGTCTTCGCTATACGTTTGTGATGGTAGCAAGCCAGCAGAACGTGTTGACGTGAATTTTGTATCAGCACCAGCTTGGGTTGAAGAGAGATGGTGCATTTCGTAGATTTATCAATAATTTCGAACAAGAGAAAAATAAATAAATTTTGTTTTCAGGACCTGACAGGTAACGATAAAGACTTTGGCGCCGAGTGCTTTTGAAAAAATTAACGCCGGTGTTGATATAGAAAAAATGCAAATATCCACTTCAACAAGGGATAAATTACTTAAATGTACCTTCGATCGCTATAGACCTCAGATTGCGCTGTTCTCAAAACGTATTGTGTTGTTTTTTACTGCCCAATTACAAGTTCAAAATTAATGAAAAGCTTTGGTGACACTACTTTCCAACTCAAAATGCCACATCGCGAATGGTTCAACGATATACATGGCCCTCAGACCTCGCCGAGTTTATTCTCTTGCTGACATCGAAGTATAAAATGTCGAGTTTTAGAGCTGGAAGGAAGTACATTTCTAAGCCCATGTTATCAGTCCGGCATATACCTACACCCGGTTTATGTCAAGTAGGCGCGCCGCGCACGGGTGAAATAGAACTGCTCGAAAAGAAATCAAATTTATAGACTCCCAAAAGCGTGCCGCAGTCAAGCCAGATATAATATCGTTAGAAAACAGTTTGCTTTTCATTCCTCATAAAATTTTTGCGAACGGTGTTTGGTAAAATTGAAAAAACTGCTGCTGAACAGGCTGGTAAAAATTGCTGTCTTCTTAGCGGGCAACATCTTCAAAAACGCTGTTATTGAAATTTTGACGCAATAACTAAGTTCACTGGATTACGAACTATTAGTCCGGTGGATTAGCACCAAAAAATCCCTAAACTCTGCATTTTGTGATAAAGCAAAGGGCTTCTGGATTTACGTTCTTGAGATTCAACTTGACAATTCCAGAATTGGCGCCAACGAGTTTAGTGTGGCAGACGACCTCAGGAGCCATCCGTAAGTATGGAAGAACAAAAATTTCGTTGCCGTTATTTAAAAGTTCGAAGTTTGATCACAAATTATCAATTTGTATCGTGTTGCAGCCTTTCTTGCTGGAAGCAGTCCTGTTTGTGTTGCTTGTGGAGTTAGTATAGAAATCAAGCATGCTGATGGCCTATTCTTGAGGAAGAATTGATTTTTTCTTTTCTGATTGTTTAGTTTGATAGAGCAGTGAGCATTTTACACATTTCGCGAGACTTTTATTTTGATTTCTGCTCTTGTTCATTAGAATCATCAATTCCATAATATACAGGGTGTTTCGCGACATTACAACCCTTTTTTTGGGGCCCTTCTCTTTGCAATTATCTCGAAAAAAACTTTATATTGTCAATTTTCATGAAGATTCCAAAATATTAGTTACCTATCTATAATTTTCTGCATCTTGTCATGTACAGGGTGTTACAGATTGTTCACAGCCTGTAGGTTACAGGGTGTCACAGATTGTTCACAGCCTCCAGGTAGGCTATTACATATACCTAATACCTTGGGGGTGCTATTTGTTGTGGATGGGATGATGACTCATGTGCACTATGAGGATGTGCTCAACGTATCCATGTGCACCATGAGGATGTGCTCAATGTATTCATGGGGGATGTGACTATGGTTGGTGCACATGAGCACGTTTGGCAGATCCCCCTGTATTTTGAGCACATCCTCATGATGCACATGAGAACGTTGAGCACATCTGAGCGATGCACATGGGAACGTTGAGCACATCTTCATGGTGCACATAAGTACATTGAGCACATCCCCATGGTAAACAATGCTATGGTGCACATATATGTGTTCCAAAATGTGCCAGTGGGCACTTTTCTACCAGGGAGACTCACGGAATGTGATTTGGTTAGTTACTCAATGGAACATCACGAATTTATCGTTTTTTTGTCACAAAAACCAGGTTTTTTAACCTCAGCAAAAGAATGATTCTTTTTTTTTCAAGTTTGGAGAATTGAACAAGCACGGCGACAGTGCAGAAAATTGCTACCAACATTTCTAAGAGACTCATAAGCTTCCTTTATGACACATGACGATACTCAATTGTCGTTTTGACCATTGTCCATTGACCAGTGTGAAAGTTCTTGCATCTTCAAAGTTCGAAGGGCCCCCCATTCGCCTCCTTATTGACGAAATTTCAAGAGCTGCGGGTCAAATTATGCCTATTGATATGAGATTTGCACATGAAAAAATTCGTTGCCCCAACCCAAAATACAGTATCGATGTATTCTTGGATCGCATTACTCGGTATTTCGATTTGGAAAAAAATCAGGGAAAATATCAAAGTTTTTACTGCAGGTTTAATCATTTTCGAAGACATCTGGAATCGGAATTGTTATATTTTGTATCGGTCTCAGGTCTCCTTATGATGAAAAACATACACTGGATATGTCTTTCGTTTTTACAAGATGATTGGAAAGATTTGTTCCGAAAGTTATTTTATGTCAACTTTGAACACTGTAATTGACGCACCTTCAAACGAAAAGTCATATTGTGCATGCAATACAGCTCTGATATCATGTTTGTTGCTTTTACGAGGAGGAACAATTCTTCCTCTACAGGACAAAGTTGAAAACCGTACAATAGAGTTTCTATTTATGACGCAACACGTTTTTGAATTGAAGCATGCGTCACTCATCGGGTGCCATGTTGACGCAAAACCGCTCTCGCGACCAGACAGTTCTATGAGCTTGCAACGATGAGAAGCATATCTAATGCATCTTTTTCAGTCTAAGAAAAGTTTTAAGTAACTGAATATGCAAGAATAAATGGAATGCCTATGGTGAGGAGTGATTACCATGAGGTTGAAGTTGAATATCAAAAAAGCGTGTTTTTTTAGACAAACTTGTTCAAACATGTTTCTAACGTAATTTGAACACTTTATTCGAACTCAGAACGTAGATTTTAGTCGAAAATGATACCAAACTTCTTCATATTCATTCAAGATTGATGAAAACCACAAATCGCCTTCAAAGACAAAAATGCCTTCTCCTCAGCCCCCTTACGTGATTAGCATCGACATATTCTGTCAATTCCTCCCCATAGGGTATCAGCGCATCAAAGTATGATGTATTTGGGTGCTTTCGAGGAACATGGAAGATTTTGGTTCTTTTACAACTGTGGATGGCTCCTGAGGTCACCTGCCACACCAAACTCGTTGGCGCCATTTCTGGAATTATCAAGTTCAGTCTCAAGAATGTAAATCCAAGAGCCCTTTGCTTTATCACAAAATGCATAGTTTAGGCGCTAATCCATCGGACTATATTAGAAAACAACAAAAATAAATATATGTTGCCCCATCGTTTTCTTGTATCGAAAAACAATTAAATATGATTCAACTGACCCGTACGAAGAAATCTATTTTTTCAACAATAAGGCTGGCACAGAGATAACGACAAATGCTTCCAATATTTGCTCAAGAGTTGAAAGCTTGCATTGAGACAAATATAACGAAAAAGTAAGGGGCTTAACAGGTCTTTTCGCACCTTCAAGGCATCGTTTACTTTTGCGCAGATGTGGAGGAATCAGCACAACTCTTTTCTGACTTAACGAAGAGTTTGACACCATGAAGCTTTGGTCGGAATTTTTTCTATCCAGAATGACCTACCGCCTATTTCTGATGCGACTAAAAAAGTCGTTGACGGGAATCGGTTTTATTTTATTCTTTTCAAGTAGAAACTCCTCCAAAGAGAAAATGTTGAAATGCTATAAAATTTTCAAAATTTCCATACATTTTTGATTTTGATTTTTGGAAATTCGAACACTAGATAGCAACGCACATACATTTTTTTTCAAGGAAGTCGCATGCCAAATTTTAACTTTCTATTTCAATAAAAAAAAAATACGAAATATGATTTCCCGTAGACATGAAAAAGTGAATTAATGTGAATAAACAATTTTTGGTACTTTTTTTTTGAAAATAGAGAACTCAAATTTGATATATGCGCGTTGCTATCTAGTTTTCAAATTTTCAAAAGTCAAAATCAAAACTTTTACAAAACTTTTAGAAATTTTAAAAATTCGATAGCATCGCCCGTACATTTTCTCTTTGAAGGAGCTTCTACTTGAAGAAAAATCTGTTGTGGGGCGACACAAAACTTTCCCGGCGGTATCCAGAGACGTCAGTAATGATTTTGATCGAAGTGTCC
Organism: Anaspis maculata; assembly: GCA_949128115.1. Classification (NCBI taxonomy): domain Eukaryota; kingdom Metazoa; phylum Arthropoda; class Insecta; order Coleoptera; family Scraptiidae; genus Anaspis; species Anaspis maculata. Next base: position 32,979,755 of record OX421967.1, read on the forward strand.
CTTCGGGAGGGGGCGATTCGATTTGGAAATTGATGAAAAAATTCTATTAAGTCGAGCGTTTAGCGAGCATCCTGCATCCATTGTTGAGCGGACAGAAAAAATGACAGGTTAGGTCAGTTTTCCAAGGTGATGAAATGATCCAAAAGGTAGAACTAGGTAGCTAACTGTTGTGATATCTCAAAAATGCAATGCTGGTTCCTTATTGAAGTTTTTGTTCCTACTTTAGATATGATGATGAAATTACAAAAACTTGATTGAAAACTTTTACTGCATCTGTGTGTCAAATTTCAACTCTATATTTTCCATTTAGAGCTTGGGCAGACAAACCCAGACCCAATGTGCCACCTAAGAGCTTCCGATCAAAATCATCAACCCAAAGTCTAATCAGATCATTTCAGGCTGAACTTAGGCCTCCGTACCTGATTTCGATTTGATCGGATCAATAATTCGGTATTTATCGTGACAGAACCGCTTAATTTGTACGATCGCATGAGTGGTTTTATATTTTCAGGAGGAAAATTTCCGGGAAATAGGAGAGAACATATTGGAAAATGTTCAAGAACCAGTTATCTATTCTCAAAAAAAAACAATTCCAAGAAATCTGTTCACGGAATAAAAAGTTGGAAAATTTGCAGTTTTTCCAGAGACAAAAACTCGGCAACTGTTGATCCGATTTCGAAAATTTTTCCTCCAAAAATTAGCTCAATCTTTTCTCCAACTTTTATTCACAGCATGTCTGCACCTAAAATTAATATTTCGTGGGGCCTACCGCATGTAGAAGTTTGCATTGCGTTTTTCCCAAATTCACGGAATGTGCAAATTTCATTTTGAAAAAATTACAGTCGGAAAACCGAAACCGTGTCAACTTTGAAAATAGACCTGCACGACGCTCAATACAATCTACTTTCGATATCAGTTGAAATTTAAAAAAAAAGTCGATCCCCGAGCAGGAATAAATTTTTGAGTGGAGTCCTGCTACAAAAGCGAGTCGTGCTGGTTAGTGGGAGGGTTAGCGGAATGGTCTGTGCATTTTGTGATCAAAGCATGAAATTTGGCATACTTGTCCAGAAGACCCTCCTTCGCAATTCCAGATGTGGCGCCACGCGAGATTTTGCGCCAGAGACACTGTATTGCGGTTAATATACCTGCTAGGGGTAAATCCTGCAAAAATGGTTCCTGGCCGGTCTCTGGTACCGCAGTCGGTATTTTTCAGTTCTGTTTAGTTAAAACTACATGTGGAAATGAGTGAGGAGTACATTTTCACAAGCAAAGTTTCAAATGCTGCCTTTATACGTGGTTTCAATACATTTTAAGGCCAACTTTGTTTTAGTACAGGAAACATGGTAAAAAAATTGACAAAACCTCGGCAAAGATATGAACGTCCTGAAAATTTTATATTCCGTCCAGAATTATGTGCCCTACTACATATCTAAAATTGCCAAAAATCGCACCTCGAAGCTTCGAGTTATTGGAGAGGGGGTAAAAAACTGCAACTCAAAATAAAAGGTATAGAACCCGATGGAACCCGTCAATCCAATGGATGCAAATACGTCGTAGTTCGACGCATCACAACCAGTTGATACAATTTTGACACAAAAAGTGTCGATCATTGTTGAAGGGGGGTCGTGGGGAAAGGCGAAACTCGGCTGGGTGGCTCTTTTTCTTCCTGGGCCATGAAGAATCGATCACGACAAGATTGGTATCTTTTCCGACTAAATTTAATGTCTTGAACTTGAATCCGATGTGTAAATTTGGATAAAAACAAGTTCGAACAGGTTAACTTGAGAAAACCTGTTTTCTCTTTGACAATTTCCACAAAACTTTTTTTTACTGTTGGAGGTATTCATCTTTGAAAACATCTCAAAGGCCATTAGACCAAACTGTATTCTTCACGAAAATCATCCATTCGATCTGGACCTTTGTTTCTCGTGGTAGGAAAAATTGATTTGAACTGAGGTCGGCACTGCCCGGCGTTTACTAATGACCAGAACACTACAGCATGCACCTTCAAGTAATAACTCAATACCCTGAATTGCGATTCACGACGATTTTGTTTATGTTATAGGGAATTCAGTTCTGCACAGATCCTCAAACTTTCAAGGATGAGTTATAATTTTCCAGATAGTTTGGGCTATTTTCATTTAAAGATGCATGGTGTAGTGTTCTGGTCAGTAGTAGACGACGGACTGTGCCGACTTAAGTTCAAATCGATTTTTTCTATCTCGAAAAACAAAGTTATAGATCAAATGGATGATTTTCGTGAAAAATACAGTTCAATCTAATGTCCTCTGAACTATTTTCAAAGATGAATGCCTCTAACAGTAAAAAAAAGTTTTGTGAAAATTGTCGAAGAAAAAACAGGTTTTCTCAAGTTAACTTGTTTAAACTTGTTTTTGTCCAAGTTTATACATCGGATTCAAGTTCAGGACATTAAATTTAGTCGGAAAAGATACCAATCTTGTCGTGATCGATTCTTCATGGCCCAGGAAGAAAAAGAGCCACCCAGCCGAGTTTCGCCCTCCCCCGCGACCCCCCTTCAACAATAATCGACACTTTTTGTGCCAAAATTGTATCAACGGGATGTGATGCGTCGAACTACGACGTATTTGCATCCATTGGATTGACGGGTTCCATCGGGTTCCATACCTTTAATTTTGAGTTGCAATTTTTTACCCCCCCTCCAATAACTCAAAGCCTCGGGGTGCGATTTTTGACAATTTCAGATATGTAGTAGGGCACTTGATTCTGAACAGGATATCAAATTTTCAGGACGTTCATATCTTTGCCGAGGTTTTGGCAATTTTTTCACCATGTTTCCTGTACTAAAACAAAGTTGGCCTTAAAATGTATTAAAACAACGTATGAAGGCAGCATTTGGAACTTTTCTTGTGAAAATGCACTCCTCACTCATTTCTACATGTAGTTTTAGCTAAACAGAACTAAAAAATACCGACTGCGGTACCAAAGACCGGCCAGGAACCATTTTTGCAGAATTCACCCCTGGCAAGTAGATTAACCGCAATACAGTGCCTCTGGTGCGGAATCTTGCGTGGCGCCACATCTGGAATTGCAAAGAAGGGTCTTCTGAACACGTATGCCAAATTTCATGCTTTTATCACATAATGCACAGATCATTCCATTTTTGGCCGTTAACCCCGCCACTAGGTCGATACACCGGCGAGAGCCCCTCCTGAGTGGCAACGGCCAGGAGAAATTTTGAAAATTTATTACGCCCAACTGGAGAATGGTGGAAAACTGCAACTGCGGCCTCAATTTGACTCTTTTGTTGTGTTGCTTCCTGCCAAATCTGGTTCCAATCCATCGGATAGATTTTGAATAATTAATTGGTAAAGTTTTGAACTTTAACATTTTTTATTATTTGACAGATGACAGATAGGGCAATGTTTCCAACTGTTCTGAATACAGTTTTTCAAGGGCTTTCAAATGACATATTGCAAGTTGAGTTCCGTGAGATATAGCTTCTGACATTTGATGATAGTGACAGTTGGGTTTGACAGATGACAGCCAAAAACTAATGGGCTCTTTTCAGGAAACAACCATGTTTGTATACCAAATAATAAGTCGATCCAGTCAACGTTACGGCAGTTATCGTGGAAGATCACAGACAGACACACACACATACCTACACACACACAGACAGACATCATTCTGAAAATGGTCTTAATCGTCTTGGAGGACCTCAAAACGGATATATCCGGTGAAATCTCAAAACTTTTTTTCTGCACGATTACAATACTTTCCCTCCGTGTTCGTGGGGGGGCCGGGAAAGTAAAAATCTGTTGTGGGGCGACACAAAACTTTCCCGGCGGTATCCAGAGACGTCAGTAATGATTTTGATCGAAGTGTCCCTTCGGGAGGGGGCGATTCGATTTGGAAATTGATGAAAAAATTCTATTTAGTCGAGCGTTTAGCGAGCATCCTGCATCCATTGTTGAGCGGACAGAAAAAATGACAGGTTAGGTCAGTTTTCCAAGGTGATGAAATGATCCAAAAGGTAGAACTAGGTAGCTAACTGTTGTGATATCTCAAAAATGCAATGCTGGTTCCTTATTGAAGTTTTTGTTCCTACTTTAGATATGATGATGAAATTACAAAAACTTGATTGAAAACTTTCACTGCATCTGTGTGTCAAATTTCAATTCTATATTTTCAATTTAGAGCTTGGGCAGACAAACCCAGACCCAATGTGCCACCTGAGGGCTTCCGATCAAAATCATCCACCCAAAGTCTAATCAGAACATTCCAGGCTGAGCTTAGGCCTCCGTACCTGATTTCGATTTGATCGGATCAATAATTCGGTAATTATCGTGACAGAACCGCTTAATTTGTACGATCGCATGAGTGGTTTGATATTTTCAGGAGGAAAATTTCCGGGAAATTGGAGAGAAATTATTGGAAAATGTTCAAGAACCAGTTATCTCTTCTCTAAAAAAAACAATTCCGAGAAATCTGTTCACTGAATAAAAAGTTGGAAAATTTGCAGTTTTTCCAGAGAGGAAAACTCGGCAACTGTTGATCCGATTTCGAAAATTTTTCCTCCAAAAATGAGCTCAATCTTTTCTCTAACTTTTATTCACAGCATGTCTGCACCTAAAATTAATATTTCGTGGGGCCTACCGCATGTAGAAGTTTGCATTGCGTTTTTCTCAAATTCACGGAATGTGCAAATTTCATTTTGAAAAAATTACAGTCGGAAAACCGAAACCGTGTCAACTCTGAAAATAGACCTGCACGACGCTCAATACAATCTACTTTCGATATCAGTTGAAATTTCCAAAAAAAGTCGATCCCCGAGCAGGAATAAATTTTTGAGTGGAGTCCTGCTACAAAAGCGAGTCGTGCTGGTCGAAACACCGGCGAGAGCCCCTCCTGAGTGGCAACGGCCAGGAGAAATTTCGAAAATTCATTACGCTCAACTGGAGAATGGTGGAAAACTGCAACTGCGGCCTCAATTTGACTCTTTTGTTGTGTTGCTTCCTGCCAAATCTGGTTCCAATCCATCAGATAGATTTTGAATAATTAATTGGTAAAGTTTTGAACTTTAACATTTTTTATTATTTGACAGATGACAGATAGGGCAATGTTTCCAACTGTTCTGAATACAGTTTTCCAAGGGCTTTCAAATGACATATTGCAAGTTGAGTTCCGTGAGATATAGCTTCTGACATTTGATGATAGTGACAGTTGGGTTTGACAGATGACAGCCAAAAACTAATGGGCTCTTTTCAGGAAACAACCATGTTTGTATACCAAATATCAAGTCGATCCAGTCAACGTTACGGCAGTTATCGTGGAAGATCACAGACAGACACACATACACACACACAGACAGACATCATTCTGAAAATGGTCTTAATCGTCTTGGGGGACCTCAAAACGGATATATCCGGTGAAATCTCAAAACTTTTTTTCTGCACGATTACAATACTTTCCCTCCGTGTTCGTGGGTGGGCCGGGAAAGTAAAAATTAAATAAAAGCGATTCCCGTCAATAACTTTTTTAGTCGCAACAAAAACTCCTCAACGAATTCAACCTTGCACTTTTTGAAAGAAAGTGACAGAGTTGTACTTCATGACCGAATACAAGTAGTAGGTACAACAGGGCAATTGCATGGTGTTGGTTCAGCTTGTCGCCACTTGGTGCCTGCCTATCGCGACTTAGTGTCTGTGGGTATCAGTGGCCAGAAGTATCAATTCGTTTCGTTTGTTCATGTTTGTATGGTTGTTTCGAGGTTGTTGAGTAAAGGCAAAATCAAAGGCTACTTGTAAAACGTGTTGCTTGTTCAATCTTTCAAACGAGAGTGCGCGATGTACATCTTGTATTTGACATTCTTATCAGATACCTCTCATTTCGCCTCGAATATGTCTCAAACTTGTCTTATGGACCGAGAGCCCCCAAAAATTTTGTCTTATAACCCGATTTTTGATTAGGGGATGTTCCCACACAAAAGCCCGTTGGTTTCATTTATGTACCTTATGACATAAATTTTTGACATTTTTCGAAAATTGACAAGCCTATACCAGCCTAAAGCCCCCGGTCTGACATGTAAGACAAAGAAATTTTTAACAACCTTATCAACGCACATTAGACCTCCAGGGTTAAAATCATGTACCTCATGACGTAAGTTTTGAGGCACCAGCTCCCTGTCCACAAACCTGTGGACAGGGAGCTGGAGATTAAGTAAACGAATCCTGTCGGCCGTTGGCTGTTGCCTAGGCAATAACAGCGTAACAGAGCGTTTATGAAACATTATTTTTTGAAGAATCGCACCATTAGTTGAGAAATAGGCAGTTCGAGAAATCTATTCCTGGATGAATTTATTATCCTTATCCATTATTTTAAAATTTGCGGAAAGGACCTGATGTTCAAAATTATCATTATTATGAATACATACCCACAAAATTAGTACCAGAAAAGTAAGAGAACGCGTGGCAAGTTGAATATAAATTGGTATGTACGGTTCGACTTCATTGGTATATTGATTGATTCGTCGGTATTTGGTACTCGTCGTATACGCCGGTCTGAAATCAAAAATTATTAAGTATGAAGCGTTCAGTGAAAAATCACGCCATAATCTGTGGTCTAGTCTCTGGTCGCTGGTCCTGATTAGCATAGCACCAGCAGGTGAGACGCCGATAAACAGTGGATAGTGCATTGGTTCTTCGATTGGTTCTAAGAATAAGAAGTGGTTTATTTCTTGGCACCATCATTCCAATGTGGAGGAGCGAGCGGCGGTTTGCAATTCAAAAGCTCAGTATATTGATCAGGACACAAAGGGTGCTTTCCACCTAGACGGTACAAATACCACCAGACGGAACATGTTCCACGATTGGGTACACCTAGATGGCACCGGCATCGTTGACCGACGCGACATCTCTGGTCTGGAGGCAAAAGATGACTATGGCATTCAGAAATAAAGAAATTGCAGCGTAAATCTTAATCGATCGTATGTTATCCCTGCAGAGAAATAAAATAAAACATGGATGCATGGATGAAACGACACAGAGAGAGGCATATGACAACGGAGTGCTGGATCACAGCTGACGGTACGTCATTTTTCGCATCCGTTTCCGGTGTGCCTTTCGACGGCACAAAATTTTAGGTGATCCACGGGACGGCACAAAACCAGGTAAGAACACGTAGATGGAGATCACCGTTTGGAACCCGCACGTGCGCAAATGGAAGGTGTACCAAACTTGGGGCTAGGTGGAAAGCACCCAAAACTATACGCGATATTAGAGTCCGGATGTTAGGCGCCAACCACTTTGCATTTAATGATTAAGCAGTGCCCTTTGGTACGAATGTTGTACATACTCATGCCTTAATTTCAAGAGGTGTTGCCAAGATGTCGGTCGCTGCAAACGCCGTATACAGGGTGATCAAAAATACAAAAATTCCAACTCATGAACTAAACAAATTGGAGTCATGAAAATCAGCATGCAGATTCACAATCCAATGCTCAACAAGTTAAAATAAGCCGTGTTTGAATATTTTCAGCCGTTCCTGAAATATTTTGAATTTAGTGGTCGGTTTAATGGAAGTGGACATTTTCCAATAATTCAGTGATTTCCCAAGATATTTGGATAAATCCCTGCATTTCCACAAAGAATGGCCTCATAAGTGAAATGTGATGTGTTGCCACCGTCCCCGCCTACTATTTTTGAAAATATGACAGTCGACTGCTTTTTTTCTTATGGCCGCCATTTTGAATTCGCTCATTATGGAATAAGTGTGGAATCAATTAGAACTAGTAGTAGTGGTCATACTCAAAAATCCAAATGCAAAAAAAACCGTTTTAAGTAAATAAATCTTTGCAATTGACCATGAGGAAATGTAAACTCATTTTTACTAGTTTTACAGCACTTCAGCGCTCACCACGACCGAAATGACTATTGTGAAGATGAATATGAGATATTAAAACAATCCAATATCTTGTTTTGAAATTAATTACGGAACCATTTTGATCCATCATCAGTCATTCCCGAAATATACTAAAACTACCCTGAAAAAATGAGACAAGTTTTGAAAATACGTTTATTTGATCAATTTTTTAGTTTTTGAATCGCCTTTTTTTTGTCGGTGGGTCATTTTTGGTATTAAAATTTTGCACAATTGCCAAACAGATCAGACAAGATGATGGGTTGTTTCAAAATCCCATATTCATCTTTACAATGGTCATTTTGGTCGTGTTAAGCGCCGAAGTGCTATAAAACTAGTGAAAATGTGCTCAACATTTCCAAGTGACCAACTACAAAAAGTAACTTACTAAGAACGGTTATTTTTGCATTCATATTATTGACTATGACCATTAATGCTAGTACCAATTGATCTTCCACTTTTTCCATAATGGGCGAATTCAAGATGGCGGCCATAAGAGAAAAAGAAGTCGACTGTCATATTTTCGAAAATAGTAGGCGGGGAGGTTGGCAACACACCACATTTCATTTATGAGGTCATTCTTTGTGAATCTGCGAAGTTTTATCCAAATATCTTGAGAAATCACTGATTTTTTGAGAAATCTGCATTTCTATGAAATCGACCACTAAATTGTGAATATTTCAGAAACAGCTAAAAGTACTCAGACGCGGTTTGTTTTAGCCTAATATGCATTGAATTGTGAATCTATATCCTGATTTTCATGACTTCAACATTTTTGATTCATGAGTTGGAATTTTTGCATTTTTGATCATCCTGCATACGGCGTCTGCACAGACCGCTATCTTGGCAACACCTCTTACAATCAAAGCATGGGTATGCACAGCATTCATACCAAACTGCACCTCTTAGTCATTGAATGCAAGGTGGTGGTGTTTTTATGGCTCTTAACATCCGGACTATTAGTGTGACGTCAAGATCGCCATTTTTAAATGCCGAATCCAACATGGTCCGAGAACAAAGGAAATTTCAGAAATTATTTTTGGTAACATTACCTTGCATACAGGATATAGGGTGTTTCGTGATCTATGTGACAAACTTCAACACTGGATAGAGGACTTCAAGATGAGTTGAGACCAACAAGATAAAAAAATTTTGTTGTCCATAGGTTACGAAGATACAGGGTGTTTTGTACTTTCAGTCACAATTTTCAAAGTGCAATATTTCTGCAACGGTTTCGTATAATCGATTGAAATTTTCATGTTACATTCCCTCACTGATACTTCATGAAAAGCCATGACAAGTAGAAAAAAATTCCAAGACCGGACTTTAAAATGATTATTCAGGTTTTCGTGTCCGAAAGTAGGTACCTTTTTTGAGCGAAACTCAAAAACATAGTTACCATATTTATAAAACTGAGAAAAAACTCTACACAAATGGCTTTTCAATTCTGACGGCACACTTGAGATTTTTGGGCAAAAAAAATTGGAAAACAGCTTATGCACTGGAGATAAAACTTTTACCGGGCATAAAAATGAAAGTAGTTCGATATGATCCATATAAATACTCCAGTTCCATCATTTTTGTGGACTGCTGTACGTGTAGCTCATATTGAATGACATAGGAAAAAATTTAGAGTCGGAAAAAGTGAAATTTTGATTTTCTTGTTTCCCTTTCACTGAAAACACTTGGAGGAAAATTATTGTCGGATCAGGAGAATTCAAAAAAGATACTGAAAAAATCGTCAGGGTATTCTTTTGGCACCATTTTACTCTTCATGAAAAATCAATGCTTCACCTGACTTTAACCCTTTCTTATTCGCGTCTAACTCTCACTTCTAATTCTTCTGAAGTTAAGATTTTAACGCACTGACTAAAGCTCATACTGAAAGGGTTAACCGCATAGAGAAGAAAAGCCACGTCAACTTGAGGCACCTTTACAGGTAGGAAAGCCCAGGTAATTTATCATCTTAACTCATCTTGGAGTCCTCTATCCAGTGTTGAAGTTTGTCACATAGATTCCGGACCACCCTGTATTTAACTATAATCAATTTCACGGCTTTCTGCATTAGAGCAAGCTATAGAAAAATAGGTTGCGTTGGTACAAATGACACGTTGACGACTTGTTGGCAGCTAGCTGTCTTCATGTGGAATTTTCAATGTGACATTGTCACCGTCTCGGAGAGTCATCATGTACGCGAAAGTGAAAATTTTCGAGAATATGCGAGGAATTGTTTCCTTCCAGTGGTTTGCAGTGTGAACGATAGAAGGGACATTTTTTCACTGGTTGGTGGGTCTTCACCAGGGCTATTAGGTTTTGCCGGCCACTGAGAAAATTATGCCGAAAGTCCGTGATGCCGTGAAGAAATGGGATGTAAATAGGAAAACCCACTACCCAAGAGGGAACTTATTCTTCAGAAGGACAATATGGATAGTAGGACAATAGTAATTTATGGAGTTGAACTGTACGGAGACGAAACAGTTTGGGCGTGAGTAGGGTGGTACACTGTGTTGTCTGCCAGCCTATGTTTTCATACCTTGTTTGCTGTTGCAGTAGGTATAAAAGGTAGAGCTAGGGCTAGAGTAGGTACCTAGTACTCACTACTGCAGTGCTTGGTGGGCCTTGTCATCCGAGTAGTACCCTGCCGATCTTCGACTTCATTCATTAGTAGCCGCCAAAAACGTCACAACCTTGGCGGAGACCCACCAACCAGTAAAGACAATGCATGTCCCTCGTCCTCCACACTGGAAAGCACTCCAAAGGAACTCACGATTTCTGGGGCCCTATTCTTATTAAAACGGGGAACAGAGTTCACGTGTGTAGTTACTAGGCAAGGGCCAATCACACCTCTCCTTGCATAGCAACACCGCATGGAAACTTTGTTCCCCGTTCCAAGAGTAAGGCCCCTGGCGTATGCCAAAAAAAAATGCACTTCGCGTAGATGATACCTCGACACGGTGACAAGGTGTCACATTGAAAATTGGACGTGTAGACAACTGGCTGGCAATTCCTGGCATCCCCTTGTCATCGTATCATTCGTACCAACTACAGATGGTATAAACACAACACAATTTTTCCATAGCTTGCTCTAATGCAGAAAGCCCGTGGAATTGATTATATGTTGGAGTACGAAGTGACAAACTACAGAACCTAGAGGTCATTTTGGAGCATATTCTAATGTTTTATCTTCTTTCTAAAAGATTTTATCGACAAAAGAACTTTGAAAGTGACAGCGATGACAGCGTATGTTGGCGCGACATAACCTCAAAGCACAAACAACACTGCACCTGCATCAGACAACAACGAGAACCAGTCAACCACACAGCAAAGTGCAGAGCTGCGGACGTGTTGGAGAAGTTGAGAGTTGAAATTTACCAACATCTATGTATGTCAAAAGATTCTTCTTTTGGAAATGTGAGAAGTTTACATTTTCGTCGCTCATTGTGGTGTTAACAATCTGGTGATGCCCAACACATTACTTACCATTTTCACTACAAAATGAAAAACTAAAAATCGCATACGCTGTCGTCGCTGTCACTTTCAAAGTTCTTTTATTGATAAAATCTTCTAGAAAAAAGATAAAGAATTGGAATCTGCTCCAAAATGACCTCTAGGTCCTGTAGTTTGTCACTTTGTACCCCAATATAGTTAAATATGCAAGGTAATGCTGCCAAAAATTAATTTCTGAAATTTCCTTGTTCTCGGACCATTGTTGGATCCGGCATTTAAAGATGGCGACTCTTGACGTCACCACTAATGTCGCGTTTTGACTCTCCGCCCCGCGACCTTTTGCAATGTAAACCCCATTGCAATGCATCAGTCGACTGTAGTACCTACCTCCACTATACTGGTCACAATTTGGAGTGGGTCACCCAAAAAATTGCTCGGTTTTGATTCGCTGTCAATCACTTGAGAATCATCAGATTATGAAATAACTCACACCAACTTCAAGATAAATCTTCCCACTTTCACCATCAGCAAATGCTTGTTAGCTTGTGACAGCGATGGGCTTATTACAGGGTGGTAAAGGATACTTCGCAATTTTGTACTTTTTTTAAATAGTGCAGGAACTTTTGTGGCCACCCTATAATTTTGAGATTTCCTGTATGGGGTAGTCAATAGTATGAGGAGTTTATATTTTCTTAGTTTGATGCTCTACGTTGCTTAGTAACGAAAATATGTTTTTTTAATTATTTAGTTACTTCATCACGTTGATTTATACCTCGATTTATACGAACATTTTTTCATTATATTCAAATTATGAGCAATGAAAATGAACGAGGCAAAATATTTCAATATAAAATTGGACCTGATCTGGAGCGCACTACTTTTTGGTAGGACCTAAACATACCGTTGAACATGTTATTGATAGTTGCTCTCTCCACTTCGCGGTTAGAGCATCCAGTAAGCTGTTGTCGTGTAGTGAGTTGTACTGGTAGTGCTGACAGTCTTCTTTGGAGAGCATCTCATATGTGCTCAATTGGATTGATATCGAGCGATAAGTTCAGCCATATTGAGTTGATTTGATTATTCACGGAAGATTCATTCCTTATATTGCCATGCTACATTTATTATTAGGTATTGTTATTGTTACAGTTGTCAAAGTCATTTTTGCTAAACTCAGAGAAAAACTGTTTATAGCAACATTAATAACTGTCAAATCAATCGACTCAACTTGAATACCTACTTGATCAAATATTTGAAGCCACCTGTGAAAATCAAAAGCGGTGTAGCGCGAAAAATCACCTCATGAAAAAAAAATCGTATTTCTGTAACTATGCAACCTGGAGCATCAAGCTAAGGAACAATGAGTTCCTCATACTATTGGTTACCAGATACAGCAAATTCCAAAATTACAGGGTGGCCACGAAAGTTCCTGTACCATTGCGAAACAGTACAAAATTACAAGGCATTCTTTATCACCCTGTAATTAAGATATTGCTGTCACGAACCAAGAATCACTTGCAGATGGTGAAAGTAGAAAGATTTATCTTGAAGTTGGTTAAAGTTATTTCAAAATCCGATGATTTTTAAGAGATTGGCAAAGATTAAAAACCGAACAATTTTTTGGGTGACCCACTTCAAATTGTGACCAGTATAGTTTTAACTCAATCATTATGGAGCTGATCTTTTTTTCGTTCTGTTCTCTTCACAATCGCAGTTTTACCCGTTATTCAAGAGTGCATTAGTTTTGAAGACCTAAAGAAGCCTCACCCTAAAGAAATGGAGAGTATAGATTTCGGGAACAAAAATGGCGTCCTAAAGATAGGTATTATGGTATTATGGTAGAGTTGCAATAAATATATAGATCATTTATTGAACAATTGTTGCTTTATCACAAAAATTTGTGTGCTGAACTCAAGATTTGACTGAGTAATGTCAAAAACAAGCGAATCTCTACAGTGGTATCTTGGCACCCCATGATGCGCAAGCGCGGGTGAGAAAGTGGCAAGAGGCGCTTTCGTTGTGCCGGCAGGAGCTGCTCAGGGTAGATCACTAGACAAAGAAAATAGATCCAGCTGGGGCGTGATAGGCGTTTGTCAAGGCATATGTATCTACTCTCTCTTTCTAGTGATCTACCCGGAGCAGCTCCTGACGCAAAACAAAAGCGGCTAAGAAGCGCAGAAATGTCGCCACGTCAGGCATACTTGCAAAGTTGCCATCGCGAGTGCCAAAGTGACGGTTTGTTCCCGCGACCTATAGCCTATAGGTGAAGTAATATCGTTCAACCCTAGTGTGATTCGAGTTGGCTGGATGTCTCGACACGCGACGCCCTTGGAAAGGAGAAATTCGGGTAATCACAGCTCACTCGAATCACACTAGGCTTGAACGTAGGAACTAATTGTGTTCAGTGAGCAGATGTGATAAGGATGTAAACGACCCCAGTTTTCTTTTTGTGGAATTGTCAGTCAGATAAGGAGACTATTAAACGCTGGGAAATGCTACTGGATATTAGAGAGTTATTGCATAATGCCATTTTACTGCACGGCACTATTGAAGGAGGCGTTATTAAAATACTGCTCACCTTATTTTTGGTTGTTGAATAAGAGTTATTGCAGATCGCAAATTCCCTTACTTGCCCCGTCATTCCCAATTCCTAACCTAAATTTTTAGTCTCAATTTAAAGTTAGAGTGCAAATTGCATGCAGGACACAAGGACCCCTCTGACGGGCCTGATTTCTTGCACACGTGTACTGCAAGGCCTGCAGAGTCTATCTGCAAAAAATTAGCCCCCTATTTAATAACGTAAGGGAAGTAAGCTCAACATTGGACGAATACAGGCAACCAACAATACACTAAGTACAGGGCCATTTTTGGGGCTTGTCAAAATAATGTATAAATAAGGTCTACCTAAAGAGTGCACAAATAAAGGCAGGCACTATCCTTTTTGAGGGAAATTTAACGTCGCACCAATTTGCGCAAGCGTAGGTGTCAAAATAGTGCCGCTTTTAATACTGCTTGCCCTTATTTCATCTGCAATAACTCTCTGATAATTATTTAAGTCTTATTCACAATTCACATACCTCATATTTGTAACGAATGGGAGAAGCAATGCATTCCACCGAATTTTCAACACGTTCTCTTTTCTCTGCCAGAACTTCATAAACGACACAGCTGCAATACAAAATATATATACAAAAACCTATTATAGAACTGACCTATATCTTAACGAAACTATTGGCACTAACTGTCGTGTGATTGTCTGCAACCATATAACAATAATCAAGTCAAGTAATGATGACCTGTATACAAAAATTAGTGCGGGAGCTAGAGATCCAAATATGTTCCTACCTTGGACTTTGTGATACAAGAACAAAATTTTGTACACGCACTCTTCATAGTATTCACCTCAAACAAAACTAGAGATTGTGGAAGCGCGACGAATAGGTCGCGGGAACAAAAATGGCGTCCTGAATCAAATTATTAATTCCACAAAATTCACAAAATAGAAATATGTTTTTTTCGTCACAATGTTATAATTTAAACAAGTATGTAGATACAATTATATCATCACATATGGTCGCATAGAGATGGGTATATGGTATAATGTTATTCTTTCTAGTGCTTACTGACTTGTTGATACAATTTTCTTCAGTTTAGTCCGGTGGTTAAGCGTTCTAACTATGCATTTTGAGCTTAAGCAATGCGCTTTTGGGGTTTGATTGGGGGTCCATCAACTTTAATTTCAAGAGTTGGAGACATCGGTGCACTCGATGCGGAGGGGGTCTGGGGGGCCCTTGAAAGCTGAAGGTGCGAGGCTTCCCACCAAATCACCATACCACCACGTAATTCCTACTGGGAGGCCATCAAACGAGTCCAACCTGTACATTGACAACATTTGTTACCATGTCCAAATAGTTCTTCACACTGAAAAAAAAAATTCTTATGACAGATCGGAAAAAACAGTTTTTCTCAATTCTTCATCCCCACAACGAATAAACTGCCAAGTTTGGTATCATTTTGAAGTAAACGGCATCCTCTGATTTCATTCACCGAGTCAAAATGTTTGTGAGACCACCGTGCAAAGAATGGCACGCCAAGAAGTGAGCATTTTCAAGCACCTCATTCAACAGTAGTTTCTTGGCTGTTACCAATCGATATGATTGATAATTTTGTCATGGATCAATAACTTGAACTCTTTTGTAACGGTAATGCATGTGCATGAAACTCGACACGAGCATGAAGGCATGGGAAAAAAAATTTTCTCCAGCGGTCGAATTTTTTTTCACGCCTACTGAGCGTCAGTTCGCAGGGCTCAGGTAGGGAGCGTTTGGATAGCTTTGTAAGCAAAATTTTCATATCTATCTGAATATTTGAGCAGTTATTTTCTGGAAATTGATTTATGAATCATCAATGATTGTTTTGCCGGTCAGTACCCACATGGGGGTTAACTGCAGAAGTGATGGCTAACGGCGGAGGGAATTCAACGCCCAAGATCTTATGTTCTGCCACTCTGACAGTCATTTTCACGGTTGTTTTTATAAAATTATTTCTTCTCCAAACATAAGAAAACTCACACATACAAAATGATAACAACCTTGAAGGTTGGTAGAGGAAAAAAGAAAATAGCACTTTAAAAGTTGAATGTCCTCCGTCATCAGCCATGATCTCTGTGCAGTTAATCCCCATGGGGGTACCTAGTGACCGTCAAAATAATCTTTGATGATTCTCAGATCAGTTTCCAGAATTATGCTACTCAGCTTCATAGACAGATATGAAAATTTTGTCTCCAAACCTATCCAAACGCTGCTTGCCTGAGCCCAACAAACTAACGCTTAGTAGGCGTGAAATAAATTCGACCGCTGGAGAAAAATATTTTTTCCAGGCCTCCACGCTCGTGTCGAGTTTCATTCACATGCATTACCGTTACAAAAGAGTTCAAGTTATTGATCCATGACAAAATTATCAATCATATCGATTGGTATCAGCCAATAAACTACTGTTAAATGAGGTGCTCAAAAATGCTCACTTCTTGGCGTGCCATTCTTTGCACGGTGGTCCCACAAACATTTTGACTCGGTGAATGAAATCAGAGGATGCCGTTCACTTTAAAATGATACCAAACTTGACAGTTTATTCGTTGTGGGGATGAAGAATTGAGAAAAACTGTTTTTTCCGATCTGTCGTAAGAATTAATTTTTTTCAGTGTGAAGAACTGTTAGGACATGGTAACAAATGTTGTCAATGTGTAGGTTAGAGTCGTTTGATGACATCCAAGTAGGAATTACGTGGTGGTATGGTGATTTGGTGGGAAGCCTCGCACCTTCAACTTTCAAGGGCCCCCCAGACCCCCTCCGCATCGAGTGCACCAATGTCTCCAACTCTTGAAATTAAGGTTTGGGTATCCCCAATCGAACCCCAAAAGCGCATTGCTTAAGCTCAAAATGCATAGTTCGAGCTTTTTTTGGCGCTTAACCACCGTACTAGTTGTGAAGTTGTAATAAATATTTATAGATAATAACAATTCTTGAACAATTGTCGCTTTATCAAAAAAAAAAGTTCTAAACTCGAGATTTGACTGAGTAATGTCAAAAAAAGCAAATCTCTTCAGCGGTACCTTGGCAACCCATCATGCGCAAACGCGGGCAAGAAGCTGGCGAGGTGCTTTCGTTTTGCCGACAGGAGCTGTAGTGGGACTCTGATGCATGGAATAGTTTTGTAAGGCCGAAATGACACGTGACTTTTCCAAAATGTGGTACTCTGATCGCAATGCGACCGCAAACAGCTCGTGCCCCACCATCTCTCACGTAACGCTTCTTGGCGGTAGGCACACGGCTACCGCTTCCAATCAAACGCCCTGAGTGCAAAGGAAACAAATGCAAAAAATATAGGAGATAGTACCTGAATGCAGGTACACTCTATGCACCCGGCGACCTGACCACCTACGGTGTCATAGATTTGCGGGTGTAAATGCTTGGTGCTCGCCAGCACTTCTCTTCAAGAAACATTGAAAACAATAAGAAAACTCTCGAGAAAACCGATTTCAGCCGAACGATAATTCCATTGGCAGAAGTTGTTCATCGAAGTACTGAAATATGAATTCCATGGGAAGGAAACGAAACGCTTCAAAGCGGAACCGCCAAATGCGTTTCCAACCATCAGTGTCTCACTACTGCTCAGGGTAGATCACTAGACAAAGAAAGTAGATCCAGCTGGGTCGTGATTGGCGTACGTATCTACTTTCTCTATCTAGCGATCTACCCGAAGCAGCTCCTGGCGCAAAACAAAAGTGGCTAAGAAGCGCGGAAATGCGCATGCCACGTCAGGCATATCCCGCATATCTTCAACGTTACCATAGCGGGTGCCAAGGTGACGTTATATTCCCGCAACCTATTCCCACCCGGCTGTTGCTGGGGTGTCGGTCATATTGGCCATAGACCAGCCAGTTGATAGACCTTCCACGATAGACGTGAATTTTGAATCAGCTCGATAACCGACTTCAGTTTTTGCCCCTGGAAGGTAGGAAAATGACAATTCTGACAGCTGCACGGCGGTTCCATCGTGGGTCCGCCTCGTAAATAGTAAAAGACAGTCTGTAGAGCGTATGTGCCAAATTTCATGCTTTTATCACAAAATGCAAGGTGGTTCTTACTAACCGCCGCACTATCTGAAATATTGATTAAATTGAACGTTCCAAAAACAGACAGTGACTAGCGTTTCAAAAAGTGCCCCCTGCCTGGCCCCACACCAAATTTTAGGGTTGTTTTTAAATGCAAGTTATCCGGAACGGTTGTAGGAACAATCGTGCCTGATGTCAACCACCCATTCATTAGAAGTGATTCAATCTTGCGAGAAAATAGAGCAAATCTGTTACATTCCATATAAACATTCATATCTTCTGTGTAAGACCTCCAATCCTGGTAATTCCACAACCGTTTCGAAACAATGCATAACACTTCATGATTTTCACATTGGACTTTTAAAAAAATATTTTTTTGCAAATGGGGGTTTGATGAAGTTGTCGCAATTTTTCACCTTTTTACATATCACCCTGTATAAATGTTACATTAAATTTCTTCATATTTACAATCACAGGATCTATTGAGAATAGATTGGGCTAGTAAATGCAACAAACAGAATGGAAATCACTTCCGGCAATCGAAAGTTATTGGCCGTCAAAGTCAAGCCAGTTTTTTGGTGGCGACAACTTCATTGTGGTGCAGTTTATTTGTTTTTGGAATAAAATTTAGCCCAGGAATTTTAGGGTTTGACCCTGAAATAAATATGTCCCATTTGAAATTTTGCACAAACGGCCTTTGCCCAATGCTGAACAACATACTAGAAGCTCCGGTCCAACAAGTGTGCGGAACATAGTTTTTTGGGGGCAAGAAGGGAGTAAGTGCCGCCAAATCAGATGAACTCTTGCTGTAATTCAGAAGAGGGTACTTGTGAGTCTCAACGTTGACCAAGGTGTCCCTTAAGCAATGCTGATTGATGTTATAAAAGTTCCAGGCCCTGCCATGTGAGCGTCATAGTTTTTGATGAGCAAGAAGGGAGTAAGTTCCGCAACAGTGGTAACTCTGTAAAATTTGATTCCCTCAAAATTTTGAAGGCCTGATTGGTCTGAATTCCTTTTCAAGCAGAGCTGATTTACATTTTGAAACGGAATTCTCCGATTTCCCTCCTCCCGACCCACCAACCAAAGAGGAGGGAAAGTATTGTGAAGGCGCTAAAAAACATGTTTCGAGATGAACACGGAAATATCCATTTTGAGCCTCCCTGAGACGACTAGGACCATTTCCAGATGAAAGTTTGTCTGTCTGTGTGTCTGACTGAGTTTATGCTTGGGCTGTGTGTGTGTCTGTCCGTAATATTTCACGATAACGACCAAATGGTTGATCTGATCGATTTGAAATTTGGTATGCAGACATGGTTTTTTTGTCGAATGAGCCCAATAATTTTTGGCTGACATCTGTCAAACAAGAAGGACACTATCAAATAATGACAGAAGTTGTATCCCACCGAACTTGACATGCAATATGTCGTTTGGAAGCCTTCAAAAAACTGTATTCAGAACAATTGAAAGTACTTCTCTATCTGTCATATGTCAAATATTGAAAAATGTCCCAATTCAAAACTTTGCCATTCAATTATTCAAAATCTATTTGATGGATTGGAACCAAATTCGACAGGCAGCAACAGAATAAAAGAGTCATATTAAGTCTGCAGTTAGAGTTTTGCATCGTCTCTCAATCAGGCGCTACGAGATTAGGCGGCACTTACTTCTTTCTTGCCCTAAAAAACTATGTTCCGCACACTTGTTGGACCGGAGCTTTTAGTATGTTGTTCAGCATTGGTCAAAGGCCGTTTGTGCAAAATTTCAGAATGGACATATTTATTTCAGGGTTTTACCCAATTTTCGCCTAAAATGCCTGGGCTAATTGTTCTTTGTTGATTTGAAGTCTCTGTGTTTCATTTCCAAGCCTTCACTTACCTGTACTACCTTGAAAGTCCTAACAAACACCACTAGACAAACACGATTGGCCAACCTAAGTCTTCAACTTAAAAGGGATTCTTCTTCTTCTTTGGGAAATATTTATTTTTATAAGAGGGGTGGGTTGAGAGATTACAGTGCGTGTACCAAAGTTCCTCCTTGTATCACAATTCGCAAAGTGGGGTCCGCTATAGAGATGGGCGGCTCAGGAGTGATCCGGCTCAAACCATGTGACCCGGTTCGCGGCGTTGGATTGAACCGGTTCACGGCTCACTAATATGCGCTTTTGAAATTTTAATAAAATGAGATTCGGAATCGGATTATGAGCCGATAGACGCGGAGTGAGCCGTGAAATTATAAAAACTCCCAGTTCCGGGAATTCCTTCGATCCTTGGCTGACAGTCTGACACAAGGATACGGAGAACGACTGAACGGCTGAACCGCTGAACGAGTTGAGTTGGTGAGTTGTCGAGCCGGAGCGGAGCCGGCATAGGAGGAGGCATATGGACTCGGCTCAACACGACACCACGAACGACCCATTTTGAGCTTAGAAAACAAAGGGGAATATTAATTTAATAAGAAACCAGTTTATTTCATTACAATTATCAATAATAATTACCAGTTTATGCGAAACATGAACACATGCGAGTAGGCGATTTCTTAGAATTTCGGCTTGTTGAGACATGAGAACCCGGCCTATTAATTTGATAAATGAAATGAAATCGTATGAATTATTTCCCCTTAACTATAGGTGGGTACAGGTAGGTACCTTAGCTACCGAAAACCTACCGAAAGACAATAACGACGTGAACATAATAATCATGAATGAACCGTGCTTGGGTTTCGAGCGAGCCGAGTTGAATGAGTTCCAGAAATTACGAATCGTGGTGCGAGGTGCGATTACTGATCCGAACGGCTCAATTGAGCCGGTTCAGTGAACCGGATCCTCAGACTGATCCGGAGCCGGTGAGCCGGTTCAGTCAACTGAGCCGCTTTGCCCATCTCTAGTCCGCTATTTCCCGCACTATATAATTTGGTACAAATGTCCAAAAAGTCGCGCCGCTTTTAAAACGATCAGTAAGGGAGTAAGAAATTGGGTAGTATTAATAAAAAATAAGCATTAGTATCTGCTTAGATTTTTGAGGAGTTGCTAAGCAGACTTTCCCTGGCAACGCCTATAAAATTCGAGCAAATGCTTATGCTTATTTTTTATCAATACTACCCATTATGATATTCAATTTTTTCTGGAGCAATCCTGGCCCAAAAACTTTGGAAATATATTGTTACGATATTTCGCGTACGGGTTCGAATATAATTGAGACGATTGTTTCAAACACACACTGTTTATTTCGGCGTACTACTACAATAAATGCCAACAATTATCCACTTGGAATTATTTCGCAGGTACTTCGCTTGTTATCGCTCGCTATAACTCTTCGCCTTCTTATTCAATACTGCCGCGAGCTGCCGGCTGATGCCTTATATGAGGCCTCCGAATGGTGTTCCCGAACCCTCTGTCTGCTTCCAGCAAATTCCATGGTGGTCTGGCATATGCGTTTTCTAGATCATTCCTGAATAATCGCACACGTTACCCGTATGCTTTCCATGTGTTCTGGAATCTGCGCCTCCGCCAAAGTGGACTGATGTGCCTTGATCGAACGTTCGAGTCTCCCCATTGGGTTTCACATACCGAACGCTCTGGAATGCACGAGATCGCTCCAGACTTCTACACTGCGATCTAATGGTGGAAAGATCCAGATAACATCGAGTGTTTACCTATATGTACGAGATCGCCGCTCGTAACATTATGTATGAAAGACTACATCGTTAGGACGTCTTCCCTCTTGCTGCTACACATCTCCAAGTCAGGACCTAAAATTCTCCAGAGTTGACTCACACAATCACGGCAGCTGGAATAGAGCCGTTATTTCTCCCGAATTGTGTTTTTCAAATCATGGCGTGCAGCAGGTTATGACGATCAATTTGGCAAGTATTATCCGTCGTTTCACCTTTATTTGCCACACAGTAAGCCATGCCATGATATTGTTTTGTTAGGTTTAGCCATGGAGGTTAGGGAGAATAGTGCAGTAAAGATAGTCAAAAAAAGACCCCAAACCTTGGAAAAATTAATTCATGAAATTTTATAGCAGATATCGATTCGGAATTCCATTCTCTACCACATACTCAAAATCCCCGAAAATCCCAGTTGAGCATTCTTCTTGCGGCGCTGTCAAAGTATATCATGTTTGCTGCAACTAGTCCGAAAATGGTATTCTTGGTATTCTTGTTTTTGTCACACTAGAGCTACATCGTTGGCTTAGAACTGTTGGTATATACTGCAGGGCATGACCAGACCTTCGTTTGAACCTCTAACTCGTATTTTCCGAAAAAAAAACACGGAAGTCGCTTTAATTTCCAATTAACAGTGTTGATCAAGTATAATCTGAGGGTTAGTAACCAAGTTTATTACAATCTGTTTGATTTGTGATAGAGACATGAAATTTAGTCTGAGTGGTCTTCATGGTCTTCTTTCCAAATGTAAACATGACGCCTCGCCATATTTTGGTTAGGGGGGCCTAAGGACCCCCTTGAAAATTTGAGTCTCAGAAACTCTCACAAACCACCGGTAAATATCGTCACACATTTCAAAAAGTAATCATTTGACTCTACACCAAACCTTGATAAGAGACACAACAGTTGTCGCCATGTAAACATTGTTCTTCGTGTTTAAAAAAAAATTCTTCAGAGTGTCAAAAAAAAAACAGTTTTTATTGATTTTTTAATCTAAGAAACGGTAAGTTGATCTGCTGTGTATCATTATTCACTAATTTGTATTTGCCGAAGCTATTCATAAAGTCTGTTTTTTGATATTGCCGTTCTAGGGATGACAGCTCCCGAAGAAATGAGCCAATTCAAGTGTGAAGTTCAACGGCGTTTTTCAATTGTTCCCAATCAATATGATCGACAATTTATGAATGGATGAATAGCTGGAACTGTTCTGTAACCTAATTTTATATGACTACACAAGGAACCAAGCGCAAAAGCATAGGAAAAAATTTTTTTCGCGCCGCCCACCATCATAAAATTTGTGCCCCTGGGGTGTGTTGAAAATATTTCTATACCGTGTATTCACTCAAACTGAGTGTTTTGAAGTATTCCACCCCTCAATACTCATTCTTCGTGCCTTCTACTTGACAATTGCAGATCGTATTGACGTTTGTCTATACTCTTTAGTCTGTATTTGCTGTTGTTTCGCCAAAGTAGCATGAAATTTGGTGCAATTCTAACAGTGACAGGTGGCTGTTGAAAAAAAAAATCGGAGCTTTCGCGCATCACCCCTCATCTAGTTATACTCAATAAAATTATAAAACAGTTGAAGCTATCCAGTATCCACCCAATAATGAATTGTCATTCATATCAATTGGTAACATTGAAAAGAATGCTGCTGAAGTGAACACTTAAATTGGCTGGTTTCATCTGGAATTGTTGCTTCTAGATGTCAATATGAAGAAATGGACTTCATCAATGGCTTCGGCAGATACTAATTGGTGGATAATGATATGCGAAAGATAAATTTATTCCTCTATTACATGAAAAAATTATAAAAACCCGATTTTTTTTTGACATTCCGAAGAATTTTTTTTTCATCATGAAGAACCTCGTGAAGAACAGTGCGTACATGGTGACAACTGGCGTGTCTCTTGATGAGGTTTAAGGTAGAGTCGAATGATTACTTTTTGAGATGGGTGACAATTATTTTAATGGTGGTTTGCATGAGTTTCTGCAACTTCAATTTTCAAGGGGGTCCCTAAGCCCCCCCAAGCAAAATATGGCGAGACGCCATGTCTACATTTGAAAAGGGGACCATAAAGACCACTCATACAAAATTTCATGCCATTATCACAAAAAGAACAGATTTTAT
This sequence comes from Anaspis maculata, assembly GCA_949128115.1. Taxonomy (NCBI): domain Eukaryota; kingdom Metazoa; phylum Arthropoda; class Insecta; order Coleoptera; family Scraptiidae; genus Anaspis; species Anaspis maculata. The sequence goes on from OX421967.1 coordinate 33,003,508, forward strand.
TAAATTTGGTCACTAATCCCCGAACTACACTTGATTACCACTGGTAAGTGCAGATTAAAGCGAGTTTCGTGTTTTCTTTTGCGGGAAATAGGATTTCAGCGGTTCAGATGACGTTCTGGTCATGCCCTGGAGTATATACCAACAGCTCTGAACTAACAATATATAGTGCAGTAAAGATAGGTTTTGGGGTTGAAAAAATTAATTCATGAAATTTTAAAGCTGTTGTCGATTCAGAATTTCATCTTCTACCATGTACTCAAAATCCCCGAAAATCCCATTTGAGCATTTTTTTTGCGGCGCTGTCAAAGTATATCATGTTTGCTGTAACATGTCCGAAAATTGTATCCTCGCTTTGGTCACATTAGAGCTATATTGTTAGTTCAGAGCTGTTGATATATACTCCAGGACATGACCAGAGCGTCATCTGAACCGCTGAAATCCTATTTCCCGCAAAAGAAAACACGTAACTTGCTTTAATCTGCAATGGGGCCTTGCACTGCCACTTTTACACACAGAGGGCGCCACGACCGTTGGGGGCAAATTCGACGATTTTGACGGCGTTGACGCTTCAGCGACCGACGTCCGTCATTTTATGTCTTGATTTGAAATTTGGATAACCTCTGTTTCTTGCTTGACGTCTCCAGTCACTGTCAGTTACTGGTCAAACTACTCAAACTCCCCTGTTTTTCGCGTCGTTACGGCCGCTTTATCGAAGTAGGCGCCCCCTACAGTAGTGGCGACCTCACGTTGAGTTTTTCAATTGCAAGGCCCCATTACCAGTGGTAATCAAGTGTAGTTCGGGGATTAGTGACCAAATTCAATAAAATCTGTTCTTTTGGCGATAAAGGCATAAAATTTGGTATGAGTGGTCTTCATGGTCCCCTTTTCAAATGTAGAGAAGGCGTCTCGCCATATTTTGGCTAGGGGGGCTTAGGGACCCTCTTCTCGACCCTCTTGAAAATTGAAGTTGCGGAAACTCATGCAAACCACCATTAAAATAATTGTCACGCATCTCAAAAAGTAATCATTCGACTCTACGTTAAATCTCAACAAGAGACACACCAGCTGTCACCATGTACGCACTGTTCTTCATAGTGAAAAAAAATTCTTCGGAATGTCAAAAAAAAAATCGGGTTTTTATAATTTTTTCATGTAATAGAGAATAAATTTATCTTCCGCATATCATTATCCACTAATTTGTATCTGCCGAAGCCATTGAAGCTAGAAGTAACAATTCCAGATTAAACCAGCCAATTCAAGTGCTCAGTTCAGCAGCGTTTTTTCAATGCTACCAATTGATATGAATGACAATTCATTATTGGGTGGATAGCTTCAACTGTTTTATAATTTCATTGAGTATAACTAGATGAGGAGTGATGCGCGAAAGCCCCGAAAATTTTGTTATCAACCGTCACCTATCACTCTTAGAATTGCACCGAATTTCATGCTACTTTGGGGGAACAACAGCAAATATAGACTAAAGAGTATAGACAAACGTCAATACGATCTGCAGTTGTCAAGTAGAAGGCACAAAGAATAAGGATTGAGGCGTGGAATATTGTCGGATTTTGAAAAAATCATAAATTAAAAACCAAGAGTTCTGTAGCAACGCCCTTTTCCCAAAAACATTTTTGGAGTATTCTCTACATATGTTCTCACATATATGTGCACTTATTTTGAGAAATTGATATAGCTCCCCGCATATCAAAGTTCTTGTGACGTATTTCTGCACCCCTTATGTTCTTAAGGTCCAGGAAGGTTAATATTGTTACGATATTTCGCGTACGGGTTCGAATATAATTGAGACGATCTTTTAAAACACACACTGTTTATTTCTGCGTACTACTACAATAAATGCCAGCAATTATCGCTTGGAATTATGTCGCAGGTACTTCGCTTGTTATCACTCGCTGTCTAATTCAATACTGCCGCGAGCTGCCGGCTGATGCCTTATATAAGGCCTCCGAATGGTGTTCCCGAACCCTCTGTCTGCTTCCAGCAAATTCCATGGTGGTCTGGCATATGCGTTTTCTAGATCATTCCTGAATAATCGCACACGTTACCCGTATGCTTTCCATGTGTTCTGGAATCTGCGCCTCCGCCAAAGTGGACTGATGTGCCTTGATCGAACGTTCGAGTCTCCATTGGGTTCACATACACGAACGCTCTGGAATGCACGAGATCGCTCCAGACTTCTACACTGCGATCTAATGGTGGAAAGATCCAGAAACATCGAGTGTTTACCTATATGTACGAGATCGCCGCTCGTAACAATATCATGAAATGCAACACAAAAGTAATTTGGAGGGTATAAGTAATATCCAGGTATTGTATTGGTGAGAAAATCTTTGCTTTGTCATTAATAGTCGCTGAGTTATGAGCTGCCGAATGCAAAAAATGAAGAAAATATGACTTTGAAAAAAAGATGGAAATGGGGCCCTGACAAGAGTTCCCATGGGGCGATTTCGAAAAAAAATCACAAGCGGCACACCCCCATTTAGTACTTACTATTGAAAATCAAAAATTGTTGTTGTACGCCCGTGGTCACTAAACCCCTCAAAATGCACGTTTTTTGCTAACGGCCGCTCGCCTGATAGAAATATTTTCAACACACCCTAGGGGCACAAATTTCATGATGGTGAGCGACGCGAAAAGAAAAATTCCTATGCTTTTGCGCTTGGTTTCGCGTGTAGTCATATAAAATTAGGTTACAGAACAGTTCCAGCTATCCATTCATCCATAAATTGTCGATCATATTGATTGGGAGCAATTAAAAAACGCTGTTAAACTTTACACTTGAATTGGCTCATTTCCTCGGGAGCTGTCATCCCTAGAATGACAATATCAAAGAACAGACTTTATGAATGGCTTCGGCAAATACAAATTAGTGAATAATGATACACAGCAGATCAACTCACCGTTTATTAGATTAGAAAATCATTAAAAACCGTGTTTTTTTTGACACTCCGAAGAAATTTTTTTAACACGAAGAACAATGCGTACATGGCGACAACTGTTGTGTCTCTTGTCAAGGTTTGGTGTAGAGTCAAATGATTACTATTTGAAATGTGTGACGATTTTTACCAGTGGTTTGTGTAGGCCAGGCGGTATGTCGGTGAAATCACTACAATCTGGAAAAAAACTCCGACCAAAGCTTTTATAGTGTCAAACTTTTCGTCAGATCAGTAATCATCTACCACTGAGTTTCCGCCCAAAAACGAGTTGTGCTGATTCCTCCACATCTGCGCGAAGGTGAAGGATGCCTCAGAAGTGCAAAAAGACCTGTTGAACCTTCGTACTTTTTCGTTATATTTGCCTAAATGCAAACGTACAGCTCTTACAAAACATTGTAAGCATCTGTCATCATCTCTGTGCGCCAGTCTTACTGTTGAAAAAAAATATTTCTTTGTGCGGGTCAGATAAATTACATTTAATCGTTTTTCCACACAAAAAAACGATGAAGCAACATGTATTTTGTATGTTTTCTAATAACTCGTATCCATTGAACCCATTTATGACATTAAAATTTCAATAACAGCATTTTTGAAGACGTTGCTAGCAAAAAAGTGAATAATTTTCACCCGCCTGTTCAGCAGCAATTTTTTCAATTTTACCAAACACCGTTTGCGAAAATTTCATAAGGAATAAAAAGCTCAAACTCTTCTCTAACGATGTCGTGCCTGGCTTAACCGCGACACGCACTTGAAAGTCTAAAAAACTGATTTCTTTCCGCGAGGTCCTGTTTCACCCGCGTGGCGGCCGTGCCTACTTGACATAGACCGGACTGATCACACGAGCTTGGAAATGTACTCTTTTCCAGTTTTAAAACGCGACCATTATTATGAGGACTTTGTACATTGATTTATGAAGAAATTATATATTATTTTATCATTAATGGTCGTGTTGTAAAGCTGGGAAAGAGTACATTTCCAAGCTTGTGTAATCAGTCCGGTCTATGTCAAGTAGGCACGGCCGCACACGGGTAAAATAGAATCGCTCAAAAAGAAATCAGTTTCCTACACTTTCTAAAAGCGTGCCGCGGTTAAGCCAGATATAATATAATCAGAAAACAGTTCCAGCTTGTCATTCCCTATAAAATTTTCGAGAACGGTGTTTGGTAAAATTGAAAAAACTGCTGCTGAACAGGCGGGTAAAAATTATTTACTTCTTAGCGGGCAACATCTTCAAAAATGCTGTTATTGAAATTTTGACGCCATGAATGGGTTTAGTAAGTACAAGTTATTAGAAAAAATTCGAAATACATCTTGCTCCATCGTTTTCTTGTGTGAAAAAACAATTAAATGTGATTTATCTGACCCGCACAAAGAAATCTGTAGAAAACAGTAAGACTGGCACAGAGATGAGGACAAATGCTTCCAATGTTTGCGTTAGAATTGTACGTTTGCATTGAGGCAAATAAAATGAAAAAGTACGAGGGTTAACAGGTCTTTTTGCACCTTCAAGACATCCTTTACCTTTGGGCAGATATGGAGGGATCAGCACAACTCGTTTTTGGGCGGAAACTCAGTGGTAAATACCTACTGACCTTACAAAGAGTTTGACACCATAAAAGCTTTGGTCGGAATTTTTTCTATCCAGAATGACCTACCGCCTGGCCTATGTGAGAGTTCCTGAGATTTCAAATTTTTAAGGGGGTCCTCAGGCCCCCCTAACCCTCGCCCTAACCAAAATATGGCGAGGCGTCATGTTAACATTTGGAAAGAAGACCATGAAGACCACTCAGACTAAATTTCATGTCTCTATCACAAATCAAACAGATTGTAATAAACTTGGTTACTAACCCTCAGATTATACTTGATCAACACTGTTAATTGGAAATTAAAGCGACTTCCATGGTTTTTTTTTCGGAAAATACGAGTTAGACGTTCAAACGAAGGTCTGGTCATGCCCTGCAGTATATACCAACAGTTCTAAGCCATCAATGTAGCTCTAGTGTGACAAAAACAAGAATACCATTTTCGGACTAGTTGCAGCAAACATGATATACTTTGACAGCGCCGCAAGAAAAATGCTCAAATGGGATTTTCGGGGATTTTAAGCACATGGTAGAGGATGAAATTCTGAATCGATAACAGCTTTAGGCAAGGTAGACCCCTGACATCGAGAGAAAAGGTTTGCAAAGGTGATTCCTGTTACGAACTACATTTTAGAGATGATGACATTGGACGGTATGATAAAGAAAACAAATGAGACTGGAGCTGAGAAGGTCGTGCTCAGTCTTAGGGTGGGTAAAAACCGAGGCAAAAACTTAGGTTCTTTCACTCTTAGCTCAAGTTTGACTTAAAGTGAAGCAATTCATGTTTTAGTTTCAAATAATGATTCACCTGTGTTTTTTCTAGCTTTTCTTGGGCCTAAACCCTTGGCCCAAAATTTTCTTCACGGCGCGGCGTCATCGCGGATCATTGTGGTGATATTAGTGAGAACTCGGTTTGACAACTTTGAAAAATCGATCTTCGGATTATCAATGTCAGAGCTATAAAACCTTCACTGCGTTATACATGTGTGTCTCAAGGATACCAACGTAACTGAAATTTTCCATAGCTTGCTGAGTGGCAAATAAGGGTGAAACGGATAATATGTTTTAACTCACCACTTAAGTCAAAAAATTGCTCGGTGCTCGATTTTGGTTGGAGAGCTGGGTCGTGGGAACAAACCGGTAAGATGTTGAAGTTTACTGAATTTATTTTTATAGGCGCCAATCGAGTGATCAAGTGGAAGGACCTTCAGACCCTCGATTATTCTGGGTCCGCTGAAAAGCTGAAAGTCCGTGAAAGTAATTACAATAAAAGAAACAATTTTTCTTCAGTGGAGCTAAAGATGGACTCACTGAAGACAAAATTTTACGTGTACAAATCAGATCAGTGCTTCAAAAATAGATCAGAATAAACAGTTGGATTAATGTTTCCGTGTCTTGACTTGTGATTTACTGTGTCTACCCCAGCTTCAATCCCCAAGAATTTTGGACACCTATACCCTGTCCCTTGATGAAGTGATAGATATCTTCAAGATGGAAGATATGAAGGGCAGGATAACACAACAGGGATCACTTATCCTTCAGCAATCAGCAGGTCCTATAGACAGGTGATGTTGGTGCCTGACGGTAAAGTCCAGGAGCCTGCTGGATGATCTAAATGACTGATGTTACAAAATGGCATCGGAGCTGAATCGCGTGGCCGAAGGTTCAGCTGAGGCAGTTGGCGATGAGCGATGAGGATATCTCATCTGAACACATCGATACGGGTTGAGCAGAGGTGGGTGTTCCCGACCTTTAAATGAGTTGCCTAGAGGGCAGTATCGCTCAAAAATTTGGCGATATCGGTAGGTCCGGTGAAACGGAAAACGGTATCTTGAAACCAAATTTGAAATAACGGAAACCTGGTAATGAACGCCGAACTGAGTAATGAGCGTGAGTACCTACCTCGATGGATGGTATAAACTCAAAACGTTAAGTAACGCACCTAAACGCCCTCTGTTATAAGTTGTGGATGGGCTTTAACTTTTCTTACTTTTATGCACGATCTTCTATGTTAAAACACGAGGTAATAATTTTGATAAGTTTATTTCTTCTTGTGTCTATGACGTTCGTTACAATAACGGCCTTTCCACCGCACCTCTCGAGTGACCTCTACGTGGCAACCAGTATTACATTTATCCTACACCGTGCTACACCCTCTAGGTACTGGTTTTAACTTCACTGGAGCGTAATAGATGTATTTACACTACACAATTCCTTGTAAAATTTCTTGAATAATCTGCCAAAATAGTGTCAAAAAACAATGAACTTGATTGTTCAACTGATAGATTGTTCAAGAAACTGTACAAGAAATTGTGTAGTGTAATACAGCTATAACAGAGCCCGTGAACAGAGATCTGCGGTCTGCCGAATATTTTTGAAGCGTTACAAGGTGCTGTTGTGGATACTTTTCCTTCAAAGTAGCCCCAAAAGAAGAAGTCCAGTGTGGATAGATCGGGACGAATTTCAAAGGATGTTTCCCAGAAAGGTGATTTCCTCGGTGATTTCCAAACGAGGGACATCAGATTTGGCATCCAAAAAGTCCCAGTCTAACCTGGTTGAACTTCTTTTTTTGGGGTTAGGTACCTCAGTCAAGAAGTATCCCCTGTAGCGCCTAGGTACTACACTGCATCAATTAAAAAACAATATTTTGGAAGGAATGGCGGCTATCCCGGCTGCCATGTGTAGTGTAAGCGAACTTTGGAGAATTTATCCAAGTCCCGACTTAAAAAAGTCCAGCGGCGAGAGGGAAGACATCTTTACAATGCAGTCTTCTGTACATAAATTTCCCAAGTTTTAGATTGGGGCTGCTCTTGAAAAAATTTATTAAGTTAATTACATTTTTATCCCCTTACCTACCGATTTTTTCGAAGCGGTGCGACTTTTTGGACACCGGTAGCATATTATTACTGTGAAACCGAGTGTGAAACCAAAGGTGAGACGGTCATCACCAGACGAATCCTTACAAAACTATTACCTCTACGTGATAATATGTATGGGTAGGTACCTACCCCAAAAGCAAACGATGACGGAGTATAAAACAGAAGTAAGCGAGTCAAAAACCTTGAGCAATCTCGCTGTCTGACAAGATTTGGAAAGCTTATACTTCGTGCACTCTTTCAAGCTGTGGCAAATAGGGCACATTGTTATATTAGTAGCAGCGCAAATTCCTTCTCTGGAACAGAAAGCTCAGTTTTACGAATGCATTTCTTCGAAAATTGACACAATCTCACATTTCTTCGTTTTCTCCTAAAAAATTAGCGGCACTGATTATGGAGATGATCAATCCTATGATCATAAGAATTTTCAGCGACTTGTTATAGAAGTCCAACCAGGCGAAGTAGAAAGCAACTTCGGCTCCATAATATTTCTCTAACAAATTCAGCGGTTGTACTTTGTGTAGTTGCCAGAAGTTCCCCCAGTATTTCACCAGCAACTGGAATTATATGATGTATTATAGTCCAGGAACGAGTCCAGGAATTTTAGATGTTGAAATCGCAAATAAATAGCGAACAAAAATGAAACCCAGCTGGATTTTTGTACATAAGCTCAGTTAACCATGTAGTTAAACATACTAGAAGTCCTCAAGAATCCGATGTAGCTTCGGCCGTTGTAGCCTCGAAAAGAACTTTTTTTTTATTTTTTTTATTTTTTTTATTCAACGTCGGCCTATTAGTCCGGTGGTTAAGCGTCCTAACTATGCATCGAATCCCAAAAGCGCATTACTTAAGCTCAAAATGCATAGTTCGAGCTTTTTTTGGCGCTTAACCACCGGACTATATTTCCGCAACGAGGCCTAACACCGACGCCAGTGAATGCTTTCCTCCACTATACCGGAAATTTTGCCGAACCCCTGTGTGTTCCAACACAGGGTAGGGATTTTTAACGACCACCAACATCGCATGGGGTCGGCACCATCGTTCGTATTTTACGTGCTATGCGACACACGGCGCGTCTTGCATTTAGCAAGCATTCCGACTAAACCAAGAAGCTTGTTTTTCGAGGCCGAAAATCCGTCCCCGGCGGAGATCGAACCCGCGACCTCTGGAGTGGTAGTCGAACGCGCTAACTAACCACACCACAAGCTCCTCCGAAAAGAACTTGACGATCAGTTTTTCGCATTTATCTCGTGAACAATGGCACTTGGAAAAAAACTGGAAACAAATTGTTAGAAATTTTATCGTCTACAAGAAAGGTCCTCACACATTCCATCGTCAATCCGCTGTTTCCCCGTCAAAACACAAAAAAAAGTAAAATAGTCCAGATGCTCGGTGCTGAAGACTGTATGGACCTTGGGTTTTATGATGGCCGAGTGCCACTTGGAAGAGATGTTGCTTGATTCATTCTTTCTCAATTGAAACTTGAAGCCATCGATACCAACTGTGCCCGTGGCATATACAGGGTGAAATAAAAATTAAAATTTGAACATTTGTACCTCGAGGACCAAAATAGGTGAGGTCATGTAAATCCTCATGAATAATCCTGATTTCATGGTCATGAAGCTGTCGTAAACTTAAATCAAATAACTTGAGTCGTTCTTGAAATATCTTCGAAAGACTTGAGTTGTTACCAAAAAAAAAAAAAAATAACGGTCTTTTCGTATATGTATCGGAAAAAGTTGACTGTTGACTGTGTGGTTTTTATTCAAATAGTTGGCCTAGAGAGTGTTTTTCAACAACAATATACCATAAGAAGGATCTATTTTGTCGACTATTTCGATTGGGATTGGGTGTAATGTAGGCCTGTTTTCAAACGCGACGTGGTTTTCTGGCGGCTATTTCTTCAAAAAAGCAATATTGCACATGCACATTCCGTAATTAATATCCGCCGGAGGACCGGAGACGCGTCGCAGTTGAAAATAGGCATTCATGACGCCCAATCCAATCTGGTTTTGATATCAGTTGAAATTTTTAGAAAAAAGTCAATCCTCGAGCAGGAAAGACCGTCTGAGTTGAGTTCTTCACTGAACATGTGTCGTCCTCGTCAAAATCCGGGTGAGCGGCTCTCTCGGGTGGCAACGGCCAAGAGAAAATTAAAAATTCATAACGCCTTGTTGGAAATGGTGGGAAACCCAACTGCAGATTTGATAAGATCATTTTGGTTTGCTGCTTTATGCCGGATTTGATGCCAGTCCATCGGATAGATTTTGAAGAAATGAATGTCAAATTTTCAAACTTTGATATTATTTATTAACTCACAAATGACAGTTAGAAGAGTACTTTTAACTGTTCTGGATACAGTTTTTTCAGGGGTTTCGAATAACATATTGCAAGTCAAGTTTTGTGAAATAAAACTTGTGTCATTTTTTTAAAATAACACTTCCACTTGACAAATGACAGCCAAAAACTAATCAGCGCATTTGACAGCAATGTATTCGAAAGCACAATAAAACAAAAAGGGGCCCATTTTGGAGTTCCGAATAACGCAAAAGCAGACACAAAGGTTCACTAAAGGTGCGAAAGTCACGACAAAATGCAAGAAGGCCCAGTAGGCTTTCGAAGAACACAAGGAGACACAAACGGGGCACACTAGTTCGGAATGCCACAAGCACAACAAGACACAAAAGTTGTTCCAAACGACACTTGAAGACATAAGAGGGCCCGCAGGGCCTCACACTAAACATGAAGACATAAGGCTGTTCTGGCATCACACACATGGAATAGAGGACAAAACTATTCATTAAATATTTTCCGACACACAGAGCTTAACGATGACAGCCCGCGAAATTTGAAAAATCTCTCAGTGACTACATCTCATTGACGTCAGTGAGATGTTACACTTCGGCAAGTTGAAAGCAGTAACAATGTGATGTCCGGTAGATGTCTCATGTGTGATGTTCAATTTAAGTTCATTTCGAAACATCTCTCAGACATTACATCGTATAACATCGCGGATGAACATCACAGAGATGTGGAAGTAACGTTCATTGTGATGTTAGTTTGTGACATGATTGAGATCATCTCATTTATGAAACATGACATGCTATGCTGAGTGGGTACAGTAGTGGCAACCTCACGTTGAGTTTTTCAATTGCAAGGCCCTATTTGAATCGGCGGTCGTCACAAACAGTATTCAAGTGAACTAGTGAGCTTTATTGCTTCTTGTTTTATCAATCGAAGCCCCAGCGGGCCCCCTTGTGTTTTCATGCATCGTTTATAGCTCTAATAGTCCAGGAATTTTAGCTGTTTGAATCGTAAATAGCCGAGGGATCTTCCACTAGCGGCATTACGTGTAACAATTGGGTGAGATTACTTGTGATTACCCAAATTACTCATTGAATTACATGCATTACGTCTGCATTACACGCAGATTATGTCGCATTACATGTAGTATGGGGGCATAGGTCGTGCCGTGTGCAGCTTCGTGAAGATATATAGAATATAGAGTTATGTCTTAATCGATTCCTGGGGGATCAAGGGCCATGAAAAATTATGGTGGAATATTGGCATCTACTGCAGGCAAATATGGTGGAGGCGCCAAAATGGTCTTTATCTGGTAATAAGAAACTGGCTGTAGCTCGTTTGTTTTTCAACGGATTTTGACAATTGGAACGTCATTTTGTAGACAAAAAAGTTCTCTTCTTATTTCATACCTAAATTCACAAACGTCATTCCGTGAAACTGTCAAAATTGTCTTTAAAAGATATGCTAAATTCCGCCATTTTTTTAAGGTTATCCGATATTTTTGAAACCTGGCAGTATCATAGATCTTGAGGTGCTCTTTCCGAATTTTCACTTCTTCACTTCGTATCTTTGCCGTTTTGGCCGCCATATTGAAAAGATGGCGCCCAAAAAACAGTTTTTTGTCAATATCTTGAATTCAACTGACTCAAGACTGAAACGAGTATATGCGGAGGAAAGCCCATTCAAATCTCTACAATTTGACATATCAGTCATTCATATGCAATTCACGGTTCTTGAGTTAGAGCTTTCAGTACTTCCGGAAGCATCAACTTTCGGCATTCAATCAGCATGTTAAATTGATACCACCGTCATCTAATAAGCAAATTAACCATAAATAGCTCTTGGCCATTACCCATAGATAATAAAAAAATTTAGAAAATCGATCATGGTGGTGTTATTTGTATAATTACAGGGTGAACTGTGATAGTGAATTGACTTTAGAAAGAAATAAAAATAATATGGCATTTGAAGGATATCAGATACATTCGAAACTCATTATTATGATGAAATTTGGGGTCAATATCCAGAATATCCACTTCTCCACTTCGTATCTCTGCTGTTCTGACCATAATTTTGAAAAGATGGCGTCCAAAAAAACATATTTCTGGAAAATTTTCGGAAAATTTGTCATAAAATTTCAGGATTCATGTCAAAGTGAAGGTCTATTAAATTCTCTCAAATTTGACATCTCAATCACTCATGTGCGACTTACGGCTCTCAAGCTATACCTTTTCAAAGTCAATTTTCCCTTAGAGTTCACTCTGTAGTTGCATAACAACCGTTACCATGATTGATTTTCTGGATATTAATGGTCTGTGGTTGACAACTTATCATTATTTATGGTCAATTTGACTGCCACGTGGAGCTAAGATCAACCTGGTAATGCTGATTGGATGACAAAAGTTGATGCTTCAGGGAGTTCTAGAAGCCATAACCCAAGAACCGGAAGTAGCACGTACACGAGTAAGGTGTAAAATTGTAGAGAATTGAATAAGCTCCCATTCGCATACAAACGCTTCTACCTCACATTGACTGAAATGAAGAGAGTGACAAAAAACTGTTTTTTGGGCGTCATCTTTTCAATACCGGGTGATCATTTGAAAAATATCCACCTGCAATATGTTTCGATTCCTAGTGCAAATGTCTTTGAGCAAAAACAGGTTGATTTTTATATCGAGGGGGACATCTAAAACATACATTGAAGAATTTATATCTTGAGCCCCCTCGCCCCCACTTACCCCAACTTTGAAATTTCAAATGACATTACCTACCTTGCGATACATCAAATTGAAGAGAATTGAATTCTCTTTCTAAAAAAATATTTCGAAATTTTCCAACCCCACCCCCTATTCTTCCTAAAATTCTTTGAGTGTCCAAGTTAATATTCTTGACCTCCATTTCCCTTCAATACAATAAACGTCATCCTGCACAGCATCGAAAAAGAAAATTTTCTGTGAAAAAAGTGCCACCCAAAATTTACCCCTTCGCTCCCCCCACCTGACCTCAAAAATTTAAAATGTCAGTACCCACTTTGTAGTACATCAAGTTGAAGGAAATTGAATTCTCTTCCTGAAAAAGATTTTTTCACAATTTTTAAATCCTCCATCTTCCCCCTAGAATACTCCAAATGGCCAATTTATTGGGGGAGGGGTAGAAAATTTCAAAAAAATTCTTTGCGGAAAGAGAATTCAATTCCCTTCAATTTGATGTATCACAAAGTAGGTGGTGTTTTGTTAAATTTGGGAGTTGAGGTGGGGGAGAGCAAAGGGGTGAATTTGAATGGCACTTTTTCCACCGAAAATTTTCTTCTTTGATGCTATCTAGCATGACGCCGACTAAATTGAGAAAAAAATGAGGGGTCCAGAATATGAAACGGGACAGTCAGAGAATTTTTAGGGAAAAAGGGGTGGAGTTAAACATTTTGAAAATATTTTTTCAGGAAGAAAATTTAATTTCCATCAATTTGATGTATCGCAAGGTAGGTAGTGTCATTCGATTCGAATTTCAAAGTTGGGGTGAGTGGGGGCGAGGGGGATGAGTATAGAAATTTGCCAGTGTATGTTTTGGATGTCCCCCTCGATGTAAAAATCGACCTGTTTTTGTTCGAAAAAATATTCACTAGGAATCGGGAGTTATTGCAGGTGGATAGTTTTCAAATGATCACCCGGTATGGCGGCCAAGACGGCAAATATACGAAGTGGAAAAGTGGAAATTCGGAAAGGGCACCTCAAGATCTATAATACTGCCAAGTTTTAAAAATATGAGACAACCTAAAAAAAGGCCGGAATTTAGCATATCTTATAAAGACAATTTTGACAGTTTTCCGAAATGACGTTTGTAAATTCAGGTGTGAAATAAGAAGAGAATTTTTTTTGTCAACGAAATGACCTTCCAGATGTTAAAATCCGTTGGAAAACAATCGAGCTACAGCCAGTTTAATATTACCAGATGAAGCCCATTTTGGCGCCTCCACCATATTTGCCTGCAGCAGATGTCAATATTCCACCATAATTTTTCATGGTCCATGATCGCCCAAAAGTCGATTAGGACATATCTCTATATATCTTCACAAAGTTGCACTCGGCCAAGCCTTTTTTGACCCTATGCCCCCAGGCTAATGGCAGTATGCCACATTACTTGAGATTACGCAGAAATTACCGCGAAATTGTGTGGTGGGGAATAACCTCGGGGGTAACAAATTCGGGATTCAGTCCGTCAGTCGTGATTTGCGTTATTTTTTGAAACTTTTTTCTTGTCCTGCATCAACTACTAGGTTATTATCAGGTTTTTCAGTGGGGGTTTTTCAGTAACTAACTATAGGCGATAGAAAATAAGGACTACGCACCCTGGTGTGAGATCTGTGAACCAACTTAAACCCGCTCGGCCCGGCGCCCGGAGCGCACAGTCACGATGGCTGTGGCGCGAAATTGATATTTGACATAAGTAGGTACGTCAAAAGTTGAAAAAAGTTCTGAAGTTTTCCATACTCCGGAACATCGCTTTCCAGTTATCTCCTGAGATGACTACACAGTGAAGAAATTGTCACTGGCACACGGAAATGTAATCAAGAGGATTTTGAAATGGAAGCAAGTGCTAGTGATCCGCCCCAAAATTCGAAATTGTGTTGAGAAATGTGCGGGTACACCTCGGGGTACACCCTCTTGAAACATTCATCCGAGAAAGAGAAGCCGTTATAAATTGAAAAGTTTATTATTGTAGTTCACATTTTTGTATTGTAACATTGTAGTAACATCCATGTACCATGTAGATGCTCTAAAGAAGCCCCTAATAAATTGGGGCGAAGTATATCAGCCTGTTGAGTGAAGGACGTTTTTCATTCCGACGAGAACGAAGGCCGAAGGGGGGAAACCAGAAGGAAACAGGGAAAATTTCGGGGAGCCACTTGGGCACAGGATACGGGCTACAACGCTCTCTGAACCCGGAAATTTTCCCTAAAAACTGAAAGCAAAACAAGATTAAAACATAACCTCACACCTTGGGTTCCTTTTACCATCCTTATCGACAAGCACACAGCACCCTTGTCAGTGGCAAAGGCTTTTATTTTCATGTCATTTTCGGGGAGGATGCTGCTTCGATGGACATCCGCCAGCTAAGGACGACGTCCTAGACAAGAAATCCATCAAATCCAAGAGGTATTTTCCAACGTGCCGGTCGTTACAGCGCCCACATTATTATTGACACCGACACCCTGAGAGTCCTGGGACGTCCGCATCAGCTGTTGGATCCTTTAGGCAGAATCTCCCCGAGAACAGGAATTCTTGTTGGTATTTTATCACGATGAAAACGAAGCGCGAGTTTTAAACTTGAAAAGTGTCAGTCGAGGTGACAGTCATTTGAAATAAAAATCCGAACTGTCAAGTTCAAGGTCAAATTGTCATCTGTAAAGTTGTTTCGGACAGTTCCGTAATTGGCCACCTGGCGCTGGGATCTTAAATTCAATCGCCTATAACAGTGATGACTGATGACGACAACAACGAAGGCATGTTCGAATCAGTGGGGGAATTATCAGTGGGGTTTTGTTCAGATGGCTTTCACGTTTTATCCCTTATCTCGGGGCAACACCCTATGATAGTAGATGCACCAGTACTAAGGAACGCGTGACAAGTCCATCCGACATAGTGCAGTTTAGAACCCGAGATCTTTGCCTTTGAAGGTGGGGCCGAGCTCACCGTACTACCAACTGGGTTATGTGACATTTCACATTATTACATGATTGTGAGATTAAGATTACAACAAAAAAGTAAATGGTCCATTATTGTACCCTACCCATATTCACACCTTGCATGATTGCGAATAAACAAATATGAAGCTGTTGAAATTGTCGGTGTTTGGATAGATTTGAAAAGTTAGTGTTTGTGAGTTTTATCTTCAATGTTGTCAGTCCAATACCTACTCATAGCTATCAAAATTGACAGAATATCGATATTATCAAACTAGGTCGATAACATTGGGACGGAAAATTCTCAACGATTTTTCAAAACCGCCAATTTTGTAAATTGAATTGCACACGTTGCAGTTATGAATCGCAAAAATGAATTAGCCCTTGTAACTCAGCTACGGGTCCAGCTATGTTCTAAGCTCAAATTCATGTCCGGTTCACAGCCACAATGTGTGCAGTTCTAATCACAAAATTGGCAGTTTTGGAAGTCGTTGAAAATTTTCCGCTCCCAACTGTAGGTGCTTAACTCATCTAGATATTAGGTCGTGAGAGATAACCTCGCAGCGAGGGGTAAACCACCGATGGAATTTTTGTACACCGATTTCCAATTATTTTCAAATGATTTCAGAAGATTTCTAAAGATTTCCAATTAGTTGCATTGGTACGTGAAAAGACGTTTCATTTTTGTATACAGCAATGCCGCTTTGCATGATGATAGTTTATGCCCATCCACGTGATTTGATCCGAGGGGCCACTTTTTTCTACCATTAGGATCGAAGATGCGGAGGTCTCTTTTCCAAGATGGCATTCAAATTTCAACTCTGTTTCTACTAACACTACAGAAACAAGATGGTAGTCGTGTTTGACTAATTTTGAGTCGTAGAAATCGATAATCTCATTATTTCTAAAATTTCATGCCGTGGAGAGCAATAGACTAGGACCAAATTTCATAAGTCGCTCTCCGAACGATGCAAGAAGCATTTCATGTAACAGTTGGGCAACAAGACTTTCTGGGGTATTCTGACCTCGCTGATTACGAAAATAATTGTTGCCATCTCAAAATTTGGACCGTTGGGCCCCCAGGACCCCATTTTTGACTTTTCCGGACATTTAGAAAGCCTCCGTTCTTCAAGTTTAACCGTTCATATCTTGAAGACCGTAATAGATGAAGTGTATCTTGAAGACCGTAATAGATGAAGTGGAAATTCTCTCACCGTTGCCTCACCCGATGATTACTGAAAGCCTACCATGCGACTCTTTCTTCTTTGTTTCCGACCATCACCCTCGCAGATCATGAAGATCGAAAGAAGTGCAAAAAGAACACAAAAACTTTGATCCATGGTAATCTATGTGAATAGTTCAAAATAAGCCCACACTTATGCGAGACTATGTAGAGAAAGCTTCGAAAAAGTTTTTGACAAAATTGCATCTCAGTAAGCGCTTTGGTCCAGGAGTAATGATTTTTCAAAAATAGGGCAAGCGCGCGCTGTATTAATTGTAGCCCATAAGTCCGGTCGTTAGCCGTTTCAACCTTGCAAATTTTGGTGACATAATGCCACTTGGCGAAATTATTCTAGGGAACATCACCTCCATTTTGAGGTGCTTTGCCATGATGGCGGTCGATGCAAACGCCGTATACAAGGTGATCAGAAATGCAAAAATTCAAACTCATAAATTGTTTATTTTTAGGCTCCTATGTAGAGTTAAGTGGAAGAACAGAGGGCAAGGTTAAGTCCTGCCCACCTGAACTTCGCTCTACATGGAATATATTTCAATAAAGACATTTAATAATAATAATGATAATAAATCAAAGCAGTTGGAGTCATGAAAATCACCAAGTAGATTCACAATGCCTATCAAGATAAAACAAACCGCGTCTGAATATCTTCAGTCTTTTCTAAAAGATCCTGAAAGTATGTGGTGGTCGATTCGAGGGTCGATTTCATGTCGCTCCGTTGAGTACTTGATCTTGCACGTTGCACGTGTAGAATGATGCGTCCATCCGTCTCATCATCCAGTGTAAGAATGGGTGATCCTGCTAGTCCTGTTTGTGTGCCTGAAAATACAATCTCATGGCCAACGTTGGTTACCACAAGAACTGTTGGGAAAGTAGTGACTATCAGTCGATCCAGAAACGTGAATGAGTGCTTTCCACCTAGCCCCAAGTTTGGTACACCTGCCATTTGCGCATGTGCGGGTGCCAAACGGTGCTTTCCATCTACGTGTTCTCACTTGGTTCTGTGCCGTTCATTGGATCACCTAAAATTTTGTGCCAAACTATAGAACATGTGCCGTCTGGTAGAATTTGTGCCGTCTAGGTGGAAAGCGCCCAATAGTTCCTCTTTATTCCCCAAGTTTCGCAGGAAATCCGGCCAGTTTTACGGCAACAAACCTGTGGCAAGAACGCTAGAACGCTGGAGAAATACTCTTGGAAGTTGGAAGGTTCGTGATCGCCTTGGTGGATGTTTGTGTACCAGTGCTGCCCCGTTGTGGATGATACAGTCATAGGAATCAGGGACTGAGCGGAACTGTATCTTCTAGAAGTTTCACTAGTACCTAAGTCCTTTGTGCCAGGTCTCATAGTCATGATATGGTTGTCCAGAGCTAGAGATGGAAGGCATTGTTGGTTTTCGTGACAGAAAAAGGTGAACAGAGCCAGTTTACGGGGCATCGCCACCATTAAAAGACGCTGATAGTTGTATGTCTCCCTTGAGGTCTTGGACGACTTTGTGATCTCTCTTTTTAGTGATGGCAAAGATGACAGTGCGACTTTCAGAAATAGGATCATACAAAGATTTTGTCCGTTCTATGAATCTCCCATTCACAAAAGAAGAATAATGTTTTACACCATTTTCTTCAGATTTCAACAAAGCATCTACTCCCGATGGCTGCACAGTAAGCTGAGTGTCCAAAGCAGTGAGATCTGGGGTGCGTTCCATGAACGGGTTCTTTGAGTATTCAAAACTATCTGCTTCAGAAATAAGCACTTTGTCTGAATTTTTTTCTGGTGAGCCAAATATTGTTCGTGGTAGAAGTTTTTTGTTTCGCTCGTGTCTTCAGGTCTCAGGTCTTACGAACTCATCCAGAAGCCTACAAATTTCTGGGCCCGCCAAACAACATTTTCGCAAACCAGCTGGATCTTGAGTTAATCCATGGCCCCACCGTCATCTTTATAACATCTCTATTGCTCCGTTAGTGAGCTGGATCAATTGCGAGAACGGAGAAAGGGCGCGTAGTCTTGCTAACGACAAAATTTCTTTTGCTGGAACTGCTCATGAGCCCCAGGAGCTTTAAGAAACCAGATCAAAGTCCGATAAAAAAATATTTTGCACTAGTTATCACATCTTCGGTTTCGTTTTCCAGTAAAGGAAGAAATAAGTCTTCCTTTCCAATAAGAGAATGCCAGAAGAAGGAACATGAGAAGAACCGATGACGATTTTGAAACAAAGTGACTCGTGACAGAGAATCTTGAGCCCTGATTAAAACTACCTACTACCTACCTAGCATACCCAACATTATAGCAGTGTAAAATATTCAACAACATAAAAAAATACTACGTTATTTATTTTCATAAATTGACCACGCTCTTCCTCTGCGCAGCATGAGATCGTGAAAATGATAACTTTTTTGATTTCTACGACCCAAAATTAGTCAAAAATGACTACCAACTCCTTGCTGTAGCGTTGCTGGCATAAAAAGATGAAATTGGAACGCCATCTTGAGAAAAAGACCGCTATCTTTGATCCCAATGGAAGAAAAAAGTGGCCCCTCGGGTCAAATCACTTCAATGGTCATACACTATCACCATGTAAAGCGGCATTGCTGTATACAAAATTGCCATATGGTTCTGATTTTTTACGTGTACCACTGCAACTAAATGATTTCCACATGATTTCCAAATGATTTCCAATGATTTACATGGAAGTCTACACCAGATTTCCAAGGTGGTTTACCCCTCGCCTCGCAGAGCCGGCGCTAGCCCCTTCGCCCCCCTGCATGTTTGATATGCCCTTATGACAAAAAACTAATAGTATACCATGGATAGGATAGGTCCTTTAGGTACCTATTACACGCCTCCGTCCGGCATTGACGAATTTCTAGTTTCTACATATAAAAATCTTCCGGGCACGATCGACGATTGGTACCTACCTATCATACACCGTTAAAAATCTTCTCGAAAATTCCATTGAGGGAATTACAAGATTTGTTAAGAGACATGAGTCAACTATCTCTTGAGTGAAAATTGGACTGTGAGAATTGATTGAATTTTCATATATAATACAGCAAGAGGCTGAGTATTTACCGGAAATTTTTGAGCTGTAAAATATGAGTGCCTGTTGATAACTGAAATGATCACGAGCGCGAAGCGCGAGTGGTCATTTCTGTATCCAACAAGCACGGATCATTGAAAACCAAAAATTTCCTGTAATTACGAAGTCTCGAGATGTATTTGGCATGACAATTCGAACGAAACGATTTTCCATTTTCATCCTCCATGATTGTATTTCCGCACCGGAAATTACACTAGTGCAATTTTCATCTGATCATAGCCTGATTGGTGGAAATTGCTGAAATAACCCTTCTTTATTGGTTACATTTTTGACAGTTGAATTGTCAGGGAACTTGATTGATCTGTGCGAAAAATGATAACAAAATGTCAATTAACCGAACCAAATTTTGAGTGAAATAAAGTTGAGTGAACTCACTATGTATTCATGAGTTTATTTGAACCAATTTTTAGCAGGCGAAGGGAGAAAAGTTCTGAAAAACAGGGCCATCAATCCAATTAAGTAAATGATATTGAAGCGACCCCAGCTATCGTCTTGATCCCTGAATGGGTAGGCAACCCATTATACTGGCATTCAATTCAACTTATTTGAATTAAATCATTCTTCCCGCTTTTGGGACCGCTTGGCCGATGATCATCTAGTATCAGGACGACATCCCGTTGTGCCTCTCTTCTTGTTGTTCGATTATAGAGTTCTCGAGATTGTTGAGACAGGTCTGACTACGAGTTTGAACGCAATAAGACACAGTTAAAGTTTTAACATAACATCAATCTATTGACTTCTATGTACAATTCAAAATGTTTAAATAATGGCTCGCTCCTATACCTAGTCCTACCTTCACATCGCAGGCTAAATTATCTAAAAGATCTAACCTATTACCGAAGAGGTAACTTTCCCCTAATTATTTCAGACGTCCCAACACCCCCAACCCTCCGACGAACACCTGACTCTACACCTTGACCGACATTTAATTCTGACTGGCTTTCGCGGTTCAAAGTTCTTTTTGTGGCCAAATCAGATCCAACATTTATGTTAGTGTTAGAGGTTATGTTAGGGTTAGGCCCGGCTTCTAGACACTGCAAAGAGAAGAGTGACTTCGACCACGAATGCAATCTAAGATTTGTGGGCCGGTGTGTGCGGTGGCCCCCTTTTTGTGGAGCCTCTTTTCAAAGGCTAAAGCTTAGTCCGCACGGGCGGTATACCGCTGGTTTTTGGCGATATACCGCTATTTTTTTTGCCGCTGAAATCATCGTCCGCATGAGCGGCGAAAATCAGCGAATAATTAGTGTCACGTCTGTTGTTTAAAGTGTCAGATCCGGTTGTCAGTCGTTTGTCATGCGGATTGCATGATGTAGTGTCTGGATATTCTTCAAAAAACGGGTGTTCTTCAAATCAAAGACGATGTTAATACCTACCTAATGTTATTGTGATAAATAAAAAAGCAAAATTCTCATAAGTACGTGGTCTTCTTTTGAGTAAGAAACTATTCTTTGCAATAGATACATGCTGGCGACGGGTGTCTTTCAATGATTTATGTGAGCATTTTGAAATGATCAACTACAGAAATGAGCAGCCCGAGCCCATGAGAATCACAGTCACACCTACGACGATGACGAGTGACGACACGGTGTGGACAGTAAACCCCGCTCTCAGCCTTGCAACTAATTGAAGAGGTTTAGAAAAGGCCTCCACTGTGGAACTTCAAACTTCCATTGCGGGAAAGACACAAACTCGGGCATAAATATATAAAAGAAAAATTGTGGCGTGAAACCTAGGTACATGTATTTTGATGGTACTCAAAACCGTGCACGTTTTCTTTTTTTCTTGATAATCTTGCCTCCGACCTTGCTCTGGTGCAACTCAAGCTCATGCAGACTGCAGATGGATTCGTAACTCTGAAATCAAGCTGATACGTGTCCACCGTCCAGTAGTCACGATTTTTCCTCTCTCCCTTGGACTGGTACACCCATCGGTGATCGTTTTTCCATTTCGTCTTGAGATAAGCACCGGGCTCCTTCCTAGCAAAACCTAACGTCACATTTTCATGCTGTGTCAATGCTGCCACTTTGAAAACAGCGGTCAATCGCTAAAAGTTGGCGGGGATTCAACTTTTAGCGAATATCCGCTGAAAGTTGGACATTTTTGACAGGAAATCGATCCAGCGGTATATCGCCCGTGCGGACTAGCTTTAACGCTCTTTTTGGGCTATGGTTCTCTTTTGCCCGTTTGGAAGGGATTGGATATGGCTGGCCTTTGTGGGGGCTTTAAACCTGTTTTCGCCGTGAATTGCCCCCAATGCTCAGAAAGATTCCCGTGATCGAAAGTGCCTATAACCGGAAATGTTGAACCAAATTTCGCCCTTCCAAAACTTTCGAACCGATGGTGTACGCGAAACAAATTACTCAAATCAAGGTACTAATTTAATGTGGAAAACGTTTTGAGCACGCCCCGTATACGCGCTAGTTCGTTGTTGTTTAACAATTTGTGAGAGAAGGCCGCAGCCAGGAAAAACAAAACGCAGAGAGTTTACTATACAGGGTGTTCGTCGAAAGCCGATGCGGAGAGGCGTCGAAATAATCTTTACCCTAACACGAAGTAATCGCCGTCTACACTATTCCTGATCGAGCCCTAATAACAGTTCATTTTTACAAAGTCCCTATCTGAACGATGGCGTCGTTGGGTACCGGATTGAATTCATCAGTTTCGAATAAGAACGTCTTCATTCCCGGGACAACTCTACATGGAAATATCCGGAACTGTCGTGGCGCTAAAACAAAATTATTAGTTTCAAGGAGGGGGGGGGGGGTGTCCATCAATCCGATTAACAATTGCGACTCTACGGCAGGGTCCGAACCCCGATCTCAACGCGATTCTATTTTACCAATTACTTGATTTTTCACGTAGTTCTCAAAATTTACTTTTTCCGAATAACTAGGAGCTTCAGAAACGCAGAGGAAGCTCACCCGCGAGTCTCCAGATCTAACCCACTAGGTCCGGTGCTCTGAGTACCGCAGTCACAAAGCCAAGTCCAGAGGGCCCAAGAGCGCGAATACCTTTCTATGAAGGTATCCAACAAAGGACGAGGCTTGCCAGTGGCTGTACCTGATGGCAGACAGTAGCGCAGATACCAGCACGTGCAGGCAGATTCAGAAAGCACGCGTGAGCCCCATCATACATTTTTCCGACAAAGCCTAACCGTAAGCAACTATCCCAACTCACCAAGACTAACCTCCCGCTCGTCGAGGTCATCACTCCGCCACACGAGATACCGAAACGAGAGACCTCATTTCTATCGGGCCTGGTTCATTTTGGGGTTTTAACTCGACATCCTCGAGGTGGGCTAGAACTCATCGTGGAGGGAACGCGACTCAGCATCCTGGAGGGGGTTCGAAACACTTCGTCAACGGGTCCCAACTCTGCGACTTGGAGAAGGGTCGAAACTCAACACCGGAAGGGTCTTGGCACATCGACCTGGAAAAAGGGCTGGAACTCATCGTCGGAGGGCTCTGACTCGACACCTGGAGGCGGATCAAGACTCAACGTCCAAGGGCTCTGACTCGACATCCTAGAGACGGGTTGCAACTCAACGGGGGAAGCAACTCATCAGTCTCTCGGAGGGTCAAAACTCAACCTGGAGGGTTCTCGACTCAGCGTGCCCCCAAGGGGACCAAAACACGACTCCGAAGGGTTCCAACTCGGCTTTCTCCAGGGGGCCTTTAAGACACATCAGCCGGGGGAAATCGACTCGTCATTTTCCAAGTGGGCTGGGACTCATCATTGGGGCTTCGACGCTTCGGCCTCTAGGAGGGTCGCGACGCAACATAAACGGGTTCTAACTCAGCTTCCTCGAAGGGGACTAAAACTCTTCGCCAACAGGCCCGCAGAAGCACTCGGCAGCGGACGTGACAAGTCGGGAGCGGACGGCAGCCCAGGAGGATTGGTCCAGGTACCACGGTCAATCTCCGGCGATATCCTCCATTCCCAGCAATTCGGAATATTTTATTGCATCCAGAACGATCGCGAACGGTGTATACACAGCTCAGGTAATCTGAGAAGTGCGCTGGAGAATGCGACCGGCGGTGCTGACACGTGTGAATCGGATGGTAGCGGGCGGGCGGCGGGCGGAACGTCAACACGGCAGGAGTACGGCAGCAACTAACTGGTTGATGTGCGGGTGCTTTACTTCATATGCACCAATTCACCATTTCGTCGGGCGTCAAGCAGGAGCGGTTGTTGAATGTCGATGATGGGCCAGTAAATTATGTTATAGAGCTTTGCGGGATTTACACGAATGAATTAAATAACTAGCGACATCTTTTAATGATGCCTTGACTCTGAATATTCACATTCTTATACCTCGATTGCACGGCTTTGAATTATTTTCCTCCGGATTATTTTTGGCCCGCCAAAAGCGGGTGGCTTCAGTCTCCTCCTTTTCCACGACAAGGGAGAACTAGAGATAACTTGGCGTGGAAAGAAAATCTAGAACAGATAGTTAGGAACGGACTTGACAAATTAGATACCTATTATGGATCTTGAACTCTTCTTCCTTCTCCTCCTAAACTTTGATAGACCTTCCTCCTCCTAGACCTTACATCTTGTCTTCGTGGAAAGAAAATCTAAAACCAACAGTTACGAAGGGACTTAACAGATTAGATACCTATTATGAATCTCGATAGAACTCTTCTTCCTTCTCCTCCTATACTTTGAATGGGCCTTCCTCCTCCTAGACCTTGCATCTTGTCTTCTCCTCCTAGTCCTAAAACAATTAGTTAGTTGCTTCATAGTAACAAACCTTCTTTTCCCATTCCTTATCAAATCAGTGTGGTCGCCATCTAAAACAAAAGATTAGTACCTAGCTATTTCATAACCAACCTCAATCCTTTTTCATCGCCAGAGTGTTTGGACCACTACCATTGCTTTTCAATCTAAAACAAATCATTAGTGTAATTTCACCACAAACCTCATCTCTTTTTCCGAGAACAATTCATTTTGAACCATCCTCAACTTTTTCACGCAGCCATCCTGAATTCCAGTCACCTAAAAACTCATTGCCTTCAAACTCAAAGTCAGCAATCTCTCAGCTCAAGAAAAACTCTATCCTGGTCACGGCACCACTGAAGCGACCCCAGCTATCTTCTTATACCCCTGAATGGGTAGGCAACCCATTATACTGGCATTCAATTCAACTTATTTGAATTAAATCATTCTTCCCGCTTTTGGGACCGCTTGGCCGATGATCATCTAGTATCAGGACGACATCCCGTTGTGCCTCTCTTCTTGTTGTTCGATTATAGAGTTCTCGAGATTGTTGAGACAGGTCTGACTACGAGTTTGAACGCAATAAGACACAGTTAAAGTTTTAACATAACATCAATCTATTGACTTCTATGTACAATTCAAAATGTTTAAATAATGGCTCGCTCCTATACCTAGTCCTACCTTCACATCGCAGGCTAAATTATCTAAAAGATCTAACCTATTACCGAAGAGGTAACTTTCCCCTAATTATTTCAGACGTCCCAACACCCCCAACCCTCCGACGAACACCTGACTCTACACCTTGACCGACATTTAATTCTGACTGGCTTTCGCGGTTCAAAGTTCTTTTTGTGGCCAAATCAGATCCAACATTTATGTTAGTGTTAGAGGTTATGTTAGGGTTAGGCCCGGCTTCTAGACACTGCAAAGAGAAGAGTGACTTCGACCACGAATGCAATCTAAGATTTGTGGGCCGGTGTGTGCGGTGGCCCCCTTTTTGTGGAGCCTCTTTTCAAAGGCTAACGCTCTTTTTGGGCTATGGTTCTCTTTTGCCCGTTTGGAAGGGATTGGATATGGCTGGCCTTTGTGGGGGCTTTAAACCTGTTTTCGCCGTGAATTGCCCCCAATGCTCAGAAAGATTCCCGTGATCGAAAGTGCCTATAACCGGAAATGTTGAACCAAATTTCGCCCTTCCAAAACTTTCGAACCGATGGTGTACGCGAAACAAATTACTCAAATCAAGGTACTAATTTAATGTGGAAAACGTTTTGAGCACGCCCCGTATACGCGCTAGTTCGTTGTTGTTTAACAATTTGTGAGAGAAGGCCGCAGCCAGGAAAAACAAAACGCAGAGAGTTTACTATACAGGGTGTTCGTCGAAAGCCGATGCGGAGAGGCGTCGAAATAATCTTTACCCTAACACGAAGTAATCGCCGTCTACACTATTCCTGATCGAGCCCTAATAACAGTTCATTTTTACAAAGTCCCTATCTGAACGATGGCGTCGTTGGGTACCGGATTGAATTCATCAGTTTCGAATAAGAACGTCTTCATTCCCGGGACAACTCTACATGGAAATATCCGGAACTGTCGTGGCGCTAAAACAAAATTATTAGTTTCAAGGAGGGGGGGGGGGTGTCCATCAATCCGATTAACAATTGCGACTCTACGGCAGGGTCCGAACCCCGATCTCAACGCGATTCTATTTTACCAATTACTTGATTTTTCACGTAGTTCTCAAAATTTACTTTTTCCGAATAACTAGGAGCTTCAGAAACGCAGAGGAAGCTCACCCGCGAGTCTCCAGATCTAACCCACTAGGTCCGGTGCTCTGAGTACCGCAGTCACAAAGCCAAGTCCAGAGGGCCCAAGAGCGCGAATACCTTTCTATGAAGGTATCCAACAAAGGACGAGGCTTGCCAGTGGCTGTACCTGATGGCAGACAGTAGCGCAGATACCAGCACGTGCAGGCAGATTCAGAAAGCACGCGTGAGCCCCATCATACATTTTTCCGACAAAGCCTAACCGTAAGCAACTATCCCAACTCACCAAGACTAACCTCCCGCTCGTCGAGGTCATCACTCCGCCACACGAGATACCGAAACGAGAGACCTCATTTCTATCGGGCCTGGTTCATTTTGGGGTTTTAACTCGACATCCTCGAGGTGGGCTAGAACTCATCGTGGAGGGAACGCGACTCAGCATCCTGGAGGGGGTTCGAAACACTTCGTCAACGGGTCCCAACTCTGCGACTTGGAGAAGGGTCGAAACTCAACACCGGAAGGGTCTTGGCACATCGACCTGGAAAAAGGGCTGGAACTCATCGTCGGAGGGCTCTGACTCGACACCTGGAGGCGGATCAAGACTCAACGTCCAAGGGCTCTGACTCGACATCCTAGAGACGGGTTGCAACTCAACGGGGGAAGCAACTCATCAGTCTCTCGGAGGGTCAAAACTCAACCTGGAGGGTTCTCGACTCAGCGTGCCCCCAAGGGGACCAAAACACGACTCCGAAGGGTTCCAACTCGGCTTTCTCCAGGGGGCCTTTGAGACACATCAGCCGGGGGAAATCGACTCGTCATTTTCCAAGTGGGCTGGGACTCATCATTGGGGCTTCGACGCTTCGGCCTCTAGGAGGGTCGCGACGCAACATAAACGGGTTCTAACTCAGCTTCCTCGAAGGGGACTAAAACTCTTCGCCAACAGGCCCGCAGAAGCACTCGGCAGCGGACGTGACAAGTCGGGAGCGGACGGCAGCCCAGGAGGATTGGTCCAGGTACTAGGGATGGGCGATATTTCACGAACTGTGATTCAATCACTGATATCACTCAATCACGAATAACGGATGTTACTAATTTTCCTCTAACCCGGTGATCGCCGTGATCACCGTGATCGCTGTGATTGACCGAAAATCCGAAATAATGCGTTGCTGATCAGAATTTGGCAAATTTTGCCCGTTCGGTTCCGTTTCGAGCTTCGCGAATTCGCGCCAATGGATGGTCACCTTCATCTGCGCCGGGTCGACTTGGTCTCGGCCGTTGTCGTCACCGCACTTGTCTTGCCTTCCACTGTGCCGATGACTTAATGCAAATGTGAAACTTTAAATTTTTACCCTTGTTCAACAGTTTATAATACTTATTTTAGTTTTATACCTACGTTTATCCATATTTCTTGTTTGTGAATTCAAATTAAATTCTTATCTTTGTTCAACAGTTTATAATATATTAATTAGTTTATATACCTACGTTCATCAATATTTCTTGTTTGTGAATTCAAATGTGAACCTCTTAAACATCCATTTTTTGTTCATACTTCATAGTTTATAAAATGTTTAAATATAAAATTTTGCAAATAATTAATCTCCGATCTCGATACTGAACGTAGCTACCTCTATATTTTTTTCCAAATTTGATTTGAAATTTACCTGATGTATGCTATATGGCATGTCAGTTTCAGTAGGTACGTCCACTTTCTGTAACATATTGAGCAGACATGGTTTTTCGGCACCGAAAATTTAAAATCCTATTTGGAAAAAAAAATTGGCGCCTTCAAAAGGCCCCCTCTGTCAATCACAGTAACAGTTTAAAATCACTGATACTAAACGATCGCTGTGATTGATATCACAGTGATCGAAAAATCACGATATCGCTCATCCCTACCAGGTACCACGGTCAATCTCCGGCGATATCCTCCATTCCCAGCAATTCGGAATATTTTATTGCATCCAGAACGATCGCGAACGGTGTATACACAGCTCAGGTAATCTGAGAAGTGCGCTGGAGAATGCGACCGGCGGTGCTGACACGTGTGAATCGGATGGTAGCGGGCGGGCGGCGGGCGGAACGTCAACACGGCTGGAGTACGGCAGCAACTAACTGGTTGATGTGCGGGTGCTTTACTTCATATGCACCAATTCACCATTTCGTCGGGCGTCAAGCAGGAGCGGTTGTTGAATGTCGATGATGGGCCAGTAAATTATGTTATAGAGCTTTGCGGGATTTACACGAATGAATTAAATAACTAGCGACATCTTTTAATGATGCCTTGACTCTGAATATTCACATTCTTATACCTCGATTGCACGGCTTTGAATTATTTTCCTCCGGATTATTTTTGGCCCGCCAAAAGCGGGTGGCTTCAATATTACGCAATTCAAAACGATCCACAGACGTCGACTCATTTTTATTTCACAAGATTTTTCCTCATCAAGTAATACCCAGTGGCGTAGCCAGGATATTCATTTGGGGGGGGGTCCGACCCAAAGTGTCGCAAAAGAGAGCAAGTGAGCCGAGCAAAATAGTACTGTATAGACACAAAAAATCAAAAAAAGGCGCTTCTATGAGATTTCTGGGGGGGGGGGGGGAGGGTACGGAATTCCTGGACCCCTCCAACCCCCCTTGGCTACGTCACTGTGATAACCACGCATTGTCATACTGTTTCGCGCTGACACCCGACATAGATCGATTTCGCGATTCATGTATCACTGGCTTATTGACACTGTAATAGTAGTTCACGATACGAGTTGGCTGTTACATAAGTGGTTTTCAGACACGAAGCCGAAATTTGCAAGAGGCTGAGTGTCGGAAAATATCTTGTGTAACAAGCCACGAGTGTTGTACAACATTTTACGTGTTTGTTCCAGTGCAAATTGTGAAAATGTTGTAGTTTTTGAGATTATTTTGACAAGTGTCAAATTAAGTACATAAACTGTAAAATCCATATACAGCTTATATAAAAGTCTTTATAGCTTATGTATCAACACAGCAAACACGTAAAAGTAGGTAGTATAGTAGTGTCAAGATTTATAAGACATTCAAGTTCTCTTTTATCTAACAAAACTATAACGGAAAAATTGTTCGAGACTCGAGCGCTGTGGCATTCAGGATCATATAAAGGTGGGTTCAGTCAGCTTGGTTTTAGTTTTAGTCGTAGTCGTTGTCGTAAATTTGAAAGTAGAAAGCACGCGTCATATGCGCGGCGTTCATACAGAGTTTTAGTTTTAATTTTAGTCGTAAGAATTCCGAACTTTGTCGTATGATGCCGACTTGCAGGTTGCGTAATTACCGGTATAAGGTATGAGCATGGATGGTGATGGTAATGGGTTGTATGTATCAATAAAAAAATAGCATACGCATTTGCTTCGATTTCAGAGGAGTTGTACACTCCTCATAAATGTAAGCAAATACTTATTTATGCTTATTTTTTCACGAGTTTCCATATTAATACTACCCATTATGAACACGGACCGTATGAAGATGAAGGTTCGCGCAGTATCATTTGAGCTCCTATTGGTCAATTCTTACGACTAAATCTTGCTGTATGAACGCTCTTCTCTGTTACGACAACGACTAAAACTAAAATAGCGACTAAATAAGCTGACTGAACGCACCTTAAGATAAGCCATTATAGTTTATTTCGTCTTCCCAACATTTTGGGTTACTTTACCTAACAACAAAGAACACATTGCTAAGAAAGTGTAGAATACAGGATAAAATGCTCCAGAATAAAAAGGTAGAGTATACATACCTACTTATACTAAAATCAGATATTTAGGCCCAGTATTTCAGCTGAAGTTAAATTTTCGGTTAATAAGACTTATTGGTATATTGGTTTAGTTGCCATAGATTCAATAGTTGCAACAAATGGTCTCTCCACAGTAATTGAACCAAGTTACATTAAAAGAAAGTTTATTAACTCCAACTGAAATACTGGGCCTTACTACCTATAAGTATGTATGAATAATCCCGTCAAACGTACCTAAATGAAATTTTTCAAAGTAGATATTCCTATTATTTTCAAATTTTATTGATGTTTTCGGTCGATTTATCGAATTTTCAAAAGATGTGACCAGAACAGCGGTTTTACTCATTGCTACGTATCAGTTTCTGTTTGTTGATGTTTCGATCCAATCCGATTGGGTTTCCATGACTATTATTTCAATCCGATCCCGATACGATCCCAGAATTTGCCGAATCGACCTTCAGACTAAAATCGATTTGAATACGGTGTTGCAAGCGTTTACATGCAGTTTCCAATCCCGATACCGTTTTCAAATCGATTTCAATTCTCCATGGAAACGTAGTAACTGTTTTGTATTTTCTACTCACAAACACTGACAGACAATCGAGCAATAATGGGTACGTTCAGCAGGCTACTGACACTCTACCGGTAGATATATGAGCTGCTGAACGGCTTGTCGAATCGCTCTCTATTTTACTACTGATTTCCACCGAAAAACGGACGTAAACTGTCGTAATCAGCATACAATTCCACGGCTACCACCACAGCTACCGCAAATAAATTGTGGTGGAAAAAATGGCAACCGGAATGTGCTACCACTCGATAACGCGCATGCGTTATCCACCGGTAGCACTCACCAGTGAGCCTGCTGAACGCGCCCAATGATTAAATTTTACAATTTGACATTTACGTTATCGTTGTTATGGTGAGATTGGTGAGTGTATCAACAAGCCACTTTTGTCACCCTGCAGCAGTTTATTCAGTAGCAGCAGAGGTTTTGTCGCCCCACCATTAATTTTCCGTTGAAAAACTGTTGACCTTGGTTGTAATGGTAACACACGTTGGTACTGAATACAGTGTCGCTATTGTTTTAAAACGTTAAAAAAAATAGTCACTGGTATTTTTGATTTTAAATGTCATTTATCATAAAACCACCAAGTTTCGATTCAATATCTGAAGAACTACTGATATATGGAAAACAATTTTTTTTTTTGTAACAACTACATTCTTTTGAAGATATTTTAGGAATGGCTGACGATATTTGAGTCAAGTTTACGACGACTTCATAACCATGAAATTTGAAATATTTTTTACGATTTATACATATGTCTTCACCTATTTTGGTGCTTGAGGTCTACAGCGGTGGCCGTTTTTTATGCACTTCTCTGTATATTTAGAATTTTTCGCTATCAAAAATGAAACCAACAGCTAGAAATCATGCAGTAGGCGAAGGCGTAATAAATACTGTAGGGATGTTCGTTATCTAAAACTGTGCATGACAACCCATGTATAGACAATACAAATAGAGAAGACACATCTCGTCACGGATTTTTACGGTTGCGTAGGAACCAGGTGAGTCCATCATTCAAAAAAAGGTTGGCTGATTTTTGATGCCCCAATATCCGTGACGACGGTGGTGATAACATATGGTCTTCTCTATTTGTATTGTCTATACTTCGCAATACTGCAGTTACTTCGCTTCTATCGCACTCGATCACTTTCAATTCAATACTGAATTTGTGGGCGCGATCCATGGTGCTTATGTAGCTCCGACTTATTATCTTGAATGTTCCATAGGTCCTCTAGCAAATTACACAGTGACCCGGCATACCATTTCCAGGCGACTCCCAAAAAATCACACACCTTTAGCGTGCTTCCCGTTTGTTCTGGTATGTCGGCACCTCCGCCAAAGTGGACAGAGGTGTCTTGATCGACTGCTGAAGTCTCTTATCTATTCAGTTCCATGGGCAAAAGCCTACACGCGTGTTTTGGAATGCACTAGAACATTCCGCACTTGTTTGTACACTGCGACCTAATGAGAAGAGTCTGGAAAGATTGCGTGTTCTCCAGAATCGCCGCTCGTAATACTATTGAAAAAATTCTTCGACTTTTATTTTTGGAGCTATGAAGGGTCAAAACGGTCAAAAGGTGGTCCTTCGAACCCTTCTATTTTTTATATTTCAAAAGATTCTAGTAAACTAATAATGCAAGAATAATGAATAAAAAATATCAACTTCTGGGTGTGTGCTAGATTTCCATTTACTATACAGAGTGATTCATGGAGTAAAACAATCCAGTTTCTCCAAAATAATCCGCTAAGCGAAATGTCTTGCTACAAAACCGTGACTTCTTCTGCTCTACATTAGTTACAAGATGCTTTCCGACACTCAGCCTCTCTCAGAAAGTTCTGGAGATAGTTCAAAATAAATCAATAGAAATTAAATCAAGCCTCATGTTTGTACAAAATTTTCACAGCTTTGACTGCAATGGTTCGTGAGATATGAATTATTTATAAAAATCTGGTTCACCCTGTATATAGCGCCGGCCGTGATTGCGGCGGTGGTTAAAGATTCCTATCAGGGGCCCTATTCTCAAAACGGGGAACAGAGGTCACATGTGTAGTTGCTAGGCAAGGGCCAATCATAGCTGTCCTTGCATAGCAACACCGCATGAGAGCTTTGTTCCTCGTTTCAAGAATAAGGTCCCAGTTCAAGAGTACCCCACCAATATACAGATGACAGATGTCTCAAAATGATCTCATTCTGAGTCGAGGGCGATATAGTCATCGTGATGGTGCGTTCCGGGCGGGTCGGGCGGGTTTATCATAGTTGACAGATCTCAGATCAGGGTGCACAGGCACAGTCCTTATTTTCTATCGCCTATAGGCGATTTACATTTAAAAAACGCCACCTGGTGTAGAGCTCAGTACTTGATCGTCGAGGACGTTTTTGCGAGGAACACATGCTCCGACGTCTAGTAGCCTAGGTGGGCACTAGTGGATACCTGCAATACCCACATTATTCACATGGAAATTTGACATGTAGAAATAATGTGAAAATGGGTTTGCATTTGTGTCTCTTATCTCATGTTATGGTTGGCATATTTAGCAGGCTTGTAGTAGATCTAGGATCTAGCCCCAGAGGCGCGCAGCTGAGAGACTACGCCCCCAGCAATGCGCAACATTGCGGTAAAAAAAGACAACGTTTACGTCCCGAACACAAAGAGCTACGGCGAGCTTATTAGAATGAAAAATGCGGATCTCCAGCCGAAGTCCAAGCAGAAAATCTTTAGAAAAAAGCGAGGAAAGAAGGTAGGTGGTGGTTGACCCTGCACGGCCAGCCCAAGGTGATTTTTTCGTGGCTGGTCGACGGGCTTGTGTGTTTCAACATGATTGTGTGTCATCAACATGGGGCCCAATAAAGAGCCTACGGTGTCCCAAGGGTTCACAGGAACAAAAGTTTGCTTGTAGTGGAATGCACAAGACAGCAAAGTGACAGTTTTGACGTGCCACCAATTGACGTAACGGCCGCCGTTGCCTGCGGCAACCACATACTTGCGGCAACATGTGGCGGCAACTTACACCTTTTCTGACAATTAATTATAGACATGAAAAATCGTGTTGGAAGAAAAGCTCTGGGAAACAGGGAAGAGCACACGGGATCGGAGAGGGGACTTTTGATATGTTACAGAACTTACAGAAGAGAACGTTTAGGGTCGGTTCTGCCTATCTCTAGCTGGTCATCAATGTGTTCATGCTATAAATCCGAAATACCTGATGGGCTATCCGCCTTCATGCCGTTCACGTTTTAAATTCAGTAGAATGACTTTTTGAAGTAAAACTAGCTCCGTCCCACATCAGCTGGCCCAGATGCGGAAATTTCACTTTTCTTATCCAAATATATACAGGGTGGCCTGGAGTCAAGTTCGGAAACTTGTCGATGAAGAATAAAGAAATAAGTCGACAGATTAAATAAAATAGATTCCGGAAAAGTCTCAAGTAACGGAGTACAGTGCTTCGGTATTTAGGTTAGAAAATCGATTTTTCATCATAACTTTGAAACCGCTCCACCGATTTTGCTCACTCAATAAGAGACATTTCTGACATGACTAGAAACTGAGTTAACTAGGAAAAATCCATTTGGGGAGGGGGTTCCATTTTATCACCAACTTCTCTACTCCGCTGGCGCTGGAGATTTAATTCTAGATAACGTTCAAAGGTCTCATAACTCTGTGTGTCATAACATGTAGGTAGTGAACGTGAACATGAAGAAAAAACAGTATTTCAAAATATTTTCACATTTCCATCATTCATTTCCCATAAATTGCATTTTTACTGATGGAAAAGCTGATAGATGTGTGGGACGGGGCTCGTAAAGTGAGCAGCTGGGGGGCTTCGGCTACGGTTGATGGCGCCTGCAAGGTTTTGGAGCAAAACTATTAGCGGCAATCAGCCGTATTCTACCAGCACTCCAGCTTGTCACTTCATTTTTGCTTCAAAAAGTCATTCTACCGAAAACTCGACTGAAAATAAAAAGCGAACGGGATATATGCGTAATACTTTTCAAACTGTTCTATTCTAACGTTGATACATTCCTTTTAGCATTGAGACAAGTCACGTAGAAGCTGATAATATACTGACGGACAAAATTAGCGTTACACTTTTTCAAAAAACTGGCACAGACGAACCCGTCAACAGATTTTTCCAAAAATTTTCGAGGAGCAAGCTTGAAGTGTTTTCCTCAAGTCCACGAACGCGCAAAGACGTGGTCCGCAAGATGACTGAGTTGTACGGCTGAAAGGTAGAAATGACCAGAAACCATTTTCGTAGAATTTTCCAACACATTCAAGAGATCTTCCTAAGGCTGCAGAAGAGATGGTTTTCACTTAATATCATGTCAGTAGGTGGTTCATACCCTCTGTAGTCTTCCTGCATGATTTAAACCGTAGAAAATGTTCACCCACTCGGTGTTAGTTCTTTGTTCAATGCAATGAGAAAATTTCCATATGATTTCCAAAAATGCTTCGTGTAATTTGAAAATCTGTTTTTTACGTACTTGAGAAAGTAATGCAGCAGAAAATGATTGAGAAAATTTCTTGTCTCCTTCGCAACCTCTTCATGTGGTAAGTCATTTCCTTACCATGAGCTGATAATCCGTTGTCGAAAGAATCGAAACAGTCCCGGTGATACCTGAAGGTTCATTGGAACCTCAGAGCGCCATCGGCTTGATATCCGACCCTCGAGGTCCTCGATTAACCATAATTCAACACCTTGTTGGTACCCTGTACAAGAATGGTAAAGGAAGCAGATTTTCTCAAACTCGCTCGAAAAAATGCTTTTTCATTTGCCACTTATCCGCTCTGTATGGTCAAATGCACAAAAAATCCTCATCTTGTGTTTTGAAGTCAATTTTTGTGACTTCCGTGCATCAACTTGCACCCAGTGCAACTTTTAGGATTTCTATCGCATTTTATTCATCGTTCGTCAAGAGAAACCTCGATGCCTTCATTCATCAACGTAATCATGAAAATGCATACACAGTTCCTCAGAGTCACGCAATCAGCCTTTATTTTGGATGTTGCAATGGGTTTTCCCAGGTGCGAACAGCCTGTCGGGTTGGCGGGTTGCTATGCTAGAGTACGTGGCTCGTACCCAGGAAGTTTTTGAAAGTTTATTCGTCATTCTGCGCAACCAAAGGAGCCTTCTAAGGACTTGTGGTAACTCGTATTTCGAGAACAAAGGTCTACCCGAAGATTTTCAATCCTTGCAATCCTATCGTTGGTAATTTTGTATCGCTTGAATATTTTTTTTCTGACAAGCGTCAACGTCAGGATCAGGCAGCAGTACCTTATTAATTGTTGTTAATTTACAATAATGAAAGGTATGATTCACATTTTGCAAAATTATCAACGACAGGATTGCAAGGATTGAAAATCTTCAGGTAGACCTTTGTTCTCGAAATACGAGTTACCACCAGTCCTTGGAAGGCTCCTTTGGTTGCACAGAATGACGAATAAACTTTCAAAAACTTCCTGGGTACGAGCCACGTACTCTAGCATAGCAACCCGCCAACCCGACCGGCTGTTCGCACCTGGGAAAACCCATTGCAACATCCAAAATGAAGGCTGATTGCGTGACTCTGAGGAACTGTCTATGCATTTTCATGATTACGTTGATGAATGAAGGCATCGAGGTTTCTCTTGACGAACGATGAATAAAATGCGACAAAAATCCTCAAAGTTGCACTGGGTGCAAGTTGATGCACGGAAGTCACAAAAATTGACTTCAAAACACAAGATGAGGATTTTTTGTGTATTTGACCATACAGATCGGATAAGTGGCAAATGAAAAAGCATTTTTTTGAACGAGTTCGAGAAAATCTGCTTCCTTCACCATTCTTGTAGAGGGTACCAACAAGATGTTAAATTATGGTTAATCGAGGACCTCGAGGGTCGGATACCAAGCCGATGGCGCTCTGAGGTTTCAATGAAACTTGAGGTATCACCGGGACTGTTTTGATTCTTTCGACAACGGTTTATCAGCTGATGGTAAGGAAATGACTTACCACATGAAGAGGTTGCGAAGGAGACAAGAAATGTTTTTAACCATTTGCTGCTGCATTACCTTCTCAAGTACGTGAAAAACATATTTTCCAATTACACAAAGCATTTTTGAAAATCATACGGAAATTCTCTCATTTCATTAAACAAAGAACTAACACTGAGTGGGTGAACATTTTGTGCTGTTTAAATCATGCAGGAAGACTACAAAGGGTATGAACCACCTACTGACACGATTTTAAGTGAGAACTACCTTTTCTGCAGCCTTAGGAAGATCTCTTGAATGTGTTGGAAAATTCTACGAAAATGGTTTCTGGTTATATCTACCTTTCAGATCGTACAACTCAGTTATCTTGCGGACCACGTCTTTGCGCGATTGTGGACTTGAAGAAAACACTTCAAGCTTGCTCCTCGAAAAATTTTGAGAGAATCTGTTAACGGGTTCGTCTTCGCCAATATTTTAAAAAAGTGTAACGCTAATTTTGTCCGTCAGTATGATGGAATGGAAGGTTATGAATGTTTTCCCCTCTATGTACTCGTAAATGTCTATCGTTCAAGTGATCTCTAATGCAAAGCACATTTTATTGTAAATTTCCTCATAAGGTTTCTTTCGCCCAACTCGTAGCAAATCCAGATAAGATGAGATCCACTAATAAAGAACTGAGCAAAATCATAACAAAATAAAAATATCAAGTGTGTACCTATATTGTCGGGAATGACAATTTGAACTGTTATTACCTATTATTTTGATGAAGAGCTCAGTAGAGGAAAAGCTCATTTCAATAATTTTATTTCAGGGGGGTATAAATCGAAATAGCACGTTTCAGAACCAACGTAAATTTCAAATTTCGCGCCATAATTTGCACTACTTGATGTCGTCCCCACGTGGTCGCCAAAATAACCGAACGGGCTAACAACCATCTTTCATACTAAACCAATGGTACTGCAGATATCTACCAGTGCCTGCCAGGCGACTAGATGTCTCAATATGGATCCCTCTCCAAAAACTCCTGCACAATTCAGTACCGAACTCTACCGCAGGTAGCGTTTTTCAAATGTGAACAGCTCATATCCTTACTTGTCGGTCGCTCAATTCGTTGTCGGGTATTCCCTTGACGTTCGCATCACTGTCGTGCAACGGATATGCGGCCTTGATGATCTTACGATCCAACAGTTGATTAATTCCTTCTTCGTCTTTGAAAGCGGAAAGGGCCAGCAGTTTTCTCACAATTTGGATTCGTTCTGAGCTGGTTACTTCCCTGGAATTCGCATAATTTTACAAAATGAATCGTTGTCGAGACGCGTTTTTTTTTTTAATTTCAAAAAAGATAATTCAGCTAGCCAATCGTTGCAGGATTTTTTTCAATCATTTTCAACCGATTGACCAATCGAAATTTTGCATCAGCTGGAAATAGTCAAAAAATGATTCCGTGATGTGGTCATAGATTAGCTTATAGTTTATCTTCTGAAACCGGTGATTTTGGTTCGCGCACCCTTTTTGCCTTTCGAAATCGTCCCAACCGTTCCTGGTTATATAACTTGCAGTGCAGCCTGTCGCTGTGCGATCTTGGATGATTTTGTTGTGTCCTTTGTTTGTGATGTTGACGTCGTACTTCACACCGGCCCGTTTCAAGGTTCTGTTTGGGCAGTGCACTTTTATGTAGATATGGTTGCGGACCTGCAACAATTCATTATTCTCACTTGGTTATTCAAAAACTTCCTGATTTCCCCGTGTATTCTCACTTGGCCAGTCTCCTCTTCGAATTGCAGTCCTTCTTTCTTCAGGACACTGATGAAAGCCGCAACCTCAGCGTTTTTCTCTGGAACTTTCACTACGGACCGGTCAAGTACGAGGACGTAGTCAATTTTTCTCGTTCCATCTCTGAAATAACCGTCTTTTTGGTCGCCTGATGAGGGTTTCCTTACGTTGGGTATTTGAGTTCTCGTAGTTTGCATCAGGGAACTGTTTGAGTTTGTCAAAAATTCAAGAATATAATGACAAATGAAGTGACAACGGCACTGGTGGCTGGATGCTTGGAAAACAGGTGGTAGAGAAGGAAACGATTAAACCAAGGGCCCGTTTCATAAAACTACCAACGACAAATTACAAATGTATAACCTTGACAACCCATTGTTGCAACAATGGGTTATGTTGCAACAATAGGTTACCAGGACTACACACTTGTAAATTGTCGTTTGTAGTTTTATGAAACGGGCCCCAGGTTTAGCCAGGGACCCTATTTTCGGAAAACGTGTGATCCGTTCCTATGCGAAGTTGCTAGGCAACCAGGACTGTGATTGGCTGTCACCTAGGCAACATCACCTGATGATCTGTTTCGCGGTTCCGAAAATAGGGCCCCAGGAGCCGTATTCTCTACTAAACTGCTCAACAATTGAAGTGGTCCACTCGAAAATTTCGCTCGATTTCAAATACGAATATCTCGGAAAAAAATTGACCGATTCTCAAAAGTGTAGTGTTTTTGAATAGCTCATTCTTTCCACTATAAGGTGTAACAATAGACCAAACAATCGAATACATAATGCATTATGTACAGGGCGACAACGAAAGGAGTGTTAAAATGTTTCATTCTAAAGCACGTCCCAGTTTTGCCAAAAAAATCGCCGAGTCTTTCTGATTACATTTTCAAGAAGTGCACATTCATGGCTCGAAACGGTTTTCAAAATTCCCTCCCTTATTCTTTGGTTACAGGGTGATGTAAAATGGAACAACTTTTTGTTTTTGTGGTGGTAACTTTTTTGTTTGTTAACCGATTTCCACAATTTGGAGCTTATGTTGAAGCGAAGACCTCAGTTAAGAGGAATTGATTAACAGAATTGAATTAACACATAATTTTAAAAAAGGGGGTTGCATCAAATGTGACCTAAGCATAAAATAAGGCCAAGATCCGATTTGGGGGAATTTTTTGACAAGAATCGACTTGCCGTTGAAGGAACCACTCATTGCGAATATTTTAAGACCAGTCTCGCTTATATGGGGTCACAATTAACGACGGAAAACACAAATTAGGACTGCATGTTTTCACAGGAGAACTGATGCCTTTGCTCACCTGGAAACATACGTACACATTGTTACTTTTGACTGTTTCTGTTGACCCTCTGTTGACTGTCCAAATCGTTAAGGAAACTTGATCAGTGATTCTCGTAACATAGGTTACGTGTATTTTCAGGTAAGCAAGAGCATCGGTTCTCCTGTGAAAACATGCAGTCCTAATTTGGGTTTTCTGTCGTTAATTGTTGCCCCAAATAAGCGAGACGGATCTTAAAATGTCCGTATTGAGTGGTTTCTTCAACGACAAGTTGATTCTTCTTGAAAAATTCCCCCAAATCGGATTCCGACCTTATTTCATGCTCAGGTCACATTTGATGCAACCCCCCTTTTTGAAATTATGTGTTAATTCAATTCTGTTGATCGATTCCTCTTACCTGAGGTCTTCGCTTCGACATAAGCTCCAAATTGTGAGAATCGGTTAACAAACAAAAAAGTTACCACTACAAAAACAAAAAGTTGTTTTTTTATATCACCCTGTAACCAAAGAAGATAGGCGGAAATTTCGAAAACCGTTTCGAGCCATGGATGTGCACTTCATAAAAATGTAATCAGAAAGACTCAGCGAATTTTTTTGCAAAAGTGGGACGTGCTTTAAAATGAAACATTTTGAAACTCCTTTCGTTGTCGCCTGGTATATAGATTATGTTATCAATTGTTTGGTCTATTGTGGCACCTTATAGTGAAAAGAATAAGCTATCCAAAATCATTACACTTTTGAGAATCGGTCGATTTTTTTCCGAGATATTTGTATTTGAAATCGGGCGAAATTTTCGAGTGGACCACTTCAATTGTTGAGCAGTTTAGTTTAGGCTGGCGATGCTCAGCGTTCTCCCTGACGGGCGTAGTAGGCATCGCAATTCGGCCGACCGAAAGAAAGATAATTTGTGTACTCTCTATGCGCGGTTGTTGAGACATAATGTTGAGAAAATAGTTCAGTGTGTCCACCCCTGATGATGATATCAATAACCTCCAGTTGGACCGAAGGCTCGATACTCTCAAGAGCATCGGAGAATTCATCGTCGTCGGCGTCATTCGGGCTCTTCACCAGCTCCGCCATGACATTTGGGTCGGGAATGATGTTTTCACTGTTTTCGCAGCACATAATTCCGTCGTCAGTGAATTTCACTCTCTTCGATTGTCTGGCACAGCCTGGGTGATAGGTATTTGCACAGTTTATGCATTTCAACTCGTCAATCACAGGTCTTTTACATTTTTCGCAGCGAGCTGATTTAGCAGCGTGCGTAGGCGACGCCATGTTGCTGTGGACTCCAATGACTTCCAAAGATTTCCAATGATTTCCAAAGATGTCCAATGATTTCCAATGATTTTCAAATGATTCCCAAGTGATTTCCAAAATGATTTCCAATGATTTCCAAATGATTTCTAATGATTTCCATGGAAGTGTACACCAGATTTCCAAGAAGGTTTGTCCCTCGGTTCCAAGTTGCATGAGAATCGTTCCACTAATAAGAAAATTCCAATATGGCGGCCAAGATGGCGGCGGAATCATGAAACTCAGCTTGAAAATGAGAATGATCATACGAGACAAAGGTAACTTTCAAGTTTCATGAAAATCCTCCCACTTATAAGAGATTTCAATATGGCGGCCAAGATGGTGGCGGAATCATGAAATTTGGCTTGAAAATAGAAATGATCATACGAGACAAAGGTAAGTTCCAAGTTTCATGAAAATCGTTACACTAATAAGAAATTTCAATATGACAGCCAAGATGGCGGCGGAATTATGAAAGCCAATCTGCCTATTTGGTCCTTGCATGAATACCTAAGCTATCCATCGGATAAAGTTCAATTTTCAAGGGCTGTAGCTTTATTTCCCGAAGAGAAGTTCAACTTATTCTTCGAAGTGCACAGGAGATCTCTGTTTTTTTGATAATAATGATAACAATTAGATGTATGGATAACAAGAATAGTGCCCATTGCCCACCCTTGCCTTGGAGACATCAGCTATCCATCGGAAAAAGTTCCAAAGCTCTTGCTTCAATTCTCGAGAAGGAATACAGCATCTAAATTTCTACACGGACAAACAGACAGACAGACAAATCGGCCACATAAGCGTCATTCTGTTACTTGTGAAAAAAATGTTTCAACTGATTTTGATCTCCTGAACACGAATATAGGGCTTATCTTTGAAATGGAACAATTCTTTTTTATCGAAAAACCGAAAAATGGTACTCTGACACATGATTTTTAGTAATGCCTACCTACTTTTTTTTGTTATTGAGCGAACATGTTTCGTAGTTTGAGTGCCATTATCCTTCAGGTACCTAGTAGGTAGTGGCTATTTCAAAATGTTAAATAGTGTAATGGCACGTCTGATTTTAAACTCGTAGGGCCGCGTATGCGCCGAGCCGTAGCTTTGCGGTCGTTTTCTAAAATTTATAACAATCGACCCAAGGGTTGTATCGAAGTGGAGTTTTTGTCAAAAGAAAGTTCAAATTGTTCTCTAAATATAATCACGTACATGTAATGATCTAATTTCATAAGAAATTGTAGCTGCCCGCATCTCGCAACTTTCTACATATCTTACCGCGAATGCCAGCACTTGATCGGCGAAGCCGCCTTACACAAAAATGTTATTGTTGTAATTGTTTATGATTATTTCGGGAAGATTTTTCCTGGTTCGCGCAACCAAGGCCATGAGCTCCCATTCGGAATCAAATATTCTTAGCGCACTTCCCCACACGGGAAGGCGGTTTTGTCTTCGCTTTGTCCGTCCGTCTGTCCGTCCGTCCGTCCGTCCGTCCGTCCGTCACAGTATCTAGTCCTAGACGAAAATATTTTTGCAAAAAATGTTCACTCCAATGGGTAGCTCATGACCTTGTATCCTGAACCAAGAAAAATCTCGACGAAAAAATGATAAACAATCACAATAATAACAAATTAGTGTGACGCGGCATTGCCGTTGAATGCTGCATTTCAGAAGCCGGCCTGATCTTGAAAGTTATCACATGCGATCAAGTACCCGTTCTTTTCATTTTACAATAATGTCATGAACATGACGGAAGGGCCATAACGAAAGGCTCATCCCTTG
This sequence comes from Anaspis maculata, assembly GCA_949128115.1. NCBI lineage: Eukaryota > Metazoa > Arthropoda > Insecta > Coleoptera > Scraptiidae > Anaspis > Anaspis maculata. The sequence goes on from OX421967.1 coordinate 33,046,155, forward strand.
AGTACGAATTATTTTATCAGGTATAAATTATAATAATTCATAAGTCGCCTTCAGCAAAAGCAACGAGCTGCCATAGGAAATGCTGAATGCTGCAAGGGCAGCACAATTCTTAGTTCATAACCGCCGTGGTATGCCGGGTTCACCAAGCACGAGGAAACGTGCATCGACCTGATTGGTCGATTGGGATTAGACTGACATACGCGGGCACACGGGGATGGATTCATCAACGGGATTCTATGATGATCTCTCGACGGGTTCGGTGGTAGTAAGAAGTACTGCTGGTTGAAGGCAGACTGTCGGTTCAAGGGACTGAGGTTGCGCCCTCAGTCCCGAGGTTATAACTGTCATGTAAGTAGTGTGATGTGGAATTATTTTATAGTGATCAATAAACTTGTATTATTGTTCAAAACTCGAAGAAATAAATAATGCTGTCAACCTCAAAATTTTTGACGCTTCTTTGACTTTGACAGCTCGCAGCCCGCACAGTACATTTTTTTATCTACGAGGAGGTTTTTTCGATCGGCAATGACCCGACGTCCCGAGGAACTGCTATTTCTTGGTCTTCTCAGGAGAATAAAAATCGGAGACGTTGGAAAATTCAAAATTAAGTGTCGAATCAGAGATTTTAGGTACTTACCTACGCATAAAAAGATGCAAGTAGTTCAAATGTGTGACAACCTTAGCCACAGCCTGTTTGCTACCGTGTGTGATACCCTGTTCCTGCAACCCGATTCAATTTGCTACGTAGCAAAATTAGATACCACGTTCCTGCAACCGGGCTTACAAAGTGTTACAAAATTTACAGGGAGATTGAAAATTGAAAAATAAGGGGACCTACATGTTTCTAATTTATGAGCTTGTTTCTAAGGGTCCTTCCGACCCACATCTCGATGGACCGTCTATTATTTGTATACCTCCGCCTTTTGGCACTGTAAAGCGCTTTCTCGCCAACGCCGACACGACGGTGATAGTTTATATTTTGTTGCGACGCATGCGCGTATCAATTGAGACTTCCTCCGACTTTCTCCTCACTCCCTCAGACTTCCTCCCGACTTCCTCGGACTTCCTCCTGACTTCCTGACTTCCTCCTGACTTCCTTGGACTTCCTCCTGACTTCCTCCGACTTCCCCCAGACTTCCTCTGACTTCCCTCGGACTTCCTCTGACTTGTACAAAAGATTTCCCCAGGGGTCAACCCCTCGATCATATGTCTATTTACGCGCTACGGTGCAAGCTCCATCGGCTTATTACGATTTGTAGTGTGTCACCCCCAAATTTTCAATCGTCATTTAACCATTTAACGTCAATGATCATTAAGTGTAAGGACCATTAAGGTTTGCAGTCTCAGTCTGTCCAGTATATAAGGGTCTCAGATGTGTTCTGGTAGGTGAGTATCTAAGTAATCGCTTGGAGCTCTATTGCGAAGGTAGGTACCTAATAATCCCATCATATTCTTTCGTCGGAGTACCTACTTGAGTAATCGTGGACTTTAATTTTATTTCCCTTTTATTCAGTTTTGTACTCGGTTTTGTAGCTAGACTTCGCCAAATAAAGACGATTATTATTATTATTGTTATTATTCTGGCATTATTATCTATAAAATAATTGTCGAATCAATCAACACCACATAGTAACCATTATCGTCTAGTAAAAAAAAATTATTATCGAAGTATGTACCTATAAGTAATACCTACCTACCTACATAGGCACCTACGTACCCTCGAATCTACCTATCTTATCGGAGTTATCAACAGGAGAACAAACAGGAAAATAAAGAAATATATGCCTAGTCCCTATAAAACCTAGCTATCATAATCATTGCCCACTGCTTCCTTATTCAGTTATTCAGTGAGAACATTTTAGGAGTCACATAGGTACAGAAACTCATCAGGGGCTTCCACCGTCCAAATCATCAAAGTTTCCTAAAAAATGTGCATTTGAAATCAGTCATAGTGCATTTCAAACTCGATTTTAAAGATGTCTACCCGCACAGTAAGTAGTTCGTTAATTACGCTATTACCTATAATAACTACCCGTACCTACCTATCACACAATCATAACGGAAATAATTGAGGAAGATCTTACCTCGCCTTTTTTTATACGCGTATTCATCATAATTATTTACGTAATTATCTGGTCTTGATAAGCATTCTAGTTTCACATTTTCAAGTTTTTCCAGGATGGCGCACAAAACTCGGCTGTTCCGATGAGGGTTGGGCTTATCAAAATACTCTAACTTCATGAAACCACTTTCCAATATCATTATAGGTACCTAATAAAGAAAAACTTACGATTCTCATGAACCTGAACAGCAATCAGTCGTCATGTCGCTATCGTTCTTTATTGTTTGAAAATTGAAATCTTCGGCTAGTCCGAGAAGTTGGTATTCATGTCATTTTCTTTTTTCACTTGAATTAACATGAAAAATTAACGCGTTTGGTAACATTTCCCGCATTTTCGCATCAGCTTATTCAGTTTATGAGGTCGAAATTGCGATAGTCTCATTTCTATGAGAATGCCATGCAAAGAAGTAAGCAATTATTATCACTGAGTTCAACAGCGGTTTTTACGATATGTTCAATCGATATTATTGATAACATCACCAGGAAAAAAATAGGTTGAACTGTCCTCCAACAATATTTCGCGAGTTTACATGAGAAACCGCACGTGAAAATCACGTGGGCGAATTTTTATTAAGCGCGGTAAAATGAGTATAGCACTGTGCTAGTGCGTAACAGGGACTGCGAAAAGTACTTTGCTCAGGATGCGCGGTTAATACAGTCACTATCAAGGACCATGACCTCATAAAAGGGTCTACTCCAGTAAAGTGGAAAAACAAGATGTTGGCCCAAAACATCCTGAACACCACTTGCGGTGAGAACAGTCACGCCGCAAATGTTTACCGCTACCTATACTACATTTCGCTCAGAACGGGTGTACCTGAGAGCTATAATGATATATTACATACCGAGGTGGAAAGTGGAAAGCGTTTCATTACAGCCAAGGAATTTAACACACCGGGTGATCATTTGAAAACTATCCACCTGCAGTAACTCCCGATTCTTTGAGCAAAAACAGGTAGATTTTTATATCAAGGGGGACATCTGAAACGTATATTGACGAATTTCTATCTTCAGCCCTCACGCCCCCACCCACCCCAACTTTGAAATTTCAAACGACATTACCTACTTTGCGATACATCAAATCAAAGAGAAATTAATTCTCTTTTTTAAAAAAATGTTCAAAATGTTAAAAATGATCTTCAAATTTTCAACCCCACCCCCCTACTTCCTGAAATTCTCGTGAGTGTCCAATTTAATACCTATTCTTGACCACTCAATTCTCTTTAATGCAGTCAACATCATCTTGCACAGCATCGACGGAGGAAATTTTCTGTGGAAAAAGTGCCACCCAAATTCACGCCTTCGCCACCCTCCCCCTCCCCTCCCCCACCTTCAAAATCTAAAATGACATCACTTACTTTGTGATACATCAAATTGAACTCTTGGTTCTCTTTCTGAACAAAATATTTTCAAAATTCTCGAAACCCCCTCTCCCTCCCAAAATACTCTGAATGTCTAATTCAATGAGGGACGAGTTGAAAATTTTTTTAAAAAGTTTTTGGTCGTGGCCGAGTGGTATAGGTGATGGCAAGCTGACCCACTCGCGCTGCGCTGTGCGGGTTAGAATCCCGCTATATCCATGGATATTTTGTTCTGTCCCCGAGGTTGCATGGTAGAGCAGCTAGTAGCTGAATGTTGCCTCGTTGAATAAGTCAATTAAATTGAAATTAAAATTAAAAAAGTAAATAAATTCACTTTAATTTAACGTATCACTAAGTAGGTGGTGTCTTGTCAAATTTTGAAGTTGGGGTAGAGGACAGCAAAGGGGTGATTTAGGAGTAATTTTTCCACCGAAAATTCTCCTCTTTGATGCTATCTAGGATGACATTGACTAGATTAAAGAGAATTGAGGGGTCCAAAAAATAAAATGGGACACTTTGAGAATTTTAGAGAGGAGGGTGGAGACTAACAATATTTGAAATATTTTTTCAAAAAGAAAATTTAATGCACTTTAATTTGGTGTATCACAAGGTAGGTGATGTCCGAGGTGATGTCATTTGAAATTTCAAAGTTGGGGTGGGCTGGGGCGAGGGAACTGAAGATAGAAATTCGCCAATATACAGGTGTCCCAATATTCCATGGACATAGAGCAACCACAGATTCCTGAGGTGAAAATAATAGTACAGGAAAAATAGCAAAAAAATCAGCAAAACCTCGGAACAAATATGGACGTCCTGAAAATCTGATATTCTGTTCAGAATTGAGTGCTCTACAACATATCCAAAATCGCCAAAAATCGCACTTGGGGGTTTTGAGTTATTGGAGGGGGGGGTAAAAAATTGCAACCTTAAATGGAGAGGATGAAACCTGTCAATCCACTGGATGCAAATACATCGTAATTCGACGAATTATATCCCGTTTACATCATTTCGGTGCAAAAAGGGTCGATCATTGTTGAAGGGGGCTCGTGGGGATGCGAAGCTCGGCTAGGGGGTTCTTTTTTCTTCCTGCGCCATATTGAACCTATCACGACAAGTTTGGCATCTTTTCCGACTAAATTCAATCTCCTGAACTTGAATCCGTTGTGTAAATTTAGATGAAAACAAGTTTGAACAAGTTAACTTGAGAAAACTTGTTTTTTCTTTGACAATTTTGACGAATTTTGTTTTTTACTGTTAAAGGTGTTCATCTTCGGAAAATTTCCAGAGGCCAATAAATTGAAGTGTATCCTTCAGGAAAATCGTCCACTCGATGTATGATTTTGTTTCTCGAGTTAACAAAATCGTTTTGAACCTGAGCCGGCGCGGCACGTCGTCAATGTCATTTTTTCGGTGTGGCAGTTTTCAAAATTATTTGCGGGGTACCTAGTTGTAGAGCAAGTTTGGTGTTAAAGCCCTTTGGAACTTTACTCAGCGTGTAAACGTAAACCGCAGAATTTTGTCGCTACGTAGGAAAAAAACTCTGCTTTTGCATTTTTTTTTGTCAGCCTGCGTTTTTGAGGCGTTCTGCTTACGTTTGTCGGTTTCGTGGGCTTGCAAAAGATATCTTCTGGTAAAGCTGAACACAGCCTAACTTCTGGAGCGAAGTTTCCAAATCTAAGTAAGCGCAGAGTTTTGACATTCCTTGTCTATGATTCTGTAATATGAAGATTGAAGCCGGCCGGTAGTTTAGTAGAATCGTGCCAGTGCCCATAGCACCAAGTTATAGTCAAAGGAATTCGAAAAGGTGTTCAAATCCAGCCAGTGAACGACTTTTCCCTGAGCCCCCTTGAATTTCTAAAAACCTAAAAAAAAAATTGTTGTGATTGTAGAAATTGAAATTGAAAAAAAGAGGCTGTCCTGTGACTGGAAATAGCCGGAAAGGAGTGAAACGTAATTATTATTAGTATTATTAGGAGAGCTTGTGGTGTGGTGGTTAACACGTTCGACTGCCACATCAGAGGTCGTGGGTTCGAGTCCCACTGTGGGCGCTCGGATTTTCGTCTCTAAACAAGCTCTTTGATTTAGTTGGAATGCTTGCTAAGTGCAAGACGTGCAAGGTGTGTCGCATAGCACGTAAAATACGAACGATGATGCCGACCCCATGCGATATTGGTGGTCGTTAAAAATCCTCACCCTGTAGCCGTATTCTCTAACTCGCTATGCACTCGAACCGAAAGATATCGCTATCGGTATCGGTAGTCTGGCAAAGCCAATCACAATGGTGCTTGCCCAGCTACCGATAGCGATATCTGTCGGTTCGAGTACATAGCGAGTTAGAGAATACGGCTCCTGTGTGTTGAAACACACGGGGGTTCGGCAAAATCTCCGGTATAGTGGAGGAAAGCATTCACCGGAGTCGGTGTTAGACCTCGTTGCAGAAATAGGCAAACGTTAAATGATCGAATAAAAAAAATTATTAGTATTGTTATTCTGTAATAACTATGAGAATATAACTTTTGAAATTTCACTCAAAATCACATGTCATCAAATTCTCATGTCACCTGTCATCAGTCATTCTCATTCTACCCAACGCGCAGTCGTCAATGGTCGCAGAACGTGAGTTAAGTAAGATGACCAATGGGAATAAGGGATTATTTTGCGCTTGACTGGTGCCTGATTGGTCAGCATCTTGCGTTGCTTGCCTTCCGCGGCCATTGGAGACTGCGCATAAGAATTCATGACGTATTCAAGTACCATACGTAAAATCCAATCTTTTGAAGTCTGTAGACTGATACCTACATTACTTTTACAGACTTTTAACAAACGGCCTGGCACTACCGACAAAGGTAAATCTTACGAAGATATCGTGGCAGCACACTTCGCCTTGAAATTCGCCTTGCAAAAAGACGTCCAAGATTTTACTATATCATCCAACGATGATGACTTTGGCGATTTTGATGACGTTGTCATGGACTTATCTTTGCGCAGCAACGAGCACGTCAAGTATGCTTTGCAGCTGAAGCATAGTCAACAAAATAAACCATTGATGAGTGAAGCTCTAACGGAAATAAACGGAGATTACAGCTTGCAGAAGTACTGCAAGCAATTTACTGATAACCTCGTAAGTTCCGGACACAGAACATACATATACGTTCTATACACAAACAGACCCTTGAAACTGTCCAATAAAGACCTGCAATTGAAAGGCAAGAAACACTTTACTGTGAAAATACACGAAGAACAACCACCTTGCGCTGTTATTGCCACATCGAAAAATGGAATGCAATACAGATGTGAGATTAGCGCAAGCGAAGGAACATTGTTAGATGATGAAGCTACAGAGGAATTCAAACAATACGAAGAGTTTTTCAAAAATTTCTTGGTCTGCACTGGCCAAGGTGACGTTCCTGGGATTGAAGCGATTATATCCAAGACTTTGGAGGACGAATTCGGTTGTAAGGACGAGAGCTATTTGGAGTTCGTGAGAAAATGGAGCCTACGTGATAACGAGAAACTGGTACTGAACAAAGAAACTGTTAAATTCAAGCTGGGAGAGTGTTTGCTGAGTCCATACTGTTTGGAGCACGTCATCGGACCGGATATTGAGCAGGGCCGATGGGAAATTTTCAAGGAAACCATGATGCAATTCGACGTGACAATTTTACAGACTGGTAAAAACTGGAGGCAACGATATGGAGTCGATTTGAATCATTTGGACCGTGATGCTGTTGAAAAGACTGGGATAAGGTTCGAGTTGAGTTCGGAGGAGTCTAAGGAGAAACTCAAAATTTTTGAAGAGAAGACTTGTGAAGAGAAGTCTTTGCTCCAGTCTGTAGTTAGAAGCAAAATAATTGATCTTGACGCTTACCTCAGCGATACTTCACGCAACCAGAGTGAAGAAATTGACAAAATGGTTTTGGTAACATCTCACTTGTGCGTTACCAACAAAGAGCTAGAAAAAATTGCTGCTCGGAATCCGTACAAGGCTTGCCACCACGTCCGTTTGGTTGATGTCAACAAACTGGAAGTGATCAGAGAAGGTTCCATTGACCATTTGAAAGAATTTCGTTTGGGGAATGAAGAAAGCACGATCAAAGAAATTGAAATTTTGAAGAGTGAACATGTTGTGAATATTGTATGTTCCGCACCTGGTATGGGAAAATCTGTTTTGATGAAGTACTTGAAGGTGAACTATTCTTCAGAATATTGGGTCACTTACATCGACTTGAAGCTTCATTATTCCAAGTTCACCTCAAGCGATTCCTGTGAAACAATTCTAAATTACGTTGTGAATATTGGGAGTGACGAATACAGCGCGCTCGATAAGAACATCAAAAGGTCGTTCCAAGACCAGAAGAAATTAATCCTCCTTTGGGATGCATTAGACGAAGTGCCTGCGGATTACGTTGGAGTGATTACTGACGCAGTTTTGAAGCTGAAAGACTGCGGAATCAGACAATGGATCGCATCAAGGCCTCATCTTCAGACGCTCTTGGAAAACAAATTCAACAGATTCGCTTTCAGTATAGTCGAACTGAGCAAAGTGCAACGGGATGACTACATCCACCGCCGACTGGATGAAAATAAAGCGAAAAAGTTGCAAAAAGAAATGGGTCGAATGCACAGCGGATTCCTTGGTGTTCCTCTTCTTCTCTTCATTCTCACGGAGTTGTTCCTCAAGAAGAAAGGCGAGTGGAACTTTACCAGCGGCATGGCCCGCAGCGCCCTCTATCGCTATTTCATCGAGGAACAGTTTAAAGCTTACTACGCCAAAACTGAGTGCAACTTGACCAATCACATAATGAAAGATATTTTGGACGAACACCGATCGAATCGCTTGGAGCAGTACGAACTGATGGGTGCCCTTTCTTGTTTCGGCGAAGGAGCCTTAAAGAAGAAAAACAAGTGGCTCAAAATTGTACAAAAATTCGTATCAGATGGCGTCGGTATAATAACTGATGTCAGAAATGGCTCGCCCGTATTTTTCCATCGAACTTTTGGGGAATATTTTGCGGCTTGTTGGCTGACGAAGAACAGTTCAAAACTGGCAAATTTCGCGGAGTTGATTTTTCAAGAGGAATTTAGAGGCGTGAGGTTTATGATGGATTCGATCTTGGCGGAAGATTGCCCGGCGCACTTGGCCGTTCTCCATCAGGATTTGGACGAATTGAAAAAGTGTTCGAGAGAAATTTGTAGCGAGAAGGACAAAGGAGGTCGAAATGTGCTTCAAATTTTAAGTTCGTGGGGTAGAACGTACCCACCATTGAAAGTGGAAGAGCTTGTAGACAGTTATTTGGTAGACTATACGCCTAGCATTGGTATTCTAGCTTTATTTCAGCAACAAAAATCTATGAAACTGCCATGTCGATTGGAAGACGTAGTATATGAAAAGTTGTGCAAATTTTTAATCCAGTCTGATTGGAACGATCCATTACATAAAGATACGTTATTCGGATGGAATACTTTTGCTTATGCTGACGCAGCACTGTGCTTGTATCCATTCGAAGTCCTTCTATCTAAAAAATATAAAATAAACCTCAGCAGTTTGAAACACTTTAGTGACATTTGTACGGTTACATTCTACTCGATTATTTGTGAATATCAACGATTGTTTGGAACAATAGATTCCATACCGCGTATCCAATTCACAAACGGAGAAAATTTGATGCATTCTGCTATAACATTCGGAAATTGCAACTGTTTGCTAAAAATTTTGACTCTGGATTTTTACCGCCATGGAGTGAACAATTTTGCTCCTTTGATAAAATCATCACAGCTGTTCCAATGGTGTTTCAATTATTTTCATCAATTGAGGATAAAATGCCCTTACAAAACTACTGATGAAACAAATTCACCGGTGCCATTCGGATTAACTCCTCTGCATATGGCAACTTTAGAAGGAGATTTAGATAAAGTTCGTATTTTAGTAAAGCACAAAGCTGTAGTTGACAAATGGAATCGTCATTACCAAGTAACTCCATTGCAATTTGCTGCAACACAAGGAAATGTTGAAATTGTGAAATACTTGATTGCGAAAGGCGCCAAACCTAACATATGCAACCTGAGTGGATTCAAAACATTGCATTTAGCAGCGTTTCATGGGCATCTTGAAGTGATGAAATTTTTAATTTCAAAGAAAATATGTAAAGTTGATTGTAAAGCACGTTATTATGGTATCACTCCTTTACATGTAGCTGCTGCAAATGGGCAATTCAGATCCATAGAATACTTAGTTCGGGAAGGTGCTCATTTTGATGCGAAAATCAACTACGTTCCAACATCGCTTAAACTCCACTGTTTTAGAGGATGGACTTACACGGAAACTAACACGGATATAGTTCAAACAAAGATCAACTGTATATTACAAAAACGTCAAAGACAAAAATTTGGCGCTACATCACTGCATTTTGCGTCAGGCAATGGCAACATCACCGCTGTAAAATTCTTAGTAAAACAAGGCTGCAGTGTTATCGCAGAAAACATTTCCAAAAGATTACCAATCAGTTATGCCGTAGAAGGAAGACACAGAAAAACTGTTGAATATCTCGTGCGAGAATGTGGAAATGCAAGTCAGTTGGGTGGGATTAATGAACAAAATATATTTGGCCAAACATGTTTGCACGAAGCAATTTTGAAAAAAGATTTTGAAATGACTGAACTTCTTGTCAAATTAGGAGCAGATCTTGAAAAAACTGACTATGATGAAGGGAGAACGGCTTTGCTGTTATCTGCAGTAGTCAATTCTGTAGGTATTCTTAAGATGTTGATCAAGAATGGAGCAAATATTCATGCTGTGAATGATCAAGGATGTAATTGTTTTCAAATTGCTGCTGCTTGTAATAATATAGACGTGTTCAATTACTTGAGAGCAAATGGTTTTAGTATGAGGATAAAAACCAAACTTGAACGCAATTTGCTACATGTAGCTGCAATGGGTGGGAGTTTTGAGATAGCAGAGCTATTGATCAAGGATGAAGTATTTGACATCAATCAACCTGATAAAAATGGTCTCGTCCCTCTTCATTTTGTAGTGGACCATCTGAACAAGAAAAATTGTTTTTCCAAAGACGCATTGAAACTCCTAAGTTTACTACTCGAATATAATGCTGACGTCAATGCTGGTACTTCATGCAACACCGCTCCTCCATTGCTTTTTGCATTTACTGGTGAAAATTTTAATTCGGAAGTTGTAAAGCTCCTTGTACAAAACAGAGCCGAAACCAACATTAAAGATCAAAACGGAATTTTTCCTCTTTTGGTGTGCACAAAAAATCGCAACCTGGAAACTGTGCAACTGTTACTGAAATTTGAAGCCAATCCTTACATGTCTGATAAGGCTGGCAACAACTGCCTTCATTACGCTTGCCTGCTGGGTTACACAGAAATAGTTGAAATGCTATTGAAATACACCGATCCGAACGTGCGTAACCATAAAGGTCAGACACCCTTGCATCTTGCTTGTGCCAAGGCCAATCTTGAAATCATCCGAGCCTTGGTAGAGAAAGGGGCCCAACCTGATATCGAGGATCAATACTGCAATACTGCGACATATTTATTGCTTAGAGCAGTAGACAAAGCAACGGCGCGAAGAAGTTGCGCCCCATACTAAACATTTTGTGTTAAGTGAGCCCATCATTGATAAGATATCAAACCGCTAAACTAACTAATTGAGCCCTAACAATTCTATACAGGGTGGTCCAACGAAAACAGAACAGAGGGATTTTCAGGCATTTCACCTCATTTTTTTTAAAAAGCTCGAACAGGTCGATTTTTATATTGAGGGGGACATCTAAAACATACATTGGCGGATTTCTATCATTAGCTCCCTCACCCCCACCCGCCCAAACTTCGAAGTTTCAAATGACACCACCTACTTTGCGATACATCAAATTGAAGAGAATTAAATTCTCTTTCTGAAAGAATATTTCCAAAATTTTCAACCCCACCCTCCTTCTTCCTAAAATTGTCAGAGTTTTCAATGTAATATTTTTGATCTCTTAATTCTCTTTAGTACAGTCAACGTCATTCTGCACAGCATCGAGGGAGAAGATTTTCTGTGTAAAAAGTACCACCCAAATTCACCCCTTCACTTCCCCACCTCAACTTCAAAATCTAAAATGACACTACCTACTTTGTGATATATCAAATCGAAGGGAATTGAATTCGCTTCCTGAATAAAATATTTTAAGAATTTTCAAAAAGCCCCCTTTCCCCCTAAAATACTCCGAATGTTCAATTAATCAGGAGAGGGGTTGAAAATTCCAAAAAAATTGTTTTCAGAAAGAGAAATCAATTTCCTTTCATTCGATGTATCACAAAGTAGGTGGTGTCTGTTAAGTTTTGAAATTGGGGTGGGGAAGAGGAAAGGGGTGAATTTGGGTAACACTTTTCTCCACCGAAAATGGTCTCCTTAGATGCTATTTAGGATGACGTTGATTAAATTGAAGAGAATTGAGGGGTCGAGGATATAAAATGGGACAGTCAGAGAAATTTAGGAAGATGGGGGTGGAGTTGAAAGTCTTGAAAATATTTTTTTCTGAAAAAGAATTTGATTCTCTTTGATTTGATGTATCGCAAAGTAGATGGTGTCATTTGAATTTCCAAAGTTGAGGTGGGTAGGGGTGAGGGGGCTGAAGATAGAAATTTGCCATTGTATGTTTCAGATGTCCCCCTCGATATAAAAATCGACCTGTCTGAGCTTTTTCCCAAAAAATTATGTGAAATGCCCGAAAACTCCTCTGTTCTGTTTTCGTTGGGCCACCCTGTATACACACATCAAAAGAATCTAGGGGACAAGCAAATTCAGACGATTTCTAAAATCATTATAACTTTTGATTACCGTCAGCGAATTCATATCTGTTGTCAGTGTTCGATAGCCCAATCCTTCGTTTTCATGTCTTGATCACGTCGAATACGAACAATGTTTTATAGAGTTTCTACAAGGTGGTCAATGGAACAATGTGAAATTGCCAAAAGTTCAGTACGAGCGCGATTTCCCAAAAAAAAAATGTGTATGCATTATTCAATAGCACAATTATGAAGACTGGGTATTTCAGCTTCAGTAGCGTTTTTGAATGTTGAAAATCGAAGGTAAATTGCCAAAGATATTTATCATTTTGTGCCGCCATGTTGAACTTCCAAGAAAATGGATCCGATTTCATTGAAACTTGGATTACACTCATATTGTCATGAACATGACGGAAGGGCCATAACGAAAGGCTCATCCCTTGAGTACGAATTATTTTATTAGGTATAAATCATAATAATTCATAAGTCGCCTTCAGCGAAAGCAACGAGCTGCCACAGGAAATGCTGAATGCTGCAAGGGCAGCACAATCCTTAGTTCATAACCGCCGTGGTATGCCGGATTCACCAAGCACGAAGAAACGTGCATCGACCTGATTGGTCGATTGGGATTAGACTGACATACGCGGGCACACGGGGATGGATTCATGAGGATTCGATGATGATCTCTCGACGGGTTCGGTGGTAGTAAGAAGTACTGCGGGTTGAAGGCAGACTGTCGGTTCAAGGGACTGAGGTTGTGCCCCCAGTCCCGAGTTTATAATTGCCATGTAAGTAGTGTGATGTGGAATTATTTTATATTAATTAATAAACTTGTGTTATGTTAGCAAGCTCGAGTTCCATTCACCTTCCCGTTTCAGCTGTGCAAAACAATAAGTAAAGAGTGAGCCCTTAGTCCACGAGTAGCAAAGGGCAGACCCTTTTCTACTCTGACAATATCAGGTTTTAGTAATTGGAATTCCAGTGTCAAATGTCTTTCTTGGTCATTTCCAAGCCGCCACATTAAACTTTGATGTAAATGATTCGATTTTAGTGTGTTTCAAGTTTTATTCAAATTTAATCATTTATGTAAAAAGTTCAATATAGCGGCTCGAAAGTAATCTAAAGTGACATTCGACCTTGAAATTCCAATAACTTGAACCAGACATGAGTGTGCTCCAAGTTTCGATAAAATCGGATCACTTTCTTCTTTCTTGAAAGTTCAACATGGCGGCACAAAATGATCAATATCTTTGCCAATTCACCTTCGATTTTCAAAATTCAAAAACGGTACTGAAGCTGAAACACTGATTTTCATAACTGTGCTATTGGAAGGCATGAAATTTTTTTTGCGAAATCGCGCTCGTACTGAACATTTGGCAATTTTACATTGTTCCATTGATCACCCTGTAGCAACGTTATGAAACACTGTTCGTATTTGACGTGTTCAAGGCATGAAAACGATAGATTGGGCTATCGAACACTGAAGACCGATATGAAATCGCTCACGGGAATCAGAAGTTATGATGATTCTAGAAATCGTCTGAATTCACCTGCCCCTAAATTCTTTTGATGTGTGTAGGTAGAAATTTCTGATATCATTGCGTCATCAAGTGTCCAGGTAATTACCTATACAAACAGCTTTTCATAGATTTCCGATTTCACATTCAAGCGAATGCTGCAACAAAATTATTAGTTTTGCGCGAACAAAGGTTCCTCTAGGTGAAAGTCCCCTTCATGACATTCATGTACATATAATAATTAGTCTCTTGTACTTGAAAATTCAACCAACATGGAAATTCGAATAACTGCAGTTGCACGCTAAAACAAAAAAATATTAATTTGAAGGGGGCTGTTGTCCTAAGCTCAATATAATTATTGAAAATTGCGACTCTGTGGAAGAGTACGAACCCTGATATAACTGAGCGCGACTTTATTTCATTTCAATTATTATTGTTTTCCGCGGTTCTCAAAATTAAGCAAAGCGTGAGACTCTAGAATTCTCCCACCGAGTCTGGCCTTCTCATTACCGCAGACACAACACAAATCACCCAGAGGGCCCAAGGGCTCTAACACCTTTTCTATGAAAGATACCCAACAAAAGGTGAGGCTCAACTGTGGCTCAATGCATAGAGCTCAATGGCAGAGCAGATACCAGCACATGTAGGCAAATTCAGAAAAAACGCGCAAGAGCTCCGTCTGAGTTCCAGCCCCAATAACCCACTAGGTCCAGCAAACCCGATTTCCGAGGCCACAGGCTTCGACAGAGGGCAACACACTCCAAGTCCGAGGCCAACGCCCATCGATTACCATCATACCATCTCCGAAGCGTAGCTCAGCTGAAGAAGGCCACGACTCACTCGTAAAGGAGGCCAAGACTCATCCGAAGAGCTCATCGGCAATGGACTGCGAGTGCTCGCGGCGCAGCTCCCCCTCATGTATGAGGTACTCTTTGCCGAAGCCGTCTCCTAACGTCCAACGCAATTAACCAGGCACCATGTGAGCAGAAGTGGAAAGTCAACTTAATTAAAGATCAAAATGTAATTTTCTTTGTCGAAATCATTTAAGGAAGTGTGTGCCCTTATGGGCATTCAAAAATTTCAGACCATCCCTTACCATCCTACGTGTAACGGGATGATCGAGTGTAGTCATCTAGTATTCAGCGATACGATATCCCATTTTGTCTTTAAGAATCAAAATGATTATAGGTATACCGTCCGTTTTTTATTTCAGGCCCCAGCCCGTAAAACCTTTATTATGGGTTTCACACCCAATATATGTATTATATATTTTTGAAATCAGAAAAACAAGATCTTTCGAGTAGTGATATGTCAAATTATTTTTGACAATGTCATTCTTTGACAAATGACAGAATAGTACTTGTGCTACATCATTTCAAAGCCCATACAACTCTGAAGAGAACTGTGAATTTTTGAAATAGGGTGTCTTTTACAGCTTCTAGGGTCCTTCAAGAGGAAAAAATGTCAATTCCAGAAAGAACCACCCAATAAGTAATAGGTATTTTTGATATTAACTAATGGTGATGATCTGATTTTCAAATTGTCCAAATTATTGGGAAACTCTATAAACACCTTATCTTTCAGGCAAGCTAAAAAAAAATCGAGGGGGTCATATCTGGCAAGCTCGGATGCAGAGCCGTCTCTAGACATTTGGCCGCCCTCGTGCAAAACTGTAAGGCTTCCCCTTCTCCATTTTTTTAATGTTAAATTTTGTGTATAGCTTCGTTAATTTGAATCTTATTTTATGAAAATAACAGAAACAGGGTCTGGAATTGCGATTTTCGCATTTTGAACCAGAATTTTCTCACTAGGTAATTATTCGTTAATTAAATCACGAAAGTCAACTCACCTACCGGACGGTTAGTGAATAAGATAAAATAACGTCTTTTACGATTCCACCGCCCTTTGGTAGAAATCAAGAATTTAGCAAGGATCTTGCAAAATCTGATTTCATATTCACTCGTTTTAAAGATAAGTATCCATCATACCGTTTGAAAAAAATGTTCTGTGGCGGCCACAGAGGTAAAATATAAAAAGCAAAAAAAAATTAAAAACGCATTTTTATTTATTTTTATTTATTTAATTGTCTTATTTCACGAGGCGACATTCAGCTATAAGCTGCTCTACCATGGACGGAGACGGACGGACCGGGGACAGCACAAAATATCCATGGATGAAGTAGGATTCGAACCCACACAGGGCAGCGCGAATGGTTTGGCTTGCCATCACCTGTACCACTCGGCCACCACCGCTCCTGCCCCGAAATGCCGCCCCCTGAATCTGGCCGCCCTTGTGCCATGCACGAGTTGCACGCCCGCTTAAGACGGCCCTGCTCGGATGTCATTGCATTGGGCCGATAGTTCCAATTCTTCTGTTTTTCTTTGTTAGAAGACATTGCTCTAGTCCGAACTCTAGTCTTCTCCTTTTTAAACTTTGAAGGCGCATGTAAAATTGAAATACGTGTTAATATGTCGATTACTAAGTATACTTCACCTGCCACTGCCACCTACCAAAATGTCCGAAACGTCTTCACAATAAAAAAAATTGAAAAACAATAAAAACTAATTAAAACTGTAATTAATGGTCCTTATTCCGTTTTTTCCTCGGTTTTTTCGAATTAATACACACGTTTTTTCACATCACTAATCCATGCCGATATTGTCATGAGTTTTCGAAGATCTCACAATAAAAGTAAGAAAATGTCGCAGTTTTTGGAATTTAAAAAAATTGATATCCTGAGTGATATCCAGATGTTCTGCTCGCAATAGTATTTATATTGATTTTACAAAGGTGAACCCAAAGGCTTGATCATCAACTCGTGAACCTAAAACAAACAAAAAATAGAAGAATATCGAGTACAAACAACATGGGCAATGGACATGTCTGGTTTTATCGGAGGTTTTACCTGAACATGTTCAGGCGTCGACAAAACATAGACGACGCCATCGGCGATATCCTCGGCGTTCAGCATTGGCATCGATTCGTACCGCTTCTTGTATTCCTCAGACATCCTTGGGTTCTGATTGGTAAACTCACTCGAGGTCACTCCTGGACTGATCTCCTAGAAATTTGGAACTTCAGTTCCTACCTTAGGAGGATCAAGATTTAAGTAGGTTAGTAATATGTATGGTGTAATCAAATGAATCCTTAATTTAGGCCCAGCCAAACACAGCTTCGTATCCTCAAATGTGAGGAGGTCACTAGCATGAATTAAGAATCCATTTGAACACACAACAAGGTGTGAGAAACTATAGTGACGAATCAGCGTCACTCTGGGTCCCAGTGCCCAATAGTTTGTATGCTTGATCCTGTATGACGTCACGTGTACACGACCAAGTCTAGTAAATGGTCAACATACACGAAAAGAACTGATTTGCTAACTAGCTATGATTATTGCTAACGTACCTTACTCTACTATTGCGCAACTATTTATTTAGCTTTGTTTTTCTTAAATACCTAAGTAAGATGTTTCATGATCGATGTATTCTTCTAGTTGAAATTAAAATTCAAACAAAAGCATAGGTATCTGTGGCTTACCATAGACCTTACCATAAACCTGTTCACCTAGCTTCAGCAAGAAACTTCCTCAGAGCGCAACAAAATTCGAAAAGAAAAATCTCGAAAATATCATTCTGAACCGACACAGAAAATACTCACAGTTATTTTGATTTTTGTTCCGAGCCTGACGAGCTCCTGCCTCAAAGTTTCCGTCAAAGCCCTGACGGCATGCTTCGTGGCCGGATACAAGTTGTACCCTGGTAGATTGGGGACGACGTGCCCCAACACGCTGCCGAGATGAATCACCTGTCCGTTTATGTTGTTTTCCCTCATCATTTTGACGGCCTCTCTGGTGGCGACGCTCAGGGCCACGAGGTTGAGATTCAAGACCGCCTTCCAGTCTTCGGCCTTGCCGTCCGTAAGATTGCCTTCCACTGTAAGACCGGCGCTGTTGATCAAGATCGAGACCGGACCGACGTTCTTGTTGGTCCATCGGAAAGCCTCGAGGATGTCTTCTTCTTTGGAAATGTCCGCTCTGAATGGGTGCAGACTTCCCTTCCTTCCTCTGAGTTTCTTAGCGGTCTCCTCGACGCGCTCCACGCGACGAGCGATTCCGACTACCTGTCGGTTTAAAAACAAACGTGTAGGTAACTTGACTCATCACAGTTTAATCATATTTCTACGAGCGACGATTCCCGTGCATTCTGGTAAACATGCGATATTTCTAGGCTTTTCCACAGCCGCAGTGTACAAATGCGCGGAGCCCTGGACATTTTTAGAGTATACGTGATGGCATTGAAATACATGGAGACTCAAACGCCTGATCAAGACACATCTGTTCATTTGGCGGCGGCGCCGGCTCTAGAGCACGGCAGAATTATACGCGAAATGTGTGGGATTATTCGGGAGTCGCCTAGAAAATCGTATGCCGGGTCACTGTCGAGTTTGCTGTAAAGGTGCCCATTCACTAGGGAACCCGGTTGGCCAACCCGGTTGGGTTCGTCGGATGTTGGCTAGTGTGTGGTTGGCGCCAACACCAACCCAACCAAGTTGGCCGGTTTTCCAGCGAGCTTGAAAACGCGGTTGGGTTCGTGTTGGGTTCGTCAGTGAATGGGTAAGTTGGCCAACATAACAACCAACATCAGGGATAGTTACTACGGCTAATCACGGTATTTGAATTATTTGATGGAATATTGATATTAATTAGACATAAGTGATTAATTATCATCGAAGTAGATTAGCTACTTTGTATTTTTGATACGGTTATGAAAAAGAATGTCTGCGAGAGAATGACATTTTGTTCAATCAGTGTATGAAATATAGGTACATGTGATACAGGATATCTAGATTCAATCCAAGGAATCAGAAAACAGTAGGTAGGTACCTACTTGATTTCCTTTGTTTTTGCTACATTACAGTCGCGTTACACATAAAGGCGGCAAGATGCGGGGTGAGAGGCGGAGGCAAACGCAAGGCTCAATAATTCATCAAGAAATAATGTGTAGAGTTAGGAACCATTTCCTTTTTGCAACACTGATAATTTCTCGCGTCTTGTGGATTCAGGAGGAAAAGCTATGTATGAGAAAAGAGAAAACCCCCAAAAATTCGCACTTCTACGCCTGATTTGTAATCTGTATTCAGATGCATTTTTACGTCGATGTAGGTAGGTAAGTAGTAGGTAAGTAGGTAGGTAATTAGGCAGGTGCGTAGGTGGAGGTGGGTAGTTGGGTGGGGGTGGGTAGGTAGATACGTGAGTAGGTAGGTGGACACAAGCAGGCAGGTAGGTACGTAGGCAGACGCCGAACTAGGTCCTACCTAACGGTCATAAACCGTTTTTGAACTTATTTTTGGTACCTACCTATAGGTGTAGGTACAGGACGTTTAAGATTTAACCGCCTAAATCCACGTTTCCCGAAAGGCTTCTGCGCATACCTGTGAAAGAAGGACGTTGCCATATCTATATCACGACAACAATTTGACAACACTGTAATACGGTGTGCGTGTGTAATGTCACGCAAATTTCAGCTGACAGCACTTGTCGTCGATTTGACGTTTCGGCAGATCTAACCAAATAACGGTCTTGTTTCGTCGATCGCCTTGCAGCTCGTTGTGTTTCGTATCACCTGAATTTTTTCTGCGTCTTTCTGCCATAAGCATAACATTTCATTCTGAACAATATTAAAATAAATGTTGAATGGTTAGGAGGTTATGTTTGTTGTTTGTTTACATTTCGATTATTGATTGACAGTTGCCATTTTGTGCGTCAAAATTGAAATTACCGCGCTCTGCAGGTATGCGTTCTCATGTGTGCGCTGAAGTGATGTACGTGATGGTAAACGTGGATTCGAGGGTCGATAGAGGATCTAAGAAGGTGAAGATTCACTTTGGGAACCATATTTGTATAAGTAACAGACGTAAGTACGTAACTATTTAACGGATATAGCTCTTCAAAGTTGAAAATAAATTACCTTTTTTCGACTAATTTTTGAGTCGTTAGACCGATGTTGCGTTTCTTGAAGAAATACAATTTTGCGTGTCGACTTTTTTTTACCCACTTTTGTTTTGTTCAATGGTTTGCTGTGTATGACATACACATAGCGCCAGTAATTTTCTTTTTGATCCGTTCATGACTTCGTCTTCATCAACTATCCAAAGAACTGCGCTCGCCAACCCAGTTCGCCAACACGGTTCGCCAGTGTGTGGGCAAAGCAATAAAACCCGCCAACCTGACAGCCAACACGGACCAACCGGGTTGGCCAACCGGGTTCCCTAGTGAATGGGCACCTTAAGATGATTGAGAGTTCGGGAACACTAATCGGAGGCCTATATAAGGCATCAACCGTACGCTCACGAGCAGTTATGAATTGGAATGCGAAGTGGTAGCGAACGGATTAAAGGCGAGTAGTAATCACAGCGATATTCCTAAGTCAATAATTGTTGGCGTGTATTTATTGTAGTACGCACTAATAAACAGTGTGTGTTTTAAAACGATCGTCCCAATTATATTCGAACCCGTACGCAAAATACGTAACAATATTCAGTCAAGTGCTTATTTCTTATGTTATTTTATGCGCAGCTCCACCATAAGAAGGATCATTATAAAGAACAAATCAAATACCTAATACCGGGTCTTCATTCAATCTCGAAAACCACCTGATCAAGCTTTTGGGCAACCACTTGAACATCTTGAGGAAATATGGAGAAATCGGTATCGGTTGCCTAATGGTGCATGGCCTTACATTCAGCATCAAATGCTGCAGCTTTGTTAGCTGCATAGTTTTGATTGGAACAGACGCCTGTCATTGTTGTCAATGACCAACATGTGACCAATGAGAGCTCAACAGCTAAAAAAGCTGTAGCATTTGATGCTCAATGTAAGGCCACCGTAAGACCTTGGTCACGTGCTTTTCTTATTAATTATATTAACTTTTCCGATCATGGATACTGTAGTGATTAGTGGTTAAAACGACCAACAGGCCTGAGCCTTCAGAGGTCATAATTACTGTAGCTAATTATGACGTGTAATATCTATAAAAACGCAAGGTAATAGGTAATCAGTAATTAAATTAAATCAGAGAAATGTTACTTTTTCAAGGCCCGTACTATAATAAAACGGTTATCTCTAATTGCACGTGATTGCCGTACGTTGTGTTCAATTTTTGAGCTTCGGTGTAGCCTTTGATCAACTTGTAAAATTATACAGCATCTCGATGTTCTCGTACAAATACCTAAAGCTGCAATTTCAACCTCCGGCTCCTTTCAAGCGAATCGGATTTTGACCTCGGCTTTAGATCGGGAGTGGTTGTTTGACGCTCTCTGAAAACGGGCTAAACATACTTTAGGATTGACTACCAGATACATTGTAGGAACTACCCTCGGAACTACTATTTCTACTAATGTCTATTTGGGATTTGGACGATAATCAGCGAAATTTTACTCGTCCTTTGTGTTTTTTAACGTGGATACGTCTATGTTTTCGATCCATGAAGGGGGTCATTTCATGAACAGGCGTATATGCACGAGCGCCATCTGTTGGTGCAGTTGTGAACGAAGCCGGTAAGTATGAAATCTACTCAAATAGAGTGGTGTCAAATTGGTTGTATACCTACATATCTTCCTGTCTGTTTCTGTCTATGTAACGAAAGGTAATATACCTATTGACAATAGTCAATATCAATGTAAGTAGATACCGTCCGTTTTTTATTTTAGGCCCCAGCCCGTAGCATCTTCATTATGGATTTAACACCCGATATATTATATATTTTTGAAATCAGAAAAACAAGATCTTTCTTGTGATGATATGTCAAATTATTTTTGACAGATGTCATTTTTTGACAAATGACAGAATAGTACTTGTGATACATCATTTTAAAGCCTATTGAATTCTGAGGAGAACTGTGTTTTTATTTTTTAAATGGGGTGTCTGTTACAGCTTCTAGGGGTCTTTCAATAGGAAAAAATGTCAGTTTCAGAAATATCCACTCAATAAGTAATAGGTATTTTTAAAATTAACTAATGGTGATGATCTGATTTTTAAATTGTCCAAATTATTGGGAAACTTTATAAACACCTTATCTTTCGGGTCGGCTCATGAAAACTTGAGGGGGGTCATTTCTGGCAAGCTCGGATGTCATCGCGTTGGGCCGGTGGTAGTTCCAATTCACTGATCGTCGAATCTTTCATTCAAGGAACGAGGAAGCGGTCATTCGAGCAACTTCTTTAGGACATTTTTTGTTTCATTGTGATTAATTAATCATTATTATCATTAGTTTACATTAAAAATAGGTACCTGTTTTACCTATTTACTTATTATGTATTTTTGAAATTCAACATTTTTTTCCTATTGAAAGACCCCTAAAAGCTGTAAAAGACACCCTATTTCAAAAATAAAAACACAGTTCTCTTCAGAACTTTATGGGCTTTAAAATGATGTATCACAAGTAATATTCTGTCATTTGTCAAAAAATGACATCTGTCAAAAATAATTTGACATATCATCAGTCGAAAGATCTGGTTTTTGCGATTTCAAAAATATATAATATATTGGGTTTGAAACCCATAATAAAGATGCTATGGGCTGGGGCCTAAAATAAAAAACGGACGGTATACAGGTGTCCGTTTTTTGAGGCTAAGCATGGGTATCTCGCTTATCTTGAGAGATACAAAGTCGGTCAAATCAGGAAAAAGTTGCGAATTTTCATGACGATCCATGATCCAAAAAGAAATTTGACGTATCGATTTTAGTTTTTGAGATATCGTGAAAAAACTGGAATTTGAATTTTTGTTTTCATTTTTTATTCAAAAAACGGTTGAAGGTGGCCTTTTCTAATCTAGACATTGTCAGGGCACTTTTTCAAGGGGAATTCAAAGCTGCCAAAATCTCCATTCTAGCTTTCAAAGCAACCGAGATACGACAACTTTTTTCTCTAATGGGCGCCATATTGGATTTTGATATTTTTGAAAACGGTATTCTTTTCTGGTTACAACGATGTGCCACTTGTCACTGTTGAATAAATGTTCAACATTAACGTTTTTTTTATTGTCGGTGCTGATTTTGTTTCCAAAGCACTCTTTGAAAAATAAAAAAAAAATTTTTGCTTAAAAGCATGAACTCAACAGTAGCATGTGACACATCGTTGTAACCAGAAAAAAATATTGTATTCAAAAATGTCAAAATCCAATATGGCGCCCATGAGAGAAAAAAAAGTTGTATGTCATATCTCGGTTGTTTTGAAAGCTAGAATAAAGATTTTGGCAACATTGAATTCCCCTTAAAAAAGTGCCTCCACAATGTCTTAATTAGAAGAAGCTACCTTCAACCGTTTTTCAAATAAAAAATGAAAACAAAAATTACAAATTTCTGTTTTTGCTCAATATCTCGAAAACGAAAACTGACAAGTCAAATATCTTTTTAGATAATTGATCGTCATAAAAATTCGCAACTTTTTCCTAATTTAACCGACTCTGTATCTCTAAAGATAAGCGAGATACTCATGCTTAGCCTCGAAAAACGGACACCTGTATAAATATAAATAAAAAAAATGTCAAAATAAATAAAAATTAAGAAGGTTCCCAGTTTAACCCGATAAGCGTGCTTTTAAAGAGACAAGGGCTGAAAGTTTCGCCCCCTAGAAATGTCTAGAACAGTCCAGAACATTGGAATGTATTCGAGATCATTCCGCAACACTTCCTAATGTTCCGACATGTTTTGGAATATTCGGGAACAGTTCAAACATTAGTCCAGAACGTTCGAGAGTAATCGAGATTATTCCAGAACATTTCAGAATGTTCCGGTATGTTCTGGAATGTTTGGGAATAGTCTGGAACCTTCGGAAACATCCCGGAACGTTCCAGATTATTGTGTAACATTTGAGATCATTCCACAGCACTCCAGAATGCTCCGATATGCTCTGGAATGTTGAAGAATAGTCTGGAACGTTCGGAAACATCCCGGAACATTCCGGATCATTGTGGAACATTCGAGAGCGTTTCACAACATTTCAGAATGTTATAAGAAATGTTCTGAATGTTCGGGAATAGTTTAAAACGTTCAGGAACATCCCGGAACATTCCAGATCATTGTGGAACATTCACGATCATCCCACAATATTCCAGAATATTCCGGTATGTTTTGGAATATTCACGAATAGTTTGAAACGTTGGGAAACATTCCGGAACATTTCAGATCATTTGTGAAACATTCCAGATTACCTTATTAAGTTTTCCCTTATACATGAAGAAGGTTCCCGGTTCCACCACAAGAGCGTGCTATTGAAGTTTGAAGATATAAGGGCTGGAAGTTTCGCCCCCTAGAAATTTCTAGAACAGCAGTCCAGAACATTTGTCCAGAACATTCAAGAGCATTAGAGATAATTCTACAACATTCCAGAATGTTCCGGTATGTGCTGGAATGTTCGGAAATAGTCTTGAACGTTATCAGGAACATCCAAGAACATCCCAGAACATTCTTGAATGTAAATCCAGAACTCTTATAGCAGCCTGTAGTAACCATTCGTATTTGTGGGAGTATGCGCTCACGGGTATGCGCGCGAGTGATTTCTGTCACGGGAAAGGTGGATTGCTCAAATATCCTCTTACACATAGACGTATCCACGTAAAACTTACAGCTGTATCTAGATAGCTGGTGTTGGTGTTATACAGCTGGTGCCCGAGCGTAGCGAGGGCACTCTTTTTTTGAGTTGAATGTTTCAAATTTCTCAAACAAACACTCGACTTTGTTTCGGGCAGAGACAATTTCGGGATTTTAGTCAGATAATCGGCCTGATTCTATGCGACGATGAAATTGCTAGGGCAACGGGCCTTCCCATTGGCTGTTGCCATGGCAATTTGATAGCAAGCACGGTGATTACCATAACTATTCCCTTATAGATAGAACCAGGCCGAATATCGGGTCTACTTTTCCCTCGTGATTGACCTGACAGTTGTTTTCGGGTAAAAAACGATTCAACTGAAAAAACACTAAGCACTTGTTATATATTATTATTGATTATTACATACAACGCCCTTGATTATTCGACCTACAAAGATATTATTCACTCATCTAAATCCCACTGTCAATGACAACGGAATAAAATGGATATGTAAACAACAAAATCTGACAGCTGTCACTTTTGACTTATTTTTTGTAATAATCATCAAAATATCACTCGTGCTCGAGATTTTCCCATATAATTTTGGCCAGGCGTTTCCCTCGGGCTTGTTGTCCCTAGATAAATGCCCTCCTCCTACGGAGTCGAGCATTTATCGCTACACCAACACTCGCGATGCCTGTACAAAATTATCGTGAAAATCTAAGCACTTGTGATATTACTGTTGATTATTGCCCTCTACCCTCTTCCTACTGAGTCAGATTCCACAGACGGAGAAGTAGCTCCAAAATAAACGCTCATTTGATAGATTTCAGTGTTTGTGAAAGTGTGACATCTTGTGGTGATTCAAAATTAAATTACCACTTCAGTACTTTTCTTTTAGGATTTTAAGAAGTGAAATGTTCTGTCGAACGTGAAAAGAGTTTCCACATTCACATTCGTTTTTTATGAAGTCGTCGGTTCGTTTCGTCGACGGTTCGAGAACATTCATCTTACGTTCAAATAATCAACAACTATCAAAATCGACATGTTAAGAGTTCTTTTATTGACTTTAATTCAAGTTGGCACAAATTGTTCTCCTTTGTGAATACTTTCAGAAACATCAAGCACCTGCAAGCTGCGGAAGGAAGATTGAAGCATCAGCCACAGAAGTACAGCAGAAGATTTTGGTCGTTAGAAAGGATCCATGTTCGGCCTGATCATCAATTCATGTACCTGCAAATGCAATTTCATGAGTAGCAAGGTACTTATATGGCTATTTTCAAAATTTAGCAAATAATTTCAAAAGCAAGCTAGTCATGGGTAGCTACCTGAACATGTTCAGGAGTGGACAAAACGTAAACGACACCGTCTGCAACATCCTCAGATTGCAAAACTCCATTTTTGAACATGCTTTTCAACTGATCGATCATTTCTTGAGGCACATCCTTGGGACTGCTCATCGCTGTATCAACAAGGCCAGGGCTCACTTCCTATAAACAATAATATAAACTTGTTATTAAACCAGAAGTGAATCAATCAGTTCTTTTGAACGAAATGAAACTGATTCATTCCCAAAATTGCTTCGCAAATGTTTAAGTACCTAGGTTTAGCAAGTTGAGCACTACGCCTATACTAGCTTACCGTAACTTTGATCTTAGTCTGGAGCCGGACAAGTTCCTGCCTCAAGGTCTCGGTCAAAGCTCTGACGGCATGTTTCGAAGCCGTGTACATGTTTATGCCGGGAAAGTTCGGGTAGTAATGTCCCGCGATGCTGCTGATGTGGATGACGTGTCCGTTTATCTGGTTTTCCCGCATGATTTTCACAGCTTCTCTGGTCCCAATGCAAAGACCCAAGACGTTGGTGTCCAAAATGGTCTTGGAGTGTTCAGTGGGGTCGGTCAGGTTGGTATCCTTGGCCACTCCGGCATTGTTCACCATAATCGAAACTGGACCGACGTTTCTGGTGATCCACTGAAAGGCCTTGACGATGTCATCTTCTTTGGTAATGTCCACTTTGACGGCGTAGAGCTTGCCTTTCTTGCCCGATAGCTTTTTAGCCTTTTCCTCGATCTGTTCCACGCGTCTCGCTAATCCAACAACCTATGGAATTATGGTGACGCTTACATAGGTATATGACGTTTTGACACACTCACTGACACTGACACAGACAATACAATGGAGTATGTTGTCAAATGAAGAACCAATCACAGAATAATCCACGTATGAAAAGCAGAGAAGAATGAATCCCGCCTTGATTTATACATAATACTGTTACGAGTTTTTGTTTTATTCAATCGCATTCGAGAGCACACGCGGTCCTTCTAGACCGTTCGAACACAGTGTTACGAGTTGCGAAGCTCTCGTGAAATTCTAGTCCATTCGAGAGCGTACGGGTAGGTTTTGGACCGTTCGAAATAACCGGGAGACTCCAACGTGCGAGTAGAATACATCTGCTCAATCGGCGGAGGTGCCGCTCCAGAGTACGCTGGTACGGTTGCGGCCAAAATAAAGTGGACGACAATGTCAACGAGTTGGCGTGCTGTCATGCGACGTTCAGGCCAGAATCCTGAGAAATCTGTCAACTGTCGTCCACTTTAAAAAGGCCGCAATAGTATGAATTTGCCAAAGAATCGATGAAATGTTCCCGAAGTTACGAGCCGACCGATACACCAGTTTTAAATTCAGAGCAACAACGAGCGAGTAATCGGCTAGGTTATTCAGACCGTTTTCCCAGTGTTGAACGGTCGTCCCTCAATTATACAGGGTGTCCCAGCTAAAACAATCCAGCGCAGTTTTCTCAGAAAATATCAAGGCAACAAAAAAATGTCTCAATTGGGGGGCAGCCTGACCCTTCAGCTCTCTTTTGAGGGGGCGCCGATGCTTGTAAGTACTCTAGTTTCCAAGGAAACGCAATTTTAATCGGGCGAGTCACAAGAATTTAAAAATTCATAACCGACAAAACAAAACACTTTAGAGGAAAAGAAATCATTTTTCTCTGGGCTTTCCATTGATGTGTCGCCGATGTCTGTACCTGGCCCAGTAAGCCAGATATTTTGCCTAACAGCCCAGCAAACACAATAATTGTCGGAATTCATGACGACGTCACCGATCACACACTTGTTGATTTTATCATCAGCCAGTATTCATTGCTATGGTGAATCCAAGTATGGTAAGTGAGAAAGTCCTAGTAACGACTAGTGTTAAAGTCAACAAGTGTGTGATCGGTGACGTCATGATTCCGATTATTGTGTTTGCTGGACTGTGAGGCAGAATATCTGGCTCACTGAGCCAGGTACAGACATCGGCGACACATCAATGGAAAGCCTAAAGAAAGAGGATTTTTTTTCATCTGAAGTATTTTGTTTTGTCGATCATGAATTTTCGAATCCTTGTGACTCGCCCAATTAAAATTCCGTTTTCTTGGAAACTAGAGCACTTACAAGCATCGGCGCCCCCTCAAAAGAAAGCTGAAAGGTCAGGCTTCCCCCCAAATGGAGAACATTTTTTGTTGCCTTGATATTTCTTGAGAAAATCGCGTTGGATTGTTTCAGCTGGGACAATAAGGACCCAATGCGAAATTCGTAACAATATGTACATCTACCCTACCCGAGACCCTACCTGTGTATAGGTACGGTTGGGATCGAAATATCTGGCACGGCAAATATTTTATGATTTCGACAATAGCCGGTGTCTCAGTCTCAAGTCTGAACGTGAATTTCTCTTATAGAACTTGAAAAGGCAATCCGCGTTATATCGCTAATTCCAAATAACGTATTTTACTTCTCCGATCCACTACTCAACGAGAAGAAAAGTATTGTGAACGTGCAAAAAAAAATCGTGTGTCTGTAATCTACTACGATAACAGCCGCAAAGTTGTTCCGATCGACTTGAAATTCGGTATGTAGGCATGGTTTTGCTGTCGGATGAGCCTATTGATTTTTGACAGTCGCATCTGTCAGACGAAAATGTCACTATCAAAAAATGACAGAAGTTATATAAGTATCACGGAACTTGACTTGCAATATGTTTTCTGAAAGCTTATACTTATTGAAAAATGTCAAAATTCAAAACTTTACCATTTAATTGTTCAAAATCTATCAGATGGATTGGAACCAAATTTTGCAGAAATCAACGCAACAAAAGAGACAAATCAATAATTAGGTCTGTGTTGCAGTTTTCCACCATTTTCCAGTCGGGCGTTATGAATTTTCCAAATTTCTCCTGGCTGTTGCCACCCGAGAGGGCCTCTCACCCGGATTTTGGCCAGGACGACTCGCTTTGGATGCAGGACTCCACTTAAAAATTAAATTCTGCTCGGGGATCGACTTTTTTTGAATAATTCCAACTGATATCGAGAGAAGATTGGATTAAGCGTCGTGTAAACCCATCTCCAACATTGACACGGCTTCGGTTTTCCGACGGTAATTTGTTCAAAATGAAATTGCACATTCCGTGAATTTGAAAAAGAAGCTGCAGTGCAAACTTCGACATGCGGTGAGTCCACTAAATATTCATTCAAGGTGCAGACCAGGTACCTACTGTATGAATTGATTCATAATTATTATTACCTATCGAATCTTGAAGGTTAAAGATCAAGGACGCCGAATTAACGCTGGAAAAGTAGCAGCAGAAAAATGTGCAGATAAAACATAGGTGGTTACCTTAAGGCCAAGCTCCACCAGTGCATCCACAATTGCAGCTCCAATTCCGGAACTTGCACCGGTAACAACTGCGACCTTTCCCACCCATCTATCCATTGACAGAACCATTTTTGTTTTGTTTCGATTTTATATCGTGCGTAGATATGCGTAGGTATACAAACGATGCTGAACTGAAATCTGAATAACACCTGTAATGTTTTTATACAATTATGCGAGGTAGGTACCAATCTTTGAGTCACTGGCAGGCACCATTATCAAGGTTTATTTTGATCATTATCTAATAATCTACAAGCGATTATTGTTGTTCGTTTCATCTTCTTTTTTCAGGTTGAATGTCTCGTCCTGTGGAATTGGATAATTTTGACATTTTGATACCCAACAATTTTGATATTTAGTATAATAGTGGTACCTACCTATAGGTATAATCGAGGGTATTATAGGTATGTACCTACTCATTCCACAATCATGATTATGAGATTAGGTTTTGAGAGAACATTCTGGTGAGAATTCACTTTGATTGCTAGGTATCAAGTGGTAATTAGGTGAATAGGTATCTTCAATCATGACACAACATTTTTTTATCTATGCGTACAAACGTCATAATTATTTTTACGGTATAAAAGAAGATAGATATCATATTTTTGGAAATCTGAAATTTCGAAATTGAGCGATCATTTGACATTTGCAAGATAAACTTGCCGCGGAAACAACTGACCCTAACTGTTAGTGGGTTTTCTTATGTTCATTTTTTGAGGCCCGTGTGCAAGTTGAGACTAGAGTATAGTGGTTGGTGCCAAAATGCATAAAAACTGAGTTTTTAGTGAATAAAGCTCTGGAGGGAGACCTGCGGCCAAGATTGGCGGCAAAAGTCATGTAACTAGTTGAAGTGAGTATGCTCTACAACAAGTAGCTATAATGAATCGTGTAGGTCGCTTGAAGACCTCTAGGGAAGTCGACAATAGTATATTATGATACGAGTTTAATAAGACGAAGTTTGTCACACGACTGTTTTTGGGGCACGACGAACGCAGTGAGGAGGGTCCCAAAGGAAGGAGTGTGACGAAACGTCTTATTAAACGAGTGCAATATACTATTTTATCTATTTCGCCTCAAATATTTGAAAAAAATTGGAAAATTCTAGGGGTAGCAACGCCGTTCAGTGTCATAAAAGTTGAGCGCCAGTACGACACGCGTTTGCGTGTCGAAAAGTGGCCAGTATGATACGGGAGTAGATAAAGATGTTTTTCATGATAATAATTTCAAGTACAGTCCCCCCTCAAAAAGTCTGTGAGTTGGTGAAAAATCACCACCACAAATCTTTCAGCTCGGTGAACTGCGGTGATTTCGAATAAACCGAACAAATAAATTGTTCGAGTCTTGCAAATGTTCCGTGGTCGAAAGAGTTTGTCCCTAGAGAAGAGAGAAACTTTTGGAAGGGACTGTACTTGAAAATATTATCTTGGCGACTTCCCTAGAGATCTTCAAGAAACCTACACCATTCATGACAGCTACTCGTTATAGAGCATAGGTACTCACTTTAACTAGTTACATGACTTTCGCCGCCAATCTTGGCCGCAGGTCTTCCTCAAGAGCTTTGTTAAGTCTACTAAAAACATAGTTTTTATGCATTTTCTGCCAAAAATAAGCACACTTTGCTTCAATCAATCACCAACAATGAACCATTTGATTCATGATCATAAATTTTGGTGGTTGACTTCACAAACTATCAAGTTTTATGGTACAAAACGTATTGTGGCACTTCCAGCTTCAAATCAGCCATCATTGGTACTGGATTCGCGCAGGAGCCGGAAATAATGAAATAGCAATTTTCCTCGCCAAAGAAGCAACTAACCCTCTCTGGGAAGTTACTTTTCGTGTTGAAATGATCTAACGCTACCATACTCATAGTTCCCTGTCGTTTTTGTGACTACTGCACCAAAAGAAAATCCAAAATGGCGGCTAAGCTGGTGAAAACAGTTGACGGTTTTGTTTCCCAAAATAGTAGGCCGAGGAATTTTCGCCAATCACGACTATATTTCCAACATCACCAATTGTTTAAATCTAGAGTTTCATCTTTCCATATTCAAAATTCTTCGATTCTTTCAACGATAAAATGTTGACAAAAAAATTATATTTTTGGAAATATCTCTGGGAATGATAGATATTTTTGAAATCGGTTTGCTGAACCTTCAATAGTCTAAAATGGTGAATATGTATGGTAACTTTCATAACTGTACCTCTTTCGGTTCATTCTTTAACATTTTTTATGTCTTCATTTCATTTTACCCCCCCTCCCGCTGCCCAGTCGCGGGTGTCAGATGTTCACCATCGCGATCCTAGTTCAGCATGATCTAAGAAACAATTTGGCATCAACCACTACACTCTAGTCTCAACTTGCACACGAGATACCATAAGAAAACCTACTATGTTACTTTTTGTTCCATTCTTCATTTACCTGATTCTGGACAGTTGGATCTATCGAGGTTGCAAGTTGCAAGTGTTAAAATGGAACCATTTGTCTTACAGAATATTCATTAGCATCAAATAAAAATGCCTTTCCCAAAATTCTTTTTTTTTTATTCGTTCATTTAACGTCGGCCTATTTCCGCAACGAGGCCCAACACCGACGCCGGTGAATGCTTTTCTCCACTATACCGGAAATTTTGCCGAACCCCTGTGTGTTCCAACACAGGGTAAGGGTAAGCATCATCGTTCGTATTTAACGTGCTATGCGACACACGGCGTCTTGCATTTAGCAAGCATTCCAACTAGCTTGAACCAAGAAGCTTTTTTTCGAGGCGAAAATCCGTCCCCGGCGGAGATCGAACCGGCGACCTCTGGAGTGCTAGTCGAACGCGCTAACTACCACACCACAAGCTCCCCCTTCCTAAATTCTGTTACACTAGTTGTCGCCATTTCAACTGGCTCACCTCAAAATTTAAGCCGCTCTCAAAGTGCCATGTTTTCTGAATTTGTGGACTATTAAAATGGCTCTCACTTTCCTGAATAGCTGATAGTGATATCTTAGACCTACGACATACCGTTAATCATTTTCCGTACAGCTGCTCTAATTAGTTGTACAGGGCGACCTCGAGGGCGACATAATCAGCTACTGCAAAAATGTAAAAAATTCAAACAGCTCTGAGTTCACGGGAAAAAAATTGTCGCATTTTCTAAGTTGTTCAGGATAGAGGACCTTGGTATGGGCCTTTGCTTAAGAGTCCTCTGTACGGTTAACAGCTCCGACTAAAAGGCCTCTAAATCGAAGGCGGTGATTTTCTTTCAACTGGTATTTAGTTATTGCACTTCATATTTCCATATAAACATGTGAAAGGGAAAAAATCCGATAAAAACCGATCACAGCCGAAGATAGTCAAATTTTACGGGCGTCATCCTAGGACCTTTATTTGACTTGAAAGACAATTCCTTTTTCCAGGGTGGACTCTCTACAGTATTCTGCATGAACGTACCGGGTGATTTTTCAATAAAATTTCTGGAGCCGAAGTTATTTGGCTGTGAAAATTATTGAAAAATTGCTCAAGAATTTGTAACTTCACATCTTCAGCTGCAAACTTTTTACTGAAAAACCACCCGGTACGATCGTGCAGAATACTGTTGAGAGTCCACCCTGAAAAAAGGATTTTTGTTCCAAGTCAAATAAGGGTCCTAGGATGACGCGCGTGAGATTTGACTATCTCCGGCTGTGCTTGGTTTCTCTCGGATTTTTTCCGTAATATGTTTATGTAAGAGATATGAAGTGGAATCTCCAAATGCCAGTTCAAAGAAAATCACCGGCTTCGATTTAGAGGGCTTTTAGTCGGGGCCGCTGTGAGCGTACAGAGGACTCTTATAGATAAAATTAGTAGCAGTGCTGCTAAAATACAAGTAAAAAACTTTTCAGCCGAGAGAAAAAAAGTAACCGAAGTTTCGCTCTTCTGGTCTATTGGTTTAAATCAAGGGAAATCGCGCGCAGCGTAAGCGCGAATGGAAACAAAGCAATCAAAGCATGGGCAAAGCCGACATGAGAGCAACGCATAAGCCAGCAACAACTGCATCGTTGTCATAGTAACACTCAACATCGAGCTCAACGTCTAGTTACGTCACTAGACGTTGAAATCAAAATGCTCTGCTTCGCGCCTCGATTTTCAAGTTTTTTTTTGAAAAGTAGTTGCTTTTGAGACACTATGTTGCTATGTCTGTGGTAATCTCACGTTGTATCTACTTTAGTTTACGGGCCCGAATAAAAAAATCATCGTATAAGACCCCATTTGCAGTTCAAGTTGAAACTGGAACCTTAGGTAAGAGGGATCGATGAGCAAAATTGAATAAAGACGAAATTTCAAAAGGGAGAGTTTTTTTATATCAAACGACGAATCTAATTCAATCCAAACGTAACTGACTCCGAGATTCGGTTTTTTTTTATGGGGGAGGGGGAAGTTGTTTAGGAATCAACATGTCGTCAAGGGAACTAATTGAACTATTCATTACCACAGAATTCACGAACACTTTAGGAATGGAGTTAAATTGGTGAGGTCTCTTTCGAAAGCTATGTACAATAATGACTCAAGGAGGTACTTTATTGGTCTGAGCCTATGGACATTTTCAAGATCCAAAACACTTTTTTTTTCAAATTTGAAATAACAATTTTTGGATTTTGAAAATGTCTATAGGCTCAAACCAAAGTTCCTTCTTGTAGATTTCGAAAGAGACCTGAATGATAAATTTCTGTCAAGGAATAAACCCGTAGCACTTGATTCCGCAACGCCTTATTTTATTTCACCAATTTAACTCCATCCTTAAAAAAGTCCTCCATACGCTCAGAACGGCTCCGACTTGGATAATGGCCTCCAAATAAATCTAATAGCTGTATTACACTGCACAATTTCTTGTACAATTTCTTGTACAATCTGCCAAAATAGTGTCAAAAAACAATGAACTTGGTTTAACTGACATATTGTACAAGAAGTTGTACAAGAAATTGTGTAGTGTAATACAGCTATAAGCCGGTGATTTTATTTCAAGTGGCATTTGAGTCCGGATATTAGGGACCAACCACCTTGCATTCAATGACTGAGCGGTGCCGTTCAGTACGAATGTTGTAAGGTTGCGGACTCATAAAAGTTTACACCGACGGCGATCGAGTGGCAATGCTAATTCAGTTTTGACGTAATTTTGAATGGGCATGGCCACACGATTGTCATCGGTGTAAACTTTTATGAGTCCGCAACCGTACCTACATACCCATCCCTTAATTTCAAGAGGTGTTGCCAAGATGAAGATCCGTGCAGACGCCGTATACAGGATGATCAAAGATGCAAAAACTTCAACTCTTGAAGAAAAATTTGAGCAATGAAAATCAGCATTGTGATTTGTGATGGAACGCATTTTCAGCGACTTTTTACAAACTCACTCTAATAATTCGACGCGAGAAAACATTTCTATATTAGGAACTGAATGTAAACGCGACGAGAATTTAGGTCAAAGACGGGACTTGATTTTGTGTGTTCTTGCTGACCAGACGTTCCGAAGACGACGTGTGCCGTAATTTACTATAGGTGGGTCGTTTTTCCATCATTTCCTAAAATCATACTCTAAATCGCTTTTGGTTTGACTGCATTATAGTTTTTTGGGGGGATTCAATATTTGTTTTCACGCATGAAGGGCCGAATTATGAATTTAAAATTGTATCTCCTGTTGTGTGGGCGTCAATTTTCATTTGTTCCGGGAATTCAGAACAGGGAAGAGGACCGAAAAGGGGTTTTCACGGTTTTTACAGCCTAGTTTAAAGCGGGGATGGAAGCACCCTACGCGTTTCATGTTTTCACTAATTTTCTGGGATGTCCAACGGCCCTCAGGCCCTGGACGGACGTGTGTTAGGTACTACGCGTTATTTTTCCCCTG
The DNA here is from genome assembly GCA_949128115.1 of Anaspis maculata. NCBI lineage: Eukaryota > Metazoa > Arthropoda > Insecta > Coleoptera > Scraptiidae > Anaspis > Anaspis maculata. Next base: position 33,081,093 of record OX421967.1, read on the forward strand.
GATGATGTCACATGGATGAAGTAATGCAAATTGGGGCTCGAGCGCGAAGAAACCGAGAGGCATCGTGAAATAATATCGCGGGCATGGGAATGTTTTTTGTTGCAGGCCCGATTGCTGGAATTTATTCTCTACATAATTACCAACTTTATATCGGCAGCACCGCAAATCTAGTGCGTATTTATTTGAATTTCATTAGTGAATTTACGTTTTGATTTTTGAAGTCACTTTTGATGTCTCACGAATTTTGTAAAATTACTGATTTTCATGTCAATATTTTTATGACCATTTCAGTTAATTTTGTGTGTAATTTGATTGTCATGCATGATTTGATTTTCATGTGAATGTCATTATCCGCCGTCTTGTATGACTCTCATGTTTTTATGTCATGTTTTTAGCGCACTTCTCCAAACGGGAAGGCGCTTTTGTCCTCGCTTTGTCCGTCCGTCCGTCCGACCGTCCGTCCGTCCGTCACAGCATCTAGTCCTAGACGAAAAGGTTTTTGCGAAAAAATTTTACTCCATTGGGTAGCTCATGACCTTGTATCCCGAACCAAGAAAAATCTCGACGAAATAATAATAAACAATGGCAATAATAACAATTTAGTGTGACGCGGCATCGCCGTTGAATGCTGCATTTCAGAAGCCGGCCTGATCTCGAAAGTTATCACATGCGAGGAAGTACCCGATCTTATCATTTTACCATAATACATATGCGGAGTTATATTTAGAGGATGATTTGAACTTTATTTTAATAAAAATTTCACATCGGTGCGAGGTGCAGGCCAATAGTTATTAACTTTTGAAAATGACTCCGAAACTACGGCTCGGCCGCAAATGATTTATTCGTTGCTTGCTGGTGCTTGATATCCTTTCCTCCGAACAAAACGAAATCCAATACAGAAAATATTTCAACTCGAATGGGTAGCTCATGGCCTTGGTACGCGAATCATGAAAAATTTTGCCGAAATAATCATGAACAATTACAAAAATAACATTTTGGTGTAGGGCGGCTTCGCCGATCAAGTGCTAGCATTCGCGGTAAGATGTAGAAAGTTGCGATATGCAGGCAACTACAATTTCTTAATGAAATACATCACTGCATGTACGGCATTATATTTAGAGAACAATTTGAACTTTCTTTTGACAAAAACCCCACTTCGATCCGACCGTCGGGTCAATTGTTATCAATTTTTGAAAACGACCGCAAAGCCACGGCTCGGCGCATATCACACGACCCTACAAATTTAAAATCAGACGTGTCGAAATAGTAATTGACCATTTTGAAATAGCCAATACTAGGTACCTAAAGGATAATGGCACTCAAATTACGAAACATGTTCGCTCAATAACAAAAAAAAGTAGGTAGGTATCACTAAAAATCATGTGACAGGCTACCATTTTTTCGGTTTTTCGATAAAAAAAAAATGTTCCAATTCAAAACTGAGCCCGATATTCGTGTTCAGGAAGTCGAAATCAGTTGGAGAACATTTTTTTATATAAGTAACCGAATGACGCTGATGTGGCCGGTTTGTCTGTCTGTCTGTCTGTCCGAGTCCGTGCAGAAATTAAGACGCTGTACTGCTTCTCGAGAATTGAAACAAGAGTCTTGGAACTTTTTTCCGATTAATAGCTGATGTCCCCAAGGGTGGCCAATGGGCACTATTTTTGTTATCCATACATCGTTATCATTATTCTCGAAAAACAGAGATCTCCTGTGCACTTCGATGAAGTTGAACTTCTTCTCGGGAACTAAAGCTACAGCCCTTGAAGATTGAACTTTATCCGGTGGATAGCTTAGGTTCTCAAGGACCAAATAGGCAGAATGGCTTTCATAATTCGGCCGCCATCTTGGCTGCCATATTGAAATTTCTTATTAGTGGAACGATTGTCATGAAACTTGAAACTTATTCTTGTCTAGTACGATCATTCTTATTTTCAAGCCAAATTTCATGATTGCCCCACCATCTTGGCCGCCATATTGAAATCTCTTATAAGTGGGAGGATTTTCATGAAACTTGAGAGTTACGCTTGTCTCGTACGATCATTCCTATTTTCAAGCTGAGTTTCATAATTCTGCCGCCATCTTGGCCGCCATATTGAAATCTCTTATTAGTGGAACGATTTTCATGAAACTTGGAACTTACCCTTGTCTAGTACAATCATTCTGATTTTCGAGCCGAATTTCATGATTCTGTCGATATTTTGGCCGCCATATTGGAATTTTTTGCTCAAGACGGTAGAACCCTAATTACTTAACATCTTGCGTTCACTAATCCTCCAAAAAGGAAGTGCGCTACTGAGCCTCATGCCCATGAGGCGTATTCGCTTGTTTTGTTTTATGCTCGCTGCTATGTTTGTCAGATATTCAATGTGGATATTTTACAGGATCCTACTAACCACCCCTATTTTGTCTTGTTTTGTTGTTTACTGATGTTTCTGCGATTTCGTTTTACTATAATTGCACTTACACTGAATACCGGAATTTATCAGTGAGTTTTTGTTATTCATTTGTCACATACTTGAGAGTTTTCGTCTCAGGGCTTAATTCAGGGGTTTTTTCGACTCTTCTTCCACTGAGTGCCCTTTTCCATATCCGTCACTTTTTTTTTCTTTGACTGACAGTATGACATATTTTGTTGTTGTTGTTTTTTACTGCTTTTGTTCATTTTGTTTATTGTGCGTCCTTTTGCTAGTCTGTCAGTCCTGCGCTAGGTGTTTCATGAAAAGAATCTGATTCATTCAAATTTTGCTGATGATTCAATGAAAATTCATATTGTTTGCTGTCAATTCGTGTTTCTGTTCAATTTTTCAATACAATCCTCATTAGCCCAGTAAAATAAGGATTCAACTTGGAACAAATTAGGGGCAGGATGAAAAAAATATGGCGATGTAGAGAATGAAAAACTGAATAGGAAAAACCAAAATTTCATTTCCAGTCATCCCGGGAACCATGGAAAAAAAATGCAAAGATGGAAAAACATGCGCCGTGATTTTTCTTTTCAAACGGTGAGAGAACGGTGAGAGATGTGTGAAAACTGTCGGGGACAAAGTTGTAAGGAATTCAATAATCTACAAAAAAGTCCCTGGAGGCATATGTCTAACTTCTTCAGTTTAGCCGTTTATTGCAGTCAAAGTTGCGCGCCGGTCTAGTAGAGTGAAAAAACTGTTCGCGTGACCTTTCTTAAATCCTGCGAGAAAGACAAGAGATATCCGAAAATTGTGAACGACAAAGTTGTAGAGAGTTGAATGCTTCACTAGAAAATCTTTGAGGCCAATAATTAGCTTTTCCAGTTTAGCCGTGAACCACGTTCGAAGTTGCGCGACAATCCTGTTGATGGAGTGGTTCTTCTGGAAAACTTACAAAAATCCCAGACTTGATAAGAAAAATGGCCATGTAGAGGATGAAAAGCTGGATCTTAAAAACCAAAGTTTCATTCCACACCGTTTTGAGGAACCTAATAAAAAAAAATAAAAACTTGAAAAATATCGATTTGCACTCCCAGCTTCCTCATTGAATACTGAAATGAACGTAATAAATATGGAAAATCTGAACAAACTAGCTTATAGAGGATTATATGGTCTTTAGAAAATCCTGTGATGTCATATATGCATCTCTGTCTATTTAGCTGCGGAGCGCTATCAAAGTTGGGGTACATGACTCGTGACGCGTCGCATATGTGGTCAAACTGGCACGACGTTGCGGTCATTGTTTAATTGATTATAAAACATGATCAAATGATTTGAGAAAATTTTGTGCTTTGTTTAACGTCTGGGTAGCTACTTATTGTTAGGATTATCATTGTAGTCATCATCATCGTCTTCCGAAACGACAATGCAGGAAGCATCAGAACAGGTGGCTTCACCGCAATGGTGGCAAAACTTGGTACACTTGAAGTCAGATTTTCTGCATTCTCAAAGCTTCTCTTAGTTTGTCAAGCATCTGCAGGAAATCAGCCGAGGCAGATTTTAGAGAGCTACGTTATCCTAGGTTTCAATAGGCATCAACAGAGAAATGTTTAATTTCCAACCCCATTGTTCAGGTAGACAGTTGTTTATTATCTCCAAGCTGTTGTTGAATGATCATTGTTTATCAGAAATCAGTTGAAAAAAACCTCATTATCCAACGTGAATCACGTTTTTCAATAATTATACATATTGCATTACAAAATACGAGTATTTCAGTTTTAAGCCTGAGTGTCACGATACTATTATCGTACTATTTTGATACTAGAAATAAATTACAACAACGACAAATTCAGAGATTCCCTAGAAACCTAGTCTCTCGTTCTAGATTTCTAGTATGAAAATATGACGAAAATAGTACCGTGACACTGAGGCTTTAATTTTGCCAAACAAGAAACTTTATAGATAACAAAGCATTCATCCGTGGAGTTACATTTCCAACCATAGTTACCAGACGTTCAACAGAGCGCGATTTTTCAAATCACTTAATCATGTCTTTATAATTAATTAAACAATGACCGCAACGTCGTGCCAGTTTGACCACATATGCGATACGTCACGAGTCATGTACCCCAACTTTGATAGCGTTCCGCAGCTAAGTAGAAGAAGATGCATACATGACATCACGGGATTTTCTATAGATGATTCAATCCACTACAAGCTAGTTTGTTCAGATTTTCCATATTTATTACGTTTATTTTAGTATTCAATGAGGAAGCTGGGAGTGCGAATCGCTATTTTCCAACTTCTTTGTTTTTTCCTAGATTTTTCGAAACGGTCTGGAATGAAACTGGAATGAATGATTTTTTAGAACCAGTTTTTCATCCTCTACATTGTCATATTTTTTTCATTGAGTCTGGGATTTTTGTAAGTTTTCCAGAAGAACCACTCCATCAACAGAATTGTCGCGCAACTTCGAACGTGGTTCACGGCTAAACTGGAAGAGCTAATAATTGGCCTCAAAGATTTTCCAGTGGAGCATTCAATTCTCTACAACTTTGTCGTTCACAATTTTTTGATATCTCTTGTCGTTCTCGCAGGATTTAAGAAAGAAGGTCCACGCGAACAGTTTTTCCACTCTACTAGACCGGCGCGCAACTTTGACTGCCATTAACGGCTGAACTGAAGAAGTTAGACGTATGTTCCCGGGGACTTTTTTGTAGACTATTGAATTCCCTACAACTTTGTACCCGACAGTTTTCACATATCTCTTACCGTTCTCTCACCGTTTCAAGAAAAAAACCGCGGCGCATGTTTTTCCATCTTCTCCATTTTTTCCCCATGGTTCCCGGGATGGCTGGAAATTAGGCTTTGGTTTTTCTTATTCAGTTTTTCATTCTCTAAATCGCCATATTTTTTTATCCTGCCCCTAATTAGTTCCAACTTTGGCATAAAAATCGCCTCATTTTACTGGACTACATCCCCAAAGTTCCGTTCTCGTCGAGAGTAGAGCCTGAGTGAAACGAACAACGTAAGCAAAACGTAGCGTAGGTAAGAGGTCCAAGGTAGAAGGGGGGAGGTGGTAACGACAATCATAGCCAAGGGTCCGGAATGAGGGGAGCAGTTTAGCATGTAAGTTGACAATTCAATGCTCATCAATTTCAAACAAGCCGCGTCTGAATATTTTTAGCCGTTTCTGAAATATTTTGAATTTAGTGGGTTTTACCATTTCCAAATGGCCAATTACAAAATGTTACTCACTGAGAATGGTCATTTTTGCATTTATATTATTGACTATGGCCATACTCTAGTTGCTGGTACCAATTGATTTCTCACTTACCTATTCTATAACAGGCAAATTCAAGATGGCGGCCATAAGAAAAAATAAGTCGACTGTCGTATCTTCGAGAATAGAAGGTGGCGGAAAGTGGGGACGGTGGCAACACCTTACATTTCATTCATGAGATCATTCTTTGTGAAAATGAAAAATTTCATCCAAATATATCTTGGGAAATCGCAGATTTTTTGTAAAATGTACATTTCCATGAAACCAATCACTGAATTCGAAATATGTACTTTGGAAACGACTGAAAATATTCAGTCGCAGTTTGTTTCCACCTCATAAGCATTGAATTGTGAATCCACATGCTGATTTTCATGACTCCAACTTTTTTGGTTCATGAGTTGGGAGTTTTCGCATTCTTGATCACGAATGCCGTCTCTTGTAAAAATGGGGCCCCGGGCACAAGGATAGTTATGGGGGCCCTCTTATAAACGTATGCGAAAAAAAAATGGACTGGTCAGAATCGCTGGGCCGCAATTGTACTAAGCCTTTTGGCCAGAAGGGGCCCTAATACTCGGTCTATGAGGGGCCCGAGTATGAGACTTACGCATACAGAAGTCGGAAGAGACATAGATAGATTCAATTTTGTTCTTGCTTTGAGGAAATTATCATGAGCACGAAAATCAAATATTGATGGTGGTGGAGCTCCTTCCTGTATTTTTTAGATTCCTGAAGAATCCACCAGAATAGCGGAGAGCGGTTGTTTATTAGGTTGAATTTCCAATAGGGTCCTTGCACGATTTTTTTTTATTGCCTCCAATGATGCTTTGGTAGCCAAATAGCACCATAGACTGAACGGTTTTTCGAAATTCTTGATAGTTTATTTTATTTTGTAAATTTAAAACACAAAAACTGTTAGGTATGCAACTTCCATGCACCCATCTGTCACCTGCGCGATGACGTCATTATGCACCGGACGGGCAGAGATCGGACGGGGCTACTTGATTTTACACAAACAGATTGCGACTACGAATTTTAAATGTTTGACATAATCCAACTGTCACCGTTTCAGACGTCTGTGAGGTTGAAACATTCTCTGGTTGAAACTCAGTTCAGGTTGAAAAGCGCGCAGCACGAGCTTGGGGATCGCCCTGACACGTGAGAAAAGGCGACGGCGCATTTTCGCGGCTTTCATACTTCCATTAACTATGGCGCGGCGGCTTTCCGTGAGGTCAGTTTTTTGTAAGATGTAACAGTAAAAGTGGGTGTATTCCAGTGGTGTATTCTGGTGTCCTGTGTACGGAAATAAGTGCAATATTAACAGGTAAAGGTTGGCTGACACAGGCGCTACATCCCAAAATTGAAATAGGTCTGTTTTGTTTAGCTATAGGGCTACATGGAGGACAGGAGAAGAGTTCCCCGGAAGGAACAGCTATGCTATGGAGGCAACGAACAAAACTTTTTTTCGCTCCGCCAGGGACCCCCAATTGCGACGGAAATGGAAGAATATTTGCCAGACAAGTGACACTACGTAGTAAATGGTTGTAGATACTAACCGTCCTTCGTTGTTTGTGGAAACATAGAGTGTGGAGATCATTTTTCACAAAGTGATTTTTTGAACAAGAACAAGGTGAGACAGCGTCATTCCTATGGACTTGGACAATCTGCCAGAGTCTTTAAGAGAGGTGATCGAGTCATTATTTCATGTATGTTGTGGCGTGCCGTTGGATTGGTTTGAACGTTGATGGGTTGGCCGGTTCGAACATCCACGGTTGAAGAGGTAAAGACGAGGAATTGTTTTAAATAATAGCACAATCATTACTGATCTTTTGCAGGAATGAAATCTGCGAGAAGTTATGGAGTACGGACCCTTGCTTTCAACACGATTAAGCCTTGGAATGCACAAAGAAAAACGAAAAAGGTGAAGGTCGTTTATTCTCTTTCTTGTGAATTGAACCTAGCTTAATGACTAAGCCTGAACCGCTTCATGTAATAAATAGGAGCAGACGATGGGAAATAGATTGTAGCCATATTACTCTGGCTATGACACATGGTGGCATTCCAGACATGACTCCGTTGAGGGATGAATCCAATGCTAAATTGCTAGGGACCCCTTCTGTACAAGTTGAAGGATCTCAAGGAGAACTCTTCTATTGGCACTCGCCAGGTGAACCGCTTGGAACTTGGAGGGTCTATGAAAAAAGACTAAAAGAGCCTGGGGAAACTGTGAAGAAACTCAGCAGGGAAACTAGGGGCTGACCTCTTTCGTACAAATTTTTTCAGCAATTTACTCATTAGACTGCACAGAGAACACGAAATGGGGAAACGCAAAGTTCAAGGTCCAACTTAATATTTAGAATAATAATATGGAAAACATCTGAAGTCTGCCTCTGTTGTGGGTTGGCTACAAGTGAATTAGCAGTTTATAAAATAACGCAGTTAGTTTTCCATATGGCGGGTACATAGCACTTGTCATGGCATAATCCTGTGTTTTCTAATGTACTCAACTGAAACAATTTTTTTTGTAGCCATCCACGAGGATGCTGGGAGGCTGCGGTTGGTGGCGTCTGAAATTCCTCTGTGCTATTTTCACATGAAATCAATGGTACTCTCCCAACACCATGCTCGCCCCCATGTCCCCAGAAGATTTCGAAGTTTTATCCAAGTTATCTCAGAAAAATGCAAGATTTATCTGCATTTCTGCAGGGAAGTGCAGCCAAACGTGCAGGAATGAAGAGAGATTTTTGGAGCCACTGTTACCTTTGAGGTGTCTGTGCGGTGCCCGGAAATCGCAATTTAAAGTATGTTTGGGTCAGTATTTCATCAGGATCTTGTATCACATGCCGAAAGAATCTGCAGTCTTTTTGCACTCGCCTCTTGGGCAGATTTTTTTCTCGGAAACTGATATCAAGCACTAATGAAGGATTTCCTCTTGGGGTATATTTCCTCTTGGGGTCCATTCCTGCCTGACTTGTTAAGCAGCTTGCTGCACAAAAATGTCAGTTACAATTCATTCAATAATTATTTCAAGTCAATAGGTCATGAGTCTTGAAAAAGATTTTAATTAAATCGAAACGTCGGCAAATACCTAGAATTTTTTATTGTTTGTGTCCAAAAATATACCCCAAGAGGAAATCCTTCATTACTGAATCCAAATGGACAAGAATCAGAATCAAAATATAAGCACTTTTTCAAAATTGATAGAAAAAATTTTTGAAATCCATTTTACTACTTGCGAAATTGGTTTCACTTCTACTGTTACTGAAATTTGACAAAGGCTAAAAATGAGCTTCATGGCGAAATTGTTTGTTTTACGTAAGAACTCAATAATAAAATATTTCTATTTTTTTTCACAGGTACTTTGAAGAGAAGTCGTCTCCTTCTGTTGCAAAAGCTATCTCTGATGTGTCCATTAGAACGACTGCATTGATCTGGAAATATGTGGAGGAAAATGGGGCCACTACTTATCCACAGCTAGGGCGCTAAATGAAGATTGTCTTTGTTAAATACCTTAGGATCGAGGACCGTACCTACAGATACATCTAGTGGCAAATCAATCGCAGCTGTTACAAGTTCAACGAATGAAATTTTGATTGAGCTCACCCTCGAGCTCAGCAAACCAATTTTTTTATGAAATTATGAGAAGAAAGAACACACCAGCTTGTTCTAGCGATCTTGTCATCAATCATCATTCATAAAAACGGATGTTATACCAGGCCGACGATATACCAGACCTGCAACAGCAATCTGAATACCCTGGCATCATACATACCAAGCAGAGCACACCTATAATAATAACGTCACTACTATTTTCGATTCCCAGTTCTGATGCACATCCTTTCTTAACATGAAAAAGGAATGGACCAGATGACCAATTTGAAGTGTCCGATGATCACGTTGCTATAAAATAGTTATTGTTTTGGTCCAGCATCCTGCAATTTTTTGAAGTGATTCCGTACCAGAACGTATACCTATGTGACGTTAGAGCAGAACTAGAAAAAAATGCAAGATTCTACTTCTACATGAGAGCAAAAGAAGATTTCTCTTGGTTTATCTGCAAAAACCGTGAAACAAATTGTATAATAGAAGATGCATCATTGCTATGTTTGGTATTCTTTGGTGGTGCAGAAGGCGGAATGATAATCACACAAGCAAGATAAGAAAAATGGTCGTAAGACAGAAGGGAAGTTCAACATTCTGTTGATACATAATTTATTTATTTGATTGTTTCGTTAATGGACAATTTGTTATAATTTAATCAGGTACTGTGGTAATAAAAATATAGAATGAAAATGCAATGATTTTGAATTTTTCGGGACTGATTTAGGTTAATAGCAAGTTAATAGCTTAAATAGTCTCCTTGGGTAAAATAATGACGATTTGAAATTTCGCGGGGTTTCAGGGCGCAGGGCTGCAACCTCGAAAAGAAAAAAAACTTGCAAACAAAAAATAGAACTCTCGCGATGACGTCATTGTGAGCATTCAAGGTCATTGTAGAAGCGACCGCGTTTTTGGCGCGAAAAAAAAAATTCAAACTCTGATCTTCATTTAAAGGATGGGGAAATTTTGAAAAAAATTTTTTTTGGGCGGAAATTATTGTGGATGACGTTTTTAATGATTTTATGAGGTAATCGTCTCAAAATAAAATTCATGCAAGGACCCTATTGCCTTTGCGCTGGGTTCCTAGGAGTTTTTGATTTCTTTTATCACGCGTTGTCAAAAAACCACTATGAGGGGAAGGCGCACGATCAGCTCAAAAAGTGACATAACTGAATAAATGAATGGGATATGAGAACAAATTTATTTTACAAAAATCGTCATTAGCTTTCCAAATTTATGGAGATTTTGGGGCCCCCAAAAACCCGGGGCCCTGGAAACAGGTCCCAGGTTTGGAAACGACACCGCTTAGTTATTAAATGCAAGGTGGTGGTGGTGGTTTTATGGCGCTTAACATCCGGACTGTTAGAGAGTTTTCTTTGTATCTCCATATGAACAGTTGAAGCGTTGAATGTTGAAAGGTTTATGATGTTGAAGGAAAAAAAATCCGAGAACAACCGATCACAGCCGAAGATGCTTAAATTTGCCGCGCGCCATCCTAAGGCCTTTACTTGACCCAAAAAAGTCCTTTCTCGGGGGGTGGACTCTGTACAGTAGGACCCTGCACGACAGGTCCAAGTAATTTTTCTATTCAACATAAACATTTATTTTATTTCAAAAGAAAACAAAAGGACGGCCCCGTAGCACAGTCGGTCGTCTGCCGTCTGTGGTGCGGATGGCGCGGGTTCGAATCCCGGTCAGTCATGGATGTTTTGTGTTTGTTGAAAAATTTGCGTTTATTGTAATTCCTATGTAGAAATTCACTCTTATCAATAAAAGCCGCAAAAACTCCTATGACGCTGATAAGCCGAGAAGGAGGAGAACGTTTATTTTTAATTTTTATTTTTTTTCTATTCAACATCTGGAGCAGAAGTTAGGTACTTGCGGTTGTGAAAATTGATGATACATTTCATCGAAATTTGCAGCTTCATGTCGTTGGCTGAGAATTATTTTAAAAAAGAAGCTCTATTTCACGGAACTCAACTTTTGATATGACATTTGAAAGCCGTTCAAAAACTGTATTTTGTCATGTCAAAAATTAAATTTATCTGAAATTCTGACATCTGATATTGACAATCTGATCTGACATTCAATAACTCAAAAACTGCCCGATGGACTCAAACCAAATTCGGCGAGTGAATACCTAACAACACAACGGAAGAATACAATTTGAGCCTGCAATCGGTATTTTTTTCCAGTTCCCGGTCGAGCGCTACGGATTTTTAGATATTTTCCGATACCGGCCGATACCACTGGGGGTGGAGACTCCTGCTCACCCGGCTTCTGGTCAGAACAACGTGCATTCGGGGCTTGTCTCGCCAATGGCGACACATCTCCTGTCGGAGGGATGACTTTCCAAAAAATTCCAAATAACATCCAAAGGAATATAACTATTACAGTGGATTTATTCAAAACGAAACTCGCACATTTAAAAAATTGAAAAACACTGCCGTGAGAACTCCAGTCTGTGATGTGCTTCAGTCTGTGATGTGCCCTGAGTACCTACCTTTCTACGAAATATCCATTTTAGAGGTGCCGACATGCCGCGAATATCATGGAAATTTTCGAAATCGGTTCTTTATTTCGAACATTTTTTTGTTCCTGTTGAACCTTAGGGCCCGCAGGACCTTCATTAAGCCCTAGTTTGATGACCAGCGTCGTCGCAGACCTTTCTTTTCCTCATCCATAGCTTTCACTCATGAAAAAGCAACAGACTCTCACCTCCGGACGGACAGAGTCCTCCCTCACACACCAACTGTTGACACGCCATGACCACATAATAGCCCATATGACTGTATCTGCCGAATCCAGCCAAAAAATGGCACCTCGGGCTGACCACGCGGTCAACCACCACCTTTTTCCAAATATTCTATCCTTGGACCTCGCCTGGAGATCATTCCACAGTTCGCCGTAGCTACGTTTGTGTTTCTGTGTTTGGGACGCAAACTTTTGTTGTGTCCCCACTGTCAAGATTCAAGTTTAGGGTCGTTTTATGCCCATTAGGGACTGGGGATAATTCATCAAGCACTACTCGTATATGACAGGGAGAAACACTTTATGGTAGTTCGCTACTAGCTGATAGCTCCTACTAGCACAGTAGATTTTTTCTTCCGATCTGCACTTGACCAAGAGCGGCCGACCGGACCAGAAGTGCATTTGGCGAGAAAATTTCAATATAGGCGGTGATTTGCATAGAAATAACATATTAACAACCCGAATGCAATTTGAAATTGCGGTTTTATTTGCCGGATAGTGGATACAATTCTGCATATTATGTAATAGACCAATTTCCATTTTCCCGATTTTTGAAGTTTTTTGCTGCAATTTTGGGAAATTACACTTGACAATATGACAATTATTGGACAATCTTGAAAACTTTCAGTTGAATTTTCGGCTCATGATTAGTCATCAGAAATATTCATTTTAGGTGCCGACTCCGTTATTTTAGAGAAAAGATTTTATTTCCTTTTGGTGCAAGAATTTTTGAAATCGGACCTGCAGCCAGAGTTTTCCGGACTTGAAGGAATGTTTCTCCAGTCATTTTACTTTCCCGGTCGGTACCTACGATGCTGTTCAATACAAAAAAAAATGTCGAAGTTTTCTTTTCATTGCATACATTTTCATCTATTTTTCACATGTATTTTGATATGTGGTACGGTTATTGCTTATTAAAAAACTCGTAAGTACAGCTCTAATACTTATTTATAATGAATTGATAAATTTTGGCTACTTTGTCATCTCTTGGCTACCAAGCCAAAATTCCAAAAATCAGTTCACTCCGTGTCAAAAGCTGCACCTATGCAATTTCAATGGGCAACGGTACGTTTACTTCGTATCATTATTTTATTAGGTAAGTTAGGTAAGCAGTCAGTCAGTACCAAGTGTCGCGTGCAAAAAATTTAGTAATGAAAGTCTTGACACCTGCTTGGTTGGCTGAAGTTTGACTTACCTCCGGTTCCACCAAACTTTTATCAAAGCAATAACTTTATCAGTACACTCTCATAGTAACTAAGCAACTGGCCATTCTATTGGCTGGTGCATAGCAACTATCAGCGTGATAAATTCAATCCGCTCGTAAAATTTTGGTGGAACCGGAGACTAAGGACGTACCTAGTTATATTGGTGAAATCAGCCGTTGCGAAATCAAGTGCTACGGGCTTATTCCTTGACAGAAATTTATTATTCAGGTCTCTTTTGAAAGCTACAAGGATGTACTTTGGTTTGAGCTCATTGGCATTTTCAAAATAAAAAATAAAACTTTTTTTTTGACGTTTGAAAGAATTGTTTTTGGATTTTGGAAATGGCCATGGGTTCAAACCAAAGTACATCTTTGTAGCTTTCCAAAGAGACCCGAATGATAAATTTCTGTTGAGAAATAAGCCCGTAGCACTTGATTTCGCAACGGCTGATTTCACCAATTTTACTCCGTCCTTAAGGAATCGGTATATGACATGTGAAAAGAAGTTTGTGATTTGGTCAAATAGTCAGAGCCAAGTTAGATATGCCTAACCTTGACTTTACTAGATTTTTTACATTCGATGGTACCTATAGGTACCAATAGACAAGACATCCTAGCTTAAATACGTATCACTCTAGGAGGTATCACTGGATAAAGTATGGTGCTCTTCAAAATGGCTGTCCAACAGGTTTTATTATTAGCTCGTGCACCTAAACAAACAAAATAATCAAGACAAGACCGAGCGGAAGAGACTTTCTCTCAAACAGCAAATTGGTACTTTACCTGAACGTGTTGTGGTGTGGATAGAACATATAAGACGCTATCGGCAATGTCGTCGGCTTTCAAAGACGGTACACTGTCCAACAGAGCTTGGCGTTCCGGTGAATTCTCTTTGTTGTAAATTGTCATTTCGGTTGCCACAGTTCCCGGACTAATCTCCTGCGAAAACAAAAACGGTTGTATTACTAATCGGACTACGATATTTTATTTCATCTGAGATTTTTTCTCGTTTGATGAGGCGACGACTCATCCGTCAACATTCTCATCAAATGTTGAGTCAGACAAATATCAATAGTTATTTGTTGATGCAAGACTTTGAAAGTAGGTAAGTATGTACCTATATTTTTTGCAGGATAATCCTCTTATCATTACGAAGGCTCCAACGCAAAATCTAGACAATTTGTCGTTTCAAAAGACCTTTTTCATTTGAATTTTTTCTTGATAGCGATTCCTCAATGATGAGAAAAAGCATCTGCAAAAGAAGTGTGCGTATTTTTGGAGTCTTCCACTGATGAAGAATGACATTGTTGGCATTATTGACGGGTGAGGAGGACGCTGTTTCATTTACATTTGAAAGAGATAGACGCCGATTTGCTCCTATTGTTCAACATACCTACCGTTTTTACTTCAAATGCCACAGGGATTTGAGAGGAAAACTAACCGAACCTTCCCCAAAGGTGATCTACAACAGGCGGTAGAAGACGTCTTGAGCAATCGCGGAATTATACGGCAAGTGGCAGCTTCACGGAACGTGACGAAGTCTCGTTTGGCACTTTACGTAAAGAAAGCCAAAGAAACTGGTTTTAAACAATTTGTCATTCAAACCAAAGTTTCATACGAGACAGGTTTTTTCTGGCAAAATGCTCCTTACACGTCGAGATTGTTCATTTCTCCCGAACAAATAAGTCTGTACCCAAAAGCTAAGCCGAGGAAGTTGGTTAAGGGAGGCCGAAAGCGTGGAAGATCCATGATTGCCACAGACAATCCGGAAAAAAGAACTAGAAGAAAAGTGCAGAACGAAGGAGACAAAGAAAGCCAAGAGCGTGAAGAGAAGAATTTTCAAAGAAAAGTTCAAGGTTTCTGAGGAATATTCTTCGGAATCGTCAGACGAAGATATGACAGAAATGATATTGGAGGATTCTTCTTCTGGCGAATGGGAAGAAAATGAAGAGGATGACGAATGTCTCAAGAATGTCGGAGATGCCGCAAAGACTTCGTTGTTGTAAAAGTTCCATCGAAAACAGGCAATTCTGGGATGAACTACGTGACAAGAGTTGAAAGCAAGTTGCGAAAGGGACTCGAAGTAGCTTTTTATAGCGACTTCTCCCTTCTAATAACTTTCAATCTACAAATGAAGAGATACCTTCGTGAATCTTCTACAGCTGATCTTGCCGAAAGCAACTGTGGAGCAGCAGCGTCCTAGGTACAAGGATCTAATCGAGGATCTGTTTTAGGTAATTACGATAGTCCGTTTTTTTTTTTAATAAACTGAAATGTCAAAATAGTTTGCGGGTAAAGCCTACTTGATATTGATGGGTTTGTAAACATAAAATAAAGCACAATGAAGCCTAATAAATTTTTATTTACCCATTTAGCTATATTAGGTGATCAAAATGGTTGTGAATAAAATAGTTTACTCACAATGAGTTAGCAATCGATACATTCCCAACTTTTAAAAAGTTGGAAAGTGAATGATTTCTTACAGGTTGGAAAATAATGTCACTTTCGGACCACGGGCCGAAATAAGTGACGTATGAAGAGAGGCGATCTGATCTAAACAGCTGACGCGGAGCACGGAGTATTGATGGATACGTTGTTTGAAGAGGTTGCCTATGCCTACCTGATGAAAACGTTTGACGCGAAAAACTTTAGATAAAGCCAATCATTTGCATTTAAACTGGATCATTGTGAATAAAGTCCTATACATACCACGGAGTAAAGCTTCATTACAGCCTACGGGATTCTATCTCACCTCGGCGCACCTCGGTAATATATTGAATCCCTTGGCTGTAATGAGACCCTTGCCACCTCTGATATACTATATTTACCGCTTCGAGCATAGCTGTGAGCTTGAAAGCACTTCTCGTCTCGGTATGTCATATTTGTAGGTATCTACTATTGTATCATCCGGGGAAAATCAGTGCTATTTTCAATGTTTCCAATTTTCAAGCCCCTGAGTATACTAACCGTTATCCTTATTTGGGATTGCAGCCTGGCCAGTTCCTGCCTCAAAGTTTCAGTCATAGCCTTGAGTGCGTGCTTGGCAGCGGGAGCGACGTTGATTCCCGGAAGGTTGCTGGGAACGGAATGGCCCAAGACACCGCCCATGTGAACGATGTGCCCTTCTATCTTGTTGTCTTGCATTATTTTCACAGCCTCCCTGGTTGCGATGCAAATGCCCAGCACGTTGGTGTCGAAAACCTCTTTGAAATCTGCCGTGCTGCCGTCAACCAAGGTGGTTTCTTTGGAGACTCCGGCATTGTTGATCAAAATCGAAACGGCACCCACGTGGTCGGTGACCCATTTGAAGGCTCTGAGGATGTCGTCTTCTTTCGAAAGGTTGGCCCTGACCGCGTAAAGCTTGCCTTTTTTCCCGGCAGCGGCGAGCTTTTTGGATTTTTCTTCGATCAGTTTGACACGGCGGGCGATACCAACCACCTAAACAAAGAGATTGGTTTCAAATATCATCCTAGGATTCATGTTTTTTTTTTCTTGAAAATGACATCAATGGTAATTTTCAGGCTTCACACATATCTACACTAATACAAAATCTTCTGGTTGACATTCCAGGCAGGTATAGGGTTCACGCGAAACAGATACCCCCCATAACAAACTTTGCCTTCGATCACGACAATTCAAAAAATCAAAAACTTTCCTGTCAAGTATATTTTTCCATTCCGCGACACATACAGGGTGTCGCACAATTTTTTTGCATTATTTGGAAACACCCTGTATTGCATCACCACAATCAATGCACATTGTTATCCTGATTACAAAAATGCATGACACTTTCGAAAACGTTCCTGAAAAAATCGAAAAAATGTACAACGGCGTCTCAAAATATATATACAGGGTGGTCCAGGTTTTAGTCGACAAACTTTGCAGGCTGACAGAGAATAAAAAAAGAAGTCGACTCACCTCAAAAAGTACATATCTAAAATGCATATTAAAAAAGTTACAGGCCTTCAAAGTTGCCGAAAAAAATTGTTTTTCTCTTAATAACTTTTGAACAGCTTGACCGATTTCGCTCGAATTTTGCACATATAGTAGACAAACACGTCCCCAGCGATTTCTTGAAAAAAATTCTGTCAGAATGACGCAGTGCCGTAGATATAGGGGGTACTGACCCATTTATCCCCCTACTTCCTACGCCACTGGATATTTTGGGAAACCGTTGAAAGTATTGAATTCCGCGTTTAATTCTGAAGAGAAAATTGGCGTATCGTTGCTACATTTGGAGCAGCGGTTTCGGAGATATTTGTGTTCGAAGGTTCAAAAACACCGAACTACGCAAATGTTTAAAAATTCGAGCAAGCTTTGATTCATTCACTTTCAACTTTTTTTTTCAATTTAAAGTTTATTGATCCATAATTTGGCTCATAACAAATTTAAAATTGGTTGTGAAAATTCATAATTTCAGTAAAATGACCAATAAGAAACAAAGGACCCTTGGTTCTTCTTCTTACTAAACTCCCCAACTTTCAGTAAGTGAATAAGTACCTATTGAATATTCCATTGTTACTGAAATTATGAATTTTCACAACCAATTTTCAAATTCTTATGAGCCAAATTATGGATCAATAAACTTTCAATTGAAAAAAAGTTGAAAGTGAATGGATCAAAGCTTGCTCGAATTTAAAAACATTCGCGTAATTCGGTGTTTGTGAACCTTTAAACACAAATATCTCCGAAACCGCTGCTCCAAATGTAGCAATGATACGCCAATTTTCTCTTCAAAATTGAACGCGGATTTCGATACTTTCAACGGTTACCCAAAATATCCAGTGGCGTAGGAAGTAGGGGGATAAATGGGTTAGTACCCCCCATATCTACAG
Source organism: Anaspis maculata (assembly GCA_949128115.1). NCBI lineage: Eukaryota > Metazoa > Arthropoda > Insecta > Coleoptera > Scraptiidae > Anaspis > Anaspis maculata. Next base: position 33,099,168 of record OX421967.1, read on the forward strand.
CACTGCGTCATTTTGACAGATTTTTTTTCAAGAAATCGCTGGGGACGTGTTTGCTTACCATATGTGCAAAATTTGAGCGAAATCGGTTAAGCTGTTCAAAAGTTATCAAGAAAAAAACAATTTTTTTCTGCAAGTTTGAAAGCCTGTAACTTTTTTATTATGCATTTTAGATATGTACTTTTTAGGGTGAGTCGACTTCTTTTTTTATCCTTTATCAGCCTGCAAAATTTGTCGACTAAAACCTGGACCACCCTGTATATATATATTTTTTTAAATGATGAGTTCATTCCAGAGTTCAAATATGTCCAGAATATTTTGTTTTACTTTCAAATGACAATCGTGAAATGACAAAACGAAAAATAAAATATCCGGGACATATCCACTTTTTGGAATGAATCCATCATTCTAAACAAAAAAATGTTTTTTGAGATACCATTGTAAATTTTTCATGTTTTCAGAAAAAAAAATTTGTCAGAAAGAAAAAGAAATGTCACGGATTTTCATAACTAAGATAACAATGTGCATCGATTGTGGTAATGAAATGAAGGGTGTTTCGAGAAAATGCTGAAAAAATTGCGACACTAAGTATATGACACCAAATGGAAAAAAGAAGTTTCTTTTTAGAATTATCATGAAGGGGAAGTTTTTTATGTAGCGAGGCGGGTATCCGTCTCGCGTGAGCACCCTGTACCTAAACTTACTTAAACCTTGACTAAGATCATTTTTGTTCTCGCGGTACACTTCGTCAGATAAAATATTCATGAGCGCTGTCAGCTATCGATGAGAACCAATTAGGACGCTTCATCTACCGCGCTAAGTTTAAAATTCGTACCGAGATGGAAGCGTGCCGAGTTGAAAATCAATTGAGAACGCACCGAAACTTGGCATAAAAGTCATCATATCATAAACGAGTATATACCTACCTTAAGGCCGTTTTCCACTAACGCATCAACGATAGCAGCTCCGATTCCTGCACTTGCACCTGTCACAACTGCCACTTTTCCCGCCCATCTGTTCATCGATAACACCATTTTATTCTTTCTTTCGAATCACGCTTGAGTTCTGTTTGGTGAAGTCTGAGAAAAAATCAATATGCTTTTATAGAATATCACTTTTTTTCAATTCCAGTTTCAAGTAGGTACTTAGATAATATTCACGCTGTAATCACTGCGATAGCTTCAAGTGCTTTCAATGGTAGGGATCCACAAGAATACTCTGGACTGTTTAGGTTTTTGCAAGTCAGTTTTGTTGTGCCTATCTCCTATCAGAATCGTTGGACACACGATTCGTAGAGTGATAGATATAAGTTCCTACATGAGTGGATCAATACATAGGTGGGTAGGTACTGCAAAGCTACATGTGCTGATATTCACAAAAAAATTACCATCCAGCCGCCTAGCGGAAGAAAGGTGCAAGCCTCGAAATCATACTGAGAGAAAACGACTACCCCATAAAAAAAACCTAATGTTGTTTCGGAACTGTAAAAACAAGCAGATTCCTCATGAACAGGGAGCTGGTGCCTTAAAACTTACGTCATAAGGTACATGATTTTAACCCTAAAGTTCTAATGTGCGTTGATGAGGTTGTTTGAAATTTCTTTGTCTTACATGTCAGACCGGGGCGAGGACCGGGGACTTTGGGCTGATAGGTGTAGGCTTGTCAATTTTCAAAAAAGGACCGAAATTCCGTTATAAGGTACATGGCTTTTGTATGGGAACATCCCCTAATCGAAGATCCGTTCGTAAGACAAAATTTTTGGAGGCTTTCGGTCCATAAGACAAGTTTGAAATTTTCAAAAGGGCCAAAATTTACTTCCTCCAAGAGACTTCTCCTTAGATATGATTTTAAGAATGAAAAACGATTCTTACATGATTTTTCACGTAGGTTTCGCATCTGTCCACAAAAATTTTCAACGGTACCTACATCGCTTACAGGGTGCAACATCGAAAAAAAATTCTCAAATTGGACACCTGTATTTTAACATGGAAATCGATTCCGTTTCACATCCTGATTACAAATTTACATCACACTTAATTTATATTAATGTAGAATTGGTCCATCTGTGGCTTTGTGAGTATAAATGTAACGTTGTTCCAGTTTAATTGAATGACAATTCCTCGAAACAATTTTCTCTTTTTTTTTCTTCTTGAGCACCATCTTGAATCTGCCCTGTGAGGCATAATTGAAAAAGTGATTGGTTATCATAATTATGGTAACATGAAATCTAGGGACCTCTTCGGCGGGAAAGAATTGTCATCCACGTATTTTTTGGCTCTTCAAAGCTTTAGTGCCCATGATGGCATTTGCAACATCTGGAATGGTGAAGTATGTTACGCATTATGAACCTTGATGTACTTTGAGGTAGCCTACCAAGTTTCACCATCATCAATTGTGAGGTTTGTTCTTAAAGCTGTTTGAACAAAATTTGTGTCGTTTTTTTATGAAAAATACAAAATATTGCTCGAAATATTGGGTCTCTCACCCTTACTTGATCCCTCACTGAGGATAGCCTGAAACCGAAAGTCTCCGAATTTTTTATGATAATGGTTCAGTGGGAAGTGTTCTTCAATGTTTAGTTGTCAAAAATTACATAGTTGCGTTCAGATTCCAGACAGAGAGCGACAAAGAAGTTCGTGCAGTAAAAAAAGACTGTAAATAAATTACAGTCGAAAAAACTAGTCCAGAGCTAGACTAAAAGCTGTCTGAAGACCTTGCTATTTATAACATAAAAGTGCAATTTGGTACACTATTAGAGCCTTAAGTTGATAATGTTTCAAGCCTTTCACCCACGCTTGGGAGTCTTACAGAACCTGTGTATTGCGGGAAGCCTATCCAAAAGGGACATTTCCAGGATTTCTCTGTTGCATTGAAAGTTGTTTTTTTTTTCACTGCATGAACTTCTTTATCGCTCTCTGTCTGGAATCTGAACGCAACTATGCAAATTTTGACAACTACACATTGAAGAGTAGTTCTCAGTGAACCATTAGCATAAAATTTTTGGAGACTTTCGGTTTCAGGCTTTTCTCAACGAGGGATCAAACAAGGGTGAAAAATCCAATATTTTGCATTTTCCATAAAAAAATTAAACAAATTTTGTTCAAACAGCCTTTAAGAACAAAACCTTTCAATTGATGATTGCAAAACTTGGTAGGCTACCTCAAAGTACATCAAGGTTCATAATGCGTAACATATTTTACCATTCCAGATGTTGCAAATGCCATCATGAGCACTAAAGCTTTGAAGAGCCAGAAAATACGTGAATGGCAATTCTTTCCCGCCGAAGAGGTCACTAAATTATTATGAAGAGGTTGTTTTTACGATGCAATGATTACATAATACCATTATTATGATAACCAATCACTTTTTCAACGATACCTCACAGGGCAGATTCAATATGGTGCTCAAGAGGAAAAAAAAGTTGACAATCGTATTTCTGGGAATAGTTTGCTTAGGAATTGGCTACCCAGCTCATATCATTTCTAACATTACTTTTTGTAGAAATACCAAGTATTGTGTCAATATCTTTAAGAATCATATATTTATGGAAAAACGAGTGTTTTTGTTTTTTTTTCTGTTTTTCCCCTACATTTCAAAGACGGTTCAAGGTAATCAAGAATGGTTTGCTGTGACTTCATGAGCATAAAACAGTTAATGTATGTGGTAAATTGCACGTCTCCACATGCTTCGGTTATTCAAATATAATTTTCCAATTTTTTTTCTGTTTCACCCTGTATACGCTGCCGGCATGGATGGCGCTGATGGCTACCTTCGTGGATCGGAAGAGTATGATGCAAAGAACATTTTCACCAAGTAGCATCTTCTCATCACAAAATGCAAGGTTTATTCCATTTTATGCAACTAGCATCCGGACTAAGACCCAAGATGATGTTCACTCTGCCATGTGGAGTCGACAGTTGCGGCAAAAGAAAAGAGGGACAATCGCATGGTCGGCCGGCTTTTATATACTCGGGTTTTTTCTACGGGTTCTCTCGAAAAAAGGTGCTTTATTTTCTTTTTCATATTCCTTGCAACCTTTCTGATGTCACTTACACATCTCTCCATTATCTATCCTAGCTATTCCCCCACTGTCGTAGCCACCTTTCTTTGTTGATAATGAAGTTTCTGTCTCTTTCACTACCAACTATTCTCACTATTCTCACTATTCATTTAGACACCTCTCATGCAATTTCAAAAACTCTATTCCACGTCTCCAGCGTTCCGGAGTCTACAAACTTAAATGCTGAATGCTGTCTTGCAGTTCTGATCAAGAAATTTCTCGGCCTTCGCTCACAGTGGGTAAAGTCCCACAAAACGTTTATAAAATATTCCCGTCCGCAGTTTCGGGAGCCTCTAGTCTCCCGTCGTCGGAGGTAAAATACTAAAACTAAAACACAATAATGCTGAATGCTGTCACTGAATGCCGTCTACGTGAGTGAAACTGGATGGAGCCTCGCCACCAGGATTTGGGCGCACTCCAATGAGATAAGAATAAAACATCTATCCGCCTGCAGTGGGTGCTTTCCACCTAGACGGTACAAATACCACCAGACGGCACATGTTCCATGGTGAGGCACAAAATTTTAGGTGATCCAATGAACGGCGCAGAACCGAGTAGGAACACGTAGATGGAAAGCACCGTTTGGCACCCGCACATGCGTAAATGGCAGGTGTACCGAACTTGGGGCTAGGTGGAAAGCACGCAGTCCTACCCTACACACCCTCTAACTACAGTTTCGTCGACCACCTAAATTCCCAGGTTGAGGAGCTTGATGGCGCCCCCACATCTGTCAGCACTTGATAGGTCTTCTCTACCGTGATTTTTTGCTCATCAACCACCTTTATATTCCTTTCGACAAAGCCAGAAACTCGGTTTCTTTTCTTCGGTGCGTCTTTTTGCCGACTAGATAAGACATTCATTTGTTTATTAATCATCGAATAATGTTAATTCTATTCAAATAATTTTCCAATTATTTGAACTTGGGTGGAACACATTTCCAGACTGACTAATAAAGTAATAATGAGTTTAAATAATGTATCATAATACAATGAATACAGGGTGTAATAGAAATGGTATTGCAAACTTTAAGGGCTGGTCCCGAGGCTGGTCCCTATAAATCATAAAAATCGAATTCAATGAATATAGAATAATAATATGATAATATGATGCAAACACGCAACGTTCAAGATATGCTGTTTTTTTTTCAATTAAGTTTGAACCATACCTAGTCACAGTCTGACTTTTTTTGGCTCCTTTCTACAAATTGGCGAGTGTGAGGTTACTTCCCAGCGGATATACCTCAAACTAACTAATTAATGGATGAAATATTTTATATGTTTTAATTTTTATATTCATTTTTACAATGTTTATGTAATATGTATTCACTTTTACAATAAAATCCACTAATTAATACAAAATTATAAATTTTGGCGGAATTTTTTTTGAAAGAGATGCTGCGGGTGATAAATTTGAATTTTGACGATGGATCCTTTTAAATCGTTTGTTGTTCATTGAAATCATTCGTGAGCGACGGCTGTTGAAGTTAAATGCCTTCAAGTCAATGTCAACTTCAACCTCGACTTCAACACTACAAAACCAAAGTAAGTGAAACTTCAAACTTTGATGACACGACCATGTTAAGTCTCATCCAAATTACCGCTAATTTTTGGTATCAGTATAATGACGAATTCTCATATGCGAAAATTTGCAATGAAATTCGCACAACATACTATTTTGAGACGAAAACTCAGACGTACCTACGATGTTAGGTCAATAGGTACATAGTACCTACTATAACACTGACCACCAGTTTTTTTTTTTTATGGAAGCTTCACATATTGCAAATCATTCCTTAATTTTAGTGTTCGTCATCATGACCTTCAGAGGTATAAATAAATACCTAGTTCTTTTTTCTTACTCTCTCACGCTAACGTTAGGTACTTTTGTTAGTAAGTAGGTATACCTATATATCATTATTATTATTTATTTTGGTTGCGTAACATATATCTACTCTTAGGTATCTACCTAGTATTTATAAATCACCACAGACGTAAATTATCAATTTATGCTATTATGGGACTGTTGAACTATAGGTGTAAAAGAGTGGCTTGTGTAATGATTTTCTAGGCTGCGACTTTTTTGCGTTTTTCAATTCTTTTGGACTTTTAAGTCTTTCTTTTGAGATTTTAAAATTTCTGAACGTATGGTTAGTTTTTGAAAAATTTCAAGCTTGTAAATCTATATGATAAATCTGGTACCTACCTAATGTACTCAATCCTCATCAAGACTTCGTGTTTTTCAAATTTTCGTCAGTTATCTCACGAATGATTTGAAAAGAATACCATCCGTTGTGAAAAATGCATTTTGCTAGGAAGAGCAATCCGAAAATGCATAAAAATGGTTTTAATAATTGTCACTTTCAATATATTTTATTTTTTAATGATAATGAATTATATTTATTGAACTGTTTAGTTCAAAGGGCTATTTACCGAGGTCCTTCTGCCCGCTTTGCTTCTGCAATTGAAAAAAAAATGATTTTTTTATTTTGTAGCGACCCTCGGAGATACCAATAGGCTCAAACTAAAGTACATCCTTGTAGCTTTCGGAAGAGACCAGAATGGTAAGAATCCGTCAAGGAATAAACCCACAGGGATTGATTTCGCAACGCTTATTTTACCAAATTCAATTCCGCCCCGAGTTCCGCCCTTAACGAGCCGCACCGATTTGCTATGCTGATGGACTAGGTTCGATTCCCAGCCCGAACCGGAAAAATATGATCCTCTTGATTCAGTTGAAATGCTTTCTAAGTCGAAGTCATGTATCGCAATGTCACTTACAATTTGAAGTGGACGTAAATAGGCCGACGTTAGATAAACGAATGAAGAAGCGAATATGCCTCATGGGCATGAGGCTCAGTAGCGCACTTCCTTTTTGAAGGATTAGTGAACGCAAGATCTTAATCAGGGTTCAACCGTTATTTGGGCGGAAATTTCAATATGGCGGCCAAAATAGCGTCAGAATCATGAAATTTGGCTCAAAAATCAAAGTGATCGTACTATAGACAAGGGTAAGTTCCAAGTTTCATGAAAATCGTTCCAGTAATAAGAGATTTCAATATGGCGGCCAAGATGGCGGCAGAATGTAGAAATTTGGCTGGAGAATAAGAATGATCATACGAAACAAAGGTAAAGTCCAAAGCTCCATGAAAATCGTTAACGACACGTATGCATTCGATTGGCGTTTGCACCACATCGATGTCTTATTTTGTTGAGGCATAATTCTCCTAGTTCTATCACTCTAAAATGCGATCAATATGGAGAATACAAGTTCCTGGTCGCTGACATTGTTGACGACTTCATACTTGGCCTGGACTTGATGGATAAATACGGATTCATCCTGGATGTTGGACAGCGGACGTTGAAAATCGGAAACGAGGAATTGGCGCTTAGAACATCCATGAAGGCCGCTAAAGAAATCCGCCTACTTTCGGCTGAAACCGTTCGTGTAGCCGCCAACTCCGAGAAAATCGTGTGGGCAACACTGAACGGACAACCTGGAGGACATGTCGCCGGCATTGCTGAACCCGACACAGCTGCCAGCTGCATCATGGCTAAGACATTGATTAACATGGACAAGACAAAAATCCCGATCAGAGTCATTAACCCGAACAAAACGAGCAAAACAATCAAAGAAGGAGAGACCCTGAGCAAGTGTGAACCCGTAAAGTGGATCTCACGTTGTGAAGACATATCGACAAAGGCTGCGACTCCCAAGCTCTTAGAGAAAAAGCTAGTGGAGATATTCTCGCCAGACTGGAAACATCTGAGTGGCAAGGAGAAGGAGCTTGCGACGCAATTCATCCAGGAAGAAGCTGCAGCCTTTGCCATGGAAGGTAACCCTACCGGAAGGACCAGCGTGATCCAACATCGGATTAACACTGAGAACGCCGCACCGATCCGACAGGCTCCCCGGCGCTTACCATTGGCGAAGCAAGAAGAGGTGTCGAAGCTCTTGAAAAACATGTTGGATGAAGGCGTGATGGAAGAATCAACGAGCCCATGGTCTTCACCGGTTGTTTTGGTCACAAAGAAAGATGGTAGTACACGATTTTGCGTGGACTACCGCAAACTCAATGATGTGACGAAGAAAGACAGCTATCCACTTCGTCGGATTGACGACACTTTGAGCACGCTGTCTGGATCGAGATGGTTTTCGACGCTTGACCTGAAGAGTGGTTACTGGCAAGTAGGACTCCACAACGACGACAAGAAGAAGACGGCGTTTTCCGCCGGTAGCGGCCTTTATCAGTTTACTGTGATGCCGTTTGGACTTTGCAACGCACCGGCCACGTTTGAACGTCTAATGGAGTGCGTCTTGCGAGGTCTTACATGGGAAACTTGCCTAGTCTACCTCGACGACGTGATGGTCATCGGTCCAACCTTCGAGGAGCACCTGAAGAACCTCCGGGAGGTAATTCGGCGTTTTCGAGGTGCACATCTCAAGCTCAACCCAAAGAAATGCGTGCTCTTCCAGAAGCAAGTCAAATTTTTGGGGCACGTTGTGTCGTCTGACGGAATCAAAACCAATCCAGCGAAATTGGATGCTGTCCGAGAATGGCCGCGACCAAGAAATCAGCATGAAGTCAGAAGTTTCTTGGGCTTATGCACCTACTACAGACGATTTGTGGAAAAGTTCGCCGACATTGCTAAGCCCTTGCACAAACTGACTGAAGACCGTGCGCCATTCCTGTGGACCAAGGAGTGCGAAAACTCATTCAAGACTCTGAAGATTGCATCGTGCTCGAGTCCTATTCTGGCATACCCTCTTCCTCAAGGACGGTACATCCTGGACACTGATGCCAGCAACAGCGGAATTGGAGCAGTGCTGTCACAAGACCAACAGGGCCAAGAACGAGTAGTGGAGTACTACAGCAAGGTGTTGTCCAAACCTGAAAGAAACTACTACGTGACGCGTAGGGAGCTACTGGCCATAGTGAAAGCTGTCGATCACTTTCACCAGTACCTCTATGACCGGAAATTTTTGGTGAGGACTGACCACGCTGCCCTGAAATGGCTACTGCAGTTGAAGAATCCCGAGGGACAGTTGGCACGGTGGATCGAGAAACTGCAACAATATGACTTCAAGGTCCAACACCGCCCTGGAAGAAGTCATGGCAACGCGGATGCTCTTTCTCGAAGACCATGCAACGAAGACTGTATAAGCACTGCAAGAGGGTAGACCAGCAGAATGGGAACGTCGAAGTCAAGGCAATCGTTTTCGACACCCCGAGAAATTGGACTACGGCTGAGCTCAAGAAGGAGCAGCGTGAGGACCCAGCCATCGGTACGCTTGCTGAGAGGAAGGAACTTGGCCAGGACAGACCGGAATGGGCCGAAATATCTGGTGAAGGACTCGAATTCAAGGCTCTTTGGGCTCAGTGGAATTCTCTGAGAATAGAGAACGGGTTGCTGAAGAGAGTCTGGGAGAGTCCTGATGGGAAGAGGGAGATGGTTCAATTGGTGCTTCCCAAGAAGAAGGTGAAAGAGGTCCTGAAGGAGATGCACGATGGCGTCACTGGAGGGCACCTTGGGGTGAACAAGACGTTGGCCAAGGTGCGCGAGCAGTTCTACTGGGTGAACTGCCGAAACGACGTGGAAACATGGTGTCGCCAATGCGAGGTTTGTGCGGCCAGCAAAGGACCAAGAACTCGCAGCCGAGGGGAGCTGAAGTTGGAGCACCTTTTGAACGCATCGCGATCGATGTGGCTGGCCCGTTCCCGACAACGGAAGATGGCAACAAATACATACTGGTTGCCATGGACTACTTCAGCAAGTGGCCGGAAGCGTACGCCCTACCCAACCAAGAGGCTTCTACAGTGACAAGGGTGCTGGTGAACAATCTGATAAGCCGCTTTGGAGTACCTCTGGAGCTACACTCAGACCAGGGACGAAACTTCGAGTCCAACGTGTTCCAAGGTATCTGTACTCTACTCGGAATACAGAAGACCAGGACGACGCCCCTTCACCCACGGTCCGACGGAATGGTTGAACGGTTCAACCGGACGATGGAGCAGCACCTGTCAAAGGTCGTCGACGAGCATCAGCGAGACTGGGATCGTCATCTGCCGATTTTCCTGATGGCGTATCGCGCTGCCATTCACGACACCACAGGGGAAACACCAGCACGTGTTCTTTTTGGCCGAGAGCTTCGCCTCCCCTGCGATTTGCAATTTAGCACGCCGGAGAATGATCCGAAAGACATCCCCGAATACGTCGACGACCTGAGGCAAAGAATGTGTGACATCCACGAGTTGGTTCGAAACCGGATTCGAATCGCGACCGACCGAATGAAGACCCGTTACGACTTGAAGGCGAACTCCACGGGATTTCAGGCTGGTGACCTGGTCTGGTTGTACAATCCTCAACGCAAGAAGGGAAGGTCTTCGAAGTTGCATCCATCGTGGGAAGGACCGTACACGGTAGTCAAGAGGATCAATGACGTCGTGTACAGAATCCAGCGAGCCCCGAGAGCCAAGATGAAAGTTGTCCACCTCGATCGCCTTGCACGTTACTCCGGGAGTAACGATGAGCCTATTCGGGACGAACAGGCTCAAGAGGGGGGCAGTGCTACGAGCGGCAATCTCGTACATATTGGTAAACATTCGATGTTTCTGGATCTTTCCATCATTAGATTGCAGTGTAGAAGTCTGGAGCGATCTGGTGCATTCCAGAGCGTTCGTGTATGTGAAACTGAAGGTAGAGTTCAATGCTCGATCAAGAAAGATCTGTCCATTTTGGCGGAGGCGCCGCTCGTAACCCGGCAGAATTATACGGGTAAAGTGTACGATTATTCAGGAATGATCTAGAAACCGCATATGCCAGGCACTATGGAATTTGCTGGAAGTAGACAGAAAGCTCGAGAACGCTGCTCGGAGGCCTTATATAAGGCGTCAGCCGGGAGCTCGCGGCAGTATTGAATTGGAATGCGAAGTGGTAACGAGTGCGAAACAAGCGAAGTACCTGCGATTTAATTCCAAGTAGATAATTGTTGGCATTTATTGTTGTAGTACGCAGAAATAAACAGTGTGTGTTTTACGATCGTCTCAATTATATTCGAACCCCTACGCAAAATATCGTAACAATAAATTTCAGCTGATAACTATTCATAGGTATATGGCACACAATTTTATAGGATTAACCTGAACTGAGAAGAATACATAGAAAAAAATTAGCATCAATAATGGGGTACTTGCCTATAAAATAAATTTGGCTGAAAATACTTTTAATCATTAACAAGAGTAATAAAGAGTATATCCTGAAAATTTCCGGAAAATATATCCATTGGTTTAGGTCTCGGTTTAGGTAGAAGAATTTTTTTCGATTTTTTTTTTTCAAAGGGTTGGTAACAGTTGGGAAACTTAAGTGGAATTTTTATGTCTATATTATTCAAATATTGTGATGCTATTCTACCAGTTTTTTGAGTTTTCAATCCAACAGTGCTGTTTGTTTAGTTTTTAGTATATTTGTGACGTCACAAATATATTTTTAAAACACGCATCACGGCCGCAATTTTGAGATTTTAGGAAAAAGAAAAAATACGGGTACAGTGTTTTTGGCTATACTATCGAGTGAACAAATAAAAAAAAATTATGCAAGTAGCCCCATCGAACCTCTGATTTTGTAATTATAACACCTTCGTTTACTCGGGTCTCCATTTCCATTTAGCTTAATTGTCAACCCCTAGACCGCAAACACCGTAAAGGTAGGTGAAAAAATTGCAAGCTCATACAATAATATTATCTTTCCTTGTTATTTTTCGGCACTGTTGAAGTCATACGGCGGTGATAATGAAAATGGACCATAATGGATTTTTTATCGACGCAATAATGTTTAGTGAAGCCGAAATGATAAGAAATGAAAACAAGCATGCCTTCTGCTTGCCTAAGTGGTACCCACCTACCTATTTTTAAGTATTTATCTCAATAATACAAAATCTCCCAATAAAAATAGTAATAATACGAATACCAATACTGAAAGGGCGGCTGTGGATGTGGAAATTGTACCGATAGGGCAATAGCAGCAAAAAATTCAACCGTGGGCAGATATCTTCAAAAAATGACGAAAACCTATGTATACTATTTTGCAAAGTTTGGCCCAATGACGAAGATACAGCCTTTGAAAATTCACTTTTTTCAGATTTCAAAAATTTGTAACTCGCGAACGTTTTGACGAAACTGACCTAAATTATTAGCATACACTGGTTTCGATAAACTTATCTACCAACCTGCCAAAATTTTAAAGAATCCAGGTAGTGGCGTAGGAGTCATGAGGGTCAATAATTCAGCAGCATCCGAAGAAAAGTTGACTGTGACCCCTCCCCATAACTTTTAAGCCACTGATTGCATTCTTTCAAAATTTCCCAGGTTGATGGATGATTTTGAACAACCAGCTCATGCCAAATTTAAACTAATTTTGTCTGAACGTTCCTGAGCTAAACATTTTAAATCCGAAAAAGTGAATTTAAAGGGCTGTTTCTTCGTCAATAGACCAAACTTTGCAAAATGGTATATAGGTTTCATCATATACTCACAGTTGAATTTTTGTTGCTTTCCTCACCTCGCAATGTGTTCAATAGGAAGCTTCGCCCAGAAAATTGCTTCACTTCCAAATAATATTTGTAACGAGCGTTCAAAAGTTTTCAACGTTTAAGTGAGCCCCAAATCTCACGAAAATCGAGATCGTTCTATACTATTTACGGCAGGGCCGGCGTTAGGGTGTGGCGAGTGAGACGACCGCCTCGGGCGCCACACATCTCTCTAATATCTCGACAAAAATTTCGCCTGCGGTGCTTTTTTACTCACAGTTTGTGCAGTTTTCAATTATTATCAACATTACTGTTATAATAAGGAAAAAAATCGCTTGAGATGCTATTTTTCTATTCATAAAAGGGCGCATTACAGGACTTCGCCTGGAGCGCCGAAAGCTGTAACGACGGCCCTGATTAACGGACTCGAATCAAAATATTGCAATCTGCTAGTATATACATAGTACCTACTTGGAGATGTACCTACGTACCTAGTTTCCCTCGCAATTTTATTGTTTATATTAAGTTGATTGCTTGTCCTCAAACGCAACAACGTCGAACTGAAATATTTATATTTATTAAATAATTAGACAAGATTCGATTAGCGAAAAACCGAACTCGGTATGGTGAACCATTTTATGATCTACGCTGGAGACTCCGACTCGGGGTTAAGCCACAAACTCGTAGACACCGTACAATTGGTGGAGGAGCCGTTCGAGAGACTGTCGGGTTCACATGCGAAGCTGCTGAACTTTTTTGTAGCTCCCAACTTGACGGAGATGTACAAAAATTGTTTATAGTCGAGTTCATAGTAGACCGATCCGTTCTCAAGTGCAACACAGGACGTGTCGAGCCGAAATAGATATATCGTGTGATCAAATGAATTCTTATTTTAGGTAGGCTGTGGCCTGGTCAAATTCAGGGGTGCGGAGCTGCGTTTGGCTAGGCCACAGCCTACCTAAAATAAGAATTCATTTGATCACACGATAGGTACGATAAGGTTAGCGAAAAACGAACTCGATTTGTTGAGTCGTTTGAAAGATTTCTATAGAAGATTTAGCGACCGAGTAAAAAATAACGGAAAATCGCGAAAAAAAAAGTCACAAGCGAAAAAGCGGCCACAAACAGCTTACGCTACTTCGTGAATTGAGGCTCAAAAAAGATTTTTGTAAGATATTCAATTTCAATCGTCTGATGGCCAAATCAAATCAAAACCTAACCTGCGCTTGAAGCCTGACGAGGTCCTTGCATTTTTAAATGCCTGACTCCTGAAAATAAAAGATAACGAAATTTTGTAAGCGACTTCTGGGCTCGCTTCTGGGTGAACCTATGCATGATTGTCCAAAAATGTCAAATATTGTACAGAATTCGAAAGAAGTCAGAGCTGATTATGCTTATTCATAATAAAGTAGACAAAACTACATACTTACTTCTATTCCGGTATACTAACTAGGTACTTCATCATTATGTACTTTAAGTACACAAATATTGCTCTATTTTTCAAAATAGCAATTGTTTTATATCCACCACTGTTTTGTCCAGTGACGGATTAACCAATAGGCTAAGTAGGCTGTAGCCTAGGGCGCCTCGATAAAAGGGGGCGCCGACCGAGGCGAAATTGTAAAAAAAAGCATGAATTCACGAAAAATCTTTCCAGATTTCTTTTGGAAATCTTGTGGAATCAAGAACTTCCAAAAGTTTCAGAAATTTGGAGAAAAATAATTTTACACTGACAAAAAAGAAATTCAAAAACTAGCTTAGCTACTGCTGTGGTGAATAGGACTTCGCATTCGCAAAAGCTAGAAAGGCTTTTGTCGTTGCTTTTGTTTAGTTTAGAGTTAAGCAAGAAGCTCAATTTGTGTTTGTTTTTGTCCGTCTTCTTGATTCAATTGGGGAAAATACGTAATATTGTTAGTATTATTATTATCATTATTATCATTATTCAAAACAGATCTCGCCTGCTCGCTTCGCTCGCGGGCTCAGTATATTCTCAAGAAGGGGGGCCGTAGGTAAGTGACATCCAACATCGGGGCCCCGCGAAGCTCTCGGCGGCCCTGCTTGTACAGTAAAACCTTCTGAACCCTCGCCTGAACCTCAAAAGCCTATAATGTCTTTGGTAATTTTTGACGACGACTACTTCTCGACTAGCATTTTCTAAGAGATAGGCAACCACTTAAACAGCTACATAGGACGCTTCCTTCTTGCATGTACTTACGTCGTAGGACAAGTAATGGAAAGAAGGGGCATTTTACAGTGGAAATAGTGGTTTCCCCAGGAAACTACGGTCGACGAACGTGATGTTGTGGTGGTGTCTACCTACCGTGAAAAGTTGGTGGCTGAAGTCGAGAAGTAGTGGTCGTCAACAATTACCATATCTTTCTATCAAGTATTTTACTATATTGCATCTTTTTGTAGAACTTTACAATTTGTAGAGTTTTGAAACAACTGCATCATCACTACCTAATCGTCTAGAAAAGTCACTTTCATTGATGATGTATCTTTGAGAAAACTGCATCGTCACAGTTACCTATACGACAAGAAAGAACAGAAGTAGGTAGGTAGAGTGCATGAAGTGCAAAAAATTCATCAGTTCAAGGTTCAATAAAAACCAACTTGATTGCGTGATTATGTTAGCTCATATAAAAGGTATGTGCCGGAGATGTTTGGATGTCAGTCTAGTTCTGGCTCTTATCCCGCGAATAAACACACACAAAAACCACCAAAAATGGTTCTATCGATGGACAGATGGGTTGGCAAAGTGGCCGTAGTTACAGGTGCAAGTTCGGGAATTGGGGCTGCCATTGTTGAAGCTTTAGTTGGAAATGGACTAAAAGTGAGCTGTGAATTATTTACATTTACTCTTTGAGTAATTTATGGTGCGATTCTCTAAAAAATTACATTCCATAAAGGCTCTGCTACGTTGTTATTACCTAGGCAACAGCCAATGGCTAACACGGATTTTTACATAACAGAGCGTTTATGGAATGTTATTTTTTACAGAATAGCACCATTATTCTTGTAATTAACTTTAATATGAGTCTTATTATTAAGGATGGCCTCGGGTTGGCCTTCCAAAATGTTGTTTTTCTTTTTACAGTTTCATTGTTAAGTGGCTCAAAAGACCAACTGAAGAAAAAACGGTTATCTGAAACTGAACTGCCCAGTCGAATAGATATTTTTGTTTTTTCTTACTAAAAATGTTAAAGAAAAAAATTGCATTATTTGGAAAAAAACCTTTTGAACTGGCCAATTGAATTTTAGAAATATCTTTTTCTTTTTTGTATTTGGAGCATTGGCAGCGCCGAAACTGCAGAAGAACAATTCAATATCTTCCTCGGTCAAGGTGTCAAGGGGACGGTACCTAACATAGGTACCTATCTGTAGTATAGTGGGTACACCGGTACATACCTACCTATTCATTACTTAGCTAGCAAAAAAACTCGGCCAAAAATGTATAACATATCCAGGGACTTGAGGGTTCATATAGGTATAAGTAAGTACCTACCTACCTAATAATGTGCAAATGCGCAACTCGGCTCTGCCTGGGACAACTTATATCTATTTCACGTTCGTGATGAAAATAAGAGCAAGAATAATAACTACGCGTACCTAGGTACCTTGTTACTTGTTACCCAAATATATCTATTGCATGAAGTTGAAGGTCAAACAGAATAACAGATATGAGTAAAATTAATAATTAATGTTATTAACTTACCTAGGTCGTTGGCGTGGCCCGCCGTATAGAACTTGTCGAGGCCTTAGCCAAAAAGCTCTCCGGCAAAAAAGGCAAACTCTACTCATTCAAGGCCGACGTTTCCAAAGAAGAAGACATCCTCAAGGCGTTCGAATGGACCACCAAGAACGTCGGTCCGGTCTCGATTCTGGTCAACAACGCCGGAGTCGCCAAAGACGGCAACCTGTACGACGGCAAAACCGAAGATTTCAAGACAGTGCTGGACCTCAACGTTTTGGGTCTTTGTATCGCCAGCAGAGAAGCCGTGAAAATCATGCGGGAGAATAAAATCAACACCGGACACATCTTCAACCTTTGCAGCGTCGCAGGACATATCGTCCCCAATTTTCCAGGAGCCAACATCTATATTGCCTCGAAACATGCGGTCAGAGCCATCACCGAAACTCTGAGGCAAGAACTGGCAAGACTTCAGACCAAAATCAGGATTACTGTAAGTGCTTTTTATATACTTTTACGAGTACTTTTACCTATTAGATAATGTGTAGGTATGTAAGTAGGTACTCACCTCGGTACTTAGGTACTTAGGTACCTATCAAAAAGTGTATAAGAATAAAGTGCCCAACGCGTGACTCAAAAATACTTTCTCACATCAAGTCGTCAATCGAGTCTTTTTGTTTTGAGACCGATTGAGCCAAGTTGCTCTGAAAACAGCCTATTTTCTTCTTCTTTTATTCTTCTTTTCTACTTCATTTTCTTTTACTTCTTCTTTTTTTTAACTTTGTAATACCCATAACACCTATATACTATCTTAAATAGTAGACCAAAATCAACTTCATGGTTGTTTTTTTTCAGGAAATTAGCCCAGGGATCGTGACAAGTGAAATGACAACTCAAAACAAGGACAATACCAAAGAAAGGCAATCCATGATGGAAAGTATGCCCAATTTACTCCCTGAAGACATCGCGGATGGGCTTGTATATGCCTTGTCCACCCCTGAACACGTACAGGTGAATATTCCAATATTGTAACAATTAAAAAATCATGACCGCGATTCCAAGTAGGTGTATCCTTCCTTCCTATCAAATTGTTGCTCTGAGGTGCAAGGTGAATTTTTACCTAAAGCAAAAAACCTATAACTAGGATAATAATCTTAGAACTAAGTTTGATTTTTGTTTCAGGTCCACGAAATAATGATCAGACCTATTGGAGAACCTTTCTGAGAACACCACCTATATTGCTTTTGTATCAAAATTGTTAAAAATCTAATTTTTGAAAAATAAAAAAAATTGGCAGATACACACAAATTTGTTTGCGCATCTAGACCTCAAACCCCCAATGTACGCGATATTTTTTCAACTCTGATAACTTTGAATTGAACTTTATAAGCGTCGAGTCAAGGCCATGTCCATTGTCCAGTGTCCAAACCAGGGATGTCTAAACCGAATCAATAAAACGTCCTTTTTAAACGTCCCAACTGACGTTAGTGGGTAAACATTTCTGTCAAACCCAAGGTCGCACCAGGAGCGCGATTCTGTACTTGCCTACCGACAACTATCGGATCGGTAGCTAGGGTGAGAACCAATCAAATTCGCTCCTGCCTAGCTACCGACACCGACAAGTGTCGGTAGGAGAGTACAGAATCGCGGCCCTGGTGGCAGAATGTTTCTCATGTATCTGATAGCCTAATCATTGGAGAACAATGTTGTACTAATTATAAGGTGGGATGTTGTGGGACCTGAATGAAAACTCTCCTCAAATTTAAAATTCTAAGAAAAAAAACATTCGTTTCGAAAAAAAGAAAATTCTCGTCACAGCTGATGAGTTGCTGGTGAACATGAATTATTATTATATATCATTTGATGGAATAAAGTTTGATGATTCCTAATGTCAAAGCATTTCAGCTCAGCTTCCTTCAAATATTTATCTTCGAAAGGAAGGCAGAAATTGATAGTCATATTGAGGGGGAACATATGCAGAGAAGGCAGTGCAACTTCGGCACGACGTTTCATACAATATTACTAACTTGTTCGATAATTATAATATTCCGTCAAATGGCAGTTCAAACATTCTAGTATCATAATCCAAGCTCAAAATTGGCAACAAAAAATATTCATGGAGTGCTATTTTTGCCAGTGCCGTCTTTAGGCATGGGCCAGAAATAAGGCCTGTGCCCTGGGCCCCGGGTTTTTTGGGGGCCCCCAGAGCTTCATAAAGGACCCCGCACATTCCTTATGGGATTTGGCTCCCCGGGGGATTTGGCTCAAGCTTTGATATGTTGTAGCCCTTGTTGAGGTGATCAAACTTTATCATTGTGCAAATCCTCTAAACTCAACGGTTCACTCTCTAGAGGGGGTGGAATGCCGGTAGTCACAGAACTAATTTATTGCAATTATGGGCTTCAATGAGCAAAAGGTGGATCTATTTTGACGCCACGAGGTGGTTCTAGGGTTATACTTGCCATAACTTTGAACTGGTCAAAATATTTTATAGACCTCTATTTTTAGAACCACCCCTAGCATTTCGAAAAAATGACTGAAAATTCAAAGTTGAATAACGACCAAAATAGACGGGGAATTTTTCTGAATTTCTGACACGGTGTGTCCAAAGTGTTGCTGATCAAGTATTTCTTGCGTATCAACCCCCAAAATATGGCGTTCACCCTCCAATAAATTATGAACTTCTGCTCTGCGCTACCTACTGGAAATAAATTGGTTCTTGTTAAGTTGAAATCAATTTCTACTATTTCAGCACCATATCTAGGGAAGGGCGATATATTATACATATTCATCCCTTATGTCTACCCACCCTTACCCTTATAACACATACCCTGGTAGTTTTTCCAAAAATGATTAGTTCAACTCATTCAACTAGAAAATGTGCAACGAGTGCTTCCACTGCCAATTTGGGAGAAACTATTAGGGTATAGGGGTTATAGGGGTAAGGGGTAGACATAAGAGAGATCAATATGGACCAACTTTTCTCAACACATAACATATGTTACAGTCGTAGAAACTTATTTTAACTTATCAAGAAACAATTTATTTCCAATAGGGCAGAGCAGAAGTTGATAATTCAGTGGAGGGTGAACGTCAGATTTTAGGGGTTGGTTCGCAAGAAATAATGGACCAGCATCACTTTGACCACACCGTGTCAGAAATTCGAAAAAATTCCCTGTCTATTTTGGTTGTTATTCAACTTTGAATTTTCAGTCATTTTTCGAAATGCTAGGGGTGGTTCTAAAAATAGGAGTCTATGAGATATTTTGACCAGCTCAAAGTTATGGCAAGTATAACCCTAGAATCACCTCGTGGCGTCAAAATAGATCCACCTTCTGCTCATTGAAGCCCATAATTGCAATAAATTAGTTTGTATATATATATATTTCGGGTTTTTTACAAATTATTGTATGCCCGTGCTCGCCCGCCAATAATTCCTATCTTCTGCATCCTCTTCACTCAATCCTCGCTTTTCCATCGCTCTGTTTATCCCATCTCTCCATGTAGTTTTTGGACGTCCAACCGATCTCCTTCCTGGCGCTTTCCAACTCATCATCTCCAGTGGCCATCTCCCGTCTTCCATTCTTTTGACATGTCCAAACCATCTCAAACCCTTATGTTCTACCCTATCAATGATCGTTTGTTCCTCTGCTTCCATTCTTCTTCTTATTTCTTCATTCCGTATGTGTTGTAACCTCGATACCCTTGCACCTCTTCTCAAATAGTCCATCTCAACTGCATTTATTTTTCTGTGGTATTCCGCGTTAACAGTCCAAATCTCTGCACCATAAAGAAGCACCGATTCTACCAGCATTTTCCCAATATATTTTTTTGTTTTGTTGGTTAAATTTTTATCCCACCAGATTGAGTTTAAACATCCCAAAACTTTTCTGCTTTGTTCTAAACGCCTTTTAATTTCATGTGTCCCAAATCCATCTTTGTTGATCTCGACTCCCAAATATTTGAAGTGTTCGACTTGTTTGATTTCGGTATTGTTATCGTCAATCATAATTTTGAATTTTTCATCTGAATTTGTGACCAAATATTCTGTCTTGTTAGTGTTGATTTTCAAACCCCATTCTTGATATTCCTTGTTCAACCTTTTCAACATAAATTCCAAATCAAACGCATCTTGCGCAATGACAACCTGATCGTCTGCAAAATGTATAGTGAATAAGTACTTGTTATTGATAGGTACTCCCATTCCGATAACTCTTCTTTTCCAGTTCTTTAATGCGCATTCCAAATATATGTTGAATAGGAGAGGTGATACATTACATCCTTGTCTTAATCCTTTTGATGTCTTTATAGGGTTCGACTGTTGATTTTGAGTTTTTATAACTATATAATTGTCTTTATATAATTCTCGTATGATCTTTATCAAAATGTGAGAGACTTCAAATTTTTTCAACGCTTTCCACAACATGTTCCTCGGTATGGAGTCATAGGCTTTTTCTAGATCTACGAATGCTGCAAACGTGTCCTCTCCTTTTTCTCTTCTTTTCTCCATGAGTTGTTGTAAAACAAACAAATTATCCATACATCCTCGACCTGTCATGAAACCATTTTGTTCTTGGCTAATTCGTGTTTCCGTGTCTTCTTTCAACCGTTTATTTATCGTTCTCCCAAATAATCTACTGAGGGTACTGTTGATGCTCAGTCCTCTGTAATTATTGGTATCGTTCCGATTTCCTTTCTTGTGAATCGATATCAACCAAGACAGTTTCCAAATTGCAGGAATTTTGTTTTGTCGAAAACAGTTGTTGATCAATTGATTCAGACGTTTGACTAATGTCTGACCACCATTCTTAATCAATTCGACATATACGTATCCTGGTCCAGGAGCTCTGCCATTTTTCATTGTTTGGATTATCTGTTGTAATTCTTCTTCCGATATTGAAATAATTTCTCCGTAATTTTGTTCCTCATCATTCTCGACCTCATCCTCTAAAAACTTTTGTCTCTGTTCTATTAATAGCTTTCCATAATGTTCAGTCCAGTTCTCCATCCTTATTTGACTTATCAATCTTGCAGTGTCATTGGTTTTCATTTTTTTTAAACATCTCCAAACTTCCGTTTGTCTAGAACCTTCAATGCAACCTTCAATTTCCAGACATTTTCTTTGCCAAGCCAAGTTCTTCGCTTCCTTGATTCTGCTCCTCACTTCTCTATTCATTTGTTTATATTGATCCCATCTTTCTGTCGTTCTGTTAGCTAACCAGTTATTATATGCTTGTTTCTTATTCTTCACTAAAAGTTCTATTTCGTCATCCCACCAAATTTGTTGTCTTCTTTCTTCGTGTTCGATTTCGCCTAGTGCCTCTTTCGCTGCCTGATGTATTGCCTTTTCGATGTTACAGTTTTCGGTATCAATGTCATCTTCTTCGTTTACTTCGTTTAAAATTAAACTCAGTCTTCTTTGAAATAAATCATATAAATAAATTAGTTTGTGACTACCGGAATTATTCCACCCCCTCTAGGGTTTGAACCGTTGAGTTTAGAGGATTTGCGCAATGATAAAGTTTGATCACCTCAACAAAGGGCTACAACATATCCAAGTTTGAGCCAAATCCCCCGGGGAGCCAAATCCCATAAGGAATGTGCGGGGTCTTTTACAAAACTAACGATGATTTTTGTAAAATAAAATTGT